>CM057458.1:980707500-981380000 GCA_016271365.2 Neoceratodus forsteri | reverse complement strand
ATGGAGCTTTGTGAAAAATTCGAGGATATTTGTATCTATTATCATTGCTAACATTCACTCTCTTAAAGACAGCGATCAGGATTATTAGGCTGTGTAGATAATGTACTATTCAATCCACCAGGAAATCCAGATTCTCATATAGTGCCTATTCAACCTTATACAACACACGTGTCCTAAAATATAGCAGAATAAGGAAGCATTAAGACATATCAGACCATTGATTGTCAGGGGTTAATGTATGCCCAGCTGTGTAATGAGGCACGAACTGCTTGTACCAAGTGCCTTTAGAACCTGGAAGTGCATTAACCCCTGACAACCAATGCTGTTTCTTATTTTATTGCAATTATAAAATGAGTAAACTTAGAAACAATTTAAACACAAAAAGTCATGTTTTTAATTAAAAACATGTGCTTTGTTTTGTTAAAAGTAACTAGTAAAAAATGCCCATCCCCACCTGCCAATGATTAGTCTTTTCACATATTCAACAGGTAGAATGTTCCTTTATTATGGAATGCAAAAATTTTAACTGCTGCAGAATTCATGAGGCAGAATGCCCCCCCACACACACACACAAAGAGCAGGCCTTCTGTGCATTCAAGGGCCCAATTCCCAATGCCCTGGGAATGACTTAAGGTGCTTACATCAAAGAAAGATTCGGTGCAAAAGAAATGCAAGGTAATGCACCTGGAAACAAAACCAGGGAATAGTACAACAGCAGAGATAATAATAATAACAAAAAATTGAAAGAGCACCTAGGAGTAATTATATCAGATGGCCTAAAGGTGGGCAAGCAATGTGAAAAGGCAGTAAGGAGGGCTGGGGGGATACTGGGATGCACAGGGAGAGGCATCAACAGTAGAAAACAAAGTTGTTATCCCTCTGTACAGACAGTTGGTGAGACCACGTCTTGAGTACTGTGTACAGTTCTGGAGACCCCATCTCCGCAAGACATAGACAGAGTGGAGGGTGTTCAGAGGAGGGCAACCAAAATGGTGCCGGGTCTGCACCAGAAGACATACAAGAAGAGATTAAAGCATGTATACTTTGAGGAAAGAAGGGAGAGGGGACGTGATAGAAACTTTCAAGTATCTCAAGGGAATTAATAAAGTGCAAGAGGTAACATCTTTCAGAAAAGAGATGTGCAAGAACAATGGGACACAATTTGAAGATAGAGAGGGACTGCTCTGAGTAATGTTAAGTATTTTTCACAGTGAGGCCATGGATACATGGAACAACCTTCCTGAGGAGGTTGTGGAGTCAAGAACAGTGGAAGAATTCAAGAATGCATGGGACAGACATAAGGTAATTCTAGTGGGGGGTAGGAGGAAGTAAGCTGTTGATTAACTAAAATCTGCAACTTATCCATCAGGTAAGGAAATGGGCAGACTAGGTGGGCCAAGTGGTCCTTATCTGCCATCAAATTCTATATTTCTATGTTTCTATAAAATGATGCAAGCATCTCCCTACCCCACACCTTGTGTCATTACCTTTTCAAGAATGCTGCCTCCACCAGGAGGAGAAACTTCCTGCAGCAGAGTCACCTGCACCAGGTTTGTGCCAGCCCTGCACATGTGCCATAGTTGTAGGGAGCTTATGGCAGATGCAAGCTGCAGTGCCTCCCACTGTGGGATTCACAAATCTCCCCCACAGGGTGCATGGTCCATGACAGTTAGACCTGGGGCTGGTCTAATGACTCATGCAGCACCCTCTGAGCCCTCACTGGGTGGGAAGAAACCTGTGCCCCCTGTTGTCATTGTCTACCCATGGTATCCTGTACCCCCACAACACATGAAGATGTTAGAGGAATGGTGCCCTCAGGGTTCCCCACATGGTGCCAGATATGTGGCTGCCAACTCCACCCCACAGATGGACTGCAGTGGCATGGTGGTAGCCATGCACTGTCCATGTTGGCAGTCTGCTGCCACCCCTCCAGCCATCCTGACTCAACCCACAATCCATGTCCTCCCATCTGGCCCCCACATCCCTGCCTGTTGCCAGGGTGACCAGCCAGCAGTTCTCCACCTTTGTCCCCCGATGCTACCCGACCACCTCGCAGCTTGCAGTAAACCCCTGCCATGTACCATGTGTTTGGCACACAGGAGCGGGTTTGGCAAATTGCAGGACTTTGGTGCCAGGACCCCTGCTGTCCTTGAATCTGGTGTAGGATCCCTGTCGCACTGCTGATCAATGCAAGCTGCTGTTTGCCATAACTTGTGTTGATCGAAGGGCTGCTTCATGAATTGTGCCCTAGGTCTCAATTTTATCTGAAGAAGTAGTAACAGCAGAGACTGCTCTAGCAACTTGGTAAGGATAGAAAGGGGATTTCACATGGTTCCCAAAGAAACTAAACAATAGTACATTTTTAAGTTTGTTTATATGTGTAATGCTGGTAGCATGAAAAGGATGAAAGTTTAATTATGTATTTATTTAGTTGTAAGACATTTTATTTTTTAGGGTACTGTTTAAGGCTTTCAGTCAGTAAAAGTGCTAGCCATGTTTGCAATTGCAGTCAGGGATGGGGGGATTAGGGAAGTAGCTTATGAAATGTATATATGACTGGCCCAAATTCCAGATCCCATTGCCTAAACTTCTTCCAAGATGTGCCCTACTGGGGAATTAAAATATGGGTCTTGGAACTTATTTAACGTACAGTATCAGAAAGCAGGAAATTTTCAACCCATCTTCTAAAAAGTGTTATCTTGATGCAACATAGCAAGATGAATGAAGCTGGTCACAGATCATGCTCAGAAATGTATCTCACTCTTTTGACCGTTCTCACGAGATTTTTTTTTATCCCGTGAGCGTGAGTTATTGATTTGTTGATCTTATGCTGAGCCATGGACCAGGGGAGCAGTGTTTACATTATGTATTTTTTTTCTTTTGTAAATGTTTATCATTTCTATCACAAAAAAACTATGTAAATACATGTTGTAGAAATTTGATATGAAATAGACACACTTAATGTATAGTTATTCTCTTCCTTTGAGGGTATTGGTCTTTTGCTATCTCACTTATAGATTTACCACTTGTGGGAAATCAACAGATGAATATCCTGTCATGAAGACAAAACTGATATTTTAAATCAGCCCATGTCATAGCGCGTGTATAAGTGATCTATTTAGCAGTGCATTATTTGCTACAGATCTGCGATTTGTTCTCAAGTTTTGCAGTTTTTGTAACTGAATGGATAGTGTCTCCACAACTCTAACTGCAATTCAGTTTCCCATAGCTCTTTTATAGGATGTTTGTCTGAATATAATCACAGTACAGTACCAACGTTTCACAAGCAACCAACACAATCCCAGCTCAGTGACCGCAAATCGGGGCACTGCTCCCAGGTAGAAAGTGGCATGCATATAAAATGTATACATTTGAGGCTTCTTACCAGAGCAGACCATAGATTTCTTATTTTTCCAAATGTGAACTCCTCCAAAATGAACAGTAGATGAATCCAGACATTGAGAACTTATAAATTTTGTCTTCATGCCTGGATATTCATCTGTTGATTTCCCACAAGTGGCAAATCTATAAGTGAGATATATCAAAGAGGCTTAAAGCATACTTGGGTTTCTTCTTTAGAAACAGGACCCTCTTTTTCTCTCGCGACCCGAAAAAGACTTGTCCAAGCAACATTCCTTCCCTTGCTTGACTACGGAGACATTATCTTTATCTCCTCCCCAACCTTGAGCCTATCTAAACTGACGATTCTATCACCATGCTTTTGCTTGCTTACTAACTCTGCATACAGGACCCACCACTGTAATCTTTATGCAGCAGTTGGTGGACCTCTCTTGCCACCAGACGCCTCCTGCATGCTGGCATTTGGATCCTCAAATTACTACTCCACAAACTGCCTGTCTATTTAACGTCTCTCATACACATCTCACATAGCTTCTACTCCCTAAGGAAACTGACCTTATCCTACTAGATGTTCCCAGGACACGTACCACAGCTGGCCAAAGAGCTGTCTCATATGCCCTCCCAAATATTTGGAACCAACTACAAGCCATGCTGAAGCTAACCAGCATCGTATCAATTAACTCCTACAAAACACTAGCTATCTCTAAATTAAAAGACAAATGTAGATGCTACTAGGCCCCCAACGCCAAGTCAATTCCTAGGTACCAACTGGCCCTCTACTTATTAAGCTGAAATGTGTTGCATAATTTAGGGCAAGGTTAAAGCTGGAATGTACTGCATATATAGCATAAGGACTTCTATTGTGTATACCTCTTGTATTATATATTTTTTCTTTGTTGTTCTACATTTTATATCTCCTGTTTATGTAATTGTGAACTGTATGTGTATGTGCCTTAGGACCTCCTTGTGAATGAGCTTGCTCAACGGAGTCTTTCCTGCAATAAACTTGAGAACAAGATCATTCCAATGATAAGGAGCCCCCAAATTTAGGTGACAGCAGAAGGGCAATGTGCATGACCAATGTACATGCTTCCATTGACTAATACTGTAACATCATATGATATATTTGTCAAAGTGGATGGGACCATAATGGGTTCAGGAGAATGCTGTCTTATTCAAACTGTGACACTGTAGGGCTTTGCTTTCCTTTTTGTTTTATCAACAATATGATAGCAACCATAGCTATGATTTGTTCAGGGCTATGTTGTGTATGCTTGTCCATCTTATACCATCAAGTATTCCTACTTGCATGCCACTCTGCTAAACACCAGTGCTGCATTTTCTGCTGCTAATTACTATGCTCCTCATAAAACTTCCTCTCCTCCAACCTCCTTGTCCTTTACCCACTTCCTTATCTTTTGCCCCATCTCCCTCAGTCATACTCAACACTTCCACCCATTCTCCTACCCTTTCCTTTTCTCTCTCTCACACAAACACTCTCTTTCTCTCTCTCTCACTTCTCTGACCAGTTGCTCCAGACTTCAGGGATATAACCTTCAGTCTCCATGACTTCCGCTGGAAGCCATCTAAGATTCCCCTTTTTCTCCACTCTCCTCCTCCCACCTAACATCACCACCACCTCCCACACCAGCTCAAAATTTCAGTAAAGCACATTATCTTCTTACTTGTTTTACTGGCATGTGATATTAAACTTTGACCTGGCCACACCACCTCCTCCTCCCTCATCCTCTCATCTCATAAACGGAGGAAGGGTTATGCACTTGACCATCTGCAGCCTCCTCAATAAGCTCTATCAGTTAAATCTGCTGATGTTAAACCTCAAGCTGGATGTTCTGATCATCTCTGATTCTTGGATCTCCACCTAGATTAATGACTCAACCATATTCCTCCCTGGCTACTCAGTAACTAAACAAAATCATGGCAAGAGGGGGCATGGTGGTGGTGGTGGTGTGGAGGGGGGTTACAAGGCATGTCTCCACCAACCCTCAGCTGGAGATTCTTTACTGCTCCACTTTTCCTTCTTTACATAAGCTGCTGCTCCTCCAACTCAGTATCACTTTCTCTTTATCTAGCTTCACTGCTGTTATCTACTGCTGCTCCGACTTTGATCCTAACTCCATTACTGACCTCCTGTCCTCCACCTCCCTCCCTCCTAGCTTCCACTGCAAAATGCCAAATTCTGGGAAATTTCAAGTCCAATTGGCTTCTCAACCCTTCATGAAACAATGCCAAAATGTTTTTTCACTTTAACTTGGTCAATTTATCAATGAACCCACTCAACACAACCACCAGTCCACTAGCCAGTTCCTTATTGACAAGGTTGTCTTCTCCCACACCCACAGTTCAGTGGAAGTAGGAACTGTCCCTTACACACTTAATGACTATGGTCTACTGTGTGTGGAAAATCTACTGTCTCAAAGTCCACCCCCATGCTTCCCATATCCAAGTTCTATCTTTTGAATGTCTTGATCTGTCTGCTGTACACACTAACCTACTTAATACTAACTGACCTTTTATCCCACTGGCCTCTGACATAAATGCTGCCCTCTTAAATTTCTGGAAAACATTTATGGCTGTCTGAAATTATCATGCTCCTCTAAGAAAGACTAGGTTCAAAGGATCCCACTTTTGCTGCATCACAGCAGAGAGTTACATGCTTTTGTTAAAGCAAGAGACTCGGCTTGACACATCTAAAATGCTTTTGGCTGTCCAGGAGATCTTGCAAAATATTAAGCCTTATGCAATGCCTGCACCATAGCTATCAGGCTTGCTTAATTAGAATACTTTGCTTCAACCCTCAAGAACACTATTAACCACTAGTTGAAATTCTGGAAAGTCATCCATAGCCTTTATTTTCCCTGCCCCAACCCTCCACCTAAGTCTTCAAATTAGACAGCTCAACCATCACTGATCCTGCAGAAATCTCCTCCTGTTTTTATAGCGTCATCACAGCATACACCCATTCATTTCTATACTCTTCCTCTTCCTTACTGTCACTCTCTGCCACTGTCCCAGCCCACCATCCCCCTACTTCATCTTTACAATAACAAGTTCAAGTACTTCCCCTATAGGCTCTGCTAGCTCTTAATCCTTATGAAAGGGCACAGGCCTGTTGGGATCAACCTCAAGCTCCTATATCTGTCTGCCCTGCTACTTTACCCCATCTCAAATTCTCAACCATTCATTTCCCCTGGGTGCTGCTCCTGAGACATCAATGGGGGCTACTGTACTCCCTGTTCCTAAAGTAGGTTACCATTCTTTCTCTAGGAACTATCACTATGTATCTACTCCTACCAACCTTGAATCTAAAAATAATGGGTTCTGCCCCATTCTCCTCCTTCCTAGCTTCTACTTCTTCCTTCCTCACCCCTATCAATCTGATTCAGGAAGACTAGTTCAATGTCTCTTCCTTTTACTAGCTCACTGACTTCATCACAAGGGGATGGATCAAAGCCCCAAAACTTCCATGATCTTTGTCAGCCTGTCCAAAGCCTTCAACACTGCTGCCCACCAATTCTCCTATAAAACTTAAAGGAAAACTGCCATAATCTGAATCTCCCCACCCACGCCAAAGCCTTACACCTCAATTAGGCTTTTTGCAAGATAAAACTATTTTTTTAAGTTTCTTAACTTACTTTACTTTCTTGTTGTAAAGTCCTGGATTCAGCAACATGGATGCTGCATGGTTCCATTTCATGTGAAAGTGTGGCACCACATCGCTCACTTCAATACAAGTGTATTGAAGCAAGCAGTGCAGCACCACACTTTCACATGAAATGGAACCACTCAGTATGCACCATGTTGTCAAATCCCAAACTTTACAATAATAAAGTAAAGTAAGTTAAAACACTGAAAAAAAGTTTTGGTTTAGGAAAAGCCTTATCAAGCATGGGAGGGGTAAAGGTTCTGTGGGTGGGGAGATTTCCGAATATGATAATTTTAACAGCAAGGGACTCTCTGACCAATCAGTTAGCTGGTTCGGCTAAAGCAGGCTGCATAGTTGAAACTCCCTCAACCGCAAACCTGATCTGCTAAGGTATACCCCGACGCTTTGCCCTTGATCCCATCCTATTCTTGATATTCCTCAGTGACCTCCCTAAAGCATACACCTCCTTTCACATACAGGTGTGCACAAAAGACAATACTTTCTGTCTCTGGCTCATCTGCTTCTGATCTGGCTGTTGGACTACAGCAGGATTTTAGCAACATTCAACTCTAATTCTGCTCCAAGCAGCTGTTTCTCAGTGACAAGCAAGCTGTCTCCAAGATCTTTGGAATCCAGCAAAGTCTGACCAGAACTCAATCCCACTCTGCTATTAAGATCCTAGATGGTGCCAAAACTGATGAAGTTGCTTCCTTCAAGTAAACTTGAAAAAAAAAATACACTGAAGGTTGTACTCCTATATATTTGTGAATTTTTTATTTAGAGTATAATGTCTTCCACCAACAACAAAGCAATATTTAAAGGTAATAATATCACTTCTTCAGGCATGGTGGTAAATATTGTCAACATATAGAAAATGTACACAGTTCCTATAAAAATATAAAATAAATAATTGTGTAAATATTAAAAAAAATCCACCTTGCAAACCAATCGCCATCACAAACAATTAGTAGTGTGTGGAAATTGCAGACTCCATCAAAATGGAATTTCACAGAAGTTTTAAAATTCTGCAGAAGTTCTGTCAAATTTTATTGGATTGAATGGCAGAATTCAGCAGCAAAAATGCAGAATGGGTTTTCTGCTGCATTTCTGCAGAATTCTATTCCGCGGATCTCAATATTTTCCTCAGAAATGGTTGTGGAATGATTTTTCATGGAAGAAATGCTGTTCCATGGAATATAATTCCATGGATCACCACAGGTGCAATTCCATAGAGGCACCAGCTAAATTCCAACAGAAATTCCACCAGTGGACTGGTCATTCCAAACTAATTCCGCTGGCAGAATTCCACAGTCCACATAGCACTACAAACAACATAACATATAAAACATTTTTCATACATTATGTGTTACTGGCAATCCATAGTGATCTACAACCAAGAAACTAACTGAGAGATTGGAAGGGGGAAAAAGCATCATTTAATTTCCTAGTGACATTAATAGAGACCTGTCTAAAGGAAAGGGGAGAACTCACAAATAAAATTAAGAACCTTAAGGAAGAAAATAAATCAAAGATAGACACACAAGAATATAGGTCACTGACTGATGCAGTTGAAAGGGAATTAAAGGAATTTGAAACAAACGTGAAACAGAACATAGCCAAAACATTCCAGAGAGATCTAACAGGCCACAATGAAAGCAGAGTATTTGCAGTATATGGAATGAGTATTTATAAAGGGGTTCTACAGCATTACAATGATAGCAATGCTGTAGACATCCTGACACTAATAGAACAATTCTGGCAGTCGGTATTGTTCCCATTGGAACTAATTTCCCCCTCCCCACATCTCTAGATAACCATTTTCAAGTCGAGCTGGTTTGGGGTGGGGTGCAGCACCCAGAACGAAAGCAGTAGTGTGGAAGTGTATCATCACAGTGACCTGCTGTAGATTTGTCGCTGTGGTGGTCTTTGCTATCAAAATGATGTGCTGACAGCATACCTAAAAGATTGAGGGGTGACTGGTATTCAAGAGGTGATGTTTTAGATTCACCTAGCATGCACAAGGGACAGCTACAGAAAAAGATAGTATATCACTTGCTTTCAGGTAATCCTATCACAAAATATTGCTTTGTTGTTGGTGGAAGACATTATAAATAAAGAATACATGTACAGTATATACAGGTGTAGAGACTTTGATGTATTTTTCAGTTTATTGGGACTGCCTTGACTACCTCCTTCAATTCACAATATTATATATGCCCCATTAAGGCAGAATTGCATGCTGGACCTTTTTGATCTGTGTTGCTTCCTTGAAGTACCTTGGGATTTGGCTGGACTGCCACCTCAAGTTCTCCTGCTATGTGGATGCCATCCTTCAAAAACTCCACCCTAAGCTCGGTGTGCTTTACAGGAACAAATTATATATATCCAAATTCCCATCTATAGACGGTGTATGTCATGAATATATTCCTCCTAGTCTTTGACTATGGGGATGTTGAGTGTAGTTTGGCATATTAATTCACTCTTGCCAAACTGGAACTCCTTTTTCACTCCTTCTGTTGCTTGTCCCTTAAAAGTCCCTCTCATACCCACTTCAGCTCCCTGTACGCCTTCTTCTCACTCCACTATCCTGAAGCTGGGTGTTACTTTCACTGTGCCTCATTGATCTTGAAATTCTGGTTTGGATTACTGCCTTCTTATCTCCATTCTCATTCGTTGATCTCTCCCTGTTCTGATTTACTAAATTATCACGTCAGTCTGCCTTCACTTTCAGATTCTCCTGTCTATAGTCAAACCTTTAACCTGCTATTTGCTCGGTATCCTCTCTTTCTGTTCTGAAAACTTTCCTCCATGAACTCATGTACCATACCTCCAATTGCAACCATCTCCTCCTGATATTTCTACCTCCATTAGGCTCCCTGAGTCAGCTAAAGTACAGTTGTGTATAAACTTACCATACACCAGCCTGGTGGTGCTGAGGGTTGAGGCGCTGGATGCCACACCTCATGCCATGCTGGTGACCCAGGTTCAGGAATGGACTCAGGGTGCTGGAGTCTGGCAGGGGAGAGGAAGGATTGAGCATCCTATGACTGCTCTCCTTCCTCTGGGGTGGGTAAGGGATATGTGGCGTGCTGCAGTGGCACTTAGTGGAGGCTGGGTGCACTGTCAGTGGTGTGCATTCTAAGGGGAGGGAGCTTGGTGGATGTCTGCACTTAGGTGCATCAGATGTCATTGCATGTCTGGCTCCCTAGGCAGTAATGGCAGAAAAGTGAGGGCGATGTTGGTGGCTCATGGCCAAGCCTCCAGACATGACAGGCATAGCCACCTGGTTCCCAGTCACGGGCCCGAGAGGTCCCACTAATGTCATCAGGGCTGTGTAGTCAGGTGCATGCAGCATGCACCGAACCTGGTCCGGGGCTCAGGGGTCATTGTGGCCCACTCTGCAATGGAGAAGCAAAAGTACTACATGATAAAAAGTAAGAACTTACTGTAACAGTAGATTTTCAAGAAAGGTTCCTGCAATAGGCCATAACATGAAGGACTGCACCCTATGGCATCAGGACCTCATGGCAAACTTTTCTAGCAATATCTGGCAGGGGACTGCCCACCCGATGTCACGTGACAGATGTCAGTGTGATCCTATATAGTGGGCAGTCTCCACACCTTCCAGTTCTCCCGCCGGAGATACGAGTATTATGAGACAGGAGAAAGGATGGAATCCTGGAACCCAGTTCAAAACAGGCTAAAAGAAATGCAGAAACTGGGGGAAGGAGGGAGGAGAGAAAGGTGACCTACAGGAACCTCTCTCTAAGATCTACTGTTACGGTAAGTTCTTACGTAACTGTACTATCTTACTTCGAGAGGGTTCCTGCAGTAGGTCATAACATGTAGGACTGAATCCCAAGCTGTCACTCTCAGAGAGATCAAGATAATTACTGGAGAAGGAACAACAAAAAGGACAGAACAACACCTGCCTAAGACAGTAGGCTCTGCAAGACGGCGAGGCCAAACCCGGCCCTATGCCTGGAGGCAATGTCCAGAATGTAATACTTCATGAAGGTATGGACTGAACTCCAGGTTGCTGCCACACAGATCTCTGCTGCAGAAACATTCCTAAAGAATGCTGTAGAGGCAGCCATGCCTCTGGTAGAATCACCCTTGACCTCCCCGGTAGAAGTTTGTTGTGCTTCTGGTGACAGAAGCAGATGCAGTTACCAAGCCACTTAAAAAGGCACTATTTAGAAACTGCCAATCCCAAGGATTTGGGGGCAAAGGAGACAAAAAGCAGATCAGACTTTCTAGATTCTTTGGTAGGGTGGACACAGCACCTCAGGATTCTGTGAATGTTCAATGCGTGAAGGGGAGCCTCCCCTCTATTGGAATGAACCAGATGATAAAACGGAAGTTCAACTGTCTGATTCAAGGTGAACTCCAAAACCACCTTGAGAAGAAACTTAGGCTTTGTATGAAGGACCACCCAGTCCTTATGAAAAATCAAATATGGCTCCTTATGCATCAGGGCCTGAAACTCACAAATTCTTTGAGCACAAGTAATATCAACCAAAAATAGCATCTTCCAGAAAAGGTAGTGCAAGTCACAGCTCATTGCTGGTTCAAAAGGAAGAAGCGTAAGGTTCTCTAACACAAAATTCAAATCCCAAGGAGGGATGGGGCTGTGGATGAGAGGTTTAAGATGTAGAATCCCTTTCAGGAAGGTCGAAGCGACCTCTAGCTGAGCTACGGGCTTCCCATCCACTAGAAGATAGTAGGTTGAAATGGCCAACAAGTGAAACTTGAGGGAAGAGTAAGACAAACCAGATCCAGACAGGTGCAACAGATAGTCTATAATCAGTGAAGCTGAGTAAGAAAAAGGGTCCCAACCCTTGAATGCTGCCCAAATGGAAAACCGCTTCTATTTCATAGCGTATGTTGACCTGGTGGAAGGCTTCCTAGCCTCAACCAGGATTTCAGCTACCCTTCAGGAGACCCCAAAATGGGATTTCATTATATCTGAAGGAGCTGCGCATCAAGGTGTAGGGTCCTGAGCTCTGGATTCACCAGCCTGCCTAATCCTGAGTCAACAAGTCATAATGGAGAGGTAGGAGAATTGGGGGTTCCACTGTTAAAACCGAATTTTCCTCGGCCAGAGAGGAGCGATACTGATCATCTGAGCTCCCTCTGTTTGAAGCTTGAGAAGGACTCTCTGCAGAATGGGAAAGGGAGGGAAGGCGTTCAAGAACTTCCCTATCCAACATAGTGATAACACATCATGCCAGAAAGCACCAGGCTCTGGAATAAGCGAGCAAAATCTGGAAAGTTTAAAGTTAGATGGGGAGGTGAACAGGTCTACCTCCAGATGACCCCATTTTCGAAAGAGAGAGTCTACTACTTCCTGATTTAATTCCTATTCATGTGCAAGAGCCAATGTATGACTGAGACTGTCCGCCAGGGTTTTGTGAATGTCTGGAATGTGCACGACTGTGAGACACAGATCATGATGGAGTGCCTAATTCCACACTTGCATTGCCTCCCCGCACAAGGAGTATGATCGGTTGCCTCCCTGCTTGTTGATGCACCAGACTACTGACATATTGTCCATCTGGATCTGCAGTATTCCCTTTGAAAGAATGGTCTGAAAAGCCTGAAGGGTGTAGAGGACTGCTTTCATCTCCAACTGGGATCAAGAACCCTGGGTCTGATGATCCCCCAGGTGCACCCCCCTACACAGACAGGAAGCATCTGTGGTGAGGATTCAGAGTAGAGGGGAGCTTCATAAGGGAAGTCCCCAGGAAAGATTCAACATGTCTAGCCACCAAAACAGATCCTTCTTGAGAGGACTGGAGACCAGGACCAGATGGTCCAAATCGTCCAGGTGCTGATACCATTGAACCCACAAAGTCCATTGTGTAATCCGCATATGCAACCTGGCTAAGGGAACTGTGGAGATGGAGGCTGCCATTAGGCCAAATAGGCACAATAACACCCTGGCCTGGAAGACCCTGGAGCAGACAACCAAACTGACCTGTTCCCAAACAGTCTCTGCCCTGTCCAGGGGCAGGAAGGCTCTGCACTGGACTGTATCCAAGACCGCCCCAATGAACAGAAGGTTCTGGGAGGGGGGTCAGGGAAGACTTGGAGAAATTTACAGTAATCCCCAGCTGGGAAAAAAGGTCCAGGGTAGTTGCGAGGGACTCCAGGAGACTCTCCTTGGATGGAGCTGACAATAGCTAGTCATCCAAGTAAGGGAACACTGTTATTCCCCGGCAGTATAAGGCCTCTGCCACCACTGCTAGGCACTTGGTGAAAACCCTGGGTGCCGAGGATAGGCCAAAGGGGAGGACTGTAAACTGGAAGTGCTCCCCTTGGAAGCAGAATCACAGGAAATGGTGGTGGCCCGAGAAAACTGGAATATGTAGGTAGGCATCCTGCATGTCCAGGGCACAGAGCCAATGGTCCTTCTGCAGAAGGGGCAGGAGGCTCTGAACAGTCAGCATACGGAACCTTTTGTACTCAACAAAGAAGTTCTGACTGCTGAGGTCCAGGATGGGTCTGAGGTCGACCGTCTTTTTTGGGACCAGAAAAAAGAGGGAGTAAAAAACCCTTCCTCTCTGGGACAAAGGCACGGATTCTATCACTGCCTTCAGCTCCAGTGTCCTGATCTCTTCCTTGACCAGTGGAACTTGGTGTGGGGAGAAATGCAATCAACAGGGAGGAGAGTTTGGAGGAAACTCCAGAAACTCTATTGTGTGCCCTCTTGAGATGAGTTGCAAGACCCATGTGTCTGAGGTGATGCCCTTCCACTCCTGCACGAGAAGGGCGAACCTTCCTCCCACTGGCTCCATGTTTTTCAGTGGAGAAAAGGGAGAATGGTGTGAGTTAGGATGCAGAGGGGTGAGGGGGCAAAGACCCTCCAACCGATCTCTGGGATTTGGCACCCGGGGGAGAGGAAAAAGAGGAGCCCCTAGCTCATCTTATGGTCTGCTTCTTTGGGGCAGATTGATTCCTTTGGTGATGAACTCAGCATCGAAAGGGCTGCTTTTTCTGAGAACCTGCCCTGTACTTGGATCAGACCGATCTAAGGGCCTGACCATTGTCTTGGAGGCCCGTAATTATGTCCTTTTGTGACCCCATCAAAAGAATCGATCCCTGAAAGGAGACATCTTGTATGGCTATCTGCACATCTGAAGACAGCCCAGAAATTCACAGCCAGGTGTGCCTCCTGAGGCAAACTACAGAAGCAGAGTAGCGGGCCACTGTATTCACCAAATCATAGGTGGCCTGGAAAGCATGCCTACAGGAAATTTTAGATAGGTGAAGCTCTTTGGAAAGCTCCTCCTTTAGATCAGAGTCCTCCATGGACAAGATCTTGGCCTCAAGTTTAGCCATGGTGGCCTTTTGAAAGGATTTAGTGAGCACAGGGCACTCTTGGCTGAAGAATACATCTTCTTCCCAAATTAATTTAGCTGTCTGGACTCCTTATCGGGGGGAACATGCTCATGTGCTTGGGATTAGCCAAACGATCATCAGTGGCAGCTATAACTATAGAATCTGCCTTGGGATGGGAGTCCAAGAAGGAGATGCCTTTGGGAGAGTAATAAATCCTGTCTGCCTTCTTAGGAACAGCAGGAATGGAGTGAGGCAACTGCCATATAGTGGTGGTAAGGTCCTCATGTGGAGCTACCCAAGGAGGAACTGGGATGGAAGAGGCAGCTTCCAGATCCAGATGCTTGGCTAGGTGCTTCCTCTTGGGGTCCTAATCCTCAGTATTCCAACTGTTTGCTTGTTGGATTATGTGGAGGAGCACAGTAAAGGAGGGATCCCCCGGAGGATATTTGGGTGATTCCTTACCCTTTGGTGAAAAGGATAGCTCATCTGAGGATGACTCTAATGTTTCTTGATCAGAGTCAGGGGCTCCTCCCCTTCTGGACCTTCAAAGTCCGGGAGGGAATCTCCTGAAGGGTGGCAGCCGAAACATGCACAGTAGAGTGCAGTGAAATAGCTGGCGATGAAGAGTGAGGGGGCACAGCCACTGGGCTAGGTAGCCTACATTCTAGGTCCGAAACTAATTGGGGCCTAGAATCCTTCCACTAGAACTGGAAAAGAGCTTGAAAGTTCTCTTGAGGAGGTGAAGGTGGAGGAGGAGAAGTAGGAGGAGGAGGAGGAGGAGGGGTGGGTTGGCTAGGGGCAGATAATAGTGCATCCCCAAACCTGAATACTGTGGAGGAGGGGTACCCTTGATAATAAGGGTAACCAGAATAATACCCAGAAGGATACGTCAGGGAATAGTGAGCTGTCATCAGGCCCGATGGTGGAAAAATGGGGGCCTGGTGCCCAGTAAAAAGAGGAGGGCCAGGTGTCAGGGCATGGTCCGGTGGCCTAGAAGGACCAGGAAAAATATCTAACATAACAACAGTCATAGATGGAATAGCCGTCTTCAGGGTAGCCAACGAAAGGGTAGTGAGCATCTGAACAGCAGACAAAGGGAGAACCAGCGTCAGACCCATCATCATCAGGCTCTACGTCAGGGACTGGGAAGGAGACCTCAATGGATGGAGCTGACAAAAGAGATCCTATAGTTCTCCTGATGTAAGAGGGGGAGAAGCATTCAGAAGATGACCCGATACCAGGGTGGCAGGAGGGCCTGATGAAAGGACAGTATCCCTGGGAGGGATTTGGGAAATCACTGGAGAAGTGGGTGTGGATAGAACTAGTTCCAGGTGTCCTCCTTCCTCCTCTACCCCAGACGTTGGCTTCAAGATAGGTGAAACCATCAGGGGAGGTGGAGAGGAAGACTCCTGCTCTGGGAGTTCCTGGGGGGAGGGCTGACAAGTGGAAGTCAGTGCGCTTGGCTGGACATCGGGTGAAATGGTGTCAGCCCCCGACAGGCATGCAATGCCCAAGTGGTCATCCAAGGAATGAGCAACTGACTGACTGGGTGAAACAGAGGCCAGGCTGACTATAGGCTGCTTCTGATGGGAGTCCGACTTATCGACAGCTGGGTGTCACCAAAGGAGCCCGGGTCCAACTTACTGGCAAGTACCGGGCATTCGCTGGAGGAGCAAGCGAGAATGTACCAATTGAAATAGGGAGGAAGATGGCAGAAGCACTGAAGATCATCCCTGAAGCTGTCTGGGTCACCACAAAGGTGGGCGGTGGGAAAAGGGCCTTGCTAGTCAAAGACTTGCTAGTGGAGGACCGGTCCCAGTCCTCTGGATGCTCCTTTTCTCTGCGCTTCTCCTTGTCTCTTTTCTTCTTCTTCTTCTGCTTAGATTCCAATGAAGGGGAAGAAGCTGAGTCCCGAAGTTTCTGCATCTCTTTTTTGAGAGAAGACATCCTGGTTTTAAGGAAATGGGCCTCCAGAGCCTGCTGTCGTCATTTGTGAGTAGACAGGTTGAAGGGCTGGCAGTCGGGACAGGCCGCAATATTGTGGTCTGGGCCTAGGCAAAAGAGACAAAGACAATGGCCATTCTTGTGGAGGATTTGTGCCCCACACTTGTTGCACTTCTTCTTTGCCTTGGGTGGAGGAGGCATAAGACATAAAATTTTGAAAAGACAGACTGAATTCGAGAAATAAATTAATCAAAATGGCGGTGGACAAAGCTGCAGTTTATCATGAGGTACTAGCGCAGGTCGACAGCGGGAAAGAACTAGAAAGCGGGCATGGGGACCACACACTATATAGGGTCATGTTGACATCCGTCACGTGATGTCAGGTGGGCAGTCCCCCGCCCGACATTGTTACAAAAGTTTGCCGTGTGGTCCTGACGTCAGAGGGCGCAGTCCTACATGTTGTGACCTACCGCAGGAACCCTCTCAAAGTAAGATCTTTAAATCCTTGATGCACATGGTTTCACAATCTGTGCAGCTATTCATATGGTACACACTACCACTTTGGAATCCCTGTACAATTAACGTAATATTTTGCACATTGCAGTTTCTACCCCCGACATCCTACTCGCCTTGTTTACAGTTTCTCTCTGCTGTTGTTGTATGTGTGCTGCACTGAACCTTGTTGTTTTACTTCTATTTGCCTCATTCTTCTTAGTAATTAATTCACTGTACATTACTTCACCACCACATTTAAATAGTTTGCTATATGCTCCTTTATTTTATTACTGTACTTTAACGTGATTTACACTTCACTGCTGCTGCTTTAGTACAAGTTATTGTACACCTGTATTGCAATAATATCACTGCACTGTCTGCAAACCTAACTGGTGGTAAACCAGGAATCTTCACACAATCACCACACCACAGAAGACTTAAGCCAGTAAGACAAAGTATGTAAATATATTTTACTTGCTTACATCTATTAAAGTGCAAATATCAGTAGGTGCAGCCCCAAATGGCTCCACCAAAACCTGTTCCTGATGTGTTTCATACCTCTACCCAAATACCTTTTCAAGGGATTCCACCCTAACTGGTACCTAAATGTTTGTTTGTATGTTCGTTTTGCAGTTAAGTACCGTATGCCATCTGCCCCTATGGTCTTTTATTAAGTTTACATAGCTACATAGACAGTGTCGGCAGATAAGGGCCTATGGCCCACCCAGTCTGCCCATTTGAGCTTGTAAGTTCAGTTTATGTTTTCCTAGAAGTCTGTTGCCCCTTACCTCTGACCTCCAGAATTCCTTTATGTCTATCCCATGCATTCTTAAATCCCGTGATTGTTTCAGCCTCCACCACTTCCTCTGGCAGGGTGTTCCACTTGTCCACCACCTGTTCTGCAAAGAAATTCTTCCTCATGTTTCCTCTGAATCGTCCTCCCTCCAACTTCATCCCATGCCCTCTAGTCCTGGAACATCTTCTTTGCTTAAAAATAGTGTATTCCTGCACCCTGTTCCTCCCTGTAAGATACTTGTATGTCTCTATCATATCCCCTCTCTCCCTCCTCTCCTCCAGGGAGTACATGTTCAGTTCCTTCAACCTGCCCTCATAGGACTTGTGATGCAATCCATGCACCATCTTTGTTGCCCTCCTCTGAGTTTGGTGCTTTATTTATAGCTATCCCATTATAGACTCTGCTACAAGAAACCAATCTGTAAAATAAATGTATATTTATAAAGATGTGTCAATATTTACCTCCAATGTCGCAAATGTTAGTAAAAAGTGAAAGGTCAAATGCAGTAACCACATCCTTTCCACAGACATTCCAGATGGAGTTCATGTAGTTCATGAATTTTAACATTTCTTCATCAGACCTAATGAAGTGAATATGTGCATTATTAGATGGAAGCTAATTTTCCTATGCAGTATACATTAGTTGAACTGAGAGATAAACTGTGACATTATACTTCTGGTAGTGTGTGTTTATGAACTGCAATCTTGCAATTCATTACCAGTTCACTAGAAGACAGACATTTTTTTTTTTAAATTAGCTTCTTTGAATGCTTTGTTTCCTTGTGAATGCATTGCTTATATGAACATAGTAAAATGTGCAGAGTGGGTTTTATGCCGATGTACCTGCCCACTCAGAGGCATAATGAGGTCTGATGCAGCAGACTGGTTGAGTAGGGTGGTTATCACAGAATAAAAAAACACTCTGGTGTCTTTTTGCACTTATAAAATGGGTAATAGGTAGCTTTTCTAATAAAGATAATAAGAAAACTGAAAACAAGTTGGCTTTTTTTACTTTTTAGTTATGGGTTATCACAGTACAGAGTGGCAACATGTACTGTACATACAGTACATTAACAGTACATATGCAATCATTAGGCAAAAGACAATACAATATCTGATCAGAAGAAGGAGTAACATATCACAATTTACAGATTGCGGTTAATCCCTACGTGTTTAATCTCTCGGGGCCAGATTCTCAAACGCTGCACCAAGGTGCGTGCGCCAAGCAGCAGGACGCAAGTAGCAAGCTGCACCAAGACACAAGCAAGACGGGGATTCACAAATGCACCATGCATGAATGCAAAGACCCACTGCGTCAAATACCCCATGTGCCAGCACAATGTCAGAAGGCAGCTAGCACCATGAAGCAAGGTGCATTGCAACAGGGGTAAGACATGCAGGACACAGGAGTGCAATTCACAAAGGTGCACCAAACAGAAGATTTCAAACACCTGCTACACCACACGGAGCTGATCTAAGGGGACTTAGATAAAGGAAGGGAAAAGGCAGGGCAGTGATACAGGACTGAGACACAGGACTGCAGCAGGACAGAGACAGACAACTGCCAGGAGGATGTTAGCACGACAGGCCCTACTGGACATACAGCTGGCCATGCAACACCATAGGCGATGTGCCCACCAGGCTGCACAACAGGATAGTGCTGCACAGCAGATGCACAGACAACAGCAACTCAGACACCGGAGGCATGCCATGCATGTGCACTGGCCACGCACCACCCACATGGACCTGACCATGCAGAAGCAGTGCATCGCATGATATTGACTCGGCAAGGCAGCTATAGCAGAGCTATGCCAGGAACTTGAAGCTGACCTGAGAAGCAGATCCCAGAGAGGCCATACCAATAGAAGCGAGGCTGCAGCCCTATGGGTAATGGCTACTGGCAGATTCCAGACACCGAGTAGCGACACCATGGGCATCTAACAGCCCTCAGTGTCACAGTGCCTGAGGGCAGACGTGGATATCCTCGTAAACAGGTCAC
Organism: Neoceratodus forsteri; assembly: GCA_016271365.2. Classification (NCBI taxonomy): domain Eukaryota; kingdom Metazoa; phylum Chordata; order Ceratodontiformes; family Ceratodontidae; genus Neoceratodus; species Neoceratodus forsteri. The sequence goes on along the minus strand of CM057458.1, from coordinate 981,360,396 downwards.
ACCGATACATCCACCTACCCACAGATGCCCAGGAGCAACTGGCAATCAAGCAGGGATTCTACAGCACAGCAGGATTCCCACATGTGCTTGGTGCAGTAGACTGCATACACATCACCATAAGGGCACCACTGGATGAACCATAAACCTATGTCAACCATAAGGGCTTCCATTCCATGAATGTACAGGTCATCTGTGACAGCAGGTGCAGGATTCTCGACGTTATGGCACAGTATCCAGGGTCCACATACGATGTGTACATCTACAGGAACTGTGGAGTGTGTGAGGCCTTCCAGAGCGGGACACGCACAGATGACTGGCTGATTAGTGAGGCAGACACAGACACAGGCAGCATGGGTGGGCAAGGGACATATGTTGGCACAACACTAACCAACACCTCCCATCCCACAGGTGACAGCTGATACCCACAACAGCCCTGGCTGATGACATTGGTGAGGCATCCACAGAGTGTGGCAGAGCAACGGTACAACAATGCCCACACAGCAACATGCAGTGTGATAGAGTGCACATTTGGCATCCTCAAGATGAGGTTCTGGTGCCTTGACAGATCAGGGGGTGTACTGCAATATACACCAGTGATGACATGCAAACTGTTCATAGCATGTTGCATGCTGCACAACATAGCACTGGAACATGGCACACCACTGGCAGAGGATGAGGAGGAACCCAGCAAGGATGGTGACACTGCAGGGGAGGAGGAGGCAGTGGGGCCTGCCTATGACTGGTGACAGCAAGGCCAGGCACAACACACACTAGCTGGACAACGAATGTGAGCGCAGCTCATTGTGGCACACTTTGGATGAACACATGACAGCATGCACAGTGGGCATGGCCACTGGTAGGCCAACACCACCATGCTGTGTGCTGGTTATGCACAACAGCCTTGAGATCATGGGAGGACCACACACATGCAGCAACGGCACACACAACAGGCACACTGGGCAGCAGTGCAATGGCATTGCGGGAAACAACAAAGCAGTGCCAGGAACCCAGGGACCACCGTGGAGAGCACACACTGCAGGGGGATTGGAACAGCTGTGGTGCTGTGTAGGTGTCACCACCTGGGCCCTGACACAGGCAGTGGAAGCACAGTTGACACAGTTGTGCCCATTGCCTGTGTGCCACCCCAGAAGGTGCAATGCACAGTGCCATGGACAGCAGCATGTGTGGCCTGGTGGCCATTGCTAGCAGGGGCGACCTGTGCACGAGCAGTGTAATGAAGGGATGGTGGGATGTGTAGGTTCCCATGCACAGCAGCCACAGCACTAGGCAGCATAGACTGCATGTGATGGGAATGGCACCACGGCCATGTGGCATGCAGCACACTGGTGCTGGTGCCAACATGAATGCCAGTGCAGAGTGAGCACCTGAGGTAGGCAATATGGGGATATGGAGGACAGTGTGGGTTGGAGGCTGCACACACCATGCAACACAGCTGCCGGTGTTGCACATGGATGGGTGCAGTGCACTCTAGGTTGCAGGACATGGGTGCATTGTGGCACACCCATGGGACATGCCATGAGGACTGGCACAGTGCCAATGGAGGCATGCCCCCTTCAAGCACAGCCATGGCACCTGCACAAGCACAGTGTGTGGAGACAGGGTGGATGGCAACCAATGCACCGTAGGTTGCGCTGTGCATCAATGATAGGAGGATGCATGTCGCACTGTGTGGCAGCCACAGCAATGCTACTTGTGTACAGTGTTATCCCGTATGCAACGCACAATGCATTGTGTGTTGTATGCTGATGCATGCTGCGTAGCATGTGTGTCACAGTGTGAGACTGGCGGGGGAAAGCAGGGAACACGTGGAGCTGAGCCACCAGCACATGCAGGACCTCAGTAGCACATGCTAGGCCTCACAGGACAGTGCAGCACAGGTCACAGCCCCATATACACTGCAGAGGGAGGCTAGGGAGTAAAGCAGGCACAAGGGCATATAGCAGGTGGCAGTCCCAGTTGCAATGGCATGCTGGAGCAGGGCACCTAACTTTACAGATGAGACAGTGCTTCTCATCAGCCTGGTTGAGCAGTGCAGCAGGGTGCTGTTCCCACAGGGAGCACAGCAGTCCAGCCCAACTGAGAGGGAGAGGGTGTGATCCACCATAGGCAGTAGCCTCCAGGTGGTGTCTGGCATCAGGAGTACTATGTGGCAGGTCAGACACAGATTGAATGACCTGGCCTGGAGGGAAGGGCAGCTCCTTGCCCACCTGAGGAGGGTGGCATGAGAGACAGCTGTCCAGATGCATGGGGGACGGCCACGCCGGTCAGGTATGTGGCACTAGTAACATGTCTGACACACAGCACACAGCACACTACAGTGACCTTGACTGCACAGATGGGTACTGATGATGTCACATTCCATTATGTCCCCGCAGGAGAGGGCAGTGGCACCAAAGGCCAGGGCAGACCCAGGGAACGCGGACTAGATAGACATGGCAGAGGACCCCACAGAGAACAACATCATCAAGGTAGGTGTGCAGCAGTCATGGCATGTATGCAGCTGCATAGGCTACTGTGTAGGGAACAGCAGGCAGGGGGGATACACATCACATACACACACACACACACACACACACACTCACACACACACACATATGCACTGGAAGGGCCAGCACAGGTGTCCGTGGCTGGTGGTTGCTGGTAGGGCACATGCACCATGGACACATGTGTGGATGTGTGCCCCACACATGGTCAGTGCATGTCACAGCCCATGCAACACATGACATGGCATGGTGGTGGCCTGCCAGGCATGGTGGTGTGGGCAACATGCAGTGAGGCAGTGCATGGGTGCATGGTGTACTCAGAGGCTGTCACATTGTTTTCCAGGTGCTGATGGTGGTGCAAGGAGTGAGACAGCAGGGCAGGGATGCACAGTGGCATTCCCTGGAGTGGGCGATGCAACACCTGAAAGCGGAGCAACGCACGGGCATACACAGCCAGGACCCAGATGATGGCCCAGGGCAGGCAACAGATGGCACCACATCAGGGTGCGGAGGATGCAACAGATGAGGAGGATGTGGAGGTGACAGAGGAGGATGTCCCGGGTGACCTACAGAAGCATCGCCAGCTTGCAGGGCCAGTTGACAGTGCTGAGGGACCGCCTGCGGCAGATGACACGGCCAACATGGCAACAGGCGGGGACACCCATGGCACAGCTGGCTGGGTGGGTGCTGACCAGACCGGGGATGGGGACGCCCCCATGCATGGCAGTGGTGATGTAACCCCCGAACAAGGCCCAGGGCAGCCCGGGAGTGAAAGGGACACGTTGCCAGACAGGGATGCGAGGAGCGATGATGTCATGCAGTCCCAGCCGCACACCCTCCGTGACTTTGTCCAGGGACTCAGTCGACGCATCAGGCCCATGGCAAGGCTGTTGACTGACCTACATGATGCAGTGCAAGACCTGCTGGACTACCTGGATCAGATTGGTGGACATTGAGTGGTGGGCATGGGAGTGCAACATTATCCTGGCCCCACTCCTGCAAACATGTACATGCCAAGAACAGGGATCATTGGGTGGTATGGACACAGGTCACTGGGACATCAGGGAACTGGTCACTGTGCATGCAATTCAGTTAATTGCATCACTGTTGTAAGACTATTGCTGTGTGTGGAGCTGTGCACATTGCATTGTGTACCTCTTGGATCATCCTAACTGTTGATATTGTGTGTTGCTTATGTGTACCCTGTACATTGTTGTTCCTTGTACAGGCTGTGTCTGTGTGTCATTCTGTACTGTGCATGTTCATCTCCTGTCTATGCTGTGTACTTGTTGGTGCCAGCCACTGTGTGGGTACCAGCCCACAGGGCCTATGCAGGGCACCATGTGGACAACAGGAACCACTGTCCAGCAACATGTGGATTGCACCGCATTGTGCCACAAGTATTGCCAATATGACACGCCAGGCACAGTGTCAGAACACTGTCTCCCTGAGGGCCCATGTCACCCAGTGTTGGGGTCCTCTTAGTTCCACAGTGGCATGCCACAGTGGTTAAGCCAAACCACCAGTCAACAAGGTGGGTCTCCGCAGTTTGGGCCTGCATGTGTCGGTACCAAACGTGTGGGACCGGGTGGTGTGCCATTGTATGTGGCATACCACAGGGCCCACCCAGTGGACTGCAGTTCTCAGCTCTGTATGGCTGCCATGGTGGCATGCCCCACTGTGGGTAGTGTGTGTGAGTGATGGTGCTGGGTGGTTTGTAGAGTCCCTTGTGTGGTGGGGAGGCAACAGTCCTGCAGCGGCCATGCACCTGGGTGTGGGGGCATGAATGGCAAGATGGACAGGTATGGTGCCGTGTGTGCCAGGGGCCACACCTGTGCTGGTGCTCCACGCCATGGTGTGTGCACCCACTACTCCCACTGGCCACACGGTGGGGGATTGTCTGGGTGGTGGATGTTGGTGGTGCACAGGTGTGGGTGTGCGGTGTCAGCGATCTGTAGCATGCCATGGTGTACACACCCGGGTGCATGCAACCGATTACAGGGCTGGCATTGGGGGCTGTGCAGGTGTCCAGTGTGTGCCATCTGGGATGGTGGTGTGCCTATGGCTAGCGTAGGGGGGATGCCACTGTCTGGGGATGCAGGCTTGTGTGCATGTCCCATGCTGCAGTGCCATGGCAGGGTGTGCCATAGGTACTGTATGGGGATATGGGGTACTGGTGTATGCAGCACAGGTATGCCTGGCACATGCACCTGCACATCCATGTCAGGTGTGTGTTGTCTTGGGGTCCCTGTCCATGGTCTGTTGTGTGCACTGGATCATTGCATTGTGGTGGCCAGCACCATTGGTTGGCCCCCTCCGATGCGCATACCTGGCATGCTGCATGCATCCTACCGGTGTGTGTGTGCTGGCCTCCCCCTCTGGCCTATGGTGTCTGGTGGTGCACTCTGTGCAGTGCATAGTGGCTGTACCACTGTGATGCTGCTCTATGTAGCATTCTGAAGTGTGGCACACCCTGTCTGCACCCCTGCCACAGGTGGCACTGTGTGCACCCTGTGCCTCTGTGACTGTCATCATGTCACTGGGGGTATCTGTTGTGCTGCAGCGGTCCCTGACATATTGCAGCTGTTGTCTCCCCTAACTCTGGTCCTGCTGCCAGCTGCTGCCATCTGTGCAACAGGTGCTGCTGCTGGTGCTCCTTGCCTGGCCAACTGTCTTCACAGGCCATTCCACCTGCCTCAGGGTGGGCCCACTTGTGGCCTCGGGATCGAGCTATCATATGTTGTCCCAGCCTCCGTGCTGCACTGGGTTTTGGCATGGCCATGTTGTTGTCCATCACTGTACTGTTCTGTGTCTGTCCAGACTGCTTCATGTCACTGACAGGTGGGTGGATGTCCATCCCCCTGTGTCCATCATGTTCCAGTATCCCACTGTGCCTGTGCACACCCTCAGCTGTGCCACTGGGTGTTTCGCTGTGGTTGTCTTCTGGGCCCTGTGGTGCAGTAGCCCCCTGCAGTGTGTGCCCAACTGCACCATGGCCATCTTCCACACCACCATTGTTGCGTGGTTACAGCCCATCCCTGCTGTCTGTTGGGCCCATATGTCTGTCTTCAGAGGCACTTCATCCAGCTGCTGGTCCCCATTGTCTGTGTGTGTGCCTGCCGTGTTGCCCACAGCCCTGTCCTCGGGCATGGCTCTGCATGTCACGTGCTGTGTCAGAACTTTGTCTGGCTGTTGTCCCATATGCAGTAACGGCTGCCCTATGCCCTGTGCACCCTCATGGCCCTGTCCCACATCTTGTATGCTGGCTGTGTTCCCCATGCTGTGGTGGACGTTTACTGCCCCACTGTTGTGCCACCACACACTGCAGTCAGGACATACCTGTGGGACTGGTGCCACACTGGCTGCCTGTTATTGCATGCATCTTGCAATCTCCTGCAGTACTGTTGCCATTGCCATTATTGCCTCAGTCTGGGCAATATACTGCCCCATGCTGCATTCCACGATCATGGTCTGCCATTCTATCAATCAATCAATCAATCAATCAATCAATCAATCAAAATCTTTATTTATTCAGGCGAACATCATTGAGCATAGCTCATTTACAAGATGGACCTGAGTGGTCATAACAATAAAAGGTTACAAATTGTACACAAAAACATGATACTGAATAAGCACAAATACAATCATTTATGAATGAGACAGATATACAAATATTTACATATATACAAGGCAAAATGACAATAAACCTAAAACCTATTAAAGGAGAGAAACAAACAGTTTAGTAGGGATAAGGCTTGGATAGTGGGACTTGGGTGGGCATATATGTATGAAGTTTGATGGAGACGAGCTAGAGGAACGATAGAAGAATGGGGAGCTTTAAAAGGGGGTGGAGGAGAGAGGGGTGTGGGAGGAGTGGGGGTGTGGGAGGACTAGGCCTTGTGGAAGCAGTTGCATGAATCTGGGAATAGGCTGGTGTACAGCTTTTTGAAGGATGTTAAAGGAATCAGGGTATCCAGTTTCAATGTCTTTTGAAGAGAATTCCAGATAAGTGCCAGGGAATAGCTGATTGCAGCTCTTCCATACCAGGTGCAGGTGATAGGAATCTTCAGCATGATCAGTTTATTGATCCTCAGGGTGTAAGGCCTGGATGTGATCCGGTTGAAGCAGTCTGAGATGTAGGAAGGGAGTTTGTTTGTCAGAGCTTTGTAGATCCAGATAGCAGCATTTTTATTTCTTCTTTGTTGCAGGGATGTCCAACTGACTGCATTGTAGAGAGAGCAATGATGGGTGCTGGAGGGAAGGTCTGTAATGAATCTAATAGCTCTATGATACAAGGTGTCTAATTTGTTTAAATGGGAGAGGGAGCAATGACCATAGAGGAAGTCAGCATAATCAATGAGGGACAGGAATGATGCTAGGATTAATCTTTGTTTGGAATCTCTGGTCAGGTAGTGTTTGAGCCATAGAATAGACCAAGTCTTTGTCTTAGCTTTTTCAGGAGTCTTCAATGTGGGTAGTATAGTCAAGTTTATTGTCTATCCATACTCCAAGATATTTGAATTTGTCTACATATTCCAGATTTTCACCAAGGATGGTAGAGAGTTGTGGGAGGGTGAATGATGGGACAGTGGAAGAGCAGTTCTTGGTGGCAAAGAACATAGCTTTGGTTTTCTTGGCATTTAGTAGTAATTTCTTTTCTAATAGGTTGTGCTGAAGGAGGAGAATTCAGACTGTGAAGCTCACAGGCTTTTGATGGTGAGGGATTGCTGACATATAGTACAGGTCATCTGCAAAAGGTGAATATTAGATTGTGAGAGATTGAAGTCAATATTGTTGATGTAAATGGCAAAAGGATGGGACCCAGGATGGAGCCTTCAGGTACACCTCATAGGAGTGGTTTAGAGGTAGATAGATCACCTTCATTTTTACCAGTTGTAATCTTCCGAGAGATAGCATCTGAACCATTTAAGAGAGTGAGTCAAGGCCTATGGAGTTCAGAGAGGAGATTGAAGTTCATGATCCACAGTGTCAAAGGCTTTGCTTAGATCCAGAAACACAGCACAGGTATTATTCTTTTTGTCTAAGGCAGTCTGCCAATATTTGTGACTTTTGCTAATGCAGAGATGGTGCTGTGCATAGATCTAAACCCAGATTGAGCTGGATTAAGGAGATTGTTGGTATCAAGGTAGGCAGTTAACTGAGAGTTTACCAGCTTCTCAAGCATCTTGGATAGTACTGGTAAGATGGAAATGGGCCTATAATTGTTGAGGTCCATGGGATCACCTGCCTTAAGTAATGGAAACACTTGAGCTGTCTTCCATATTGAGGGATAGAACCAGTGGCAAGTGACAGATTGAAGATGTGGGTGAGGGGCGGCTAAGGCATGCAGTGCTACTTTTAGAAAGTAGGGATCCAGGAGTCTGCACCTGCACTTTTAGTTGTATCTAGCTGGAGTAGAAGGTTTTCTACTTCTTTTAAGAGTATTGATTTGAATGAGAATGTGGAAGCAACCTTTTGTCCCTCAGTAGATTGTAGGTTTAGTGATGATCTTAATAGGTTTGCAGGTGAGGAGTCGAAAGCCAGGCCAGCTGTAGTGAAATGATCGTTAAAGGCATTCTATGGCATCCATTTTGCATGTGACGTACAGTCGTATGTCCAGGAGTAGCCTTTTTGTCTGTGTTGTTTGGCATGCCCCTTCCTGGATCCCATGTATGATAGCTACATGGATATCTGCCACTGTCAGCTGCAGCTGTCCCATGTGTGCTACCGTGGCAGTGGTGTGGTACCGTATGCTATCTTGTATACCTGCCAGCTCATGCTGTGCTGCCTACTGGGTGAGCAGGACATCCTGGCAGTATCATGACACGTCTTCCCCAAGGTCATCCTCCAGTGGCAGTGGTGTTGCACCATGTTCGCCTGCCCCACCTGCACCTCCATGATCTGGTGTGGAGGTGCTGTGTGCCTGGCCTTTGCAATCTACAGTGGTGGGTGCATTTTTTGCCTGTCCCAGCACAGGGCCTTCCCCTCTGTCCCCCTGCTGCTGTGTGTCCACCATGGTCTGGTGCTGGTCTGCAGGTCTGATCACGGGTGTGCTCTGCCCAATGGTGGTGCTACTGTTGGATGGCATGGCACTGCTGTCAGTGGCATTTCTCTGTTGGTCATCTGCCTCACTATCTGTCACCCTCCTGTGGTCTGGCTCACTGTGTTGTCACTGGTGGATGCCTACTGTTGTTCCTCATCACTGCTGCTGTGACTGCTGTGCTCTGATGCTTCACTGTCACTGTGGGTCACAGCATGGTATTGTGGTGGTGTTGCCTGCCTGGTTGTGTCATGTTGTCTGGTCGCTGTGGTCTGGGCACCTGCTGGGTATACAGACAGATGCGCACAGTGCATTACTTCAGGTGCCCACTTGCCGGTAAGTGTCCAGTGCCATGGTGCATGTCCAGCCTGTGGCAACCAGTGGTGGGGTTGCCTCCTGCATCTCCTGCTACTGCATGGTGGTCCAGGCCACACTGTGTATCTCTGTGCCTGACCCCCAGGTTCCTGTCCATTTCAGGTCCCTGGTGCCCCTACGGTGCATCTGCCTCCACTGGTGGTGCCACATCGGCTGTCTGCACAGTGGTACCACCCACCACATGCATGCCCAGTGCTTACCTTGTGCATGTTGTTGCCGATACAGGTCTAGCTCAGTGTCACCCTGTATGCTGCGCTTGCTGATCTGTGCCACTACACGTTCCTCATGTCTGTGGGGCCGTGGTTGTGTGGGTCCTCTTCCCATCGCCATTGTGCAGCACCTGTTGTGGGCTTCCTTCTCCTTGGCATGGTGCTTGATGTCACAATGCTGCTTCTGCAGCTCCCTCACACTGCGCTTGCTGGGTGCCACTACATTCACTAGTCTGGCTACTTCGTCCCATGCCTCCTGCCACTGTATCCGTACCTTCTGGTCCCCTCCTCAGGGCCTTGTACCATTGCCCATCATGATCTTGTACTCCTGCCATATGTCTCTCCTACCTGGGCCTCTATTGCATCCAGGAGGATGTCTGTCTCCTGGTCTGTGAATTTCTTTTTCCTGACGTGCCCAGTCTTCTTCCTCCATGTCCCTGGGGTTGGCTGCTCCCTCTCTTCTTGCTGTATCCTCCGTGGTTCATCCATTCCTCCGCCCCTTGCATTTAGACGCTGCCTGCACCTTGCGTTTCACCTATGCTATTTATTTGACACACTGTGCATTCTTACGCCATGTGCACTGCATCTGGCACATGGTGCGTTCCTTACAGAATAGGGTGCATTATCGATGATGAAGGCGGCTTTGGTGCACAGTGTGTCTGACGCACCTTGCGCCACTCTAAGATCATCTTTGAGAATCGGGCCCTCTGTCTCATAATTCCTTTATATTTTCAGTGGTGGATGGCCTTTATCTGAAACAAGTTGGCTTTTAAAGGTAAAATAGTTCCACTGATTGCCATCACTAGAGGGAGCTAGGACTTCTTTAATTCATGTGTATATTGCTCTGTTTAGTCCCTGTAGCCTACTCTGTCGTCTAGGAAAGAGTGATATACCTTATCTGTTTTTACGACTGTGGGCCGAGCCTACAGAGTATTGCATGTACAAAAGGAGTGATGTCATGTTTTCTGCCCGTGGAACTGACTGAAGGTGTAAATAGTCTCCTCCACCTTACCCTCCTCCAAGCAATGTTTTCTGCCCTCAAATAAATATACTTCCATGTTAGTTAATGGTTGCAGGGTACTATTTTCTTTCTTAAATGGGTGGTACAAGAACTGGAACCTGAGTAGTGGGACGCACCATTAGGTTTTTTTTTTGGAATAAGATCCACCTCCGCCTCCACCCCAAACTTTTTTCTGATTCACGTGGGAGGGGCATGAAATAGCTCTAGCATGCTGTAACAAGATACAGTAGTTTGGGACACAGACATGCCTGTGCAGTGGAAAACAGAACAGAACAGAAGATATTTAATGCCTTCAAATTGACTTCAAAATCCTTTGGAAAAAATGATTATCAGAGCCACCTGGGGCCTCAGAAGGAGACCCAGACACACATTCTAGTTTACAGTAAGAGCCACATGTTTTTCTTAAACATTATATATACATGTATAGTTTATATATAATTTGTCTTTAGTAGTTTCAAAACTTTGAAAGCATTTACACACACACACACACACACACACACACACACACACACACCCCAAGCAGAACATAGCTGGATAAGGTACCAGTATTTAGAAAACTTGTCATAGATACCCAGAGTCCAGCAATGTAAGTCCTGGCTGTGACTACAGGTGTTTACAACTGAATGATAATAACCACATTTGCTTCACTTGCAAATAGGTAGGCATTTGTGTCTAATTTCTGTTCTACTTACTGTAGGTTGCACATAGAATCTTTGATTTCAAGTATTTGCTAAATTGTAAATGTATTTTTATTTATTTTATTTTGACAGCAGTTTGGGAAAACCTTTGAGCCATAGGCTCATTTACAAAGATACCGTGTCACAGTAAGACAAAAGAAAATACACAGTACAACAGTAACTTAACACAGCAATAAGTACATAGATACAACAAGCTGGTCCAGGCAGGATTGATGCAAACAATAACAGAGTTAGGTTGACACTAAGCAGCTTAGTAGTAAGCTTTGTCATAAGTATTGAGTATGGCTTAGACTAGTGGCAATTACAGCTTCAGGTGTTAAAAAGGTGGTTCCGTAAGGACGTTTTGAAGCACGATATAGTTGGGGCTTTGGAGATGGAGGGGGGAAGCTTATTGAACCAAGAAGGGGGCCCTAAAGCTGAAGGCTCTTTGGCCGTGAGAGGTCCTAGCTCTAGGGATAGCAAGAGAGGATTTTCCCAGAGGTCCGAGTATGAACTAGTGGGACAGAGCAGCGGATAGTGGTAGTCAGTCCTGGTGGGGATAGCCCAAGGAGGGTCTTTTTAGTAAGGGTACAGGTCAGATATTTGAGGCGCTTGTCAAGATCAAGCACCAGAGCTTTAGAGTATAGCAGACAGGTGTGAGTTAGCCTAGGTGCCCCAGTAATTAACCTGCAGGCTTTATTCAGAATAGTGCAAATTTTATGGAGCACAGTCTGACCAGCAGCACCATACACCGGCAGCCCATAGTCCACTAGTGACAGGATGGAAGAGGTGACTGCAAGTCGAAGAGCCTCAGGGGGGAGGCAATGTTTATACCGGTGTAAGATGCCCAATCAGATATTAGTGGTGGTGGCTAGGGCAGATATGTGTCCATGGAAGGAGAGAGAGGGGGGTCAAAATGGACCCTTAGGTATTTATAGGAGCAAACTTGTTTGAGTGGGAAGGAGGACCCAGAGTGAATGAGGAGTTTGAAGTTGCAGGACTTGTTTTCAGGATGAGTGAAGAACATGTTTTTTGCGTTTTTAAGATTTATCACCAGTCTATGTTCCTTGAACCAACCCTCAGCTTCGGTGAAGGACTTCTGCAGTGAGTCCTGGAGGGCAATAGGATTACAACTTGAGGCAAAGATGACCACATCGTCAGCGTACAATAGTATGTTACCAGAGCAGGAGCTTGGAAGGGTGTTAAGGTAAAGGGAGAAAAGTAAGGGGCCCAGAATGGAGCCCTGGGGAACCCCAGAAAAGATGGGACAGATGCCTGAGTAGGTCCCATTAATTTTTACACACTGTAAGCAGTCAGACAGATAACTGGTGCACCAGGAGACAGGCCCAGCAGCAAAACCGGAGAGACTAAGGGCATCAAGAAGGAGGGGGTGGGAGACAGTGTCGAAAGCTTTAGAGAGGTCTATGAAAACAGCACCAGCCAGAGAACTAGTGTCTAAGGAGGAGTGGAGAAAGTTGGAGAACTCTAGGAGGGCAGTGCTGGTACTGTGGCCTGCTTGGAAACCATGCTGCTCAGGACAGAGGACATTGTAGTTAGTGAGGTAGTCAGAGATTTGAGAGGCCACCACCTTTTCCAAGGCCTTGGAGAGAGGAGAGAGAATGGAGACTGGCCGATAGTTTCCAGCCACAGACCTATCACCACCTTTAAGAATGGGGGTGACTGTGGCAATTTTCCAGGCAGTTGGAACCTTCCCCAGGCAGAGAGATTGGTTGATGAGGCAAATGATCAGGGTAGGGACTGTGTCTAAGACCAGCCTAAGGATACATGGATCCAGGGAGTCACTGCCCATACTATTACTCTTGAGGGCATTGACAAGGTGCGGTCTAAGTTCTTGGGCAGAAACATGGCGAAGGAGAAAATAAGGGTGAGAAAGATTTACGGCAGGCACGGCGGGGAGGGTTAAAAAAATCAGTAGGGAGGATAGGGCTAAGGTCCGTGAATGAGGTGTTGAGGTGGTTGGCTATAAGGGCTGGGTCTGAGGAGATAACGCCATTAATGTTGATCTGGGAGGGTGAGGGGGAGTGTGCACTCCCATTTAACTGTTTAATGTTATCCCAGAAGGTTCTGGGGTTCCCCCATGAGGCAGTGAGCGAGGAATGATAGTGCTCAGACTTGGCCTTTCTGATGGCCCAAGTGCACTTGTTTCGGGCGGCAGCATACAACTGTCTGTCGCTGGGCCGGCCAGTCTCAATGGCACGGTGCCATAAGTTGTCCCTATGTTTGAGTTGGTGGATCAAAGCTGGGGTTACCCACAGAGCATTCTGCCTTTTAGAACGGCGGGTCATCATTGGGGCAAAGATAAAGCAGGCTTTATTAAAAGTCTGGGTAAAGAAGGAAAGGGCTGTGTCAATGTCAGGTGTTGCCTGAATAGGAGACCAGTCAATTTGGGACAGAAGTTCCTTAAGTTTTATCAGTCCACCAGGTATTAGGCACCGACGGCGTGTGGACTGTGCTATGGGTTTGGAGACTGTGGATGACCAGTGGAATAGAGTAGGGGAGTGATCGCTGAGAGAGTCTGGGAGGACTTGTACATTGAGGATCCGATTAGGGCGGTTGGTGAGTACCACATCAAGCAGGGTACTGGAGCATCTCTTGGGGTTAGTCCTAGTAGGGTGAGTAACCAGTTGCGTTAAGTCTACTGCATCAAAGGAGTCACGGTTAGAGGAGGAGGAAGGGCTGAGCCAGTTGACGTTTAAATCACCCACCAGAATTTGGTCAGCGGACGGAGGTAGTGAGGAAAAGTACTCTGTAAGAGAGGCAATGGCCTGCATTTGGTCCCTGGGGGGCACGTAAGCAGTAGTCAGACAGAGGGGTCCCTTTAAAGAGTCAGGGGTCAGTTTCAGCGTAAGAGCCTGGGCCCTAGAGTCAAGGATGGGAGCAGGCAGAGCCAGTACAGAGAGAGATTCCTTGACATAAATAGCGCAGCCGCCACCCCATCTCCCAGCACGTTCAGACCGGAAGAGGGTGAAACCAGGAAGGGAGACTAGGGAGTCTGGGGAGGATTTCGACAGCCAGGTCTCAACCAGAGTGATGACATCAGGGTTAATTGATGCGACCAGGCATTGTAGTGAGTCAAACTTTTTTAGGAGGCTACAGATATTCATGGAGACCATATTTAGACCCGGGGGGCCAGTGGGGGAGCTCTTGGGAACCGGGCCAGGGTTCGGATGAATGTTTCCTGACAGGAGTAGTAGCATGACTAATACCCTGGCTGGGAGATGGCGAAAGGTATTTCTATGACCGACATGAGGGGGGGGAGTTTAAGGGAGCAGGGGGTGGGCAGGGTGGTACAGGAAGGGAAAGCAAGAATAAGAAGACACCCAAATGTGCCTGAAGCGGGAGCGAGGAGGAAGCTGGAGGGAGGGCAGGGAGGACCGAGACATAAGGAGGTCCCAAGGGGCATGAGAGCAAGCTCAGGAGCATGGGGAGGGAGGGGTGCCAGGGCACAGTGAGGAGCAGCAGATGGGTAAGTGGGCAAGTGCACTGCTAGTGGTGACAGACACAGGCAGAGCATGAGGCAGGGCCAGTAAATTGTGGTGGGCGTGATCAAAGAGATGTAGTACTGGGTATCAGCATTCTGTTAGTAGTTAGTGCTGATTGTGGTCTGTGACAAGATCTTTTTTTTTTTTTCACAAATGAAGTTTGTGGTAGGAAGCTGAAAACAGACTTTGATGATTAAGTGTGTTTTTTCTTTTAAATTTGAAATGTTTTAGAAAACACTTTTAAAAGCTATTCTGATCAGAGCTGACGTAAAAAAATCTTATCTTTTTTTTCTTTTCTCATGGACACTAGAAATAGGATGTCAGCATTCACTCCATTACACCTGTTTTTCAGGTTTTTTATAGCATTTTACCAAGGCAATCTTCCCAGAATGCAATCTGTCATGGGGGGGTTGAAATTGTTTTAATCATGAAGCATTGCAGTTAGTAATGCATTTAGAAATACAATTTTTTATTGCCTTTACAGTTAAACAAGCAGTTTCATGACAGGGCACATTTATTGGGGGGGTCAAATTATTTTAAACAAGGGCATAGTACTTGGTAAATACAGACTTTGATGATAAAGTGTATTTTTTCTTTCAAGTTTGAGAGGTATGTATTATATATAAGTGTAACCGTGTTGTAAATGGTTAGGTAGGCAGTGGTTTAAGGCTCTGAGCTACAAACCTGGAGACCTGGGTTTGACTCCTACAGCCCCCACTTGCATACTGTGTGATCCTGCACAAATCACTTAACTTCCTTGTGCTCCCAGGTCACACCTGTAAACAAGCTTTCAGCTTAGTGTGTCTCTCCTGGTTAAAAAAAAAAAAAAGTGCCTAGAATTATTTTTTTAATATAGTTGAGTTTATATGTGGTAAGTAGGTAGGGTATGATGTTTTGAATGTGGCAGTAGGATTTAGCATGTGCACTGCTTTAAAATCATTTCACAATATTTTATACTTTCTTTAAAAAGATACTCCACATTTGTGTGGGGGCTGTGGGATTCAAACCTAGATCTCCAGATTTGCAGAGAAGAGCCTTAAACCACTGTGCTATACTGCCTACCTAGTTATGGCAGTCATCTGTTTAATGGTTCATAGTGTTGGTGTAGTAAGCATACTAACATACAAAAATGCCAGCAGAATAGGCCTAGTGGGCTTTCATGTCTGCTTCTTTGGTCAGTCCCCACCCTGGGAGCTGACCTTGCTGCCCCCCCGCCCTCTCAGGCTTCTCCCTTCTCAGTCCAGGGGACAGCTAGCTAACTGGGGTTTCTGTAAGACAACAGCTACTAAATACCTCTAATTCACTATTTTTATTTTCTGTGTGTGTCAGGTCTAGCTAGCAGAAGTGTTTCAATTTTAAAATTTTTAATTTTATCAAACTATACACAAGCATAAAAGCACAGAAACTGCCCAGATCATCAATGTTATAATGGAAAGTACAGACATCATAGAAAGCTATTAGAAGTAGAATGGGTTAAACACTTCCTGGAACTTTCTGCATCTTGGAACACCAACTGCTGTACGTCTTCCATTTGGAGTTATAAGTCTTTCTGGTGGAGGGCTTTCAAGAAGCATTGAGAATATCCAGAACCCACTGAGACAGCTGAAAACCTGCAAACTCAAACTCTTCAAGAGCCATGCCTTGAGATTGAGAGACTGAAGATTGGGGTACCAAATCCTCCCCTGAGAGGAGGTTAACAGGTTGTAATTCCTGAGAAGAGACAGGGGGAGGTGAACTGTTACGGACAGCAACAGAGGGTACCAAGGCAATCAGAATGACTTTGCAAGGCTGTGATTTTATCTTGACTAAAACTTTGAACAGAAGAGGGAAGGAGGGAAAAGGCATACAGGAATTTCCCTTCCCAGTTCAGTACCAGAGCATCCAGGGGGACTGAGCCCAAGACTGGGGTCTGCAACAAAAAAGTGGAAGTTGGTGACTGTCTGGGGCTGCAAAAAGATCTATCTCTGGAGTGCCCCACCTTGAAAAAAAATCACCTTTAGTACCAGAGGGTCCAGGGTCCATTCGTGATGGCCCTGCGAGATCCTGCTCAGTGCATCTGCTAGCACATTGTCCTTTCCTGGAAGGTGAACTGCTATCAGGAAGGTTTGCAGGGAGTAAGCCAGGGACCACATCTTCATGGCTTCTGTGCACAAGGCTGTAGACCACGTGCCTCCTTGCTTGTTGATGTACCACATGATGGTGGTGTTGTCTGCTCTGACTTGAACCACTTTGTTCTGTACTGACTGAGAGAAGGCTTGCAGGGCCAGAAAAACTGCCCTGAGTTCCAGGAGATTGATATGGAGAAGAGATTCCTGAGGGGACCACACTCCTTGAGCAGTGAGGGCCCCCAGATGGGCTCCCCATCCCAGAAGGGAAGCATCCGTGGTAAGGACCACTGAATGACACTGAGGGTAGAATGGGACTTCTTGTCTTAAGTTGTCCTGATCCTGCCATCATTGAAGGGCTTGGATCAGGGTCTGAGTCACTGGAATCAGTTTGGTGACGGAATCCTTCCTCTGGGACCAAAAAGTCCTCAGATGGAACTGAATGTCCCTCATCTGGAATCTTGCCCCTTGGACCACTGCTGTAGAGGCTGCCATGTGGCCCAAGAGTTGGAGAAAAAAACCTTGCTGGTCGAGACACCTGAAGGCTGATGGAAGAAGCCAGTTCTGTAAGAACTCTTGCCCTTTCCAAGGGAAGAAAG
Organism: Neoceratodus forsteri; assembly: GCA_016271365.2. Classification (NCBI taxonomy): domain Eukaryota; kingdom Metazoa; phylum Chordata; order Ceratodontiformes; family Ceratodontidae; genus Neoceratodus; species Neoceratodus forsteri. The sequence goes on along the minus strand of CM057458.1, from coordinate 981,343,363 downwards.
GCTCTTGCTTTGACAGTATCTAGCTCTGTTTCTATAAAGGTGAGAAGCTGTACTGGCTCGAGAACTGACTTGGGAAGGTTGAGAAGAAATCCTAGAGACGTGAGCACCTGCTGAGTTACCTGCAGGTCTGACCTGACTTGATCTGGGGACTGCCCCACTATGAGACAGTCATCCAGGTATGGAAAAATGGAAATCTTTTTTCTTTTTAGGAAAGCAACCACTACTGCCAGGCACTTTGTGAAAACCCTTGGGGCTGATGTTAGGCCAAAGGGCATTGCTTTGAACTGATAGTGGTCTGAGGGCAACTCGAACCTGAGGTACTTTCTGTGGGAGCACCTGTTGGGAATGTGAAAATAGGCATCTTTGAGGTCCAGGGAGGCTAGCCAGTCTCCTGGCCTTAGAGAGGGAAGAATTATTCCCAGAGTTACCATCTTGAACTTTGGTTTTAAAAGATGTTTGTTCAGATATCTTAGGTCTAGGATGGATCACCACTCCCCTGTCTTTTTTGAGGTAAGGAAGTACCTGGAGTACAGACCTTTGCCCCATAATAGGGTAGGAACTCTCTCTCTATGGCACTTAAGACCAGAAGAGACAAAACCTCTGCCTCTAAGGCAAGGGTTTCTGAGAGACCTGCAGGTGGGAAGGATCTGGTTCTCATCTTCAGAAATTTTTTGAAGCTGAAAACCAGTCCCTGGCTTACTACTTCCAGGACCCATTTGTCTGAGGTAACAGACATCCAGTCCTGGACAAAGTAAGCCAGCCTGCCTCGTACTGGAATCGGAGAGTCGACCCGGGCAGACCCATCAGGGTGTCTGCTTGGCAGAGGCCTTAGGCTGAGGAGTGGATGCAGCCCTGCTCATCCCTCTTCTGCCTCTCCCTCTGAAGCACCCCCACTGAGAAAAGGGAGAAGAGGCCTGTGCTTGGTAAAAAGGCCTATGAAAAGGCCTGCCCCTGCCCCTAGACTGCTGCCTTTGAGGAGTTGCTTGCGTTTCTTTGGCCTGAGCACTCCTATAAGTGGTCCTGTACTCATCCATTTTCTTCATATAATTCTCTGTCTGCTCCACAAACAAAGAATTACCTACTACAGGGAAATCCATGATCTTAGCCTGGGTATCCTGTGAGAGGCCAGTACATCTGAGCCAAGCCATTCTCCGAAGAGTCACAGATATAGCCATGACTCTTGATGACACATCATTGGAGTCAACAGCAGCATGAAACTGTACTTTTGATGCCTCAATCCCATCTGCAGCCACCTCCTCCAGCTCCCTGGCCAGCTGGGGGGTGCCTGTTTAGCCAGTGCCAGTACAGTGTCCCACCTGGACTTCTGGTACCTGGCTGTATAGGCCATATAATTCGCCTGCCTGAGTCTCAAAGAAGATGCCATGTACTGTTTCTTTGCCATGGCATCAATCTTCCTGTAGTCCTTGTCTGGGGTGTGTGAAGCTAAGGGAATATTTGCCTTGTCACAGGCAGCAGCCTGCACTACCCCAACATGGCTGCATTTCTGGTATAAGAACTCCGTGTCTTAGCCTAAAAGTGTATACCTCTTGTCCATTCTTCTATCCACAGGAGGTATAGTGTTAGGAGACTTTAGAATTTTTTGTGTCTGTTTCCCAAAGGATTTGTGGAGGGGAATAGACAGTCTCCTGGAATCTGGGATGTCCATCATTTCTACATAATCAGGCTCCTCTTGATCCTCCAATGCCTCCTCCATAGGAAGCTGGAGGGTTTCAGCCACCTTTCTGTAGAACATAAAGTGAGAAGGGGACTCAGAAAGCCTAGGAGGGGAAACACCTGAAGGTCTGTCTGGGGAGATGTCCGGTTCCACAGGCACATCCAGACCCTCACTTTCACCATCATCATCCTCAAATTCCCCTTCCTCTTCAAACTCCGGTTCATAAAAATCTCCAAGGTTATAATCTTGAACCGGGGGAACCAACCAAACCAAACCCCTGCCAGAAGGTGCCAGATTCGGCAGGAACTGGGCTAAGTGATTCCACAATCCGAATCGCTCTGGCTATCTCTTCGACGGTCGGAACATTAACCTCTGGATTCGAACCGGACGATTTTTCTTTGCGTTTTCTTTTTGTAGGAACTGACCCCTCAGGATCGGCTCTCCTTTTGCCCGAAGTATCGCCCTGGTCAGAGGGCACTCCTTCTGGTTCGGTCGGAACTAAACCAGGGTGGCTATCCAGGTCAGCAGACTTCTCGGCCTCCTTTTCCCTCAGTCTACCCAATCTCTTCTCAAGGGTAAATTTGGGAAAATGTTTACATGTTTGGCAGTCTGAATCGAGGTGGTCAAACCCCAGACAATAAACACAGGTGGTGTGGGGATCGGCCTTAGCAAAGACCTCCCCACACTCACTGCAGTGTTGAAACCCAGTAGGCCCGTTTTTTTTCTTGGGTTTCTCAGACATGGCAAACCTAACCAACTTACTGTTTTTATGGCAACCACAAGGCAAGACTCCCTTATTGGTTCCTAACCGTGTCACTGGTATTAGAAAAAAACGTAGTAAAACACGTTCTTTTTTTAGAATCGATAAGAACTGGTAACCACACACACTAAGTAAAACACAAAACACAGCATTTCACTATCAAATGGTCGGTTCAGCCGAACTGACCTGCACTTTTACAAGTTCCACACAGAAAAACCGAACAATTCCTATCTAGTACTCATGGCACCTCAGATAGAGACTGAACAGACTATACGGATAACTTTTTCGGTTTAAAAACCGATGAAAACTGAAACTTTAACCGACTTTCAAACCACGATGAAGGAGAAATCTCCGGAGCAACCGTTCAGTGAGGCGGAGTAAAGAATCTAATGGCTTGAGTTTGAAACACTCCGGACAGAGACTCCAACCGAGCTCGAGCTCAGCATTCTATGCTCTGCATCGAAAGTTAACTCTTTGTTCTCCGGGGCAGTTTAAAGGTTGGGGATCACTGCATATGTCAGAATACAGCAAGACTTCATGTTGTTTGAAGTGATAGTGATAGCCCTGTGACTCAGTTCTTCCATAAGTGGGATTAATGAATGTTGATTGTGTGACAGTGTGGCAAAGAAGCTACATGTTCCAGTTCTTCTGCCCAACTAACTGGGTGGCTCTCAAAAAAAAAAAAAAAAAAAAAAAAACTGCTGTTATATTGGACCTCCAGGGGATTTGTCCCATTAGTGTTTTGTCAGTAAATATAAGGAGGGGTTTATTTATTGACACATCTTTGGCAGAGTGATGGAGGGGAATTGTTTTTCAGTTTGCACAGCACAGCATTCTGTTGTAACCCTTCCATTGCCATACAATGCAGAACACCATACGGTTAGCACAAGAAATGCTGTAAGTGGTGCATCACTTCAGTGGTGGTTGCTAAACCAGCGGGCTGGTGGTACATCTGTAACCGAGAGCTGTAGCTAGGGAGGAGTAGTGCGCAAGCAAGTTAGTTGCGACACCAGTCATTACTAAGTAGAGCGCTTACCTGAAGGAAATTAATCAGGAGGCAGTATGATGGTCACAATATGACATGGAAATATCATAACTGCTTTTAAGCCCATAAGGAAGAGCAGAGAAACTGTTGAGATTTATTGCAGCTCCAAGAACAGAACAACTGCCTGGCTGCCAGCAACAAGCTGAACCTTCACTCCTATTATTTTTCCTCAGTTAAGGCACCCTGCTGCTAACTAGAAAGAATAGGAAAAATCAAGATCACTGAAAGTGTCAGACACCAGAGAAACTAGAATCTTCTCGAATATCCAGGTCTTACTCTTTTGTATGTCTCTTTAAATCCTGTTTAGTATGTACTTGTACCATTTCGTAACCCTGCAGTTAATCCTCTGCATTGTATGACTGATAGCTCTGTCATTATGCTCACTGTACATAGGAACATACGAAGAAGCCAGCAGAAGAAGGCCATTTGGTCTATCAAGTCTGCTCGTATTGCAGGGTCCACAGCTTGAGCTAATGTCCCTGCCCTCCGTCCCCACTCCTCCCATCCTCTCTACCCATGATTCTTACCTTTCCCTATGCCTATCCCAGCCTCTCTTAAAGCTGCCCACTGTCTTCAACAGGAAGACCTCTTCCGGCAATGCATTCCAAGTGTCCACCACCCTCTCTGTGAAGAAGTGCTTCCTGACCACCCTCCTAAACCTCCCACCCTCCAGCTTAAGACTTTGCCCCCTCATGTTATGGTTACTACTCAGCTTAAAGAGACTCTCCTTATCAACCTTATTTATTCCTTTCAAGTACTTGAAGGTCCCAATCATGTCCCCTCTCTCTTGCCTGTCTTCCAGGAAGTACATGTTCAGTGCCCTCAGTCTCTCCTCGTATGCCTTACCCTCCTGACTTGCTATCACCTTTGTAGCCCTCCTCTGGACCTTCTCCAGCAGGTTAATATCCTTTTTGATGTGTGGGCACCAGTTTTCCACCCATCTGGCCATCTTTTCTCCAACCCTGAGATCCACCAACTTCCTGATCAAATTTTGTGAGGCACAGAGTCAAAGGTCTTGCTGAAATCAAGAAAGAGGATGTCTACCACTTGACCCTGGTCTACTGTCTTAGTGATATAATCAAAGTCGTCAATCAGATTTGTTTGACACAATCTCCCCTCCATGAACTCATGCTGCCTCACATCCTGAAGACCGTGCTCCTCTAGATATTCCAAAGTTTCCTTTAGTATGGTCTCCATGAGCTTGCCCACAAAGGAGGTCAGACTGACTGGTTTGTAATTCCCTGGGTCATTCTTGGGACTGCTTTTGTGGAGGGACACTACATGTGCTGTTCTCCAGTCCTGCGGTACCACTCCTGACTCTAGTGAACCATTAAATAGGTCTGCCAGTGGCCCTGCCAGCTCCTCAGCCAGTTCCTTTAGTACCCTTGGATGTACTCTGTCTGGGCCTGGTGACTGTCCACCTTCAATGCCAGCAACCTCTCCCTCAGTCTATCCTCCTCTATCACTACATCTGTGTTCCCCTCCCCCCTGCTCCCCTTCTCCCTCCTGAAGGTACTGGTCCGTCCTTCTCCCTGGTGATGACAGAACAGAAGTATTCATTTAGTATCTCTGCTTTTCCCCCATTAACCTCCACCCACTCCACCCCTTTCTTAAGCCTAACAATCCCTTCCTTCTTGCCCCTTTTCTCACTTATATATCGAAAGAAAACCTACTCCCGTTTCTTAATTCCTTCAGCTATTTGCAGCTCCTTCTGTGCCTTTGCTCTCCAGACTCCCTTACTTGATTCACTAGCCAGCTGTAGTTAATTTTCCCTATCCACCTCTCTCTTGGTCTTCCTGAATTTTCTATAGGCCAACTTCTTTTCCCTTACTGCCTGGGCAACCCCAGAACTGAACCTGCTGGGTGCTTTGGCCCTTGTGTTATTCCCCCTGAGCCTAATTCACTCAAGCCACACAAAAGTGAAGGTACTGGACTTCAGGAGGGCTGATTTTGTCAAAATGGGAGAGTGCCTCAGAAAAGCACTAGCAAAGAGGCAAGAAGGTGGGCTGGAGCAACAATGGGGAAACATCAAAAATGCAATCACAGAGGCAACAAGCCTTTGTGTGAAGCAAATAAACAAATCAAAATGAAAGAAAAAGCCACTATGGTTTTCAAATGAAGTGGGGGGGTAAGGGAGAAAAAGATAGCATTCAGGATGTATAAGGAAACACAGAAGGAGCAGGACAGAGAACTATACCAATTAAAGCAGAAGGAAGCGGAGAAGGCAGTCAGAATAGCAAAGACCCAAACTGAGGAAAAGATAGCCAACTCAGTTAAGAAGGGGAATAAAGTCTTTTATAGGTACATTAGGAAGCAAAGAAAGACGAAGGCAGGGATACTGAGGCTGAATAAAGAGGAACGTGGTTGGGCGGAGAGCGACAGTGAAAAAGCAGGGATAATGAACGCATATTTCTGCTCAGTATTCATAATGGAAAAGCAGGGGGAGAGACCTAATCCAGTCAACAGAAGCATTCTGGATGGGGGGTTGATATTAGTCCTTTCACAGAAGAAAGGGTTGTGAAAGAACTCTTAAAACTGAAGGTGGATAAATCAATGCGGCCTGATGGGATTCACAACAGAATTCTAAAAGAACTAAGGGAAGAACTACTAACACCACTGACTACCTTTTTAATAAATCATGGGAGGATGGCGTGGTACCTGAGGACTGGAGAAGGGCAGATGTGATTCCCCTTCACGAAAGTGGGAGCAAGACAGAGGCAGGAAACTACAGACCTCTCAGTTTGACCTCAGTGGTAGGGAAAATGATGGAATCACTTCTGAAGGAAAGAACTGTTGAGTACCCAGAGGCCAGTGGGGCACAGGACCCAAGGCAGCATGGATTCACAGCAGGAAGTTCATGTCAAACAAATCTAATTGATTTCTTTTACTGGGTGACCAAAGTAGTAGACCAGGGAGGGGCTGTGGACATGGCCTACCTAGACTTTAACAAGGCAGTTAATACAGTCCTGCACAAAAGATTAATAAACAAATTAGCCAGCCTGGGAATAGGTCCCAGGGTGGTAGCCTGGGTAAAATACTGGCTGTACAACAGGATACAGTGGGTAATAGTAAATGGAGTCCACAGTGAAGAAAGGAGGGTTACTAGTGGAGTGCCACAGGGTTCAGTCATGGGGCTGGTCCTTTTAAATGTCTTTATAAGTGACAATGTGGAGGGACTGGAGGGGAAGGTATGTATCTTTGTAGATGACACAAAGATATGCAACAGGGTTGATATGCAAGGTGGGGTGGAAAGGATGAAAAGGGACTTGGCAAGGTTGGAGGAATGGTCCAATGTATGGCAGCTTAGATTCAACGCGAAGAAGTGCAAAGTAATGCATCTGGGAAACAAAAACCCAGGGCAGGAGTACACAATGGGAGGTGAGATACTGACAACAGAAATGGAAAGGGACCTGGGGGTAGTCATATCAGATGACCTAAAGGTGGGCAAGCAATGTGAAAAGGTGGTAAGGAGGGCTGGGGGGATACTGAGATGCACAGGGAGAAACATCACTAGTAGAAACCAAGAAGTTGTTGGCCCTCTGAACAGACAGTTGGTAAGACCACATCTGCAGTACTGTGTACAGTTCTGGAGACTCCATCTCCGCAAAGACATAGACAGGGTGGAGGCTGTCCAGAGGAAGGCAACCAAAATGGTGCAGGGTCTGCACCAGAAGACATATGAAGAAAGACTAAAGGAGCTTAAGATGTATAGCCTCGAGGAATGGAGGGAGAAGGGGAACATGATAGAAATTTTCAAACACCTAAAGGGAATCAACAAAGTCCAAGAGGGTAGCATCTTTCAAAAAAAGAGATGTGCAAGAACAAGGGGGCACAATTTGAAGATAGAGGGAGGACGGCTCAGAGGTAATGTGAGGAAGTATTTCTTCACAGAGAGGGTTGTAGATGCATGGAACAGCCTTCCTGAGGAGGTCAGAGAGTCAAAAACAGTGGGGGAATTCAAGAATGCAGGGGACAGACATAAGGCAATTCTAGTGGGAGGTGGGAGGAAGTAGGCTGTTGGTTAACTAAGATCTGCAGCTCATACATTAGGTAGGGGAATGGGCAGACTAGGTGGGCCAAGCGGTCCTTATCTGCCATCAAATTCTTTGTTTCTGTTTCTATATTTTTATCTGTGGCAACCAGTATTCCTTCCTTAATGAGGGACCACCTTTGGTCCACCCCCAAATCTGATCTGATGCCCGCCTGATGGCTCCTTAGCATTTTGCCCATTTTCCTGAAGTCTGCCCTCCTGAAATCCAAGATTTTGGTCTTAGTCAGTATGCTTTCCCTGCCCATATCCAACTGGAACCACACTGTGCAATGGTGACTTCCCCCAGTGGCTCCCTGACCATTATTTCCTGTACATACTCCCCATTTGTGAGCACCAGATCAAGAATTGCCTCAGCTCTTGTTGGTTCAGTGATGCCCTGAGTCAGGAACCTACTCTGCAGTCCTTCCAGGATCACCTGACTAGCACATGTTGTGCTGGGTATGCTCCAGTCCACCCTGGGAAAGTTGAAGTCCCCCACAATTACCACCTCTCCTTTCCCTGTAGCTTCCAATATTTTTGAGTTTGGTTCCCTGTCCCTCTCCTCATCCTGACTGGGTGATACGTAAACCACCCCCAACCTCACCTTTCTCCCCCTATTGGACCTTAACTGAACCCATAATGCCTCCACCGCTCCTTCCTCAGACTCCTCCCCCGTGCAAGTTATTCCTTCCCTTATATAAACTGCCACCCCTCCCCCCCTTTCCCGACTACCCTATCCCTCCTGTATAGTTTATATCCAGGGATCACCAGGTCCCAGTCATGGTGTGATGTTGCCCAAGTCTTGGTTACTGCAACTATGTCCACCCTCCTGTCTGCTAATAGTGCCTGCAGGTCATCCATCTTGTTTCCAAGACTCAGCGCATTCAGGGACATCACCCTCCACCTTGAATCTGACCTTCCTTCTCTTCCCTCTATTCTTCTATTCACATTTATCCCCTCTGTGTGCACCCCTCCATGTACCCCTATGTGTTCCTCACCCCCTCCACCCTTTGCTAAGTGTGTTCTTGCCCCTTCCAGCTCCTACCTCCAGACCTGTTCCATCACTGTGGGTGGGGGAGGTTCACTGACCTCCTCCTCTTAGACTCTGTGGGCCTGCATGCCCGCTGCCCCCCCCCAGTAGTTTAAATTAAGTGTAGTGGTTATATATTCCCCCAGTTTGTCCCCATGTACCCTCAAACCCTCCCTATTGGGATGTAGCCTCTCTGGTGAAAAGAGTGCTTTGTTTGACCATGTCTCCTCCCAGTCCCTAATACAGATAAAAATCTCCTCCCTGCACTATTTCCTCAGCCAGTCATGAAAATCCTCTATTCTTCATTTCCTGGCTGTGCTGGCCCTTGGTACTGGTATCACCTCTGAGAAGGCTAGCAAACTTCCTTCCTCCCTGCAGATCTTCCCCAACTCCCTGAACCTACTTTGTACTACCTCAAACTCCTCCCCAGCTAGGTCATTTATTCCCAAATGTATAACTAAATTAGGTTTTCCTCCAAACTCCCTTACTATTTCCATCATTCTTGGGCCCACCTTCCCTGCTGTCATCCCTGGCCTACAAGCCACCCTCCTGCTTGCATTTGGGTCCCCTTTCCTTCCCCAGTAAATACCCCTAATTATGGAGTCCCCTATGATTGCAATCCTTCCATCCCCTGCATCTGTACTCCTTGTCCTTCTTTTCTCACCTATGGTACTAGTTGCTTTCCCACCTAACTGCTCCCTCTGCACCCTGATGAATTTATCTCCACATCCACAATTTATCCTTTTAATTGTTTTTCCATCTCCCATTCTGCCCCTCCCCTTCTGACTATCTGTATATGCTTTCAGTTTTTCTTCCCCTCTTCCTTTCCTTTTCTCTCCCTTCCCTCCCCCTTCCCATCCTCCACTCCGTTTTGCCTGCCTCCTCTTCCCTGCTCACCTTGATTGTAGCCTGTTACCGCGTATACTTTTGTAATTAATCCCAGGTCACACCTGAAAAAGGGCCTCCTGAGGTCCAATGCATTTACCCAGTCAACAAAATTTTAAATAAACAAAAGGGGCTTACACAGATCATGGCAACTTTGGCAAAGTAGTCACAGGGGAGCCCACCTCACTGGTACACTGTTACTATTTTAGAGACATTGCCTCACAGAGCACTGAGAGGAAGAGAGAGCGATCAAGACAGAGAGAGAGAGAGATCACATTTCAATCAATTTTTATGTTGCTTGCACGCATGTGCAAGAAACATAGTGCCATCATGGGAGATTTCGGAGGTGTGTCACCTCCTCCTCCAATTCAGTCAGTGTGCTGGCAGGCGCGACCCCTGAAAGCCAATGCATTTTGGAGCTGTGTATGACATGCTCCAAAATGCAGTGGCATACAATTGAAAGGGGGAGCTACGCTTCTGTGAGCACCGATAAGATATCGGCTGCTCACCGCAGCTGCCCCCCCACACACACACGCAGCCGCGGCGCGCCTCAAGACGCACTGTATAGCCGACGGGTGCCCATTCGCCATCGGCTGAGCTGCGCCTCCCCAGTAGGTGCCACGCTGAGCCCACCCCAGGTGGCAAGCAGTCAAGCAGTCCTTTGCCGATGGGGTGCCCAATCCTCCATCGGGCTGAACGCCCGTCCTTGTGCCACGGTGGAGCCCACCCCAGCGTGGCAACAAATTCCATGGCCACGGGGATGCCCAATCCCCCGTCGGCTGAACGCCCCCAATGTCCTTGTGCCCGCTGGGAGCCCACCCCAGCGTGGCAAACGGTCCCACAACGCTTTTTTTTTTACCTGTAAGACAAAATGGTCTCATGAAGTGCCTCCCACCCCTCCCACAACCTGCACCCACCCACCGCGCACTCCAGCCTCCCACACCCCCTCACCCCATACTTACCTCCGGACTTTGGCGCGACGATCTTCGGTGGACCGGGAACACGTCTGCACTCTTCAAAGCCGACCGCGAACTGAGGAAATGCCGGTAAGCTGTATAATGGGCTAGATGGGGGTTTCAACTTTGTTACATATCTCAGGCATTTCTGGGAATTTTTGCACCAAATTTTCAACATGGGGTTTTTGGGACCCCTTCTCATGAATGATGTCACTGTCATGGCGTTATTCGGGCCCGAAGGGTGATTTCGCGCAGTGACTGTGCAGTGACTGTGAAATCACCCTTCGGGCCTGAATACTGCCATGACAGTGACATCATTCATGAGAAGGGGTCCCAAAAACCCCATGTTGAAAATTTGGTGCCAAAATTCCAAAAAATGACTGTTTTATGAGCATGCGTTGCGCAGTTCCTACGCAGGCTCGTAAGTTCGCGAAATTTCAATATTTTCATTCCAGATTTTCAATATTGCCATTTTGCCACACCTTCTTATGAGTAGTACAACTGTCATTTTTCACATCTCACCCAAAATGTGTTTCTGCCCATGTAGCACAGAATGGCTCAGTCGGTGTGCGAAATCAATATACGGACAAATTAAGAAAATCACAGTGACACTGTTCATGAGCAGAGGTCTTAAAATGGCTATGTTGAAAATTTGGTGAAAAAATTCCTAAAAATTACTGTTTTACGAGCATGCGTTGCGCAGTTCCTCGCCGCGCTCGTAAGTTTGCAAATTTTCAATATTTTCACTCCAGATTTTCAACATTGCCATTTTACTACACCTCCTTATGAGCAGTACAGCTGTCATTTTCACATCCTGCCCAAAACGTGTTTCCACCCACGTAGCACACAATGGCGCAGTTGGTATGCGAAAATCAATGTATGGGACACATTAAGAAAATCACCATGACACTGTTCATTAGCAGAGGTCTTAAAATAGCTATATTGAAAATTTGGTGAAAAATTATAAAATGTTTCTGGCGTGCGTTGCGCGGTTCCTCGCCGCGGCTTGTAAATTTCTGAATTTTCAATATTTCCACTCCAGATTTTCAACATTGCCATTTTACCACACTCCTTATGAGCAGTAGAGCTGTCATTTTTCACATCCTGCTCAAAACGTGTTTCCGCCCATGTAGCGCACAATGGCGCAGTTGGTGTGCAAACTCAATGTATGGGACACATTAATAAAATCACAGTGACACTGTTCGTGAGCAGAGGTCTTAAAATGGCTATGTTTAAAATTTGGTGAAAAATTCCTAAAATGACTGTTTTACGAGTGTGCGTTGCGCAGTTCCTACGAACGCTTGTAAGTTCGCAAATTTTCAATATTTGCACTCCAATGACTTCCAAATACCTAAACAGCAGATAGAAGCAAGCAACATTCGGCATCGACAAATGCTTGTTTATGTCTCTCTCACTCTCTTCCCTGATTCCCTACAGCACTCCTGTGAGTAGTTTTAAACATTTTCTTTCAACTGGCAGCTCAGTTTTTAGGGCTTCTGCGCTAAAGAGGAGCAGATACCTGCTATACAAAAAGTCAAGCAACTCCACTTTTGGGAGCACATTTCACCAGCGGGAGCCAACAGACTTGTTTTGTGCTGCACTACTTGCACACCAGACACCCAACCCTAATTTCAGAGTAAAAACAATACATCCTCCATAAAAGAAGGTGAAACATATCCTTCCTATTCACCAGCTCAAGAAAAATGACTTTTTTATATCATCCCTCAGCTTTTTCCTTTTGGTATGGAACTTTTCATTTGAGACTACAGGCTCATTTCGGGCAAGGCAGCACAAATAAATGGATTTAGTGCTGGTGAAAGGTGAGTGACTACAGCACTGGAGACTGAAGCCCTCTGTTTATCTACAGGGACAGACAGGGTAGTTTATTGACTCAGCTTTGGCATAGTGACAGACAGGAACTGTTTTTCAGTTCGCACAGCAGAGCATTCTGTTTTAATCCCTCCATTGCCATGCAACTCAGAACATCATAAAGTTAGCGCAACAAATGCTATAAGTGGCCCATCATTTTGGTGGTAGTTGCTAAACCAGCTGTCCAGTGGTACATCTGTAACAGACAGCTGTGGCTTATGTGCAAGCAAGTTATTTGCTACACCAGCCCTTACTAAGTGGAGAGCTTACCTGAAGGAAATTAATCAGGAGGCAGTATGATAGTCACAGTACGAAATGGGAATATCATAACTGCTTTTAAGCCCATAGGGAAGAGAAGAGAATATCACTCCTAAAAGCTCTCCACAGCCATATTGGCTCTGATTAGAATTTGTTTTACGTGTTCCCACTTGGTCTCTACCCCCCCTTCCCTCCTTCTTGCCATTGCTTCCTTGATACAACTCCACATCTTTTCAAAGTCTGCCCTCCTGAAATCTAAGATCCCAGCCTTATGTGAGTTGACTGTGTCACTGTTCCCAAGCTAAACCACACTATGTGGTGGTCACTGGACCCCAATGGCCCTCGACCAGGACTTCTGTGATTTTGTCACTATTTGTCAGTAGCAGGTCCAAAATTGCCCCCTGGTGAGTGCAAGCACCAGCTGCCTGAGGCCTGCAACCTGTAGGGAAGCCAAGATGTTTCTGCTCCTGGCTGAAGCTGCTGCTGGGATGGTCCAGTCCACATCTGGCATATTGAAATCACCCATTAGCAGTACTTCCCCTTTTGCTGCCATCTTGCTTATTTCTTCCACTAGCTATCTATCCACCTCCACCCCTTGCACTGGAGGCCTGTATATCACCCATGTGCAGATTGCTGTGCCCTTGCCTGACTCAAGAGTGACCCACAGAGTCTCAGCCTCGCCCCTGAATACCTCAAGTTTCTTTTGCCTTTATACCCTCCCTGATGCACATGGCTACACACACCTTTTTCTAATCCCCTATCCCTCCTGAACATAGAATACCCCAGTACTTTTACATCCCAGTCAAGATTTGCCGTGTACCAGGTCTCTGCTATTGCTGATATGTCCAGGTCTACCTTCACCAGCAGTGCCTGCAGGTCTGGGATTTTATTACCCAGGCTGCGAGCATTTGTTACAGTGGCCTTCCATGTTGTGTTGCCTGTTTTCTCACTATTCATGCCTTTGCTTTCCTGCTTCCTTCTCCCATCCCCGATCCCCTTTTTTTGGTGGTGCTTTCTATGTACTGCTTCATACTTTATGTCTGTTTCCGGAGCTTCTGCTTGCTTCTTGCCTCCCTGTTCATCCCTTCTGTCTACCCTGACTAGAGTCTCCCTGACCCTGTTTGCTCCCCCCCTCCTTAGCTAGTTTAAATGCTTGGCAAGGAGGCATTTAAACTATTCATTGAGGACAGATTTCCCTTTCCCGGGCAGATGCAGCCCTTCCCCAGATTATGGGCCTCATCATTACAGGCAGGTCTCCAGTCCAAAAATGAAGCCATATCTGTTTTCGCTGCACCAGTCCTTCAACCACTCATTGACGCTTCTGATACAGAGATTCCTAGCCTCCCCACTGCTGTGGACTGGTAACACCTCAGAAAATGTTACGGAGTTTGTTACCTGTCCAGTGGTCCCTCCCAACTGCCTGAATTCCTCCTTTACCTCCTCAGTAATAACCCTCTCACTGGACAGGTCATTTGTACCTAGGTGGAGAAAAACCCCCAGCCCCACCTTGCTACTGCTTTAGAGATCTTCAGGATCCGCTCTCTATCTCTTCTAGTTGTGTCTCCTGGAAGGCACTTTACCTCCCTCACCTCCACTTGTCCAGTATCCAGTTCCATTCCACAGACAACTGAGTCTCCCATCAGGAGTAGATTCCTCTTTCTCTTGGGTTCTCCCCTTCCCCATCTCTCTCCTGGAAGACCTGCACATCCTCCTTGGTCTCAATCCTGGGTTCCTGTTCGGGACTTTCCCTCTCCTGTAGGACATCATACGAGTTCCTGAATTGGACAGGCTTGGGGATGTGCCTTGGGCCCTCCACCCTAAGCCTTCCTGAGCCCACTGAAGTCCATCCTGCCCTCTGCCGAGCAATCCATTGGGGTACAAGCTGGGGACATGGTGGTCTCTAGGTGGGGGTGAAGGTCCCTAGTATTCCTAGCAGCTTGTCCTGGAGACTGTCCACCTCCACCCTCAGCCCAGAGTGGTGCCTGCATATGGAGCAGCACTGCAGTTCCCAGAATGTTCTCCTGAATACTGCTGCCCCACACCCACTGCACTGCACCACTCCATACATTGTGTCTGAGTACTCCAATCCACCTCCTTTCTCCAGCCTTTTTATTAGCTCTTGGATATATATTTTTAACCCATGTATAGGTGTTGCCCCTTTGTTAATTCTGCAGATAGTCCTCCTGCCTGGCTGTAGTCCCTTCTGCCTTGACTTGATTCAGGAAGCAGTGCTCCACTTCCTGGCTGCCCGCCTATAAAGGTGGATTAGCCTGGGGTGGGCTCTGCTACAAGGAAAACAATCAGCTCAGCACCTAACCGGAGCTAAATTCATCGACCTGTCAAAGGCTTTTGACACTATCCACCACCGCCTCCTGCTTCATCAGCTACTGAACATTGGCCTCTCCGCAGAATTAGTGAAATGGTTCAATAGCTATCTTGACAACAGGTCCCAATGTTTAAAAATATCAGGCGTGGTCTCAGACACTAAACAGGTTCGCTCCGGTGTCCCCCAAGGCTCCATCCTCGGCCTATTGCTGTTCAGCCTGTTCCTCAACTCCCTCCCCGACTCCACCTCTCAGCAAGTCATACTCTATGCAGATGACGTGGTGATTCTTGCCTCTCATCATGACCCAAGCCACCTGCAACAAACCCTCCAACACGGCTTCACCTCTGTTGAAAGCTGATTCAAAGAACATAAGTTAATCCTTAACCAGAAAAAAACGAAGACCATGATTTTCACCAGCCACCAAAACAAGCATAAACACCACCAACTCTCCTTAAACACCTGCCTCGGGGACTCCCTGGAGCAGATTGACTCCTTCAGATACCTAGGAATCACCCTAGACCCACACCTGTCCTTTGGAACCCATATAACCAATGTCGCTAAAACCGTAAATACTAGATTGGGCTTGCTCTACCGGCTTCGTTGGCACCTGACTAAATGAGGCCCTCTTTGCTGCAGTTCAAAGCTCCATCATCTCCCAAATTGACTATGGTCTTGTCATCTATGGCACTGACACTACCACTGCACTCAGAAGGATTACTACCACCCTTAACAAGGCCTGTCAACTCATCACTGGGGCCAAACGGCTCACACACACCTGTGACCTCTACTCACAAGCTAACTGGCTTCAACTTGATAATAGAATTCAGTACCAAACCTGCGTGGTTGCTAAGAAAATACAGTTGGGAACTGCCCCCCTGGGGTCTGTTCACTCCTTCAAACAAAAACCAGCTCCAGAATTACCAGGGGATCAAAGCCACAACTTTTCCATATCCCTCACTGCCGCACAGCCATTGGCCAGCATTCATTCGCCTACAGGTCACCTACTTGATTTAACGGTCTTGCCAATTATACTATCAATACCACTGGGCTAGGGGCCTTCAAATCCAGTCTCTGTAACACCCTGGTCGCTTCCAGCATCTGCTACTGTCATGGATAATGTCTATGCAACTCCACTCCACTACCGCTCTTTCCTATATCTAGCTCCTTACATAACACACTTGCCCTAGTTTGGCCTCTGCCCCACACGCTCTACAGCACCTGACAATGCCACCTTCCTGGCAGCTCCAATCCACCCCCCCTCCTTATCCTTACCTACCCCGCCACCTCTCCTCTCTTCTCATTTTCCTACCTCCCCCTTGCCCCTTCCATTTCTTTCTACCACCCCCCCATTGTCCTCTTCCTTTCCATGTTACCCTCTCCCTGTCTGTTCGAAATTAATTTGTTATCCTTTACCCTTATTTGTGTAACAATTGTGTACATTGTCATGTAATACCTATGTGTTGACGTGGAACCTTTGTAAAAGAGCCCTGGGCTCAAAGGTAATTGTAATCCTAGAATTGAAATAAATAAATACATATATATATATGTATATATATGTTAAGAGTCCACTGCATTCAGCCTTTTTAACCTAAATAGCCCACTCCAACACAATAATGCAGCTCTCTCAGTGTTCATTGCTCACCTTGCCCTGCAGTGAAACAAACAACAGACCCCAAGATACAAGCAAAGAAATGATTCAAAAATCCACACTTCCCTTCTCCGTTACATAGAAACATAAAAACATAGAATTTGATGGCAGATAAGGACCGCTTGGCCCACCCAGTCTGCCCATTTCCCTACCTAATGGATAAGTTGCAGATTTTAGTTAACCAGCAGCCAACTTCTTCCTACCCCCGCCTCTTAGAATTGCCTTATGACTGTCCCATGCATCCTTGAATTCCACCACTGTTTTTGACTCCACAACCTCCTCCGGAAGGCCGTTCCATGCATCCACAACCCTCTCTGTGAAAAAATACTTCCTTAAATTACCTCTGAGCCGCCTCCCCACTTTCAAATTGTGCCCCTTGTTCTGCACACCTCTTTTTGAAAGATGCTACCCTCTTGGACTTTGTAGATTCCTTGAGGTACTTGAAAGTTTCTATCATGTCCCCCTCTCCTCCTTTCCTTGAGGCTATACATATTAAGCTCCTTAAGTCTCTCTTCATATGTCTTCTGGTGCAGACCCTGCACCATTTTGTTGCCCTCCTCTGGACAGCTTCCATCCTGTCTGTCTTTGCAGAGATTGGGTCTCCAGAACTGCACGGAGTACTCAGATGGGGTCTGACCAGCTGTCTGTACAGAGGATAATAACTTCCTGTTTTCTACTAGTGATGCCTCTCCCTATGCATACCAGTATCCCCCCAGCCCTCCTTACCACCTTTTCACATTGCTTGCCCACCTTTAGGTCATCTGATATGACTACCCCCAGGTCCCTTTCCATTTTTGTTGTTGTTAGTATCTCACCCCCATTGTGTACTCTTCCCCTGGGTTTTTGCTTCCCAGGTGCATTATCTTACACTTCTTAGCATTGAATCTAAGCTGCCATACATTTGACCATTCGTCTAACCTTGCCAAGTCCCTTCTCATCCTTTCCACCCCACCTTGTGCATCAACTCTGTTGAAGATCTTTGTGTCATCTGCAAAGAGACTTGCTTTTCCTTCCAGTCCCTCTGCAATGTCGCTTATAAAGACATTGAAGAGGACCGGTCCTAATACTGAACCTTGCGGTACCCCACTAGTAACCCCCCTTTCTTCAGAGTGGACTCCATTTACTGTTACTCTCTGTGTCATATTCTCCAGCCAATTCTTTACCTAGGCTGTCTTCTTGGGACCCACTCCCAGGCTGGCTAACTTGTATATTAATCTTTTGTGCGGGACTGTGTCAAATGCCTTGTTAAAGTCTAGGTAGGCCATGTCCACAGCCCCTCCCTGATCTACTACTTTGGTCACCCAGTCAAAGAAATCTATCAGATTCCTCTGGCATGACCTTCCTGCTGTGAATCCATGCTGCCTTGGGTCCTGTGCCCCTCTGGCCTCTAGATACTCGCCAATTCTTTCCTTCAGAAGTGATTCCATCATTTTCCCTATTACTGAGGTTAAACTAACAGGTCTGTAGTTTCCTGCTTCTGCCTTGCTTCCACTTTTGTGAAGGGGAATCACATCTGCCCTCCTCCAGTCCTCAGGTACCACCCCATCCTCCCATGATTTGTTAAAGAGGGTGGTCAGTGGTGTCACTAGTTCTACCCTTAGTTCTTTAGAATTCTGGGATGAATCCCATCAGGCCCCATTGCTTTGTCCACCTTCAGTTTTAAGAGTTCTTTCAGAACCCTTTCTTCTGTAAATGGGCTGGTATCAACTTCTGTATCCAGAGTGTTACTACTGTTTGTTTTAGGTACCTCCCCCGCTTCATTTGTAAATACTGAGCAAAATATTTGTTTAGTATCTCTGCCTTTTCACAGTCACCCTCTGCCCACCCTCCCTCCCCTTTATTAAGCCTCACTATCCCTCCCTTGGTCTTCCTTCACTCCCTGATGTACTTATAAAAGGTTTTATCCCCCTTCTTAACTGAGTTGACTACCTTTTCCTCGGTTTGGGCCTTTGCTGTTCTGACTGCCTTCCCAGCTTCCTTTTACTTTAACTGATACAGTTCTCTGTCCTGCTCCTTCTGTGATTCCTTGTACTTCCTGAATGCTTTCTTTTTCTCTTGAACCTTCACTGCCACTTCCTTTGAGAACCATAGTGGTTTCTTACATCGTTTCGTTTTGTTTATTTGCTTCACACAGGAATGTTACCTTTGTGATGGCAGTTTTATTATTCCCATTGTTCTTCCACCCTCCTTCCTGCCCATTTGCTAGTGTATTCCTTAGGCACTCCACCCATTTGGCAAAGTCAGCCCTCCTAAAGTCCAGTACTTTTGCCTTTGTATGGCTTGACTCTATTGCTGTGTTTATTGTGAACCATACTGTTCGATGGTCCCTAGTTCCCAGATGGCTACCCACTTCTACATCTGTGATCCTCTCTCATCTCCATTTGAGAGAACCAGGTCTAAGATTGCTCCCTCGAGTGGGCTCCAATACTAGTTGTCTAAGGCATGCCCCTGTAGGGCATCTAGAATAACCCCACTCTTCGAAGTGGCTGCTGCAACTGCACTCCAGTTAACATCTGGCATATTCAGATCACCCATCAGCAATATCTCCCCTTTTTATGCCATTCTAAGTATACTTTCTATCATTTTCTTGTCCATTTCCTCCCCCTGAGAAGAGGGTCTCTATGTAACCCCTGTGCGGATTGTGGTGCCATTGCTTGTCTCCACATTTACCCACAGTGCTTCTTCTCCTCCCTGTTTACCCTTTTGTTCTGTTGCTTTGATTCCTTCTCTTATGTAAAGAGCTACTCCTCCTCCTCCTCTTTTACCCTCCCTGTCCCTCCTGTAGATAAACATATCAGGATACACTATGTCCCAGTCATGGTTTTGTGTGTACCATGTTTCTGTGAATGCCACGATATCCAGATGTTCCTCCTCCATCAAGGCCACTAATTCAGGAAGCTTGTTACTCAGACTACGGGCATTGGTACTCATTGAGCTCCATTTTTTGATGGCTTTACCTTCTGTTGCAGCATCCCCCACTGACCTTTCTACCTCGATCTTTTTCTCATTTAGTACCCTGTTTTGTACGGAGAGGCTGGGATTTTCCTGCTGCTTATCAGTGCTTGAGCTTCCCCAATCTTTGGAACTCCAGTGCACTGATTCACCCCACAGCCGCAATCCCCCTGTTCCTCTCGGTGGTTCTCTCCTTAAGAGGGACCATGAACAAACAGTAGGGCTATTTAAAGCCCTTTCCCATTGATTGTCTTTGTGCCCATTCCACCGCCATTGATTTGCCAGGAGACCACCTGACATGACACTGGTGTTATTCCAGGGTCTCGATAATACAAAATAAAAAAAAATAATAATAATTGCAAACAAGTCCTTGCCTCTGCTACAAGGAAAACAATTAGCTCACCACAATATATTAAACGTTCGATGCATTGAGCTTTTTAACCTAAGCAGCCCACTCCAACACAATAATGTAGCTCTCTCAGTGACCACTGCTCACCTTGCCCTGCAATGAAACACACAAGCCCCCCCAAAAAAAAAACAAGCAAAGAAATAATTCAAAAATCCATTCTTCCCTGCTGTGTTGTTGAGCTTCCCCAATCTCCGGACCTCTGGTGCACTGATTCACCCCACAGCCGCAATCCCCCTGGTCTTCTCGGCAGTTCTCTCCTTTTGAGGGACCGCGACCAAACACCAGGGCTATTTAAAGCCCTTTCCCTTTGTTCTTCCTGACACTCTTTCCAACATTATTGATTTGCCAGGAGACCACCTGATGTCACACGGGCATCACACCAGGGTCTCAAAAATACAAAAAAAATGATTTTTTGTTTTCACTTCAGTGAGGGTCTGTCATTCTAGTGTAAAAAACCGTATACTAAAAACACTAAAATATGGTCAACCACACACAACTCGGCATGTGTTTCCATCTCGGGGGTTGAGATGACAGCATATGAACCTCGGGAGCGAAGCCTAATAGAGATTAAGGTGCTCAAGAGCCTCTGCCCCATTGCCATCCAAAATCTCCTGCTCCCAGTTCATAACCAGTATGTGACCATTAGTATGTGTAGAAATGCACTTTCTATATCTTTCCGTAAAACAAGCCAGGCTCAGCGTACCTTCACTTACAGAGCTCCACGCTGGTTAAATAAGCTGTCTGATCCTTGCTGAACTTCCCTAATCTGTCCCAGTTTAAGAAGGAGTTAAATGCCCGGCCCGATGGTGCTGAGGGTTGAGGCACTGGACACCACATCTCACGCCATGCCATCGACCTGGGTTCGGGAACAAGCCCGGGATGTCGGGGGTCGGCAGGGGAGGGAAAGGACTGAGCGTCCAAAGACAGCTCTCCTCTCCCGGGAGGGAGGGGGACACACACTCGGTGCCTGACTGGCCTCTGGTGGAAGCAGGAGGCATAGCAGACACATGAGTGTATGGAGGGATTGGGAAGTGGTGGACATCGACGGAGACACCTTGAAGTCGGGGCGCAGCCACTTGTGCAGAACACTGGAAAAACACCCATGGCACTCCCGGGTAGATGGAGCACCAGGCCCCGATCGCCAGTACTCCTAACTGCCCCGGTGACCAGCGTCCTGATGAGACTCAGGAATTCGGGGTGCTTGTTCCCCCACCTTGTCCCCGCCTGGGGGGGTAAGCAAAGGCTACATGGAGGACAGACTACCACAGGATACAGGTAGGAGGTGGGGACTAGAACGGCCATAGGCATCTCCCAAAGGGAGTGGAGTGCCACAGGAGGGGAGGAGTACAAACAGAAAGTAAAAAAAAAATAAGGAGTTAAGAAATGTTCTTACACTCAAGTCCAGATGTGACTGTCTCCTCTGATGAACCTGGATGCTCTGCCCTATCACTTGTAACCTTGATTAGTGACAGCCACGTCGGCCTTAACTTGTTTAATGAGCACTATAGACACTTTTGAAATGTCTTCTGCTGCATCTCAGTAACACTTTGTGACAAGGCATCATTGGAGCTCTGCAACTCTTTCTGATCAGGCTCCAATGGAGCTCCTTAACTCACTCTGCTTAAATTTTGTACTTCCTATTGTAACCTTTATGACTTTGTACTACCTATTTTGACATGGATCCTTTGTAAATGAGCTCTTGAGCTCAAAACTGTATTCCTGAATGAATTAAATAAAATGAACGAATAAATAAATAAATCAATGAATGTATAGGCAGAGCATACTTTAAGCATACAATAGTAGTTGGAGAGAACACTAGGTTATTGACGTATAGAACAGGGGGACAAAGAATCGGTATTACAAAGATTTGGAACCAAATACATATAGAATATATAATTGCAGATTAAGGGAAGCCTGGAAAATCATGCCTGTCACCAAGCAAGGCGAGCGGTTACAGGAGGCAAGTTAAGGGCTGAATAGAGGCAAAAGAACAACTTTTTTTTTGGGTGGGGGGAGAGCACATCTCAACAAAGTTGCATATCTTACACTCTTAGTATGGAGATCTTGAGCCCTTTCTTTATCCCCCAGTGGATGAGCAATCCTGAATGGAGGATGGAAGATGATTCCATAGTGATGGGGCTAGAGTGACAAATGATCCACCCCTTATATTGGACCTCACTCATGGAACTTCTAGTAGTGTGTGGATGGAGGACTGGAGGGTCCTTCTTTGGTGCTTGATAGTCAGAATATCCCTCAGGTTGGTCAGTACAGGGCCTTTTACTAATCTGAATACTAGGCTGAGTAGGGAGCAATCTAGTCTGCCATCCAGTGTGAGCCAGTTAAGTAACTTTAGTACTCTACAATGATGCTCCTTATTGGGGGACCCTGTTGCAAAGTGAGCCCCATCCCTGTGTATAGGCACTACCAGGGACACTTTACATTTTGCTGGAATTTTTCCCTCCAGGTGAGGATCTGTTGAACAGCATTGCTAATGGAGCTGCTATAACAGTGGCAGATAGTTTTAGAAGTTTAGGGTCTAACCTGTCATAACCCACTGAGCCTTCAGCTTTGAGTTTTCTTGGGAGTTTTAGCACTTTGCTACAAGTAACTAATCTGACATGGAACTCTAGTCCAGTGTTTGTTGTGGGTAATTGCGGTGGTGGTGGTGGTCGGGTGGGGTTGGGGGCTGTTGGTATACACGTAGAGGATATTTGAATTTGTCTAGATCAGTAAAAATGATGTTGAGTGCATTTGCTGAGTCCAAGGGGTCACTATGACATTCACCTTCTGCTGTAATATCCCTCTCCTGCAGGGGTGGAACCGCCCTTTAGGAAGACATTAATCTGTACCTAGAATTTCCTAGGGTCAGAGAGGTTCCTGTCCTATAATGAGGTGAGGCATTTCCTTTTTGGTGTTTTAATTTTTTAATTTTTTTTTTACACATTTTCATACTTCCCTGTACCTTTGCAAGTCTACCTAGAGACCAGTAGCCCTGAAATGTCCCATAACTCATCTCTGCTTTACAAGCTTTTTTAGCCCATTGTTCAGCCATTTTGAGTGTTGCCTTTTAACTCTGTGTTACCAGAGGGGGGCATGCTTATGGCTGCTGAGAGTAGGCTGTTAATAAAGAAATAAAGTACATCATCTATGGCAGGTAGTTCCTTGATCCTTGACCTGTAGTTTCTAATAGGGTGGAGAGAAAGGAGATCATGGAAAACTGGGAGACGTCACAGGCCCAGAAAATCCTGGGAGGGAGTTTTGGATAAATGTTTTTCCAAATGCAGAAATCTAGGGCATGGTCACTGAGGGAGTCTGCAAAGACCCCTGCAGCTCTGATCCTTTCTGGTCCAGAAGTTAGCACTCATTCTAGTATGGTACAATTGCCAATTTTGTGGTTATGCCGAGTGGGCTCTGTGATTATTTGGGTAAGCTGTGCCTCAACTAATGCCATCTTAGTTGCCCCCCATTTCATGAGACAAGTTTATGTCAAAGTCCCCAAGTAATATCAATTCTCTTTGGTTTGGTCAGTGAGTGCCTTTGTCAGTACCTCAACTGCCCTAGCAGACACTTTGGGAGGATTATAGATGCAGCCCACACTGAGGGACTTAGCTCCTCCCAGCAACACCTTATATAGGATAGTGCATGAGTAACAGTTAACAACAGGGCTATTCTTTCACCGAGTTGGTACTATGACGATGGATTACCTCAACAGCACAACCCTGCCGTTAAATATTATGCATGCACTGTTCTTTATAGTGGATTGTGGAATGTCCACCCCCTCAGAAAAAAAAAAAAAACATTACATCATATTTCTTTTTCAAATCATTTTTACTGAGGCTGTGTGTGTATGCCCTACCTGTCAGATTGCTGCTCGAGAACACAATGTGTGACGTCCGCACTGCAGCAGAATGAAAAGTCGTTCTGCTGTCCTGCGGACGTCACTTTTTGGTTCACTGCGGACGTCACTAGTGCAGCAGAACAACATTTTTTTTTTTTCCATTATGCTCTTTACTCCCCCTGAGCTGCCTGCCGCCCTATCCTCAGCTCGGTCACGGCTCGCCGGCTTCTGTCCCCAAATCAGCCACCCCCCCGATTCCCCGTGGCTTACCCCCCACGGTGGGGGCCTGCGACACAGGAGGCAGATGCCGCGGGCACTGTAGTCTGGTCGGGGGCTGGGCCTGGGGGCATATCGGAAGCCGCGGCGAGCTTCATTCATGGCGGCAGGCTGCTCCGTTTTCTGCTTTTCTGTGGAGGCGGGGCCGCACTGCCACGTCACCATCCGCCCCGCCTCCAAGGAATTCTTGAAGCGTCGGCTGCGTGGGAACTCCCGGCCTCCGCCAGGGGTCCCCAGTGCACCGAGTGCTGCCCACACCCTTCCCCCAGAGAAGGAGAGCTGCCCAGCGGGTGCTCAATCCTACTCCCCCCGGCCGGCCCTCCAACGACCTGGATCCATTCCCGAACCCGGGTCGCCGGCGTCGCAAGCGGAAACCCCACCGCTGCTCCGACAGCCCGGCAGCAGAACAACATTTTGAGGGAGATGGATTTCGATGAACAACGACATTCCACAATACACTATAATTATTACAGCCTCATATTTTAGAGTCATCAATGTCAGGCATTTGCAACAGAGAGGCCTGCAGGATGGATTTGGTGTATATGACAACACTTCCCCTTTTAATCTAGGCCTATCCTGCCTAAAAGAAGTAAACCCAGGGAGTTTAACCACGTGGGGGAGTTATGTGTCTTGAGCCAGGTCTCTATTATAGCAATGATTTCAGGGGTGAATGAATTAACCCACCTTCAACTCATTGAGTTTTGGATTATGACTATTTATGTTCATGTGCACTGTTTTGAGCCCTGTTATTTCCTTCCAACAATTATCAATAGGGAAACTTACCCTATAGTTAGCAATGGGAAGGCCAGGATTAAGCTCACTTCCCCAGACAGTAGCAATAGAAGAAACGGCAATATTTTACAGGTGTTCCACAGGTTTGGCAGGCTGGGGTTGACTGCATGGTTCAGCAGGAAGGCATACCACTTGTGGCAATTTCCATCATTATGAAGCCCTAGCAGAATGGTTAGGGTCAGACTGCACTGAGCTGTATAGCTTGGAGACAGCAGCAGAGGTCAAGAATCCAGCTTTTGGTCTTCTATGCTCTTAGGGAAGGGAAGGAGTTGGTCAGAGCCTAATATGATCAAGATGTAGACAAAAGCAGCAGCTATACCCCTGGGCCCCACTGTGGATGCACCAAGGGCCTCATGGAAATGGGGGAGGGGGGTCTTGTTTGTTACTGAGAAGGAGAAGCACCCTGAAGAGGAGTAGCCATTGCACAATGAAGGAACTTGTTCTGCTAAGCAATAATTTACTATAGTTTTGTAAATTATTATTTAAGCAGTTACCAAAGGGTAACCCTTCTTAGTTTAATACCAGTGGGTTGTGCAGTTGCTAGGGGAGAAGGTAACAAATCAGCTAATCTGTAGACTGAATCAGGTAACATAGCTATGTGACTAAGTTAGCAGTTAATGCGAGTAGCATAACGCCAAGAACGCTATTTCAGTCAGGCTGTTAAATTAGGTAATTGAGTACTCCTAAGGGCAGTTAATATAGAAACTAAGGAACATTCAGTAGAAGTAGCACTTTGGGCAGCATTAACATTGAAAGCAAACCAATAAAGAACAGCAGTTCAGTAAGCAGTAAAATAAGCACCTGGGGTAGCATTAAACTAGGCAATGAACAGATAAATGCCAACAGTGAGGAGGTGTTTAAATCTGCATTAAACCAGCAAGTAAACAGGTAAAATGTGAGCAGTGTAAGATGCAGTAAGGTCAGCACTATGGGTCAGCATTAAAATTAAAATAGAGAGCGAGCAGATAAAAGCAATCAGTGCAGTACAGGTACACTCAGCACCTAGGGTCAGTGTTGGCCTCATCAGTAGTCAAGTAACACGACGGTAATGTAGAATGGCAAACAACTCAGCCTGTAGCAGAAGTTCCAGCTTCAGGAATGCAGTCTGTGTATGCAGCAAGGTGGTGTACTGAAAAGGGCAGCGTGGCTGGCCAACGGCTTACTCCCACAGCTGACCCCCACAGTAGGCACCCTTTGCGCTGTGGTCCTTAGCGCTCTGGACCGCTAGCATGGAGGATTGCTAGGGATGCACTCAATATGTAGGTGAAGCAGGGAAGTGATTAGCTGGTCCCTGGGGACTCACTGGGTCATGGCCCAGTTTAGCAGGGGCAGGGGATCCTTGTGTTCCACTGGTCCAGCAGTCAAATGCAGGAAGGGGGAGGGGGGATCCTAAATGGCAGGATGAAGCCTACTCAGTCCCCGGAACTTGTGGCATAATGTGAGAGCTGGGAGCACTCAACAGTGGTGAACAACTGTAGCCCGGTGGTAACCCGAGTTTGAATTTTGCACTTTCAGTGTCTACAAATGTGATTGGCTGGTTCCAGTAGGCTTGCTTGCATGATCACAGCCAATTCTGGTGGGGCAGGGCATCCTTGTGTTCCGTTAGTCAGACAGTGTAATGCAGGAAAGGAGAGAAAGTGTCTTAAACAGCAGAATGAAGCCTCTTCAGTCCCTGGAGCTTGCTGCACAATGTGTGAGCTGCTAGCACTCAACAGTGCTTAACAACTGGAGCCCGACTGTTCCTTGAGTTTAAATTTGGCACCTTCAGTGGTCATAAAGGTGACTGGCTGGTTCCAGGGGGCTCACTCACTCAGTCACAGCGGAGTTTAGTGGGGGCAGAGCATCCTTGTGTTTCATTGGTCCAACGGCAGAATGCAGGGAGGGGGAGAGGGGGTCCTAAATGGCAGGATGAAGCCTTATCAGCCCCCAGAGCTTGCAACATTATGTGAGATCTGGGAGTGCTCAACAGTGCTTAACAACTGTGGCCCGACTGTTCCCGGAATTTGAATTTGGTGCCTTCAGTGTCCACAGACGTGATTGACTGGTTCCTGAGGGCTCTCTCAGTGACAGCCAAGTCTGGTGGGGACAGGGCATCCTTCTGTTTCACTGGTCCAATGGTAGAATGCAGAAAGGTGGAAGAGGGGGTCCTAAATGGCAGCACAAATCCTCCTCAGTCCACAGAGCTTGTGGCACGATGTGAGA
Source organism: Neoceratodus forsteri (assembly GCA_016271365.2). Lineage (NCBI taxonomy): Eukaryota > Metazoa > Chordata > Ceratodontiformes > Ceratodontidae > Neoceratodus > Neoceratodus forsteri. The sequence continues at coordinate 981,316,412 of CM057458.1, read as the reverse complement.
GTGCTCAACAGTGCTTAACAACTGTAGCTCAATTGTTCTCAGAGTTTGAATTTGGCACCTTCAGTGTCCACAAAAGAGATTGGCTGGTTTCAGGGGCTCACTTGCTTGGTCACAGCTGAATCTGGCACAGGCAGGTGTCCTTGTGTTCCATTGGTCTGATGGTGGAATGCAGGAAGGAGGAGAGAGGGTCCTAAAATGACAGGACGAAGCCTCCTCAGTCCCCAAAGCTTGCAGCACAATGCAAAGAAGATTTTTCATTGTCAGCAAAGAAACACTTGTAATGAATCTATGCACAATACTTAATGTTTTTGATCTGTTTGTGTGTAAGGAGATTGTGATGATCTGGGAAAGCACATTTAATAATTTTTTTTATATATATAAGATAGTCTTATTTTGAGGGCTTAGTTAAAGGTTTTTAGTATGTAAAGGTAGCAGCCATGTTTGTGATGGAAGATCAGTCTGATTGCAGGGGGACTAACTTGATCATTGTGTGATGTGGCTACCAACAAATCCAGGTCAGGTTTAGGACCAGAATGACCATGCATTATGTTGTGATAATACACAGTCACCTGAGTGATTTTACCCAGTTAAATTTCTTTGATTTTTTAGAATCATGTTTTAATGAACATTTTTAATGCATGTGTGTTTACAATCACTCCCACTCATGTCTGTCTCTGGCAACTGCGTCAAAGTGGTGGGCTCCCTAAAATACCTTGGTCTAATGTTGGACCACGGCCTCACCCTACAGAATTATATTGACCAGGTAACAAAAACCATCCACTGCAAACTAGGGACACTCTACCACCTAAAAGACCAGCTGATCCCTGAGGCCAGGATCACCATTGCCACAAGTGTGCTCCTCCCCACCCTGACTTACGCTGCTCCAGTTAGCAGGGCATGGCTAAATGTGAGCTTAACAGACTGCACGTGCTGTACAACAAGGTGGCTCGATTTTGCCTCACAGTCTCACGCCAGACCTCACCACTGCGATGCCCTGGCACACCTAAACTGGCCAACCCTTGACTCTCGCCTTCAGTACCCCTTGCTCTGTCACACATACAAGTTCTTCCGCTCTGCCCCCCCCACCAGCCTTACTGGGCTCCTAGTCCCCAAGCACTCCAGGTGGAACCTACATACAACAGGATGAATCCTCCTTGTAAAACCTAGGGTGGGGACCAAGGTGGGTGGCAAGTCCTTTATCCCCTCTGCCCCTCTGTTATGGAACAAACTCCCACCCTCTGTACAGGAAGCCCCTTCCCTCAAAACTTTCTGAGCCAGGCTCAAGGGCCACTTGCTAGATGCCAGTATCTGCTCCTGCCATGATGCTTGAGCTAACCTCCATACCCCCTACTGCCGACAACTGTACAAGTCTCGTCTTGTACACTGAGCATTTATCTTTGTCTTGTACTTGTATTGCAATATCTAATAATATATACTGTGCCATCATCTTGTAAACCACTATGTATGTACAGTACTATGCTATCATCTTGTAAACCACTTTGTATGCCTTACCCCTGTAACTAAACCCGGGTCACCCCTGAAAAAGGGTCCTCCGGGGCTCAGTGGGCCTACCCGGACACCAAAATTAAATGAATGAATAAATAAATATTCTTTACAAAAAAACATCAGCCACTATGCACAAACAGGTGGAAAGTACGCTCCAGAGGCACATACCCCACCTGTGTAGCTCCATACCCGCGGACAGGTGTGCACTGACCTGTATTCACAGACGGCTGCCACCTATCCGCGGTTCTGCCCCTCTCCCAGTGTGCAGGACTCCGCAGGGCGACTGGGGGCGGAGTTAAGGACCCAGGCAGGCCTGGGTCCCGGAGTAGATCACTTGTGCCCGATGGTACAGTACAGATCAATATGGCACTCCTGGTGCCACTCTTGCATGGTAATATATTCCTAACACCCCCGGCCTCCGATCCAGGTGCACCGCCACCCCTCATTCATGGTCAATGTCTCGCCCCGACACCGACAGCCCACTCACCATCCCCCATACCTTCCAGTTGATGCCAGGCACTGGACAGCCAGTGGCACATCCCTCTTCACACCTCCTCTGTTGTCGGCTGTCCAAGTGATGCTGGGAGTGTGCTGTCTATATATAGGCAGCACGCTCCCACTTTACTTGGGTGACCAGCAGCTGTGCAGGTGTGTAGAGGGATGTGCCACTAGCCATCCAGTACCTGGCACCTACTGGCAGGTATGGGGATAGGGGGTGGGCTGTCGGTGCTGCGGGGGCCTGACCACCAATGAGGGGCAGGGGTACCGGGTTCATTTGTGTGCAGACCTGGACATCACCATGGGTGGGAGTGTGGGGGATTATGTGTACCACATACGGGGATGTGGCTGCTATGTGTGGGGAGGGGGGGTCATGCATCAGCACTACAGGATGGATTCAGTGTGTTGGGGGTGCTTGGGTACTTGGAAGCCTGGGCAGACCATGGATCAGTGGCATTGGGTCTCTGTGCTGCTGCTGTATGGGCACCCACCAGATCAGATGCCCCAGCCCTCTCCAGCAGCCTACTGAGCTTGGGCAGCACAGAGGGTTGTTATTCGGCCTCGCCGTAACCAAAAGATTACATCCGTGGGGGTGCGTGGTGGATTACGACAGGGTCCCGGCTGCCGTAACCTGCTAGGCACTACACCCCCTTGCGTGCTGCACTATGTGCCTTTGTGAATGGCACATAGCGCAGAAATACCCCTTGCCCACCCTGACTGTCCTCGAAGCTGGGAGGGGGTGCGTATGGGTTGCATGCCCCATTCGTGCATACCGAGTGGGGGGCGCAATGGGTGCAGGGTGGCTGTGTCCTACGGATCCATGGTGTGTAGCCACTCCACACATTCATGCATAGCACTAATTGTTAGTGCACCAGTTAGGGTTCAGATTAAAATGACAAAAGTAGGGAAATGTGGTGTTAGCATTCCCAACCCTAACACCCCACCCCCACCCCCCAGGCAGCAAAAGGGAAATACATTAGAGTTTTACCTCTCTTGAGTCTTCACAAATCAGGGCTGGGGTCTTCCTTGGGGTTGTCAGCCCTAATGCTCACCCCATTCCATCAGCAAATAAGGTCTGATGTGCAGACTACATAAGAATGTGGAAAGCGTTAGGGTTGAGAAAAGGCACATCCTAACCTAATTCACATAGAGCCCTTCCATGCCTGTTTAAAGCAGGAAATGGGCAGGGCCCTTTATGAAACAGGACCTGACTAATAACTTGCTTTGCACTGGGCCAAAAGAAGGAGCTGAGCCTTAAGTTGCTTCATGTAGCTCCCTTTGGGTGCTGTTTTAAACAGGACCTGTGTCCTAACTTGCTTCAAGCATGTTCAGAAAGCAGAACATGCAGGGGCTTTCAAGGCAATACCTGATTCCTAACTAGCTTCATGCAAGGCTCTTTGAGGCCTACATAAAGCAGAATGTGCATCCTAACCTGCTTCACACAGGGCCCTTCCATTCCTGTTCAGAGCAGGAAATGGGCAGGTACCTTTGTGAAACAGGACTTTACTAATAACTTGCTTTGCACTGGGCCCAAAGAAGGGACTAAGCCCTAAGCTGCTTCACACAGATCTCACTGAAAGCTGTTTAAAACAGGACATGAGTCCTAACTTGCTTCATGCATGTTCAGAAATAGGATGCATAGGGACCATCAGGCCATGTATTAAACAGGCCCATAAAAATCTATCTGGCATCATGGAGAGCCCTTTACCCCATGCTCCAAGCAATACCCAAGTCTTAGCTTGCAAGGGATTGGGTTCTTCAGGATTGGACACTGGATTGTACTCTGGCATTCAATTCACTGGAGTTTCTGAGGGTGGTGCATGGGATTGGAGTGTGATAATGTTTAGAAAATCTATAACATTATATTTAGCTACTTCTGATATTTCAGGAACCCTAACTAATGCATTAGCATAGTTTTTTTGCCATGAATTTTCTGTCTTTTTTAGATAGCCAAAGTACTGTAGCTTGGTCAGTTCATCATGCGGGGCCCCATGGGCCCTGCATGAGGCAATTTGGCAGAAATCAGTGTCACTGGTCAGCAGGTTGCACATTCACCACTGAGGCCAGGAGATCGGAAGGTTTTTTCTAGCCACACAAAATGAATTTGGGTTGAATCTCAATACTGACACTGTAGTGTAGCATGAGGGGTGCTGCTCTCCTTAGGTGCCATCTTTCAGATGTAACAGTAAACCAAGGTCTTGTCTGTCTATTCTGGCGCTTGCTCCCACGGACATTAAAGGTCGTATTGCACTTATTGAAACGAGTAGGGGAATTTTATTGATGAAATGAATAAATCATACATACATTACTCCAGTAATCATTCATGTTAATATAGTGACATGCATACAATTTATAATAGACAAAACCAAAATGAATACACATTATACATACACATGAAAGTGAAGACCATTCATAACCCCCCATTTGTTTTATCCTATGTAATCTATCCACTCCATGTCTCTTTTACCTCTTAATAGGCAGCATTATTGATTATCCATGTGAAACCTTTCTACATATACCTCTCCTCTACTTTTTTATGTTCATAAGAGTCTTTCACAGGCATTCTACCATGGATACGCAACCATACTATATCCCACAGTTGGCTAGGTATACGCTTGGTGGTAAGCTGTTTTAAGGCAATTGATGTCATTTCCTCTGGGTATTTTTTTAACACCAAAGTAGGGTTAAAACCTCTATCTACTATGTACATAGATCTGTTCCCACCACTCCAGTAAAGTATCATCTGCAATTGCTAAATTACATCCTGCTTTAAATTGCACCTCTCAATTTTCTTGCATACCATCATATTCAAAAAGTGATGTGTTAAGCCTCCACAGTGCCTTTTGTTGAGGAACAGATCGACTTGCTCCACAATGACATGCTACTGCCAAATGGTCTGACGGTTCTGTGCCAATTGGTTTTGCTGCACTAACTTTCAGGGCTGAGGAAACAAATAAAAAAATCTATTCCTGTAGACAAGAAACCTCTAGTGAATGTGGACTTAGGTGTATAAGCGGACTGTGTGATGCTATCTTGCAAATCAGCAATGGTTATCATTTCTCATATACAGTATGCACTCATGCGGTGTTCACTGGGTGGCTAGCCATGGTGGTGAGTGGTGGGCTGTTCCAGTTGCCGGATTGGTAATGTAACGGGGGGAGTGGGGTGGTAGAGCACTGTAGGGTGGGAGGACCACTACACCACCAGGTATGTTGGGGTGTTACAAAATGGGGGATTGGGACTAGAGTGGTTCACAAGACCACCAGGGTTAATTTGTCATGTTCGGGGCAATTGGGGCTAGACTACCAGGGGACTTTCCAATTATTATAATGGATGATCGGGGCATGGGGAGAGGGGCACTAGACTACCAGGGACCTTTCAATTATTATAACAGGTGATCAGAGCTTGGGGAAGGGGCCGCTAGACCACCAGGGACATTGAAACCTGTATTTCTGGGGGATGGGGGCTGGGGCGGGACCATGGCATATTGCTGCACAGTGTTGGACTGTCCTAGAGAGACATATTCTAATTACCTTTACATCAGCCCTGGCTGATCTAAGGTTACTTAGAATATGTCCCTCTGGGGCAGTTTTGTGAATCCCGATATAGGGGATAGGCAATCTGCATCTGCTGCAAGGTCCCTAGTGCCATGCCACAGTCACTTTTGTGACACAAGGCTGGTGAAAGCCCCCTTTGGGGCAGGCAACCTGCATTTGGCACAGGCTGCCATTCTGAATTGCTGTCAGGGCATTTCATGGTGCAAGCTGCACCTTGCGCCATTCCCATGAGCTTTGTGAACTGGGTCCCTGGAGTGTTCCCTTAGAGGGAGCCTGAAATAGCCTTGCCATGTAAATAGTTCTTCCCTGCTTGAGGTCTTGAAAAAGACACATAATGGTGCACCCAAGTTCATATCCTCTGTGAAAACCTATTCAGACATTATTTTCTTGAGTGTTCCACTTCAGAGTAGCCTTATTAAATTGCAATACAGAGATTAGCAATTACAAGAGGCATTGTGGCTGAGTATCTAGCTTAGGGATCAATAAATATTTACAGAAATGCAAAGATAATACTGTTGTACTAAAAAGTGTCAGTGTATAACTATTACAAAAAAATGTAAACACAATGAGCATCTGCAGTTTCAGTATGATTATTTCTTTCTTTTTTTCTCTTTTTGTTTCATTCTTTCCTTGATTAGATTCCATATTTCAAATATACATAGGTGCCGGAACCGGGCGAAGGGCGTAGCCCTCCACTTTTTATTTCTGTATGGCAAAAAACTAGTAGAAAAAGTGCCCTTTGTTCCCTTATAAGTGCCCTTTTGATTCTCAGCCCCCTCAGCTTTTACTATCTTCCGGCACCACTGCAAATATACTGGACCTAATTTCAAAAGGCCTTCTAGACATGTGTGCTGACCTGTGGAACTATTTCAGAGCAATTGCACTACTGGGACACAGTTAGACCACGTAAAACATGGTTTCACTTAGAAAATGATACATAGAGCTTACATCAAGCCCTGGGTCACACTCGTTTTTTGGCACATCTGCACCAAACTCCTCTGATGCAACTGCACCCTATTTTATTACATCATGCGCAGGTGCGATGGTTTTATTTGGTTTGTTATGGTCCTCATTTACAACAGCTTCTGCCAAAGATTTGTCACATGCCCCATAAAAGGGTCATCTAAGTGGTGCAAGTTAGACCAGGGAAAAGCTTGTCTAACTTGAGGCATTTGGTGCTCAGGATTGAAAATCCAGCCGGGAAAATGTGTATGCATTCGTGTTGGTTTTTTTTTTTTTTCAGTACAGCAGATAAACTGTCATGAATGCGCCAAAATGTTTGAAAGCAGCAATCCTACATTTTGGCATAATTATTTTGGTGCAGTTGCAGCTCAAAATCAGACATTGCACCCTTGTCAAGGCCTGTTGAAATCTGGTTCACAGGCTTTAGGTTTGATTTGTCATGTTTCTTACCTTGGCTTCATATTTTCTTCCATCTCTTCAGTTCTTTTAATTCCTTTTCTGCTCTAACGTTGTTGTTTATTTTACTGTCCTTTTCCATTCTTAATATAATACTTCTTTCTATTTTGCTAAGTTAGCCCTTGTCTTGACACTTTCTTTTCCAAACAATTACTTGAATTCTAATTTTTGTATTTTTGTCTGTTACCCTCCCACCTCTCTCAGGTACCACTGATAACACATGAGGTCACTTCATCCCTGTGGAGAAGATAATTTTCCTAGTTCTCCTGTTGACCACCTGAGGGGTTGTTGTGAGATGTGTGCCTCCATCCCCTGGCCAGGAAGCCTTGCTGACTGTAGAACATCATAACCATGTGTTGTTATAGAGTGGGTGTCCCTGGGATTGCCCCTGTGCTGGGGTCATCCCTAAGGTGGCATGATGTGCAACCACTGGGCTATCATGTCAGCTCAGTTAGCTTTTTTTTTTTTTTAAATTTATACTTTTTCCTTCATCCTCTCTGGTGGGTGAGGCAGGACCTTATTCCACTAAACTAACCCTCCCAAGCTATCTCAATAACTGCAGCAAGTGTTTTAGAGTCCTGCGGGGCAGTCCATTGGGATGCGTGGAAGAGGATGCCTTATTTAGGACTGGTCTTACCACAACCTTTTTCAATGCAAATGACAGAAGCCCTTCTGCAATAGAGACATTGACACTTTCTACAAGTGTTGCTACTGAAATCCCACCCACAGCCCTCACCAGGTATAAAGATTTAGTATCAAGCACAAAGATGATTGGGCAAAGCTCAGTCAGTCAGTAGGATCTAAAGTCTTTCAAGGAAATCAGAGGTTTCATTACTGTCTCACCCTGGTCACTGGAACTGTTCATCCCACAGTGCAGGATGTCTTCACACTAATGCCTGTGATATTGATGGGGAAGAAAGTTCCAAGCACCTTGCATCTCTACAGAGAAGTCTTGCCTGGACGTTTAGGAAAACAGCCTGAGTTGAGGATCTTATCCACCGGCATGAAAAGGGCTGCTGATCTATTTATCTCTACTACAGTGATGGCCCCCACCAAAAAAAATGCTTATTCCTTGCTGCAATTTTTTCCTTCTATTAACCCTTTAAGTGGAAAAACAGGACAAGTCTTTTGGGCTTAGCATGGGACTTACTCCACTTGCACTCCAACCCCCTACCCTGTGTGTTTAACTGGAAAAGATCACCATTAAACCATGATGATTCTTGCCATGAATACACATGGTGGCAACAGTCTGACACCAGTGAATCAGTAACAGTAGGGAGTTTCTGATTATAGGCCTGTACCGCTGTGCTGACACCACAAGTCATAAAATGTAAAAATATAGCAGCAATATACATTTAGTTTTACTTTTTTGACATGCAAGAAAAATTATATCACTGTGATCTGTTCATGTTATTCTGACTTCAAGCTTTCAAAAACAATGACATAGCCCTAATTGTTCAAAAGTTAGAACGTCAAAATAATATTTTTAACTGGGCTAATATTGGAACTGTTAGGGCTAGGAAAATAATCTTTTTAAAATGAAAGCTATGCATCAGCCAAGTTTATATACTGATGTATCAAGTTCATAAAACTTCCATATATTGATATATACAGATGTGAAGTGGCTGAAAAATGTTTTTCAATCTATTAGTTTTAACCAACATAATTTTTCACAAGTATAGGCATGTATCAAAATATGAAAACTGTATTGTTTTGATCTATTCATGTTGATCGACATAAAGCCCTCATTTAAAAATATTAAGTTTCTTCCCTTGGATCAAAGGTAGACAGACCTGTCTTTAAAATGGTCTAACGTTGGGACCATTGGGTCTAGGAACCTATTTTTTAAAATACAACCTCAGAGTCATCTTAGTTGATATATTAATATATCATGTTGCTATAACTTTCATATATTAATAGAAGAATGTAACAGGATTCAAAATGTTTTTTTAAAATCTTGTTGATCATTGTCAGACAGTTGTACTCTGCTCTGTAACAGAATAAACATATTTTTTCTAGTTCAAAGTTTTAGTAAATGAACATAGTGAGCTGTAGGGTCCTCAAGAAGTATGGCTTTTTAGACTGAGTGGATTAAGGGATAAGACAATTATTCTTTTACTGGAGGTCAGCTACTGTCATTTTGATTTTTAACTCAGTTCTTGTCATGAAAACATTTGGGAATTTCATATTAATCACCATGAAAAGGTCGTCCACTTGGCAAAACCAACATACATAATTTGTAATAGCTGTCCTGTCGCAAAAAAGATCCAGAACTGAGCAGAGCTGGGGGGTGATTTCACCTTGGACAAGTTTGTGAAGATGCCCCTTCTTGACTGTAGGGACAAAGACACATTGGTTACAAAGAGGATACATCAATGAAGGAGTGTAGGAAGGCTTTGGCATAGCCATGGGTACACTGAAGTTCTTAGTTTCCTATGTTATCAATCCATCATCTTTCATCATTGAGCAAAAAGTCCTACTCAGATTGGTGTGCATGCTATTAGAAACATAGAAACAGAACTTGGTGGCAGAAAAGGACTGCTTGGTCCATGCAGTGTGCCCAGATGTTCCCTTCCTAATCTGTCTTTGCACACCATAACTGGTCTTAGGTGACCCTCCTTCCTCTGTGCCTGTTTACTAATTAACTATTACAAATATATGTCTCCTGTATGTCTATCCACTGTTGTTTTCATTGACTAGCATGTACATTATTATATTTTTATAATATCATACCTGTAAATTGAATCAAAGATGTCTCCATGTTTCTTTCCATATGCTTTTTCATGCTGCCGTTTCCCTTCTCTGAAATTTAAACAAATTGTGTAACTTTGGTGCAGGAATACTATATCCCATTTTAAAGCAATCACTGGGAATGGAACTATATATCTGATGTGTATTATAATTTCTAAGGTTCACATCTGGAAACTCTCATGTATAAAAAAACAACAAGAAATAAACTATAAAACATTAATACAAAAAATCAATTTGACATGAACACTAATCTGAATCCACTATATGCCAATGCTTGGTTGTGTTTGTTATTCTAACACACGAGGCAAAGAAATCTTTAGCAGCTTGAGCATTAAGAGATTGCCCAAGAGTTAGAGGAACTGAAATTATGCAATGGGGCTTGGTGAACTCTAGCCCTAAGACAACGCATACCATTGTGATTCTATCCTCCATACAATTGGAATGTCAGCACAGTGATGCCACAAATCCAGATGATGGAACAATAAACTTTGGTATCACTATAAAGTATCTCTGATTCCCATTTACCAATATACACATTTATTATAACTGGGGGCCATATTGGCCCCCATCACCAATCTCTTAATTTGTTAGAAATCCATTCTTTCTTCATCAGGATTTGTGACATTGTCATATTGCAGACATTCTTATTGTCTGGAAGGATGGACTCACAATTGTATGCATTTGTCTTATGGTTAGAGAGCAGCAATCCCACCTTCATTTAAAGTTCACCATACATAAACAGGAAATTATCTTTCTTAACTTGAAAATGTTAAGATGGGAAGTGGTAATGTGGCACTACTCTGTTTACAAAACCAACAATAAGAATAGTTTCTTAACCAACAGATGCCACCCCAAGCATGTCCCTAGAAATATCCCAAAAGTCAACTTATCCATACACTATGCAGTCGTTCAAGGAGGGAGGACTGCTAAGAAGACTATACTGAGTAGGTTCAGTGCTTCAGTGAAAGAGGCTATGGCTGGGAGTTTATAAGCTTTGCACACAGGGATGTAGACGGTATAGACCATGGTGGTATGCTGGTACCTAGACACAGAGAAATACCCCTTTATTCACATGTGTGTAGTTTTATTGTACTAGGTCCAATTAAATTAGAGATTTAGTGGTGAAATTTGGGGAATCTTACACATTGATGAAAAACTGAAGAAATATGTGGGCAATGCCCCAGCAATGGTGTAGAGACATCCTGAAACAGTATGCGACAAGGTTATTAATAAGTTTCTTCATGTACCAAAAATGAACAACACTCCTTGGTCATTGCCACCCCCTGATGGCACCCACAAGTGTGGGAAGTGTTAATATTATCCCTTTTTGAAAAGTGCAAAGTCTTTACTAATCATACCTCAGGTGAAATCTACCAAAGTAGGGACTTTATTAACTGTTATTCCAGAGGGGCAGTGTATTTGTTACAGAGCTCCTGTGGAGCATTCTCGTTGGGCGCACAATACAAGCATTCAAAGCCTGCATGGGGAGCAGTCAGGAGCCATAGAATGGAATGACAACTCACATGCCATTGTACAGCATATATGTGAAACACAAAATGCCGAGCACAAAGTGATATTCACTGACTTAAAGAGAATAGTGTTGGGACCCAGGGGAAGTAACTGGGAGCAGAAGATTGGTCAAAAAGAATGTTTTTGGGTTTCTGAACTAAAAGAGCAAGAGGGCGGAGGCCTCAATGACAGTATAGATTTGGTGCCTGATTTTAAAATGGAGTTCGATCGTCGCAAGGGACATGCATCAGGAAGTTTGATGCAAGTGATGACTTGCATCAAGCAATGTGGCAATTCCAATTCTACATTAAAAAAAAAAACAACCTAGCCACAACTCCCTGGCGCAAATCCCTTGTGCCAGACACAGGACTTAAAAAACCTCCCCCATCTACATTTGCATCATAGGGGAGCTATTCTACTGGGTTTGCACCAAACCTTTGGCGCAAGCTGCCGTAAAGTGAGTAAACTGTCGCAACTGGCCCAACCCTTGTAAAGTTAGGCTGAGTTGTGTCCAAGGGCTTTGGCGTAGCTGTGGAAAATATTGTGGTTGATGCAGAGTTTGATGCAATCCCTGCGTCAGCCTTCTAAAATTGGGCCCTTGGTATCTTTTGTATGCATTGCTGTTTTTCAACCTTACTATGAATATACTTGACATCTTGTTATCAGTTGTATTACATGACATTTTACACATTTTTTCATGGTCACTTCTGGGATCAGATTTCCATGCAACTGTACTTGTTTTTGATTATCAAAATTTGGATACAGTACTGTTATGTCTTTATATTTTGGCTCAACCATTTTTTGAGCAACTTTTTACAGGTCCATTAACACATTTGTGCATGGAAGCTGGCTTGTGTAATGTCATATTAGCATGAACATGTCTATATGTATAATGTTCTTGCTGCTTATTATGTTCTGCAATACTCTCCTAGTACCTGGCTATTTTTGCCATGCTGCTTTTAAACTTACATTTTTAACTCACGTGTTTTACACATTGATACTTTGTAAATGCACTTAATTTTGATTGTTTAATAGCTGTATTTAAACAGCACTAGGTACAGTAACTAAGCACACTATCTCTTATGAAGCAAGGCAGCTGTACATGCAAAATGTATGACATGCACCTAGAAACATAGAAACATAGCATTTGATGGCACATAAGGACCACTTGACCCATCCAGTCTGCTCATTTCTTCTTACCAACACTAGTACGACAGACTGCTCTCAGTCTACAGCTCTTTCTCTATCCCACCTTCTTTTCCACTATGATTCCCTTATGCTTATCCTGTGCATTCTTAAATCTCACCACTGTTTCTGCCCACACCATCTCTGTGGGAAAGCTGTTACAGGAGTCTACCACTCTTTCTGTGAAGTACTACTTCCCCACATCTCTCCTGAAGCTACCATGTTCAGCTTCTTAACATGTCCCCTTGTCCTTGGGCACCTTTTTTCTGAAAAATACTCCCCTCCTGTACCTTATTTACCCCTGTGAGGTATTTAAAAGTCTTTATCATACCCTCTCCATCCCAGGATGTACATGTTGAGATCCTTTAGTTTCTCCTCATAGGGCTGTTGATGAAGACCCTGCACCATTTTAGTTGCACTCCTCTGGACTGCCTCTGCTCAGTCTATGTTCTTCTAGAGATGTGGTCTCCTCCATAACTGGGCACAATAATCTAGGTGGGGTCTTATCAGTGAACTATATAGAGGCAGCACCACCTCCCTCTTTCTTCTGATGATACCCTCCCTGTGCACCAGCATCCTCACCCCCCTGCCTTGTCACTACCTGGCCTCCATTGGGTCATTCAGTACTATTACCCCAGATCTCTTTCCTGCTTGGTGGTTGTCAACACCATTCCACCCATGTGCTCTAAGTGCATTGTTTTGCACTTTTCCATTAAAATCCATACCCTTGACAACTCCTCTAGTTTTCTCAGGTCTCTGCTCATGCTTTCCACCCACCACCCTCAGTGTCCACCCTATTGCAGATTTTGGTGTCATTCAGAAAGAGACAGATCTTCTCTTCCCTTCTAGCTCCTCTGATATGTCACTTATAAAAACATTAAAGAGGACTGGTTCCAGCACTGATACCAGAGGCATCCCACTGGTCACCCTCCCTTCCTTGAGGTGAACTCCATTTACCACCATCCTCTGTCACCTATTCCTAACCAATTTACCACCTTTGGACCCACTCCTATGCTTACTAGCTTGCTCATTAGTCTCCTACGTGAACGGTATTGAACACCTTACTGAAATCTAGGTAGATCATGCCACTGCTCCTCCCTGATCTAGTTCCTTGGTTTTCCAGTTAAGGAAATCTATCAGATTCATTTGACCAACCTCCCTCTGTGAAACCATGCTGACTCAGATCTGGTACATAGAAACATAGAATTTGACGGCAGATAAGGACTGCTTGGCCCACCAGTCTGCCCATTTCCCTACCTACTGGATAAGCTGCAGATCCTAGTTAACCAGCAGCCTACTTCTTCCTACCCCACCCCAGAACTGCCTTATGACTATCCCATGCATGCTTGAATTCCACCACTGATTTGACTCCACAACCTCCTCCGAAGGCCGTTCCATGCATCCACAATCCTCTATGTGAAAAATACTTCCTTAAATTACCTCTGAGCTGCCTCCCCCCATCTTCAAATTGTGCCTTCTTGTTCTTGCACACCTCTTTTTTTGAAAGATGCTACCCTCTTGGACTTCGTTGATTCCCTTGAGGTACTTGAACGTTTCTATCATGTCCCCCCTCTCCCTCATTTCCTCAAGGCTATACATATTAAGCTCCCTTTCATCTCTTCATATGTCTTCCGGTGCAGACCCTGCACCATTTTAGTGCCCTCCTCTGGACAGCTTCCATCCTGTCTATGTATTTGTGGAGATTGGGTCTCCAGAACTGCACACAGTACTCCAGATGGGGTCTGACCAGCTGTCTGTACAGAGGGATAATAACTTCCTGTTTTCTACTGGTGATGCTTCTCCCTATGCATCCCAGTATCCCCCCAGCCCTCCTTTCTGACCTCTCACATTGCTTGCCCACCTTTAGGTCATCTGATATGACTACCCCAGGTCCCTTTCCATTTTGTTGTTGTTAATATCTCACCCCCATTGTGTACTCTTCCCTGGGTTTTGTTTCCCAGGTGCATTACCTGCACTCTTAGCATTGAATCTAAGCTGCCATACATTTGACCATTCCTCTAACCTTGCCAAGTCCCTTCTCATCCTTTCCACCTCACCCTGTGCATCAACTCTATTGCAGATCTTTGTGTCATCTGCAAAGAGACATACTTTTCCTTCCAGTCCCTCTGCAATGTCACTTATAAAGACATTGAAGAGGACGATCTAATACTGAACCCTACGGTAGCCTACTGTAACCCTCCTTTCTTCTGAGTGGACTCCATTTACTATTACTCTCTGTGTCCTATTCTCCAGCCAATTCTTTACCCAGACTGTCATCTTGGGACCCACTCCCAGGCTGGCTAACTTGTATATTAATCTTTTGTGTGGGACTGTGTCAAATGCCTTGCTAAAGTCTAGGTAGACCATGTCACAGCCCCTCCCTGATCTACTACTTTGGTCACCCAGTCAAAGAAATCTATCAGGTTCGTCTGGCATGACTTTCCCACTGTGAATCCATGCTGCCTAGCGTCCTGTGCCCCTCTGGCCTCTAGATACTCGACAATTCTTTCCTTCAGAAGTGATTCCATCATTTTCCCTTTCACTGAGGTTAAACTAACAGAACTGTAGTTTCCTGCTTCTGCCTTGCTCCCATGTTTGTGAAGGGGAATCACATCTGCCCTCCTCCAGTCCTCGGGTACCACCACATCCTCCCATGATTTGTTAAATAGGGTAGTCAGTGGTGTCACTAGTTCTACCCTTAGTTCTTTTAGAATTCTGGGATGAATCCCATCAGGTGCCATTGCTTTGTCCACCTTCAGTTTTAAGAGTTCTTTCAGAACCCTTTCTTCTGTAAATGGGCTGGTATCAACTTCTGCATCCAGAGTGTTTCTACTGTTTGTTTTAGGTACCTCCCCCGCTTCATTTGTAAATACTGAGCAAAAATATTTGTTTAGTATCTCTGCCTTTCACAGTCTCCTCTGCCCACCCTCCCTCCCCTTTATTAAGCCTCCACTATCCTCCCTTGGTCTTCCTTCGCTCCCTGATGTACCTATAAAAGGTTTTATCCCCCTTCTTAACTGAGTTGGCTATCTTTTCCTCGGTTTGGGCCTTTGCTGTTCTGACTGCCTTCCCAGCCTCCTTTTGCTTTAACTGATTCAGTTCTCTGTCCTGCTCCTTCTGCGATTCCTTGTACTTCCTGAATGCTTTCTTTTTCTCTTGAACCTTCACTGCCACTTCCTTTGAGAACCATAGTGGTTTCTTACATCGTTTTGTTTTGTTTATTTGCTTCACACAAAGGCTCGTTATCTCTGTGATGGCAGTTTTATTATTCCATTGTTCTTCCACCCTCCTTTCTGCCCATTTGCTAGTGCATTCCTTAGGCACTCACCCATTTTGAAAGTCAGCCTCCTAAAGTCCAGTACTTTTGCCTTTGTAGGCTTGACTCTATTGCTGTGTTTATTGTGAACCATACTGTTCGATGGTCGCTAGTTCCCAGATGGCTACCACTTCTACATCTGTGATTCTCTCTCCATCTCCACTTCAGAGAACCAGGTCTAAGATTGCTCCCTCTCAAGTGGGCTCCAATACTAGCTGTCTAAGGCATGCCCCCTGTAGGGCACCTAGAATAACCCCACTCTTCGAAGTGGCTGCTGCAACTGCACTCCAGTTAATATCTGGCATATTCAGATCACCCATCAGCAATATCTCCCCTTTTTCTGCCATTCTAAGTATACTTTCTATCATTTCCTTGTCCATTTCCTCCCCCTGAGAAGGGGGTCTGTATAACCCTGTGTGGATTGTGGTGCCATTGCCTGTCTCCAAATTTACCCACAGTGCTTTTTCTCCTTCCTGTTTACCCTTTTGTTCTGTTGCTTTTATTCCTTCTCTTATGTAAAGAGCTACTCCTACTCCTCCTCCTCTTTTACCCTTCCTGTCCCTCCTGTAGATAGTGTATCCTGGTATGTTTATGTCCCAGTCATGGTTTGTGTGTACCATGTTTCTGTGACTGCCACGATATCCAGATGTTCCTCCTCCATCAAGGCCACTAATTCAGAAAGCTTGTTACCCAGACTACGGGCATTGGTACTCATTGCTCTCCATTTTTTGATGGCTTTACCTTCTGTTGCAGCATCCCTCACTGACCTTTCTACCTCAGTCTTTTTCTCATTTAGTACCCTGTTTTGTAGGGAGAGGCTGGGATTTTCCTGTGGCTTATCAGTGCCTCCCCCTTTGACTAGTTTAAAAGCTTGCCAATGAAGCATTTAAACTGATTGCTCAAAAGACTTGTTCCCTTCCTGGACAGATGCAGACCATCCTGCCAGTATAGGCTGGTGTCCCTCCAGGTGGAACCCCAGTCCCCAATGAAGCCAAACCCCTGTGCTCCGCACCATTTTTTCAACCATTCATTAAACTGCATGGTGCTAGTTACCCTCGCCTCCCCCATGCCATTGACAGGCAGCACCTCTGAGAAGGATGCTGTGTGTGCTACTTGTCTTAGGCCCCTCCCCAACTCTACAATGTCCTCCTGCACTGCTCTAATCTCATGATGAGCCAAGTCATTTGTCCCTAGGTGGACAATGACGTCCAAATCAGACTCCTTGCCCTGTTCGTGATCCTGAGGATGCGCTTCCTGTCCCTCCAAGCCATGGTACCAGGCAGGCACTTTACTTCAGTTTTCCCAGCTCCCCCCAGTTCTATCCCCTAATAACTGAGTCCCCCACCAGGAGCTGCTTCATTTCCCTGTGGTGTCCTCTGCCTCCTTCCTGTGGGCCTCCCTTGTGACAGTTGTCATCAGTCTTCTCTGCGGGTGCATCCATAGGGGAGCTATGCTCCCCCAGAATGGTGTATGGATTGTGGAGTGGAACAATTGACTGGGTGTGCCTCTGTTCCACCATCCTCACTATCCCTGAGCCCACTGTGGTCCAACTGCTGTGCTTTCTTCGCAACCTCTGAGGTAACCCATTGGACTCAAGATAGTCCACAATACTTTCCTTTAGCAGTGATTCCATTAACTTTCCCACTACCAATGTCAGGCTGACTGGCCTATACTTGCCAGCCACCTCCCTGCTACCACTTTTGTGTAGTGGGACTACATCAGGCTTTCTCCAGTCCTCCGGAACCATTCCTGTTTCCAGTGAGTGGTTAAGTAGACCTGTCAGAGGTACAGCTAGTATTTCCCAGAGCTCCAGCAATAACTTTGGATAAGCCCCATCTGGCCCCATTGCTTTGTCCACCTTCTGATTAGCAAGTTTCTTCAGGACTCTCATCTCAAAGAAAGGACTACTGTCCATCTCCCTCTCTCCAAAAATAGCAGTTACGTAAGAACTCACCGTAACAGTAGATCTTCAAGAGAAGTTCCTGTAGTAGGTCTTCACATATAGGACTGTGCCACCTGGTGTCAGGCCTGCACGGCAAACTTGTAGCTAGCAATCCTCAGCTGAGACTGCCCCCAACATCAGGTGACGTGACATCAGACCGACTATAAAAGGGGCAGTCCCACACCCGGCCTCCAGTTCTTTTCCACCAGAGACCTAGAGATAGGAAGCAGAAAAAGGAGTAACAACTCTTGGGACCCTGTGCCCTGGCTGAGCCAGAGGGATAGACAGGAGAAAGGAAATAACTCCAGGAGCTGGGGGATAGGTGGGTGGGAAACTAGACCTACTGCAGGAACCTCTCTCCAAGATCTACTGTTATGGTAAGTTCTTGCGTAACTGCTATATCTTACTCTGAGAGGGTTCCTGCAGTAGGTCTTCACATATAGAACTGAATACCAAGCAATCCAACAGAAAATGAAAGAAGTTGGGAGACAAGGTTCTGGGAGGAGGAGGAAGATGAGATGCCTGCCAACTAAGGGTCTGCCTTAAGACAGAAGACCTTGCAAAACTGCAAGGCCGAAACCAGCTTGACGCTTAGAGGCAATGTCCAGACTTTAATGCTTTGTGAAGGTGTGGATGGAAGACCAAGTGGCCACTGCACAAATATCCGCAGTGGACACATTCCTGAAAAAGGCAGTAGAAGTGGCCACGCTCCTGGTGGAGTGACCTGTGACCACCCCCAGAAGGGGTTTCTCGTATTTCTGGTGAATGTAATGAATACAGTTAGCCAGCCACCTAGAAAGAGTCTGTTTAGTAATAGCCTTGTCCTAGCACTGGGAGGCAAAGGCCACAAAGAGTTGGTTCTACTTTTGAACCTCCTAAGTCTGTGAGGTATAGTATTTCAGGATCCTATGTACATCAAGGGTGTGCAAAAGGTATTCCACCCCTGTTGGAATGCTGAGGAAAGAAAACTGGCAGTTCAACACTCTGATTAAGAGTCATCTCCGAAACAACCTTCGGAAGAAAGGAAGGATTAGTCCGTAGGACCACATGGTCCTTATGGAAAATTAAGTAAGGCTCTCTACAGACTAGGGCCTGTAGCTCAGAAACCCTTTGAGCTGAAATGACTGCAACCAAAAACAGGGTCTTCCAAGCCAGGAAGTGCATATCACAACTTGCTGCCAGTTCAAACAGGGGTAAAGTAATTTTTTCTAACATAAATTTAAGGTCCTGGGGGGACAAGGATTCTGGACCGGAGGTTTAATGTGATGGATCCCCTTCAAGAAAGTCTTGGAAACCTATAGCTGAGCTAGGGGTTTTGCCCTCCAGTGGTCAGTGGTAGGCCAACACCACACAGAGATGGACCTTCAGTGAGGAATGACTGAGACCCAACTCCAAAAGATGTAAGAGGTACTCTAGCACCTGGGAGGCCGAGCAAGAAAAAGGGTCCAAGCTCTTGGCTGTGGCCCAAATAGAAAACCTCTTCCATTTCATGGCATAGGTAGACCTGGTAGAGGGTTTCCTAACCTCCACCAGGACCTGGGAAACTTGCATGAAAACCCCATAGCGAGAAATCGCTATGTCCACAGGTGCCACGCATGAAGGTGGAGAGACTTGAGGCTTGGATGGACCAGGGTGCCCTGCTCCTGAGACAGAAGGTCGTGGGAAAGGGGCAGAGGAATCAGCGGTTCTAGAACTAGTTGTTGCAACAGTTGGAACCAAATCTCCAAGGCCACAGAGGAGCTATCAAGATCATGTGAGCACCCTCTGCCTGTGCCTTCAGAAGAACCATCTGAATGAGAGGAAGGAGGAAATGTACAAAACCTCCCTGTCCAGGAGAGAGACAGTGTGTCTCAAAAACACCATGCCCAGGAACCGAGCGAGCAAAAGCTGGGTCATTTTGTTGTATGGGGATGCAACAGATCGAGGTCTCAACGACCCCATTGAAGAAACATGTCTTCTACTACCTCCTGCTTCAGATCCCATACATGAGCCCTGGCAACTGATTGGCTGAGACTGTTTGCCAGGGTATTGTAAACTCCCAGCACGTGGACTGCCGTCAGGTTCATGCCATGCCGAATTGCCCAATACCATACCCTCATTGCTTCTCTGCAGAGAGGGTACAACCGGGTACCTCTTGGTTTGTTGAGATACCAGACAGTAGCCATGTTGCCCGTCTGGATGAGTAGTGTTTTCCAAAGAAGTAACAACTGGAAGGCCTGGAGTGCACAGAGACCTGCTCTTGTCTCCAGGATATTGATGTGAAGATTCTCCTCTGAAGGGGACCAGGAACCTTGTGTCCAGTGATCCCCCAGATGAGCTCCCCAACCCAGATTGGAAGCATCTGAGGTAAGGGTTTGGCAAGGAGCCTGACAGTGGAAGGGGCCCCTACCAACAGGTTGGTGAGGTCCTTCCACCAGAGGAGATCTTTCTGAAGACTGCTGGAGATCATGACCAACTGGTCCATGTCATCCAACCGCTGATCCCACTGGACTCTGACAGACCACTGTTTAACCCTCATGTGCAGCCTGGCCAGGGGGACCATTGGGATAGCTGCTGCCATAAGACCCAAAAAGGTGAAGCACTGAGAGAGCTGGAGTCCACCGAGACTTGGCCACCAAGGTGTCCTGAGAGACCAGGGTCTCTGCTCGGTCTAGTGGAAGAAAGGCCTTGCTCTGGACCATATCTAGTACTGCTGCAATAAAATTGGAGGTGCTGGGAGGGTAGCAGCTGGGATTTTTGTAAGTTCACTGAAATTCCCAGGTGGGAAAACAGATCCAGAGTGAAGGATAGGGAATCCTTCAGGCTGTCTGGAGATGGGGCTGAAAAGAGCCGGTAATCCAGGTATGGGAACACGTATATGTCCCTGCAGTGAAGAAAAGCCACAACCACCGCTAGGCACTTGGTAAATATCTGAGGTGCTGAAGACAGGTCAAATGGCAGGGCCTCAAATTGGAAGTGATTCTCCCAAAAGGAGAACCTGAGGAAGCGGCGGTGGGTCGAGAGGACAGGGATATGGAGGTAAGCATCCTGCATATCCAGGGAGCACAGTCAGGTGTTTGGCAGGAATAGGGGTAGGAGTCCCTGGTAGTGAGCATGTGAAACCTCTTGAACTCCACAAAGAGGTTTAGCATGCTGAGGTCCAGAATAGGTCTTAGATCCCCTGTCTTCTTTGGAACTAGGAAGAAGTGGGAGTAAAATCCCCTTCCTATCTGATCCCGAGGAACGGGCTCTATAGCAGCCTCTAGCAGTAGAGCCTGGATCTCCTGATGGACAATGGGGATCTGACCTGGAGCATAAAAGGACCTTCCCGGGGAGGGTTGGTGGGAGGAATCTCCAGGAACTCGATGGAGTGACCTCTTTGTATGAGCTGAAGCACCCATCGTCCTGCGGTGACAGCCTTCCACCTGTCCGGGTGGAGCGAACCTCCTCCTACTGGCTCCTCCATGGATGGTGGAGGGAGCAGGAGGAGGAGCAGAATCAGGACATAGAGGGAGGGGCCTTAGCTCCTGAGGCTGCTTTGGCAAACTTGGCCTGAGGAGGTTGTGCTCCTGACCCAGTGGCATGACGTTTACCTTGACGTTGCCCTGGTTCTGGTTCCTGTTCCAA
This sequence comes from Neoceratodus forsteri, assembly GCA_016271365.2. NCBI lineage: Eukaryota > Metazoa > Chordata > Ceratodontiformes > Ceratodontidae > Neoceratodus > Neoceratodus forsteri. The sequence continues at coordinate 981,295,123 of CM057458.1, read as the reverse complement.
TTTCTTCTGCGGTGAAAGGCTGTTCCTTCTGTCCTGCCTGGTACATGGAGCATATGTCTCTTAACGACCTATCGCTCTCCTGTAGCTCGGTGATGATATCTTTAGCGTCGCCGCCAAAGAGAACACATCCCCTAAAAGTCATGTCCAAAAGGGTGGACTGAATGTTCAGTGCCAGATCTGCCAGATGCAACCAAGTGAGGTGCCTAAGGCAGATCCCCGAGGTTGCAGCTCTAGCAATGGAATCAACTGAATCATAGGTTGCTCGGAGTGCGTGTCTGCATGATGACTTGTTCATCTGCACCTTATCCAACAACTTCTCCCTGAGTTGTTCATCGGGGACGTCTCGGAGGTTCCGCTCTAACTCTGAGAGTGAGGACTTCTGGATCGCCACCATGTGAGACATAGTTGAGAGACCCCATGGCACAGGTGGAGGAGGCGTAAATCTTTCTGCCAAACTGATCTAGTTGCTTCGAGTCCTTGTCTGGAGGAGAGGAACTGAGGTGTTTGGTTGGGCTGAACGGTCATGAGCAGCAGTAATGACCATAGAATAAGCTTTGGGCTGTGAAGTCAGGTGTGAGACCCCTTCCGGGGGGAAATAGGTCCTGTCAGCTTTTCTGGATACTGACAGGATTGAAGAAGGCTGCTGCCAAATAGTGGACGTAAGGTCCTCGTGTGGACCTATCCAAAGGGGGATAGGGAGGGGATCCACATTGGCGAGATCTAAATGCTCAGCTAATCGCTTCCGCTGAGGGTCCAGCTTCTTAGATGACCAGCCCGAGGTGTTTTGTATAGGTTCAAAGAAGCTCCCTGAAGGAGGGGTCCTCTGGTGGAGATTTGGATGATGTCTTAGGCTGAGGTTCAGGAACTGGAGAATGAGGTTTCAAGTCATCACCATCTGAGTCGTCGTCACCAGACTCAGAACTCCCGGCCAATGGGCAAGAGGATCTACTCCCATGTCACCCACCAGTAGAGAACCCAAAGCATGGCCTGATGGCATCGGGCTGGGAGGGGGAGCCCCTGGGAGAGGGGTGCCCCCTAGAGGCTGGGACTTTTTTAACTCAGACAGGAGCTGTGACCTGGCATCCTGCCACCAGGCCGGTATAGTATTAGGCGGCAGAGGTGCAGGAGGTGGTGTCTGAGGCTGAAACCTGGGATGCCCAGGGTAAGAATAGCTGTGGGGGAGGCTGCCAGTAAGGGTATTGGTACTGGTAACCCAGAAACCCTTCAACAGGTATCCAGGCATTGGGTGCCCGGACGTCAGATAGCCCGGTGTCGGGTAGCCAAGCATCGGGTAGCCTGGCAAGGGTAGCCGGCATCGACAGATAGCCTGGAGCCGGTGGCATATGGCTGGCATTGGAAGTGAAGGATCATGGTGAACACCGCCTGTGGTAGAAGGTGGGGTTCAGGCCCCATACCAGCGCCAGAGGGACCAGCAGGAGGAGCTGAAGTTCTGGCTGGGGAGGCGCTGGCCGGGCTGCTGGGTGGCAGCCAAAAATCAGGCAAAGGGCCCGAGGGTTCCGAAGGATGAGGGTCCATAGAAACATAGAAGTTGATGGCAGATAAGGACCGCAATGCCCATCCAGTCTGCCCATTTCTTTTTCTACCTTATAAATGTGCCATCGGCCTTTGCTCTGTCAGTGGCCCATCTATTCATAGTCATTTGTATTGCTCCCTTATGCCTATCCCATGCCTGTTTGAAGCCCTGCACTGTATTCATAGCCACCACTTCTTGTGGTAAGCCATTCCATACATCCACCACCATTTCTGTGAAAAAGAATTTCCTCACATTCACCCTTAATCAGCCCCCTCTAATCTCATGATGTGTCCTCTTGTCCTGCTATTTTTCTTATATTTAAACATATTAGACTCTTTCACCTTGTTAATGCCCTTAAGGTGTTTGAATGCCTCGATCATATCACCTCTCTCCCTCCTTTGCTCAAGGGTATACATATTGAGCTCTGTTAATCTGTCCTAATATGTCTTCTGATGCAGTCCCTACATCATTTTGGTTGCCCTTCTCTGGACTGCCTCAATTTGGTTAATGTCCTTGTGAAGATGTGGCCTCCAATACTGCATGCAGTACTCCAGGTGGGGCCTATCCAGTGTCTTGTAAAGAGGGATTATTACCTCCCTCTTACAACTTGTGATACCCCTACTAATACACCCTAACACCCCTAGCCTTACCTACTGCTTTAGAGGTCGGCTTGATGATTTCAGGTCATCAGTGATGATGATGCCCAAGTCTCTTTCTTCCTTTGTGACTGCTAGCAACTCCCTCCCAGCCTATAGGTGGCTTCAGGGTTTTCTTTCCTATGTGCATGATTTTGCACTTCTTGCATTAAATCCCAGTTGCCACTCTTCTGACCATTTTGCTAGTTTATCCAGATCTCTTCTCATTCTGCCCACCCCATCTGGATCATCTACTCTGTTGCAGATCTTGGTGTCATCTGCAAACAGACAAGCCTTACCCTCTAGACCATCTGCAAGGTCACTAATTAAGATGTTGAAGAGGACTGGCCCCAGGACTGATCCCTGAGGTACCCCGCTTGACTTGCATCTCTTCTGACTGTATACCATTTACCACCACTCTCTGTTTTCTTCCGTCAACCAGTTTTCCACCCAGTTGACCAACTTCTGACCCACCCGAGCCTACCCAGCTAATTTATCAATCTTCTATGTGGAACAGTGTCAAAAGCTTTGCTGAAGTCAAGGTAGGCAACATCAACTGCTCCCCCTTGGTCCACCACTCTGGTTACCCAGTCAAAGAAATCTAAGATTAGTTTGACAGGACCTTCCTTTTGTAAACCCATGCTGTCTTGGATCCTGTGCCCCTATGAATTCCAGGTGTTGCACTATCCTTTCCTTAAGGAGTGCCTCCATAATCTTCCCACTACAGAGGTAAGACTGACTGGTCTGTAGTTCCTCGCCTCCTCCCTGCTACCACTCTTGTGGAGCGGGATCACATGAGCCCTTCTCCAGTCTTCTGGGACCTCTCCTGTGCCCAGACTCACCTAAACAGTTCTGCTAATGGCTCTGCTAGTTCCACCTTTAGCTCCTTAAGTACCCTGGGATGTATGCCATTAGGTCCCATTGTCTTATCCACCCTGAGCTTAGCAAGCTCTTGTAGGACCCTTTCTTTGTGAAGGGGTGGTGCTCACCTCCTCCCCTGTGTCCATGATGCTGAGCTGTGGGCCCGCCCTACCTTCTCCTCGGTAAATACTGAGCAAAAGTATCTATTTAGGATAGATGACTTTACAGGGTCCTCCTCCTCCTCACATGCCCCTTTTCTCCATTAAGCTTAGCAATCACTCCCCTCTGGACTTTCTCCTTTCACTAATGTATCTATAGAAAGTCTTGTCACCTTCTTTTACTGTTCATGCTAGTGTTTCTCAGTTTGGGACTTTGCCTGCCTTACTGCCTTCCCTGCTTCCCTTAGGGCAGTTTGGTATGCCTCCCTATCTTCATCCCGCTGTGTTCCCTATATTTCCTGAAGGCCAGCCTTTTGGCTCTGACCTTTCTGCTACTGTGTTGAGAACCAAAGTGGTTTCCTTCTTCTTTTGACTTCCTTTTCTGTCTAACACAATGGGATGTTGCTTCAAGTATTGCATCCTTAATGCTTGCCCACTTTGCCTGTACCCCTCACCTGTGTTTCTTTTTGCCAGGCTAGCTTAACTCTGTTGGCCATTTTATCAAAGTCACTCCTCTGAAGTCCCATATTTTTGCCTTGAATGGGATGATTTAGATGTAGTAGCCAAATTGAACCATACCATGTGATGGTCACTAGCCTCAGGTGACCTTCTACCTGGAGATCTGTGATCCTTCCTTGTTAGTCAGTACTAGATCTAGGATAGCCCGGTCTCTTGTGGGTTGCTGTACCAGTTGTTTGAGGCCCTCCCCTTGCAGGGAATCCACTATGTGTCTAGTTCTGGCAGATGTTCCTGCTGGTATTGACCAATCTGTATCCAGCATGTTGAAGTCTCCCATTATCAGAACCTCCCCTTTAGCTGTCATGTTTTGTATATCTTCTAACAGTAATGTGTCTATGTCCTCCCCTGGTCTGGGGGCCTGTAGACAACCCCAGTTCTTATGGCTGTCCCATTTCCTGTTTCCAGGGTGACCCACAGTTCTTCTGGCTCCTTATGTGTATTCTGAATTTCTTTAGCTTTGATATTTTCATTGACATACAGGGCCACTCCTCCCCCTCTTTTTGCACCTTGGTCTCTTCTGTACAATACATAGCCGGGTACTGAAGTCTCCCAAGTGTGGTTACTGGTAAACCACGTCTCACTAATTGCTACTATGTCCAGTTTAGCCTCTGACATTATTGCCTGCAGGTCTGGGATCTTATTTCCCAGACTGTGAGCATTTGTGTACATGATTTTCCATTGGCCAGATTTTGGTGTGTTAGTTGTAGGGTGAGGTTTGGCATTACCCCGCAGGCCGTATGGGGAGACAAACCTTTTTCTTACCTGGTGATGCAAATGAACTGCAAATATGCTGAATCCCTGTTTGACCACTAGCTGAGGGGAGGTGTTCTTCCCATTCGACGTATGGAGTGCTGCACCCCTCTCCCATTTGCTAGTTTAAATATTCTGCAAAGACGCCAAACTTCTGCCCCAATGCACTGACTCCTCCTTAGTCAGATGCAGTCCATCAAATTTAAAGAACTTCGCCTCCAGAACTGTTGCCAGTTCCCTACAAATCTGTATCCTTTTCCTGGCACCAGCCCTTGAGCCACGTGTTTAGCTCCCTATCTCCCCTTCTCTGACCTTCTGTCCATCTGCTCCCTCTCACAGACTGGCAGGATCTCAGAGAAGGAGATGCTGATGAAATAGATGATAGTTTGTCACCTAGCCTGGTCAGGTGTTCCTTGGTCTCCACAACTGACCGGCTGGTGAGATCATTAGTCCCTATGTGTACTAGGACATCAATGTTTTCTCCTGCTTTGTGAACAATTTTAGCATTGTGGTCAGTGTCTCTCCATGCTGATGTACCTGGGAGACATCTGACCATTACCCCTGGCTGGAGATGGGTATCAACTCCCCGAATCATGGAGTCTCCTATGATCAGAAGTTTTTTGGATTTCCTTTTGCTTTTTTGTTTTGGTTCTGATTTGGGTGAGTTTTGTTGTGCTAGCTCCTGTGCTGCAGTGTCCTGCTCTGCAGTGTCTTCTGCCTCTTTGTTTGATTTCAGAGATAGAGGCAGATACCTGTTTGTAGTGTTTATATTCTTTTGGAGGTAATATGTTGGAGAGCAGAGTGATGGGGCACCTGAGTTGCCCTCCTAACCACCTGCCAACCTCCTGGACCAACTACCCTCTGTGGTTGAGGTTTTCTGTTGGATGCTGGGGAAATGGCGGTGGTTCTTATAATGTATTTCTCTTGAATATGAAATTTGAGGCGTGCAATCTCTGCCCATGCTGCCCAGAGCTGAGCCCTAAGATCTCCACAGGCTCCAGCGTGGGACAGTGTCCTAAATCCTGTAAGACTGTCCTTCTGAAAACTGTTCCACAGTACCTGCAGTTAATGATATCCATTCCAGATAAGTTGCTGGGTTTATAACCAGTCAGAGTAATTAGATGGGAAAAAAAATGCAAGTAATAGTTTGATTGTGTTTTGTTTAACTTGTTATAACAAGTTAAATTACTAGTGCCCTGTAAATGAGCTCACCTTGTGGAGGCCCCACTGATCCACCCTTCCTGCTCTGCCACAGGAAATGTCACAACTGTGGTACCCTATAAAAAGGAGTGTAGTGTGGGGTGGTTGAGATGGGTGGTAGCTGGGTCCTTCCCAGCTGAAAAGAAGAACCACGGACGAAAGAACAAGGAGGTAAGAGCAGAAACAATCAGTCAACAACAAATGCAGTAACCCTGAAAGCTTATCCTAATGTTAGATAAAACTGTAAAACCTGTAAAGCACCACCTGTAATAATTTCAGAGAAGATATACGCTGTAAGAAACACTTTGCTACAGAGAAAATAAAGCAATGAAATGTTAGCAACAAACAGTAACAATCCCTGTGAGTAAAAAATAAAACAAAACCACACAGTAAATCTGTTTAGCCAAAATAAGTCTTAACTTTTCCCTTGCTCTGGTAAGTTTCTCTACTTTGCCTTTCAAGCAGTCTTAGAAGGAAAGAGCTCAGGTGAAGCTAGGTGCCTTGGCCAGCAAACCAAGTCTTCTACCTCCAAGATATCAACTAACCTGACTTTTTAACCCTTCCTTCTGTTGAAATTACTGACAGTTTGCTAGCTCCACCCCACATACACACCTAATCATTTGGAAGAGCTGTGGAGGAAGCAATTAGCTCCTTCAATGTGAGAAGGAGACTGAAACACCTCTGAGACAACAAACCTTTTCAACAAACAAAAAAAAACCAAGAATAAAATAAAACACAGTGTCAAACAGTAATTTTGCTTAGCCCAATGATAAAAAGTCGCAAAATGTAAGCTCCACCTGTAATACAGTAATTTCAGAGAAGATATACCCTGTAAGAAACACTTGCTACAGAGAAAAATAAAGCAGTAACAGAAGATATACCTTGCAAAAGACAATTGAATCAGAAGATTACAGCAGTAATCTGTTAGCACACCTGTAGGCACCCCTTGTAATAATGCAGAAGAAGGTATACCAGCAACAACAATTTGAATCAGAGAAAATAAAGCAATGAAATGTTAGCAACAAACAGTAGCAATCCCTGTGAGTAAAAAATAAAACAACACCACACAGTAAATCTGTTTAACCAAAATAAGCCTTAATCCTTTTCCCTTGCTCTGGTAAGTTTCTCTACTCTGCCCTTCAAGCAGTCTTAGAAGGAAAGAGATCAGGTGAAGCTAGGTGCCTTGGCCAGCAAACCAAGTCTTCTACCTCCAAGATATCCTAGCGAAGGGTAGCCCTGCATCGGCAGGTAGCCTGGAGCAGTGGCACATGGCTCAGCATTGGAAGTGAAGGATCCAGCGGTGGGCCACCCTGTGGTAGAAGGTGGGATTCAGGCCCCGTACCAGCGCCAGAGAGACCAGCAGGAGGAGCTGAAGTTCCGGCTGGGGGAGGCGCCGACGGGCTGCTAGGTGGCAGCCAAAAATCAGGCAAAGGGCCCGAGGGTCCCGAAGGAGGAGAGTCCATGCCTATGAGTCCCAAGTCCAGCAACAGATCCCTAGGAAGGAAGGGGTCCAGTGGCGGGACAGCACCTGGCGACAGGGAAGCTCTGGAGGGACCCCAGTGACAGGTCTGGAAGCGATCCCGACAGAAGGAAAGGTCAGGAATGGTGGCGAACCCTGGGAGACAGAGGCAGGATTGACGGTTCCTCCATGAGCACTCTCGTGGGGTCAGGGTCCACAAGGAAGCCCAAAGGGAGAGAAGAGGCAGCTGTGCAGTCGATGGGCGTACCGTCGACTGACTTATCAGTTGCGACCAGGCTGGCGGCAGCTGTTAGACCGCAGACATACTTATCAGTCAGGGCCCAGTGCCTGGTGACAGAGTCGGAAGGTGGCTTATTGGCAGTGCTACTAGTGGGAGAACACACAACAACTTCCAAGAGGTGACCCCCTGGCTGCTCGTTCACCTCTGCGGGGAGGACATCAAGCTGCTGAAGCAGACAAAAGCCCTTAGCAAGAGTACTCACGGTTTTTGAAGGAGAACGATGCACCCTTTTTCTTTTTCTCAGGGGCCGGTGACGACTACTTCCTAAGCTCCTGGAGCTCATTTTCCATCTAAGCCAGCCTCTGGGTCAGAAGGTGGGCCTCGAGGGTCCGCTTTGTGATGGGGATGGCCTGGTTAAAGCCTTAGCAAATAGCACACTCAGCTGAGTTGTGCTTAGGCCCCAGATAGAGGAGGTAAGCGAGTGGTTATCTCTGTGCGGGATTTGGGCGCTGCACTTGGTGCACTTTTTCTTTGATCGAGATGACATACACCACAAGAAAAAATGAACATTTAAACATAAAAAGAAGAGTTAAACATCGAATTGAAGCGTGCGACCAATTGCTGTTTTACCGTGTTGTCGAACGAACTGGCACGACGGTGGGAAAGAGCTGGTGGGCGGGCATGGGACCACCCCTTTTATAGTCTGTCCGATGTCTGGGGGTGGTCCCCGCTGATGACTGCTAGCTATAAGTTTGCCATGTGGACCTGATGCCAGGGGGCGCAGTCCTATATGTGAAGACCTACTGCAGGAAGCCTCTTGAAGTAAGATCTTTTGTTACTGTTTTGTGGCATCTCCCCTTCTCCTTCCTCTGTGAACACTGAACAAAAGTATTTGTTCAGGATGTCTGTCTTTTCTGGTCCCTTCTAAACAGTCAACCCCTTCCCTTTTTAATCTTACAATCCCACCCTTAGTCTTCCTCTTTTCACTTTTTTCACCTTTGTCCATTTGCCCATAGCCAGCATGTTGCTTGTGGTCAGCTGTAAGTTCAAACAACATTTTGCACTACTGGCACTTTAATAAATATGTTGCCTGGTACTCCTTTAGCTTGTGAGCTCTTTTTTGTTTTTGTTCTGCTTACACTGTATAAATCTTTGGCTTTCGGCAGTTGAAATTCAATGCAAAGAAGTGCAAGATAATGCACATGAGGCACAAAAACCTGGCACAATATATCAGTTGGGGGGTGAGGATATAGCATGCACCAAGCAGGAAAGGGATCTTGGGGTTATCATCTCTGATGACCTCAAGGTAGGGAAACAGTGTGACAAGGCATCAGGTAAAGCAAATAGGATGCTGGGATGTATAGGCAGGGCAACACCAGCAGGAAAAGAGAGGTCATAATTCCGCTATACAAGACACTAGTGAGGCCCCACCTGGAGTACAGTACAGTTCTGGAGACCATACCTATGTAAGGACATAGACAGGGTAGAGAAGGTTCAGAGGAGGGCAACAAAGATGGTGCATGGATTGCATCACAAGTCCTATGAGGACAGGTTGAAGGAATTGAATATGTACTCCCTGCAGGAGAGGAGGGAGAGAGGGGACATGATAGAGACATACAAGTACCTTGCAGGAGGAACAGGGTGCAGGAATACACTATTTTTAAGCAAAAAAGGTGTTCCAGAACTAGAGGGCATGGGATGAAGTTGGAGGGAGGGAGGATGATTCAGAGGAAACGTGAGGAAGAATTGCTTCACAGAACGGGTGGTGGACAAGTGGAACACCCTGCCAGAGGAAGTGGTGGGGGCTGAAACAATCACGGGATTTAAGAATGCATGGGATAGACATAAAGGAATTCTGGAGGTCAGGGTTAAGGGGCAACAGACTTCTAGGAAAACAAAAACTGAACTTACAAGCTCAAATGGGCAGACTGTGTGGGCCATAGGCCCTTATCTGCCGACACTGTCTATGTTTCTATGTAAACCAGTGGGTCTAGACTCCAGAGACAATATTGTAACTGTCATGGAGGTAAATCAGAAACTACTGGGGGTCATATGCCTTGCAGTAAGCTATGAATAGTTTTTATTATAGCTCACACTGGGCCGCAGTCGTCTTAATGTGTTTTATAGACTCTGTCATGACACCACAAATATTAATCTACAGCAGATGCATGCCAACAGCAGGTGGCAAAAGTAAGCTACAGTAATTAACACTCACTACTGACTGCAAGGCTTTATTACCATCTGTGTGTAGTCTGCCCCCATGCTGATTACTGAAATGGAAGACAAAGTGGTTTCACTTAATTTTCAAATCTGAAATAAATTGTTGGGCCTCATCTCATAACTGAACTGAAATTTCCAATGGCCATCTTGTCTTTTCACTCTTATTCCCACCCTACATCATTAACAGTGATGAACAGGTACGCTTTGCAAACATATATTAATTTCTGGGGACTAATTAGCATTCACCAGCCTTGGTATGGATGACACCTTTGCACTGTGCCACAGGCAGTTTAGAACATCAGTACTACAGAGCACCTGAGACAACCTAATCCGTGCCAAACCACTCCCTCTCCTGGGCCACCAAGAGGCAGCAACACATGAGAAAGATTCACCCACCCTCTCTAAGGCAGAAGGTATTCAAGACAGATGCATGTCCTATATCTGCCAATCAGCAGCAGATATCACTGGTACAGGGCATGGTCAGATCACTGGCATGAAATAGAATGACCCAACCTTTGTGCTGCAAAGCCAGCTACTCCCTGATTTTTATTTGTAAAACTGAATAGTCAGGATTAGAAAGTTAAGTAGTACTCACTTGTACTTTTATTTTGGAATAATAGCCTCCACTAGGGGTCCCTGATGCGCCAGACAATATTCCTCTTCCTCCCCACAGAGGAGGAGAGCAGTCCTTAGGATGCTCGATCCTTCTCCCCCGGCCAGCCCTCTGACTCTCGGGTCTGTTCCCAAAGCCGGGTCATCCCTTGCTGTTTGACAATTCCCATTTAATGTTTTATTTTACCTATGAAGTGATTTTAAATAAAACTCTGCTCTTACTAACACAGTTTGTTGTATTAAGGCATTGTGAGCAAAATTATAATATAGGAATTGTTTTCATTTTTTGAAAGTCATTTTGTATTTCAAAGCTGAATTCTATTTATTTCAGAATATTAAGGTTCCATTTAGTTCCCTACTACATGCAAACATACTGTACGATATGACATTTCACTGAGAATTTTGCTCCATGGTTTCAATAATGATATCATTACAGAAAGACAGTTGAGTTAACATAGCTCCAAATTATAAGACAAATATGGGTTTTCCAGCTGTGATTGCTTAAAGGATTGATGAGCACAGCTGTAATCTTTTTTTCATTTTTGTTCCTGCCCCCTGAACTCAGACCCCCTGCCCACCTTCTCCCCCCTCCCAATGGACACTGTGGGTAAAGTCCCAGCTTACCCCCCTGGGTTGGGGCCATGGGAGCAGGACCCCCCCTAGTGGACGGTGGAAGCAGAGGACGGCAGAGTGGGGTGGGTTGTCATCCCTGGTGGATGGCTTTTTCCAAGTGCTTGATCCCTGGGGGCAGGGATGTGCAATGACATCCAGCATCCACCCCACTGACTGGCGCCAGTCGTGGCAGTACCCCCAGCCTCCACTAGGGGTCCATGATGCACCAGACACTAGTCCCCTTCCTCCCCACAGAGGAGGAGAGCAGTCCTTAGGATGCTCGATCCTTCTCCCCCGGCCAGCCCTCTGACTCTTGGGTCTGTTCCCAAAGCCGAGTCATCGGCATTGCAAGCTGAAATCCAACCGCTGTGCCGGTAGGCCAGCCACAGAGGATAGCTGTAATAATATAACATAATTTACCAGAGGCCAGGCTTAAAATGTGCAAGGCAGATTTCCATATTGATCTCTCATCTTGTTCATATAGCTGCACATATGTGACAAAGAACTACTATATTAATGAAAGTGCATGTGTGCTTTGATATGATAGGGTGTTTATGCATGCATGCAGGACTGAATAAATATGCGTGTGCTTTATGTATGAGAATGCTGATTTAAAAGAGTCTATCTTTTTAATGTGGTAAGAATTTTTTCTGTTCCAGTAATTATTTAGCTGAGTGGAAGGATTTATTGCAGTATTTCGGTATACCGTTTTTACAGTGAACCCTAAACAGTGAAATCATTACAGCGACACAACCCGTTCAACATCCACAGTGTCGAAAGGGTTGCTGGACTGCTAGTACAGATAATAATAATAGACTTTATTTCTATGGTGCCTTTCAAAACCAAGGCGTCTTACAAAACTTAAAAATACATCAACATGTTGGAATCTTAAAAATATATAAAACAACTAGTACAGTTAAAATACAAAAGTTAAACACCAAATGCTTGACACCACAAGTATGTTTTCAGAGCCTGTTTAAATTCCTCCACGGTCGCGCACTCCCGTAATGGATGGAGTAGAGAATTCCAGAGGATAGGGGCCACATGCATGAATGCTCGGGCCCCCGAAGATTTTAAAGACACCCTCGGGATCTCTAGCAACACCTCATCAGCTGAGTGGAGCAATCGCCCAGGGCAGTAAGGGACCAGGAGCTCTTTCAAATAGTCTGGGCCCAGTCCATGTAGAGCTTTAAAAGTCAGAAGACTGACTTTAAAGGTAATCCGCCACTGAACTGGCAGCCAGTGCAGTTCGCACAGCACCGGCGAAATATGACTGGTCCGAGAAGTTCCCATCAAAAGTCGAGCTGCTGCGTTCTGCACCAGCTGCAGACGGCTGATTTCCAACCCAGGTAGCCCTAGGTAGAGGGAATTGCAATAGTCCAAGTGCAAGGACACAAAGGCATGGACCAGCATAGGAAGATCGCTGGACAGAACAAGGAGCTTAATCCTGGAGATATTCCTCAGATGATAAAGAGGACTTGATGACGGCAGACACCTACAAACACAGAGTCAGCCCTTTGTCAAAATTACCCCAGGTTTTCACCTGTTTAGGAAGTTGGGGTGATAAACCCCTAAGGTAAAGCCGGAGGTAAACCAACCCCGCCCCCTATCCAGCATGCCAGATCCACAACCAGCACCTCAGTCTTTTCCGAGTTCAACTTCAGCCAACTCGAGTCCATCCACTCCTGGATATCTGCGAGGCAGTTATTAAAAACCGAGAGAGCTCCATCCTCGTCAGGTGCAAAAGAAAGGTAGAGCTGGGTATCATCAACATAGCAGTGAGACCTCAGCCCATACCTTCTTACAATGTCTCCAAGGGACAGCATGTACACTGCGAACAACATGGGGTAGAACACTGAACCCTGAGGAACCCCACACGACAGAGAAACTGGGTCCAAGGAATGAACCCCGGATACCACCCTCTGAGTTCTTTCAGTGAGGTAAGATGTAAATTACCTGAGGGCTACATCTGATAGTTCACAGATGAACCTCAGGTGCTCAAGTAGGACGCCATGGTCCACAGTGTCAAACGCTGATGAAAGATCTAGAAGAACCAAGATGGAATGGTTCTTCCGATCCCTAGCCATCAGGAGATCATTGAGCACCCGAACCAGAGCTGTCTCAGTATTATGCCTCTTTTGAAAACTGGACTGGAGGGGTTCATAGATATCATGGATGGTCAAATGGTTCTCCAGCTGTATGGCCACTACTTTCAATCACCTTCCTAAAAAGGGAAGGTTTGAGATAGTTCGCATGGCAGTCGGGGTCCAAAGAAGCTTTCTTCAAGAGGGGTGTTACCACCACCTCCTTCAGGAGCTAGAAAACTCACCTGTTTCCAAGGAGCACCAGACTATTCATGCAAGGACTGGACCGATGGAATCAATACAACCCAAAATCAGAGTGGGCTGGTCCAGGGTCCAAACTACAGCACGTAGGGCGTGCACTCTGGACAATCTGCATGACATTCATGCACTCGGTTGGCCGAAGGTACTCCAGAAAAGCTGAGGAGCATTCACTAATCCAGAGCAACACCCTTGGAGTATGCTGGATGGAGCGCCACCCTGATGCCAGCCACCTTAGCTGCAAAGAATCTAGCAAGTTCATCGCACTATTTGTGAAAAGGCTTTTTGAACTTGTAGGCAGGCTGGGTTGCACAGTCTGTCTAGAGCGTGAAAAAGCTGAGCTGGTTGATTCTGAGCCACCGCAGTCTCCCTGGACAGGAACTCTGCCTTCTTACGGGTGATTGCAGATTGATAGGCTTGATAATGCTCCATCAATCTAAGGTAGTCGGCATCAAGGGGAGGATCTCCGCCAGCAGTGCCTAACCTTCATCCTAGTCACCGCATCTCCCTCAAGGTCCCACCAAACCATGAGGACTGAGGGTAAAGGGAGAGGAGGAACACAGGACAGGAGAAATGACATCCAGGGCCACCAAAATAGCTGTATTATAGGCTATCACAACGGCCTCTGGGTCACTGCTTCTGCCACTGGAAGGGTCGATAGGTCAAGTACTGCTGCCATGCCTTCAGAGCTAGCATCTCGTAAAGGGCGATACCTGACCATCTCCACAGGGGTAGGCCTGCGAGGGGGGTGCTAAAACTAAACTCCACGGTGTAGTGATCGGATCATCCAACTGTTTCCACCCCAAGATCAGAAACCTCAATCCCAAGGAGGAAGACTAAGTCAAGGGTGTGACTGTGTTTATGGGTAGCAGTGGTAACTATCAGTGTAAGGCCCAGAGATGACATCATCTGGAGGAAGTGCTGCCCAAACTGAGAATTCATCATCGATCCAGGCGTTGAAGTCGCCCAGAACCATCAGTCTGGGCGACTCGAACGCCATGTCGATGATGAAATCTGCCACTTCCTGAAGGAATTGCTTCTCATCTCCGGGTGAACGGTAGATGAGAGTGATCCTACAACCTACACCTGCTACCACGGTATAGTCAAATGACTCAGGATCCCCAACTGGTACACTCATGGGGGTTAGTTCGGTCTTAAAACAGATCAACCCCCTATGATCCAATCTTAAGGGAATCACCGAGTACCCACTGGGGTTAAAGTCTCCAAATGAGGCCAGAGTTCTCATCCAGCCAGGTCTCGGTGATGCAAGCCAGATCCACCATTTCTATAAGATCTGTAATAATTGCAGCCTTGTTTTTAATGGACCTGGCATTGCATAAAACCACCGAGCTGGATGAACCTCAGGGCTGCTCAAACCATCTGCCCACCAATATTGGTAGTGCCCTTGGCTATGGAAACCAGAGATGGCGAACCATATTCTTGGTTCCATTTAGCCTAGGGTGTCTCCTGGACCTCACTACCCGCTGTGGTGGCTCGCTCATTCACCCTCCACTGTTTGCAGCCCCATCCCCTCCTCCCCTTATGAGCAATACCCAGAGCCCTACAGTGCTAGTATGTTGTAAACTGCAATGGGGAGGAATAAAGGGATGGAGGGTGCGGAAAGCAGAGGGTGAATAGAGCACGATGGTGGGGGCAGGCCTCCGGCACATTACGGCAATCAACTTATCAGATGGCTCTCACTGAACTAACCCACAAAACAAATAGAAAGTGAAAAAAAAAGAAATACAACAAAATATAAACCCACAACACTTAATTTAAAAAACAATAGTCCCAAAACTCCTCTTCCCTGTCATAAAAAATAAAACCCCTCAATTAACCCTCCCCAAACATAAAATACTAAATTCTAAAATATAAACAGCTCAGAGTCTTGGGCTGGGCTAGATCCACTTGGAGCAAGTTTCGCAGATGAATAATAACACTCTAATATTGCAAATAAAGTCCAGGAAGAAAAAGCAAGTCAAATATGAGTAACAAATATCTTCAAGCAAGAATCTTCAACTCCCTGGGCCCTCTGACAGCCTCGGAGAGTTAGCAAAGCACAGGCACTCTCACTGTCTGTTAAAGAAAAATGCTGAAATATGAATGTTTCCAGTCCCCAGGCCCTCTCATGCCCTGGGGAACAAGTAAAAAATACAGGCACTCTCACTGCCTACTAAATAGCAATGAATCAAGCAAATAAAAGAATTTGAGGTCTGACCATATGCAGATAGGCAGATAGATAAGCAGAAAATATATTGGTCTGATTTGAGTTCTGAAAACTCAGAAAATTCCTACACTCAGGTTGATATTTGTAGTGTAACCCCGACACCACCTCTCACATAGTGGGGAGGAATCCACAGTTAATCCACAGTAACTCAAATTTGAACAAAGTAACTTGGAATATTAAAAAGGAAAACAGTGTTTATGCACTCTCACCACCCATACACCAGAGTAACAAGAGCAAGAAAGGAGGCAGGTCGAACTTTCAGGAGCACAGTTCACAACCAAGGAGAGTGGCCTGATGAACCCACAAGTAACCCAACTTAACGAGGATGCAGGGATAATAAAGTTCACAGCCGAGTCAACAAATTCCTCCAAAAGTCTTCCTCAGCAACAGCTCCATGCTAATGTTGCCCATTCTGAATAAACCTCTTCAGTCACTCCAATGGAGCCAGAGGTGAGTAAAGAGCTCAGAGAGTGAAATAACAAGGGAGGTAGACACCCCCCAACTGCACCGCCCGAAGCTAGCTGCTTCCCTGTCCACCCGCGACCACTGGCTAAAGGCATCATAGCAAACCAACTCCTGACTGATCACCAAGGTGACTTAGAGAAGTCTCAATTCCTCCTGGTCCCCGGAGGCTAGACAAGGCAACTCCTGCCTGGTCCCAGACAGAACAGCAGGCGGCAGGTCCTGGAAGCACAGGCGGGTCCTTCACCCAGTGCAACTCTCCAGCAATAAACTTTCCCCAGAGCTCACAAATTTGGATGGCATCCTCACACTTCGAAAACTCTAGCAGTGACTCCCGATGTTGGCTGCTCTCCCCAGTAAACTGCCCCTGGAGTTGATTACATATTAATCCAGTGGTGTGGGGGCAGAGCCCCCGTGTGCGGGTGTAGTGAAGCCCCTCTCAAACAATGTAGAAGAGCCCTGGTGCTTGGGGCACCATGGTGGTCCATCAACAGTTTTGTCAGGCAACGTGGTTGCTGTCTACAAATTTCTGTCACTGTGTTGGACATTGACAACTTTGCTATCGAAGCGGTGTGGTGGAACCCAGTATTTCTAATAATGTCATGCTACTAGGCAATTGTTTAGTTAAAAATGTACTACCAATGAGATTAAACATAACAAATATATGATTGTTTTTCATCTTACCTGACACTATCTGCCATATAGTGGCCCAGTAGATAACAGTTATCAGACATATATTGCATAGAGTGATACAAAGACTTTGGGCTAGACTTCGTGAGATAGATTCGGGAAAGATCTGTGTCACTGTGAAATGCTAAAAAAGAAGCAAAGATGAAAAAAGTTAAACCACTATACTTTATTTGTAATACATGCTACTGTTTTCTCAAACTGCTAATGATCATCATTCATTCATGGTACTATAAAAATACAACAGTGTTCTTCTCAACTCATATTTTAAAAATATTAAACCAGATATCCATTTGTTTGGCAAACATTAAATTATAAACCCAGATTGCAGAATGAAAATCTATTTCAAGACATACTACAGTACTTTGGTCTTAAGACTTGAAAAGGATTCAGCCATCAAACCCAACATCCCAGCAAAACTAATGTAGTGGATGGAAACAAAAACAAGTATTGTCCAACACCAAATGTTCATTTGCTTGAATTTGCTGTCAAAAATTGTTTGTTGACATACTGGTCCTTGAACAAGATACACAAAATAGATGATCTGACACCTTTCATTGGACCAACAGAGATTTACAAATTTTCTCTCTGGTTCTGTCTCTTATCTAATTACTTCCCTAATCTGTCAAATTCATGTGTAAAATGTTCTTTTCTAATACTGTTCTGGGTACTTACAAGTGAGCTCTTTTTAAGAAACCTTCCATTTTGCTGAAGAAGAACTTTGAAGTTTTGAAAGCTTAAGGATTTTCTGTAAATCTCTGTTGGTCCAATAAAAGGTATCAAATTACCTATTTTGTGCATCTTGAATTTGCTGTGTAGTTGTTGGGCATAGATACTGTAGCAGTTAGAATTACTAGATTAATTTTATTTATTTAGTTTTTGCTTACCGGGTAGGTGCGCTAGCCATAACAATGACTATTTTCAGGCACGACCCGGGAGGGTACAGAAACAAAACATAAGATACAATTAAATACAGTTTTTAGAAATTTTCAAGGAAATTTGTGTAACCAAGCAAGGAAAAATAACACATGTATAATATAAATACAGTGTCACAGAACTATGCAGGAAAGAAAGACAAATAGCATTTCAAAACTGAAATAAGACATTGCAAAAATAGACCAAACGTTGAAATGAGGAGGAAAAACAACAATATCAGTAATACTAAAGTTATTGAGGAGAAATTTAGAGGAAGGATAGGAGTAGGGTAGATAGAAATAGGAGGGTAGAATACAGTAAGGAAATACAGTCAAGGAACATGGTATGAGACAGTAATATAGAGGAGGCAGGCCAAGCAGGCTGCAAGCAAGTGCAGATTGTTGAGGAGGACAAAAGCTAATATAGGCAGGGGGTGTAGAGTTTAGGGTCAAAAGGCTAGGATGGTTAGAAAAGGAGCATTTGCAGGACAGGATGAGATGGTTTCAGAAGTTGTAATAACATGAGCTATAACAGTGAAATTGCCATGATTTGGAAAATGAAGAGGTTCACACATAATGTTGTTTTCTTGAATTGTGACTTGTACGCCTTGTGATTGGGAAAAGATTTTCAAACAAAATGGAGAAGAAAGGCTGAGAGTGGGCAGAAATACAGAGAAAATTTAGTAGTATAATGCTGTGATAGGTGAAGCATTTAAAGAAGCATTTAAATCCACATTGGATAAGTACATGGGTAATAAGTTTTTATTTCAAGCTTGAATGGTCGAGACACAATGGCCACTGGCTAAAGACTCATACTTTCCTATGTTCCTATGTGAAGAAGGTGCACCTTCCCTCCCCAAAAGCCATTTCACAGCTCAGACTGAAACCAGTTTATTCCTATGCCCAATAAGCAAACACATTCACTTGATTCATGGGGCATACGGACTGAGACTTGTTTATTTGTGTTGTAATGACCAAAATGTTCACATTTTCGTGTTCAAAATACAGGCAAGCAGAGTAAAACAGCTGCTTACCTAAAGTAATCAATGAGTGTAGGAACATGTTAGAGCATTTATTTTACTTGCCTTTTATCGTGTATGAAAATACATTAAGAGCTGCAAACATGGCATCATATGTATGCAAATGATGTGGGTTGTGCAACATCTCTACCATTCTTTGAACAACAAAGTTCAAAACAGCAGCACATTTGAAAGTAATAAACAGTACCATATACGGAATGAAAAGCAGAAGTAAGATTTCAAGTAGGAAATAGGAGTTGCATAAAAAACCTTTACGTTGCATTTACCAGCCTTGTGACTGGGCAAGTATTTTATTGGAAAAGGAGTAGAAAGGTGTTATGTGGGTGAATTAGGGAGGAGACTCCATATTCTAGAACTGTGACAGGTGGAGGAGGGGTGTTTCCTCAAAAGCCTCCAATAGTTCAGACAGATACCAATATATTTGCATGCTGCGTCGAACATAAAAGGTTATCTTAGAATTTTCTTTAGGATATGTCAAGCTACAGTTGAAATAATTCATGTTAAAATAAATTAATAACATCTGCTGCTAACTGTGGGTATCTGTAAAAGCTAGAAATTGTATGGTTCAAAATGTATATACCAATGTATTTGGATACTGCTATATTTATCTGGTGTCATTTTGTATACCAGACATGGTTGAAAAATGGGCCCATGTGGCTCAGTCCACCTTCTGGACAAACAATAAAATCTAAAATCTAACCTTAAAAGCATGCAAGATAGACAATATACATTTCTAACATGAGGTCATTTTTGGAATAATAATAAAAATGAATGATAACAGAAAGATTTTCAAAAGGGTTGGATGCAAATGCAAATGCATGCTGCACCTGTGTCTGCATCCATTCACTTAGATCCCGGCTGCTGTTTTTAGAAGTTGAGTCTACTTATGACTAAAAGACACAATCTGTGGCAGAAAACAGATGTAGTTTCAAGTTGCATCCAGTATAGACTCAATTGCATTGTTTTTTGGGTGAAAACTTTGGATGTTGTTAGGCCATCTAATAGATGGTCTAACAGATTTGGTCACATTTCTGCATTGAAAAGAGCAGCAGATGCATCTTGAGCTGATCCATTTGAAAATTCTGCCCCAAATCTTTATTTATTAAGCTGCTTACATAGATTTCAAGGCAGTACAATAGAAACAAGCAAGTGAAATGCATCGCAGTGATAGCAGTAATTACTGATACAGAAAATATATGCATAGTTAATGAAGGCTGAAAATATTTGGTAGATAGCATAACTTTTCTAAGCGCAAGTTTAAGACATTTCAGATACTTTAAAACAGGAAAATCAGGATTATCTAAGAGAAGCATTATTGCAGCTCTTTACACCAGGGGCCTTATTTGCAAACAGTTTCTCCAATGCTTTGCTGATGGCAAAACAACTTTTTGAATACAGCAGGTGTTTAGGGAGTTCTAGTGTCATACTGAACAGAGGCACCAAATTCAAACTTTGGGCTGGATTTTAAAAGCAGCTTGACTACCACAAGCCCCGAGTACACCAAATATATGTAATGTAATGGGGTTTTACACAGAGGACCAGCACAGCCATATGCATAAGTGTTGCTAGAGATAGTGATGAGTTATTTAACACTTTAATAGTGCTTTGTTAAAAAAATACATTCAAAATTATTTTGATGCACTGGAAGGATGGTTCAGGGAAACAAGATTGCTTCCAAGTTTGAAAAAAAACGCAATCTGTATTGTTTACTTTACACACCCATAAAACAAACAACAACCTTGACTATACCATTAGACTATTAACAGGAGAACATATAAGCAATACAAATGAGCATAAATATTTAGGACTGTAGGTAGACAGGGTGTTAAATTTTGACAAACATATTGTAAGTACTGTGAAAAAGGTAAATTCAAGGATTAAGAGTACTCAGAAGGACTACACATGCACTCACAAAGAAGGCTCAATCTTCCACAGCCACCCAGCACATCTTGCCTGTGCGTGAATATGAAAGCTTGTATATAGGTACACATCTAAGCACTTGCTCAATAGGCTGATTTGGCCCACAATAAATTAGCTAGATTTGTGCTATGTATTCCCTTGATAACCACCTTTGTGATATGTATGTGAGACTGGCATGGACTCTGCTGACAAGAAGGGACAAAAAGACACCAATTATTGTTTTTAAAATTTTCTAAGGTTTAGTTTTGGGAGTTGCATTTGTTTCTAAAAAAACACCTTTTACAAAACATATCAGAAGAGAGAATTTTGTAATAGAGGATCACTGGTCCCCAACATTCAAACCAGCTTTGGGTTGTTAACCTTAAAATATTTTGTTCCTAAAATCTGGAACCAGTTAACTCCTAAGACTAGAAACTTGGAAAATTGTGGCTGCTTTAAAAATGTTATTGATGAAAACATTAGACCTATATATACTTACAGACTATAGAGATTTTGGGGTCAGCACAATATTTCTTAATAATGATAATGCATCGCACAAATTAGAACACATAGCATGTGAAAAGGTTTGATCTCACCCAGTCTTCTATTTCACCATCTAGGTACTCTCAAAACCATATGGAAAGAAGGCAGGTCACAAAAATAGTATACTCGAAAAAGTAGCGAGTATCTATGCAGCGTTAGCGATAGTGAAGTACAACGCAATGTTTGCCGAAAAAACTTGGAATTAGAGCTGCTACTACTGCTGAGTCAAAACAGGCATATATAAAAGCAAAAACACATTGAAACACAGTCAAAGGCATACCAAACAAAGCATGTCTTTGAAAAGGCGACAAACTCGCCATACACACCGCATATACCGCAAAGTCTCCAGATGGAAGGAAACGTCATGCTACGTCGCACTTACGTATCAACCAATCAAGGTCTTCCTCAGAGCATGACGAATCTCTGTATCTCCTCCCTTTAAATAAGGCAGAACTTAAAAGGACAAATTATATTTAACTAAACAAAACACAATTCACCATGAACATCTAACAAATTCTAATAGAAAAATACAAGGAACATAGAAATCAAAGAACAATCAACCAAATTAAAATTAAAAAAGAGAAAGAGTAAACAAGTCAAGTCACTCTTATTACGTGGCCAGGAAACACGTCAAGTCATAGTCACAAATATTAACATTATGTGCACCTTAAGCCCATACAACAAGTGTATAAATATTACAAATACGTTAATCAAACAAACATTTATTTAGTTTTTTGTTAACTGTAGGTACACTAGACAATGTTTATGCTACTATTTTCAGGAACGACCCGGGAGAGTACAATAGGGTATAACAGGTACAACAATACAGCAATAGGGTATAACAAGTACATCAATACAACAAGCAGGAGAGAAAGACAGTTTACATTTGATTGGAAAGTACACCCAGTTACTAATACTGGGGGCAGAGATACAATTGTGAAATAAATTACAAAGACCAGCAGGGCAGGCAAAGAATAATGAGTATAGGAACACCATAGAGTCAGTCAATGAGGTAGGGAGTGAGATCAGGTAGCAGTATATTATAAGTGCACTAACCACCCCAAATGGAAACAGAGCCGGAAAGTCTTATTTCGATATGTGAACAAAGCACGTAAAAAGTCATATTCACATATAAATTACCCTTATTAGTGCATAATAGCTGATATTACTATTGCTATTTTTAAAGGTAACTGAATGGGAATGTCATCATTTAGACCGAAAGGTGCAATGGTGTTAAGTTCAAAAATCCAGAAGGCTTCTCTTTGTAGCAGCTTCACATTTAAATCTCCACCACAAAATCCAACATCCACTTTTCCAAACCAACGAATCTAAGAGTTGCAGGAACCCATGTTGTACTTTCCTGGTAATGACAGGCTATAGCATAATCCATATTTTATTCCTACTAGCCCTCTATGTTCCCTATTCGAAGTTTTAACGATCTTTCCATCTGACCTACATAAGGCATGCCACACAGGCATACCAACATGTAGATTACACCTTGTGTGTTGCAATTGATGAAGGTCTTAATGTCATAGTACTTCCAGATCTCGGATGATGGAAGCATGTAACATCTGATGTATTACAGCAATGGACAACGTACACACTGAAAATTGCCTTTAGGAAAAGGGGCAACCAATTTTTGTGCATATCTGTATTTCTAGTAAGAATATATGATCTGACCAACATATCTTTCAGATTTTGTCCCTTAGTATAAGAGATCATAAGGCATTCCGCCCTATTTCTTTCAACCTTAGGTCCGAATTGATGACATTCCAATATCTATGAATGATTTTGCCAATTTTGGGTGCCAAAGAATTAAATTCAGTGACAAAATCAACTTATCTTTTCCTTTTCCATCCTTTCTCTGACTTGATTCCAATAATGACTCCTATCCATATTTTCAACCATATGTAGAATGTTCAGTAATACTTCTGGTTCATAACTTCTCACAATAAATCTATCTGTTATTTCCTTCTTTGCCTCATCATAAAATTTTGTATCAGAGCAAATTCATTTTGCTCTAATAAATTGTCCTTTAGGAATGTTAGTAATAACAGATCTTGGATGACAACTATCATATTTCAGTAAAGTATTCCTCGACAGAGGCTTTCTATACAACTTTGTAGAAAGGCCATGCCCATTCTTTTCAACTAAAATATCTAGATACGGAATACTGCCCACATTGCTTTCATACGTAAATTTTAAATGAGAGGTGGTGAGATTTATGTACTCCATAAAATGTTGTAATTGATTGATTCATAGTCCCAGTCCAGACCAAACAACCATCAATGTAACGTTTCCATAGTTTGACGATTTCAAGAAAATGTAGTTAGCTTGGTTATAGATGTTAGTCTCCGCCATTCACCCATGTACAAATTGGCTAAACTGGGAGCAAAGTAGTTCCCATCACAGTGCCCTTTATTTGAATACAAAAGAGCCATTGTACCAAAAGTAATTTTGTTCCAGTACAAATTGTGCCAGCTCTAATATAAACTGGGTGCTAGGCTTGGTCTTGTTCCTTTGATTTAAATTTCTTTGTAGTGCACTTAGACCACCCTCATGGGGAATGTTGGAATATAAACTTTCCACATCTATTGTAACCAATATATCATTCTCTGATATCACTCACATCTCTCAACATTTTCAAAGCATCTTTGTATCTTTAACATAAGATTGGAGGTCTGGAACAAATTTCTGGGCAAAAAATCTACATGCTTAGACATATTTTCAGTCACTGATTCATTAGCAGAGACAATTGGTCTTCCAACCACAGGGAAAGTATTTTTGAGTGTCTTAGGCAGGAGGTATAAAACCAGTCTTTTTGGGCTTGATACTTTAAGAAAAATCAGCTTCTTTTGTGCTAATCTCTCCCATATTTAAACCACATTCAATCAAAAAATCTGCTTTAGATTTTATCAGTTCTATGGGATCTTTATTGTTCTTCTGATAAAAATCTTGATTTTGCAACTGACATTCTACTTCTTTACTATAATCATCCAAGCCCCACACCACCATGGCACCTCCTTTATCAGCTTGTTTTATCACTACTGAATCCAATTTCTTAAGTTCTTGTATAGCCTTCCTTTCTTCGTTGTCATATTCTGCATATATTTATTTTTGTTAGTTTTAATCAATTTATGCACATCACCAGTTACCAGATTACAAAAGGTGTTAATAGTATGACTGGAATTGTGGGGATTATAGGAGAAAGATTTTTAAAGGAGTAATCTCCTGTTAGTATCACATATCACAGGAGTGAATTCTACATATTGAAATGGTCCTTCAAATAGATCTTTCTAAAAAATCTGAATAAATCTAATTCAACCTGAAAGGACTAACTTTAGTTGTAGGGACAAAGCTTAAGCCTTTAGACAGAACCTGGGTCTGGTGGTAGTCAGCTGTATATTAGACAAATTTATGACCTCCAATTCAGATTCCTTGAGTGGAGATCTCCTCACCTCCCCATTCTGTCTCCTCTGTAATTCTGCTTTTCCTGTTGCCTCTCATACCTCTCCTCTTCCTCCTCCCTTCTCTTCATGTTCTATATGATCTAGCATTTCTAAATCTTGATTGCTGCTTAAAAAGTCTATTTTCATTGGCCCTATGGTAATCCTCCAAATCACTGTCCGGCCCTGATGAAATATTAATTTCATCCCATTTCTGAAAGATATGTTGGTCAGATCATATATTCTTCCCAGAAATACAGATATGCACAAGAATTGGTTGCCCCCTTTTCCTAAAGGCAATTTTCGATGTGGACAATATGTCCATTGCTCTAATACATCAGATGTTAAATGCTTCCATCATCCGAGATCTGGGAAGAGCTATGACATTAAGTCCATCATCAACTGCAACACGCAAGGTGTAATCTATATGTTGGTATGCCCGTGTAGCATGCCTTATGTAGGTCAGACGAAAAGATAGTTAAAACTTCGAATAGGGGAACATAAGGGGGCTAGTAGGAATAAAAATATGGATTATGCTATGGCCCGTCATTACCAGGAAGTACAACATGGGTCCCCTGCAACTCTTAGATCCTTTAGTTTGGAAAAAGTGGATGCTGGATTTTGTGGTGGAGATTTAAATGTGAAGCTGCTACAAAGAGAAGCCTTCTGGATTTTTGAACTTAACACCATTGCACCTTTCGGTCTAAATGATGACATTCCCATTCACAGTTACCTTTAAAAATAGCAATAGTAATATCAGCTATTATGCACTAATAAGGGTAATTTATATGTGAATATGACTTTTTACGTGCTCCGTTCACATATGGAAATAAGACTTTCCGGCTCTGTTTCCATTTTGAGTGGTTTATGCACTTATATTTATTTGTTTGATTAACGTATTTGTAATATTTATACACTTGTATGTGCTTAAGGTGCACATAATGTTAATATTCGTGACTATGACTTGACGTGCTCTGGCCACGAATAAGAGGACGTGACTTGTTCGGCTCTGTTCTCTTTTTTAATTTAAATTTGGTTGATTGTTCTTTGTTTTCTATGTTCCCTGTATTTTTCTATTAGAATTTGTTAGATGTTCATGGTGAATTGTGTTTTGTTTAGTTAAATATAATTTGTCCTTTTAAGTTCTGTCTTATTTAAAGGGAGGAGATACGGAGATTCGTCATGCTCTGAGGAAGACCTTGATTGGTTGATACGTAGGCGTGACGTAGCATGACATTTCCTTTCCTTTTGGAGACTTTGCGGTACATGCGGCGTGCATGGCGAGTTTGTTTGGCATCTTTTCCAAGACATGCTTTGTTTGGTATGCCTTTGACAGTGTTTCGATGTGTTTTTGCGTTTATATACGCCTGTTTCGACTCAGCAGTAGTAGCAGTCGAATTCGAGTTTTTTTTCAGCACACATTGGTGCTGTACCTACTATCGCCAACGCTGCATAGATACTTGCTACTTTTTTGTTATACTATCTTTGTGACCTGCATTCTTTCCATATGGTTTTGAGAGTACCTAGATGGTAAAATAGAAGACTGGGTGAGATCAAACCTTTTCACGTGCTATGTGTTCTAATTTGTGCGATGCATTATCATTATTAAAAAATATTGTGCTGACCCCAAAACCTCTATAGTCTGTAACTATATATAATTATCAGCTCCTGGGGTATATGTGCATTTCCCTGTCGTTGAGACCCTACATTTCCATGTATTTTGGATATTTTTGGTATCACCTATATGTACTTGTTAGTAGCTTAATACCCAGTATTGAATATCGTGTTAGATATTGATATGATGGTGATTGTATAGCATTGTTAATGCATTAGCAATGTACAGCATTGTTACTGTTTATGGAGGAAGTATTATCCTGTGTGCTCTTTAGTTTATTTATTTCAAATAATAGGATAACACTTATGAGCACAGGCTCTTTTCAAAGGTTCCGCATATAAAAAAAAAAAAAATACAAACATTTGAAATACAACATAAAACACAGAGCAACATAGCAATACATTAGTTACAGAGTCTTATATGAGGTCAGTATGCAAGTGCCAATAGCAGAGGTTTAACAAGACAACATATATCACACTGGTGGAGTGCAAGGTGCCATAAAATTGATCCAGGTTGATAAATACAGGTTATACAATGAGACAGTTATGAGACACGCCTTACTTGGAGAACATAATACTAACCAGACTGGAAAAAGAGGGGAGTTAGCCCAGAGGGCCATATTAAAAACAATTGAGGAGCAGTGAGCAAACAATGAGAGGGTGTAGCTAAGGCTAGTAAAAAGAGGAAGGGAGGAGAAGAAGAAAAAAAGGATGGAAGTGAAATGGTGAGACGGAAAAGGGGACAGAAAACTGGGAAGTGGAAAGGGGGAATAGGGTATAAGATGAGGAGGAATGAACTAAAGTTATAAGCCAGAAACAGAGGGAGGGGCAAAGATGCAGTTCAGCAGCTGCAACACTATTTATGTAAGCAACCGATATGTAATTTTACAGGACAGCCTTGTAAACAGGGCCACTGGGTTCTAAATGTTCTATTCTGTTTAAAAATAAAGCTATTTAATAGAACTACTTGTACTTACATAGATACTGTACATAAACACTGATGGCAGATAAGGGTTCTTGCCCATCCTGTTTATGTATCTGTCATCAAATACAGTATTAGTGTTGTACATGTCCCAAACATTAATTCTGGAATATTTATTTATTTTAGTTAGTTTTTGTTTACCGGGTAAGCGCACTAGCCAACAGGTGACTATTTTCAGGCACGACCCAGGAGGCACAGGAACAATACACAGTACAGTTGCAAAGACAATGAGGCAGGGTTACAGGTCCAAGGTACACTGAAAAATCACAGCTGTTTTACAGGTAGCAGGAGAAAATGGGTACTGGTGCCAGGACAGACCTCAGAGATTATACTGGCAGACATGGTGAGAGGAAGAAAGAAGGGGGGACATGGTGAAGGAGGGGCTAAGGATCCATGAGAGCAGGTTAGAACTGCGCTCTAAAGGCTTCATGACAGATAGCAGGGACTGCAACCGACTCATGGGTCCACCGGCTAGAGGTACAAGAAGGCAGGGGGTCGGAGGTGAAATAAGGCAACATTGCTATGCATCGGCGTCAAGGTAAGGAAAGTGTCCAGCTACTGGTTCTGTTACCGGGCATAAGAGCTGAAATCCAGTCGGGTGCAAAGGGACTTTACGGCTTTTGCGGCAGAAGGCTGGGATCTGAAACTGGCTCATGGAACCACTCACCAGCTTGACAGTGTCCAAAAGGCAGGAGTCGGGGGTGAAATACGGCAATTGGAGCGGCTTCAGCGGCTGAAAGGGTGTGTAAGTGCCCGGCTCACGGTTCTGTTCCGGCGTGGGATCGGTGCTCAGTCGGGTAAGGGGAGGTTACGGTGGTCCAACGGCTATGGAAGCTGGAAGAGTTACCCCTGTAACGGGTCCATAGAGGGGCATAGGAGCAGCGCATAGGCAGGTTTAGGAGAGAAATTGTAGGAAGAAGGAGACAAAAGGAAGCGGAGCCAGGCTGGCTGTGCCGGACAAACCAGGGGAGGAAACTTACAAGGGTAGGGAGGGGAGAGGCTGAGACCTTAGTTGTACCAGTACCCAATACACAGAAAAACCGTCAGCTAAATATATAAGTAAAAGTTTAAACAGCAGTTAACAGGCAAAACAGTGTGAAGGGTGAAAGGCAAGGTGCAGACATTATACACAGTACATAGAAGAGGCATAACAGTAAGGTCTAATGTCATATAACACAATCATTGAAAAGTGCAATAGGCTACATAACCGAGAAGTTAGATAAGGGAAGTATAGGCAACCAGCAGATAGATAGGGTAAGGAAGAGATAGCAGGGAGAGTGAGCATTTGGGGAGAGAGGGGGGATCTAGCATAGGTGGGAGGATGAGGCAGGAGAAAGGGGGTGGGTAGGACAGGCTCAGGTAGGGTCATAGCAGGCACATTGGTCCACTGAAACTAGGTGGTTGCGTAGCCGCGCCTGAAGAGGTAGTTGTGACGATGTATGTCTTAGACCAAGTGGCAGCATGTTCCACATTTGTGGGCAGCACGCCTCCGAACGCACTGAGACCCCTTTGAGGTGCGGCAACGGGGACTTTCAGGAGAGATTTATCTGATGATCTCAGTTCACGCTGAAGAGGAAGCAGCTGGAAGTAGCTCAGCTAGTGATGCTGGTCTGTCCATTCTGATGATGGAGTCGCAGAGGCAGCCTAGATAGTAAAGTCTGGTGGTGGAGAGAGAGAGCCAGTCAAGGTCTCTATACAGTTGGCAGTGATGCTTGAGCCGAGGGGCCTTTGAAGCATACCGGCATACATTGTTGCAGGTGACATCCCATTTTTGCAAGGTAGTTTTATGTGCCATAGTCAGGATGGGAGCGCAGTAGGTAAGAGCAGGTAGGAGGATTCCTCTGGCAATGGCCAGTTTGGCAGCAGGTGTAAGTATATAGCTGGTTCTGTAGGCAGCCCCTAGTTTGCAGTTCACAGTTTTGCAGGTTTCTTGAATATGCAGGTTCAGGTCCAGGGATTGGTCAAGTAGGATGCCAAGATAGCGGAATGTGTTGACTACCTCAAGAGGGGTCCCATCCAGGTCCAGGATTTTTAAAGGAGAAGAGCAGGATCTTAGCTTATGGGCAGTGCCCAGTAGTATTGCTTTGTTTTGCTAGAGTTCAGGATAAGGCGATGGGAGTTTAGCCACTGTTGAGCAGTGTGAACGAGAGGTCAGCGCCACGCTTCAGTGGTCAATATTATCCGAACCAGCATAGATGACCAGGTCATCTGCGTAGAGGAGAGCAGCAGGATATGATGCTGCTAGGAAGGTTGTTAATGAACAATGAGAACAGGAGAGGCCCAGTATTGAGCCTTGTGGCACTCCAATGTTGATAGTGGTGCTGCCAGAGATTGCGGAGTTTAGTTTGACAGCTTGGGTCCTATCTGTTAAGTAGTTTCTGAACCAGCTTGTGATGGGAGATGAGAGCCAAGTTCTTGGAGGGTGTAAGGGGTGATCCGTGAAGTCGAAAGCCTTGGTGAGGTCGATGAAGACAGCACCAGTGAGCTGACCTTCGTCCATGCTTGTGAGAGTGTCTGAGGTCAGTTTGGCTAGCGCAGTTGTAGTGCTATGATTTTTCCTGAAACCATGTTGCGCTTCACATAGCAATTTTGAGGTTTCAAGGAACTCAATGGTCTGAGTGGCTACAAGTTTTTCTAAGATTTTGCTGAGGACCGAGAGAATCGCTATTGGTCTATAATTTGAGATTTCGTTCTCATTTCCTTTTGAAGATGGGGTAATTCTTGCAGATTTCCAGATATCTGGAAAGGTACTGTTGGAGAGGGACAGTGAACACCTTGGCTAGTGGATAGGAGATGAGATGAGCAGCTGCCTTTAGAAGGCGTGGTTCCAGAGAGTCAGATCCAGGGCTGGTGTTGTCAGATATGGTGTTTAGTAGGTTAAAGACTGTAGTTTCGGACACAGCCCTGAAGTAGAAGGGGCTTGGTTGTTTGAAGCACAGGATTATTGGTTGGGGGCCGGGTTAGTTCACTAGTAGCAGAGGGCTGAGATGCAACAGGTGCAGGTGGTAGTGTAGATGTGTAAGGAGACAGATCAGAGAACAACTTATTGAAAGCATTTGCTATGGTGAGGAAGTCGTTATAGTGGATACCATCGAGTATAATTTCCGAGGGGGTTACAGATTGTGGGGTACCAAGGAAGGTCTTGATGTGACCCCAGAACTTGCGGGGATCATGTGCTGAGCTGGCTAGCAGGTTCTGACAGTATTTGCTCTTTGCAAGCCTTATCTGCTTTTTATAGGAGTTTCTGTGTTGCTTGTAGATTAAGTGGTCCCTGGGTAGACCAGTGTTTTTGAAGTGCTTCCATAGTTTATCCCTGGTTCTGAGTTGTCGGAGAAGATCTTTATGGAGCCATCTCATTTGTTGTCCCCTGACCCTTCTCTGCACTTTTGGTGCATGCCTATTCTGTACATCTCTGTACCTGGTCAGGAACACGTTTAGGGCATCTTCAGCTTTTGCTGCTTGGTAGATTTCAGACCAGTCAATGTTGGATACGCCTAGGAGAAAGGCGTTAAATCCATATGTGCAAAATTGGTAAATGTGACCAGGCAGGACTGAGGAGAGGGTGATGGACCAGAGCGCGGTGGCAGATAGTGAGTGAGTGGTCGGTTATAGCATCAGCCAGGATACCTGCCTTTGTCACGTGATCAGGTCTGTTTGTGAGAATCCAATCTATCAGCGTACCTGATTGGGAGTTTATCATCCTGGTGTTCTCAGTTATAAGCTGGTGGAAGTCAAGACCTTGGACTAGAGATGCAAGAGTGCTATGAGAAGGGCCCAGCCAGTTTAGATTTACATCACCAAGTATGATGGCTTCATTCATGTTAATAGTTTGTGATGTTAGCTGGAGTAGTTCATGAAAACTCTCCACCCCTTCCGTGGGCAGATTGTAGAGACATATTATGTGCAAATTTTTTGCACCTAGGGACAAGATTGCGTGTAAAGACTCACAGATCCGTTGAAGGTTATAGACAGGAGCCGGCTTAATGGTGAGGTGGGTTTTATGGTAAATGGCAACACCCCCAACCTGTTTTGACCCTGGCCTGTCCTGTTGGATAATAGAGTATCCAGGTAAGTTACACTGGGCATCCTGGATATGAGGTTTAAGCCATGTTTCCGTGAGGCACAGAATGTCAGGTCCAACTACTTTGATCCAAGCCTCAAGTTCAGCCAGATGGCCCAGAAGACTTCTAATATTCATATGTGCACGTAGAAGACCTTTTTTTGACTTGCCATGAGAGTTGCTTGGGGTGCTGTTGTAGGGAGGGCCAGGATTAAGTTCCATGTCACCTGCCAGCAGTAGCAGAAAAGAGGCTAGGAATTTAAGCTGAAGACTGTATAGAGTATTGGTAGATTTTGGTTTCTTCCTATGCTGTTGGTAGGTAGTGAAAATGAGATACGTGCATCCTTTCTTAAAAAGGAGGTATTGTGAGGCGGGTTTAGAGTAATATTTGGTAAGGAGTAGGTTTGAAAAACTAAAATCACTGAGTGAGGGGGTGTCGTGGTGTATGACCTGAGGTAGAGACAGAGAGATTTTGTTTAGGCCAAGGAGGAAAAGAAGGCAGATAATGGGGGTTAGTACCTTTAGTCTACCACATGGTGGCGGTGCACCCTTGTGGAGAAGGAACATGATAGCGCTTATTGGAGAGGGAGCTAGGTTAGAAAGTGCAGCAGGCAATTAGGGAGAAGGTTAGAGGGTGAAGCAAGGAATATAAGGAGGGGTTTTAAGGTAGGTTCACATTGAGGTATGATCAGTTCGAGAGAACAAAGACTCAGTGAAGGAGAGGAGACCAAGTAAGGTGGAGAGAGTGTGGGATTGAATTATTTAGTGAAGGGACCGAGACCAGACAGGGCAGCTTCAAGAGAACTGCAGGCAAAAGCTGTCTGGCAGTGAGTAGGACTAACGCCCCAGTGGTTAGAGAGTATAAGGAGCCAATGGGAAAGTGGACACTTAGTCATATAACCAACATAAGCCTATATAGCCAAAGGGTCGACCAGGTGGGTGAGGTGGAAGGTGGGTGGGGAGCCGCCGGGCGCCTGGTAGAACGATTGTTCACTGGAGGAGCTGTAACACTAGCCGTAAATGGCTCGCCGCTAGTAGGGAGAGTGGACTGCTCACCATGGTAAATGGCATTC
This sequence comes from Neoceratodus forsteri, assembly GCA_016271365.2. Lineage (NCBI taxonomy): Eukaryota > Metazoa > Chordata > Ceratodontiformes > Ceratodontidae > Neoceratodus > Neoceratodus forsteri. The sequence goes on along the minus strand of CM057458.1, from coordinate 981,263,033 downwards.
ACAGTCCCGGAGCATGTCTAGGCAGTCCAAAGTCCAGATTACAAGGTGAAAACAGCCGCTTCAGTGAAGGGTGGAACCAGCTAGTGCCACCAACCCTTACTGGAAGGCCGGTGGGAGAAACGGTGAAGCGTGCCGACTTTAGCGCTAGCGGCACAAGGTACCGAGTGGCGTCGGGCTCCTGGTTCCTCTCTCATGAAAGTGGCGCGGCAGCCCTGTCAACAGGCTTCCTGGAGGAACGTGTTTTTCTTCAGCGGGACCGCCAAGCAAGCCGTGACCCCTGAGGCTTCCTTGGTGTGGCAGTGGGTCCACGGGTCCGGGAGGAGAGGTCTGAAGCCCTGGCGGGCTTGAGAGGTCCTTATGGCTTTAACGCCTTTAGCGGCACAGTACCAGTGAGCGCCGGGCCCTGGGTTCCTCCTGGGCGAGCTGCAGTGGCTGCGGCCCTTTCAACAGGCTTCCTGAAGGAGCGTGGCTTTTCTTTCATGGGACCGCTGGGAAAACGGTGACCCCTGAGGCTTCCTTTGTGCGGCGGTGGGTCCAATGGCCCAGGGAGGAGCAGGTCTGAACCCCCAGATATAGAAAATATTCAGTGGGCAACATTACACAACCAGCCTGTGCTGCCACAGAGGGCTTCTGATTACTGCAGACCTTGAGAGCAGTGTAAGAAGTACGATCTAATCTGAACCCCAAGGTGGCAGTTCAGGCTGATTGTGAATAAGGTAGCACATCCAGTATTATTTATAGCATACAGTACAAAATGTTCAGACATTTTTGACAGTTTTGGTATTTTAGCCAAAAAGAAAAACGGTTTACTTTTCAAACTCACCCATCCACTATCTCTCTCACTTAGCTCTCCACCCATCCCTGCTCACAAGTCCTTATCATCTGTAAATATATATATATATATTTTTTTTTTAAGTTAGCCTACTTTAAAATATATTTGACCAACCCCACCATTGCTTGCATTCCATGCTATCCCATCATTTTTGGATTTCATTGAAAATTTAATTTTATTGAAACCAAGTGAGGCATTTTTGCTAAAAAAAAAAAAACTGCTGCTACAGTTGATTGTAAGAGATGTGCACACAATCGTTCTTTCAAATAGTGAACAAAACAAACTCATGCAGTCTCCAATTTCAGCATCTTGCAGAGCTTTTTGGTGAATCACCAAAGGTCATTTCAGGAATTCACATGAGTCAGATCATGTGATTTTGATAGTTTCTGAAGGTAGAGAAGTGGAAACAGATATGTCTGATCTGAGCTCCGTAGTCTGAGACCCAAAACCTACAAAATGGAGCCATTATTACAACACGGGTGTGTTTTTGGGTAGAGGAGTTCAGACGTTAGTCAGGAAGCTGCCAGTGAGTTATGCTTGGCTTACTGACATGGATTTTTAGGGTCATCTGTTCCCAGACTTGGGTGTGTCAGAAACTAAGGACTGCAGCTGACCGAATCCCTAATCCCTCTGCTCACAATAAAAATAGTCCCAGCTTGTGATTCTGTGGGGGTAATGTTGCTGTTTTGTTCATGTGTTTTTTTTTGTCACCCAGTTCTGGGCATTCCAAATGTGACTGAGGAAGGCAGTTAGTCAACTTTCCCCATCCTACAGCTGACCACACAACTTCTCTGTGCATACAGGTTTTCTCATGTACATGTGTGTGTGCATGTCTGTGGACATGCAATCTGGTAAACTGCTGCTCTTCTTAGTGGGCAAGGCTAGATTCACTCTTGTATATCATGTGCACCATCTGATTTAGGCTTAATTCCATGTGTAACTCCCCAGGACGAGCTGTGAGATGAGCAACATGTTGTTCAGTGTGTTTTTCTGGTAAAATTCTTCAACAAATAAATAACTGCAGTGATAATCTTCTGATGTCCCCCTCTGGTACTTCTAGGGCTGTCCGTTGTTTTAACTGGTAAGCCAGTTTTCAGGGTCCCTATCTGGTAATCTAGTTTTGCTCAGTGCTGGTCAGGTTTTGGGCCATTTTCAGTGCTCACATACTTTTGAAACATATTTTGTCAAATCATTCATTGTTTTAGCTGTATGTCTAGGTTACAAACAAGTTCTATTGTCAATATAGTCCTTTGTTTGTGAAAGCAGTCAACCCGGGAGGAGTAAAGTATGGACATTAAGACTGTTAGCAGTTACTTAACTTAATATTTTCCACTCTTCATCTTAAAGTGGAATAGCAGCTAAGCTGGGCAAAAAGCCTGCCCCACCTTTTGTAACAGTAAAATATCTAGTTGTCTTCCACGTTCATTTGTTGGTAAACTTTTTTATCTCTAACAGAATTTAGGCATCTTTAAATATTTTAAATATTTTTTTTTCTCAAGAAAAAAAAGTATAGTCACTTCTTTGAAATAGTATTGTGGACAGGAAAAGGAAATTGAACCAGAAAAATATATAAGGCATATGTAATAGGAAAACAAACTATTTCTTTATTATATATACTGTATTTATATACCAGGTATACTATTGTATGCTGTTTACAGTAGTTCCCTTGCCTTCCCCCAGATATTTGTAGAAGAAATACAGCATTTCCCTAGTCTCCCCCAGATCATATCTGTAAATGATATTTCTTTTATCTGTGTACGTTTATCTGGTAAACCAATGTCAATAAATAAGTAAATAAATAACTAGGATGAACCTAAAAAAAAGTAACTAACCGGTACGGTATGTTAACATTTTTGTTGTACTGCTGCTTTTAAGAACTGGCTTCAGAGGAGGAGAAGCAATGCATCATCAGTCATGAAAAGGGGTGGGCTAGGAGTGGAGTTTATAATCTTTTTTTTGCCTTATCCAAAGGGAGCAACCCAAAGTACTTCCCCACTCAACTTGACTGAGCATGCATTTTTAAGAGGCTGCTGTCTTTGTGGGCAAATCAGAAACTGTTGCAGTTCTCAGTAGGACTGGCACGACTGATTGAGTTGTGTACTAGTGTCTGTTATCCAGTTCAGGATGAGTTCCATGTGTAAACAGTCTGCAAATCCACTGGATAAGACAGCCACAGCACTCACCATGCACACTGGAAAGAAAGACCAGAGTCCTGTTACAGTGATGCAAACGTCCAGTCTTTACTGAATCACAGCAGAAAAAATTTACTCATCTGGGTACAGATACATACAAGATACAGACAGCTTTTTACGTTTCACCCAGCCGATGGCTTTTACAAAGATAATGCCCCCTGGTGTAGACAGTCTTATACAGCAAGTTAATTAGTGATACAGAGATCACATGTATACTTTAAAGTGCCAGTGCACAAATATCCATACAATATTGTAAAAAATAAATACTATTAACTAAACAGGTGCAAAGTCCTCAACCAAAACACAATTAAAAACAATTTCCTCCTAATATCATGAATGCATTTCATTTCTATTGCCTCCTTGGACAAATATGGCTACTCTAATAGTTTATTCCTTTACATTCTAGTCCATTTTTGTCATGAAGGCAGCAGGAGGAAACAGGAGAGCCCATTAATTACCAATGTATGTATCATACACCAGGAGCAAAACTACAGACACCACAGCAAACAGTACCTCTGCTGTATGTACCCGCAGCTATCACAGTGTAACTGCATCCTTTCATTTACAAAACATCACCTAACAGCCAGCTGCTTCCCCCGCCACCAAATGTATGGCAGTTGTTAAGCCTCATCCTATCGTCAACATTGCTGTCATTTACTGTATAGTCATGCTGTACTTTTATTTTGCTGGTTGATGCCCCATTTTTCTGCACTCTCCTCTTTAAATCCAGTTCCCTCCCACTGTATATCCCACCCATCACTAGTCATTTCCCAGGAGTACCCACTCAAGACAACCCCACCCTCTTTCGCTGTCTCACCACGCTTAGCTCACTCCAGCTGCTTTCTGATTCAGCTCTGGTCAGTCTAAGACTGTCTCTCCATGTAATATCTGCTTAGCATTTTGGTAATGTAATGGTTCAGTGTACTTTTCCATAATCTTTCTCATAGTCCCCGCACATAATTGGTGTCCTACCTCACAGCCCCTGCATAATCAGCTGACATTTAACTAACATTTAAAGATAATAATGGGGGGAAAACAAGAAAGCAGGAATGCAGCTTTGTGCTGTAGCACTTTCACTCAAACTCATGCTGATTGACTCTGCTTGCTCTCTCTCCATCCAACTTGATCAGAATTATTTTTTTAACTCACCAGTCAAACAAAATTTAAAGTCCAGTTACAGTAGTTCCTTGCCTTCCCCATATAATATTTGTATCTGGGGAGAGGAGGAGAGAGGGATATGATAGAGACATATAAATGTCTTACAGGGAGGAACAGGGTGCAGGAATACACTATTTTTAAGCGAAAAATATGTTCCAGGACTAGAGGTCATGCGATGAAGTTGGAGGGAGGATGATTCAGAGGAAACGTGAGGAAGAATTTCTTCACAGAATGGATGGTGGACCAGTGGAACACCCTGCCAGAGGAAGTGGTGGGGGCAGAAACAATCATGGGATTTAAGAACGCATGGGATAGACATAAAGGAATTCTGGAGGTCAGGGTTAAGGGCAACAGACTTCTAGGAAAATATAAAGTGAACTTACAGCTCAGCCTGGCAGACTGGGGCCGAGGTCTCTATCTGCCGACACTATGTACATTTTGCACAGTAGCCAGATGTTTTGTCCTAATCCTCTGTCACCTCCTTTCTCTTTTCCCTGACTCATTCAAGATTTAAACCTCATCTACTACCTCTCTCTCTCTCTCTCTCTCTCCTTGCCTTTCCCATCCTCAGAACAACCACAATAAGATTTAATTTTAAATCTCTTTGTGCTGTCTCATTCAAATAGATCACTCTAGGAACAATTCATCACAAATAAAAAAAAGCAACAGCCCGACCCCGCCCCACTCTCACCATGCTGAGCTGGCTCCAACTGCAGTCTGACATACAGTAGTTCCAATCGCTCAGTCTGTAGGTTGTGTTCCCATGCAGCACCCACTGAGTTCTGGGGTCATGGTTCAGCATCCGTTCTCACAGCCTTTCACCATGCTTAGCTCTCTCTCTCTCTCTCGAACCCCACACTTGCTTGCACATATAGAGAAACCTGAACCTACGCAGGTGTCAAAATTGGGCTTGACAATGTCTCTTCACATGTGTAATGAGAATTCTTTAGTTATGACACTTTACCTGCAACCAAAAACTTCTCAGCTTGGTTCACAACCCAGAAATTGTACCCCTCGCTAAGCTGGGCATCCAAGATTTTTGGGGGCCCAGAGAAGCTATTTATGCACTGATTTTCAAAAAACAAAGTCCAGAATCTAGCTAAACAGGTCTCGTTTACCTAGGTTCAGGTGTTTAATTTTTGCAAAATCATCATTTTTATGTATTATGCAAGTTTTTTGTTTTTTTTAGCTTCTTTCTTTTTTATTCCCTCCTCGGCTGGGGTGCTGTTGCTTATGGTTCCCCACTATTTGTCCGGATCCATGGCACTGCACCACTCCCAGTGCCTGTGCTCGACCCCACCTCCGTTCCTCTAGAAGGCTGCTTTGCTGCGGGTACGTACCCCACCACTGTGGAAGCTGGAGGTCAGAATCCGGGAGGAACATTCTGAGTCACAGCTGTGCGGCGCCGATGGGACCGGACATCATCATGCGTGCCGGAGGATATTTTGTTGTAATCTGCCCCCCCCCAACAGCACGAGCATGCAATGGCGCAGTGATGCTGCATGTGCACTTCCATGCATCACATCTGATGCCTGCCCGAGCCAACTCCACAGCAAACCACCACATGCACTGACCCCAGCCACCACCAGTAGCCTGCACAGCTGCAGTTGTCCCACCCACCCTCCCAGAGGAGGAGAGCAGTCCTGGATGTTCAGTCCTCCTCCCACAGCCAACCCTTTGACACTGAGGTCGCTTCGCACCCCGGTCATCGTGTGTTGTGATGTGTGGTATCCGCACCTTAACCCTCAGCGCCACTGGGCTAGCAATTTTGCAACTTTTAATTAAAAATAAAGCAAGACGGCAACCATCACAACTCAAACATTTTTTCTCATGGCCCCAAATGCATTTAATTGAGACCTAAAAATAGCTCACAAATAAAGAATATTTGAATCATATCAGAGGTTGTCCTGAAAACCCTACTGATCATGCTCAGAAGCCAAATTTTAAAACCTCATAACTCTAGAACTGATTAATATTTTTTTTACGAAACCTTCAAAAGGCTTACCCGTGGCACAAGCCTTTCTGTCCTGAAAGATACTCAACAAAATTTTAAACAAATTTGCTTTGGGAGAAAAAAAAAAAAAAAAAACTGTACTTTTTATGCATTTTTGACATTTAATGATTTCGGAATCCAGATAAACTTCCATCACAACACTTCCCCCATCTTGACAACTTGTCATGCAGATCATGCATGCCAAATTTCTTGCAATTTCATCAAATGCATCAAAGTTATCAAAGTGCAAACATTTGGGTTTAACATCGAACATGCTGCTAAACCCTAATTATACTTGCACTATCGTGCAATGATAATGTATACATCTTTTACCTACTGATAAGCTAACTGATTTATCTTGTACGGGAACTTATGGGTGATTCCCTCTTTCTGTCCCTTAGAGTCACCATTTAGCTGCAAGTTTCCTCTGAGTTCAGTCTCAGCTTTGCTCTCAACAGCTATGCTATATATGCTGCAGTTTTCTAGTGTTTTTTTTTTTTTTTGTGGGTTACCTTTGACCCACCAGCATGCAATTCTTTTAAAATCTTTTTTTTTAATTTTTTATTTAGATAAAGTAATCAAAATACAGTTTACAGTACAGCTTTCATATTCTTCCACTAGGGACCTAGGGAACCCGGAATCCAAGGGAAGGAAGTTGCTGGTGTCAGGGTGGAGCAGCACAGAAATAAATCAGAGAAGGGACACAAAGTCACTGGTGAGAAATCTTATAAAGATTTCTGCTACTGTGGATAACCCATTTCTCCCAAACCTTTAGCCTCTCCAGGACCCCCTTAGTTTATTTAAAATCAGGGCACTAAGAACCCAGTAGGAGTAACACAAATGGGTTCTACTGGTTACTGCCATTCAAACTGCCTGTCACTAGTCCTAAAGGCACTAGGTAAGAATGGCATCTGCACTAACAGCGCAGAAGAACTGTGCAGTACAAACAGCACTGTCGAAAACAGCACCCAGGATGAATACCACGCGGAACAATAGAGCTAATGGTAGTGGTCCAAAAACACAAGGAGGACCGCTACCATTGCAAGGACACATAAGGAAACTTTGCCCCCATACCCCTTGAAATATATATATTAATATTAGAGGCAAAAAACTCTGTTTAATGCATTAGTTAGGGTTGTTCCACAGTGACAAAAGCAAGTAAATTCTGGTGTTAGGGTTGAAAGCCTCCGGACCCCTCCACCCACACCCCCAAATCGAATGCGTTGGAGTTGTCGAATCTAACTCACCCCATCAGATGTGTGAAGAAGCAGAGGTATAGGAGAAAAGTTTAATGAGTGATTGCCTCAAAGTCCTTGCAACCTGGGTTTATAGTATCTGACAATGCTTCAAATATTCTGAATGCAATAGAGCTTAGTATCTTTACACATGTACCATGCTTTGCACACACTATAAAGTTAGTGGCGAAAGACTTCATTGATGAAGACAGAAATGTTCAGAACTTGATTGTAGCTACCCGCATTGTGCGCACTTACTTTAGCCATTCTGTTAAAGCCTGAAAGATGTTGCAGCATATTCAGGTTGAAAATAGCCTCCCTCTCTACCAGATGGTATAGGAAGTTTGGACCTGGTGGAATTCAACTTACTATATGATGCAGAGAAGGCTTGAACAACAGAAAGCCATCTATCAATATGCAGTCCAACATGGCATCGGGAAAGGAGGTGTGAATATCAGCCTCAATCAGTGGCGTCTGATGGAGAATCTGTTGTGTCCTTAAACCCTTTGAGGAGGCTACCTGAATGGCAAGCACCGATGATGCTGGGTTAAGTCAGATGCTACCCTTAATTTCACTCATCAAGCTGAGACTGGAGCATCTCGAGTCAGTTTCTAGACAATGATGATGTCCATGCTGCATCACTTGTGGGAAAAATGTTAAACACCTTCCTGGGTGAAGAGCACATTATAAAAGTGGGCAAAGCAGAACATTACATTTTGGCCACACTTCTGGATGCTCATTTTAAGAACATAACTGAAACACTCTTCGACCCACATGATTTTAAGGCCCTAGAATATTGTTAGACCCTCAACCCCACACCTGGCACCATAAAGGAAAAATTGATGATGCTATTATATTGTTTTGTGTCTTTTTCATTATTTTGAGTATCTTTACAAATAGGTGAGTGACGAGGTATTGGCATGTGGGCATCTGGTTAAGGAGGAAGGGAATCGTAGTCAGCATGAGCTTGTTGGAAGGGGGAAAAGAGGATCCAGGTATATTCATCAACTTTACTGATGAACATGCCCAGGAGGTGGGATCCTCTTTTCACCTTCCAACAAGCACACTTTGACTACTGACTCCTCATCCTTGTTCAACCAGATGCCCAAGTATGCCAATACCTCCCCCTTCACCTACTCCTACACACATCCATTTCATACCCTTCTCCTTATCGATAACACATAGATAATTTTACCTAAACACTTTGGCGTTTAGGAAATGCCTACCACCCATCTTCACTATTCAGTGAATGCTACCAAAAAAGTGACACATTAGTTGTCTCTCTTCCTGCTCCTCATGCATTCCTCCTTCTACCTTCATTGGGCACTCTCCTGCCTTCCTTTGTTATGGAAGTAGTATTTTCTTACTGTTATCGTAATATGATATAAGCCAAGAAGTTCCAGGAGGGAGGAGTGTTGGGAGGGTTGGACAAATGAGTTAATATTGACATAGTTTTGGAGGGTATGGGGGCAGTGCTGGAGAGTGTACTAGGGGACTTGAGAGAACAGGTGGGTAATACTGATTTCACTTGAAAATGACAGAAAACCCAAACCGTTAGCAGATGGCAGCAACCCATGCATTTCTTTATGGCCCTTAACCACAGCAACTGGGGAGCTATCTGTACCGGAGTCCAACAACGGGAAGAATTAAAATTATTTTAACATGGAGTAACCTCAGGTAGTTGACCCTTGGATTGCAAGCACAGATTAAGATTAAGATTAGAAGGCAGCAGATGTCAGGGATAATATACAACACTATTTACAGCAAAAGGAGAAGCATCTCCTGACAAGTCCTTGAAATCAAAATAGGCAATAAACAGCCACACTAGAAATGGAGGTAGGAGATGCTGGCTGTGTTGTAAGCAAGCATTTGTCAATACCAAATGTTTGATTGTAGTATTTCAAGGGAACATAAACAGCATGTAATTTAAATCAACTATTTCTGGTGTTCTCTGTCCATTATTGACATGCGGTTAACATAGCTGATGCGGCAGTTTGGTCACATACAATAGAAAAGCAGTAGAGTCCAGATTATTAATTAGAGCCAACGTGAGGGGTCATTCTGCAGTTTCAGCTACAACAGTGTCTCATCTGCTGTCCTTGTCAGTTTCTGTTGTGAGAGTGGTGGTACCAGCTAATGCAATTTATAGTACATTTCGGTTTAGCAGCACAATTTTTTGTGATATGTCATTCAAACTTTTATTTCCACAACCAGTTTTGATGTATAGTATTATTATTCAGGGTATTTACTCTATGTGGCTGAGATGTAATGCTCCACTTCTCTGATGTCCTGTTTTTAATGTTGATTGCATGCAGCGCAAGAAACATATTGGGACAGTTTGCTCAGAATTAGGTTGTGGAGTTGCGACACTGTTGTGGCCAATGCCCCCACAGCCTGCACAGGCTTGTCCCGCTTCCCCCAATGCCACTGCACGCTGCTGGTGACAGTAGTTTGTAACCTTGCCACCAACTTGTGACAATTTCTCCACTGCAATCAGGGGTCACCTTGCCATTGCAGCATCAGCCATCCGCTACAATGAGAGAGTGACACGTTTTCTTGAAAGCCCTCTAGAAGATGTTTCACTTTGTGGTCTTTTTCAAATCCATAAATACAAAATGCTGTCTGCCTTTGAACAGTGAACGTCCCTTGTATCTTGCTGCCACTGCTGACACTACAACTAGATGACGAGGAGGATGAGGAGGGAGGAAAGTTTTCCCAATAGCCAGTCACAGCCATACAGTCAGTTGTCTGGCCACTGGTCCACCTATCAGTGGTGACATAAACCTTTTTGCCTACTGAACCTTTCAGAGCATCAGACACACTTTTCTGAGCAGCACTGTATACATCTGGGAAGGCAACAGATGAGAACAAGGTCTAGCTGTGGACCTGGTCCATTGGCACTTAAATTTTCATATGTGCCTTAAAACCTGGGTTAGCCACAAAGGAAAATAAGAGCACGTCAGTGGCTATCACCTCCCCAACCGTCTTTGTTAGTCACCTTGCCTCAGACTTGTTGGGCTTATATTTCTGTGACAGCGTAAAAGAGTTTTTCAAAGAAATTTGATGGCAACTACACCGACTGACATCATCAGATTTTGTGGGTTGCTTCCCTCGACATCCTCATGTGGGGTGTATGTTGTGGTTGTGCATGGTATATGACTCCTGTTAGGCTGTAGTACTGGACTCAAAGGGTAAAGAAATGAAAATGTTAGATGTGCTTTGACTAGAAAGCAGACTTTAATCATCCTTCCTCCTCATCAGTTATTTCCTCACCTTGGTTAACACAGAGGATAATGTCTGATGCACAGGTAATAACCATGGAGTAATCACCTCGAGTGGTTGCTAGGACATTAGTAAACCTTGAGAGCCCAGCTCTAGAGAGTTACCGTTGCCCTATCAGCCACAAGAAGCGATTACACCATGGTTATCACCTGTACATCGGGCAATGTCATTTACAGTGTATAGGACTCGACATTGGAAGTTCCTATCCGCCCCCCCCCCCCGGAACACAAATAATTTAGCCTTACCTTATTAGAATCCGCACTATGACCACATGATTGTGTAGGAAAACAATTTATTAGGATACACTGACTGAGCGACAGCAGGCGAAATAGCAACAGAGTTAAAATCTCTATCAGACATAGTGATTGCTAGACTAAGTAACAGTAAACTGAGACAATTGGAATGTTATCTGAATACTGTACTGAGACTAACAATCACATTCTGGGTGTGTAGAATACTAATTATACAATGGGGTATGAAAATCCTGTAACCTCATTGGTCAAAACAGATCATGACTGTGGTAAATCCTCCAGTATACCCACTGCAAAAGTTTTATATCATTATAAAAACAAAAACAAGTTGAACATTGTATAATAGCAATATACCATGACAGGGGAGTATATGGGTGGATTTACCACTTCTGGTGTGGAGTTAGTCACTCGCTGTGCTCGGACCAAACCACACTAGGTGTGTAGATCCACCAATATGCCTACTCTCTGTCATGATATATTGCTTAAATAATACTGGTATTCCGCTTTGTAAACCCACTACTATGACATAGATGAGATAGGTTTATAAGGTTCTGACATCACAACAGTGGGATTACAAGGTTGTAAACAGCTTACTTTCAGTTGATAATAAGGGCTACCCATACATTATATCCATATCCTCATCCGAGTGCAGCAGTGCAAGAACTTCTGTGTGCTCCTTTTGTGCTTTTGGTATTGATCCTGATAAATGTGAGCCTTGTTCCTATGTCTTATCATTGTTGAGGTTCCATTCTGAGTACCCACTTTACCATGACTTAATTTTGTTTGGCATAATTTGCAAACTAAATGGCTACAAGATGATTCATTTTATGTGAAAAATCCCACTCTGGATTTAACAGATTTTTTTTGCACTGCTGCTTATGGGAAAGGTATGTTCACCACCACCCCCACCACTGCCACCACCACAGTCACTAGTACTGCCAGTATCTCTTTGAGGTCTTTCAATGTCCATCTGCATGCCCTTTTAAGGCATAACCTCTGACTGGCTCAACTGCTTCTGAACTTTCTGCTCATCTGGAAGCCTGTCCATCTTCTGTCTTCTGTTTTTCCTCTGTATGTGTGGGTGTCTCCTTATGGCTCACTATGAATTTATATACCACCACCACCACCATCCCTCTTGTAGTTTCTTTTGTTCCTTTTCTGGCCTGGATTCTTCTTCTTTATCCGACTATCCAGAACTACTGCTACTTGACAGACTAACTGCTACTTTATCTACTGCAAACCTCAGGACCTGATCCACTGATTTCCTCCTCATAGAAACATAGAATTTGACGGCAGATAAGGACAGCTTGGCCCACCTAGTCTACCTATTTCCCTACCTAACGGATAAGCTGCAGATCCCAGTTAACCAACAGCCTACTTCCTCCAACCCCCCACTAGAACTGCCTTATGTCTGTCCCATGCATTCTTGAATTCCCCCACTGTTTTTGACTCTACAACCTCCTCAGAAAGGCTGTTCCATGTATCCACAACCCTCTCTGTGAAGAAATACCTCCTCACATTACCTCTGAGCTGTCCCCCCTCTATCTTCAAATTGTGCCCCCTTGTTTTTGCCTCAGTCTCATCTGTCTCCTCCTGCTCCTCACCCTGCATCTCACTGCATACAAAGATTGGATGCTGCACTATGATTGCCCTTGTGGTCATCCTCCGAGTAGCGTGAGGAGTTACTCCTTCAATGTCCTGAATTTTCTGCACTGTTGTTACTGTCCATGGATTGTCTGAGAAGTGTTGCTACTGGTTTTTTTAATCCACCATGGTTTTGCCTAAAGGCTCCAAAACATTTGCTTCCTGTCTTTCCATAATGGGAATAATTGGGTGTGTCAAATGTGAACAACACAGGAGAATAATCATAGGAGCAGGAGACTATAGAGCACTACACTACTGCTGAGTGTCCTCCTAATACAAGGAAATTTATTCCCAAACAAGTCAATAAAATACTTACTGCTAAGTTAGTGGATGAGTTACATATGAGGATTAATGAAGAACATAGGACAATATTAATTCCAAGTGGATTAAAACTCAACAGATGTGACCACATCTTGGTTGGGATACGCAAATCAATGAGGGTTGGGTGAGAGGAATTCTAGAAGTAGGCAGGCAGTAGTTAATAAAAATAAATAAATAACTGTTTTCCTCTTAGTTGGTGTTTACTATTTTACAGTACTCTTATTGGCTGTAGTTCACGAATGCCTATGTGCCATGCAAGTGCAGCACATAGGCATTCCTATGACCGAATGCTGTGCAGTGGTGCTCTGCACAGCCCCCCCATGGCACTCACTAATGGGCGCACTAACACCCTGCTTACTGGATCCCCAGCCATCTGCGGAATGGGGCACCATGCCAGAGGTGGGACCGGGGCGTGTCAGAGGTGCCCACGCTGGCACGTATGCACGAAGACACTTGTGCGGTGCACCAACGTGGGACATCTGCACAAGGGGGACCCTGTGGTACAGTCTTGCACAGTTCTGTGACCCCCAGGTCATACGCTGGTGGTGCCAGCATCAGGAAGCCTGTCAAGATTGTTGCCCCAGCCCACTGTGCCTTGGTGGCTGGGGTTGCCATCAGGCAAATGCCTGCTGGAGAATCACTGGACAGTGCATGCCATCCCAGGACCTCCTGCCCATGCACTGATGGGGATCCACTATGGGACCTGGGCTGGGCATCCAATTGGATGCCCACTATGTCTAGCACCCTGTCTTCACTTTGCCACATTCTTGCGCCATGCAGCTGTATGCCAAGGGTCAGGCGTGGACAGGCGACTGTCATCATGAATGCTGTCTGGCACACCTGATGTGGGACTGTAAAGCAGAATGAGTGGGTTACTTGCATTTTTGCATGAAACCTGCCCTTTAGTGAATCAAAGCCATTATGAGCAGTCTGTCTGTATACCTCATTCTCTGAAACTTTTTACTCCCCCACAGGCTCTCATTTACTTTGTGCTGCTGCATCATGTACAGTCAGACAGCACAGAAAGAACTAGTTTTTCCCCACAGCTGTAGTCAGTCAGACACAATGCAGCACTAACTAAAATAATACGTTACTTTTCCCATAGGCATTGGCGACTTGAATTGTGCAACTAACTATTCTTAATTTTATTTTTATTCAGACAGCATCACAGCAGCTGAGCACATCAGTCTGCTCGACAACGGTGCCACCTGACTCATTCAGAATCTGACCAGGCCATCCATGCACCACACAGTCAGATACACAGATTTTTTTGTTGTTGCTGTGTCTCTCTGTTTACTTCACTTTTGATTGTCCCAGAAAGATAGTAATATATATATTTATACAATACATGCTGCAGTACAGTGCTTAGATTAGAACTGCTGCTGCAACAACTAGCTTTTGACACGGGAGCTGCTGCCACCCTAACAAACAGAGTGCTCTGCTCTCTCCCAGTGCTCACCAGGCTCTAGAAAAGCCTAACAGTGCACTGGGAGTAGCACACATGCCACCACATGTGTATCCTGGGAGGCTTCCCAATTAGTACTGTTACTGAGGAAAAGACACAGACATCCAATCAGGGTAGCTTACTTTTTTTTTTTATGTATTTATTAAAATCTCGGATACATACCTTTGAGCAGAAGCTCTTTACATAGGTTCCACATCATAAGATTACATTGTCAGGTAACGGGCACAAACGTCACCAGCAAACAGGCATATTACAGTAAGTACAATGAAGAAGACAAGAGTAAGAACAGGTTTTGTCAAAGACATTAAAGAAGAAGCCCTTAGCCACCTGGTTTTGGGTGACTGAGTTATATGTTAACTACTAGACATAAAATAGGGAGATAAGAGTGCAGCCTATGTAGCTTTGTAATGGATGAAAAAGCAAGAGGGGAGGGTACAGAGAGTGGATCAAGGAGAGGCATGAGAGAAAAAAGGGGTGAAGTAGAGGTAATTTGCAGCGAGGAGTGGATAGGGAAGGGCAAGGTGATTGTGTGGAGGGGAGAGTAAAGTAGACAGGGATATGTGCCAAGCTAACTGATGTGCTCCAAGGTGAGGCAGCAGGATTTTTGTTGACTACAATTGCTGACATGCAGCAGTCACTCCAGTCCTGATGCCATGGTGGTGATGGGGGAGGGGGTGTCAGCACACACAGTACCAGGCGGCAGTAGTAACAGCACTCACATGATCAGCTCTGCATCGGAGCAGAGGGCATACACAAAATTGTAGTGCCGGTGAATACTATGCATTCTTTACAATGCCTGAGGCAAACCAAAATTTGCCTTTTTTACAAAATGTTCACACAAGGCAGACTAGTGCAAACAGCAGGAGTTTGATCATATTGTATATGCTGGTTGAACTGAACTTGCAGCCCTACACAACACAGTGAGACTTTGCACCTACTGGGTGAGCAGACACTAGATTCATCAGTGCTGGTCCCTGACTTTAGAAGGGCTCACTTCAGTGGCAGGACAGAGACTTATTTTTCCATATATACATTTTCTACTCCTCTGTTGGAGCTGGCAGGTAGCTCTGGCCATTCTCTCAGAGGGGACTCATCTCTCCGGTGGCCTTTCCCCACACCTGCCCCAGCTGGCCATGCCCCATGGGTTACCCACCATGACAAGGCTGGTGGCGAAGGGTGCCGGCCTCCCCCCACCCCTGGAAGCCAACATCTAGATTGCTGGGAAGAGGTGCAGGTGCAGCCCACCATCACAGAGCCTGCCAGCTCCGATCTTTTCTGTTTTCTCCCCAGACCCATGCAAGTGCAATGGGCAGGGTGACTGACTCCACCTCCATGGAGACAGTCTTACGCCCCGTGTGTGGGTCCACCCCATTCTAGCATCATGCCTGTGTTGATGCCCCAGTCTACAGTGCGGTGATGAGGCCCTCCTCCCCACAGAAAGGAGAGCTGTCAGCGGATGCTCAATCCTTCCTTTCCTCAGCCGACCCCTGAGTGACTGGAGTTCATTCCTGAACCTGGGTCACCAGCGTAATGCGAGGTAAGGCATCCAGCACCTCAGCCCTCTGCACCACTGGGCCGACAGGAGAGAGACTTTTTGAGGTAGACTGAAAGGAACAGAGGAGTCCAGAGTGAAAAGTATATGGGAGATTACAAAAAAAGTGACAGCAAGAGTGGCAAGGAATGCACTGTAGATATTCAAATGGGTTAAGAGCATTGGAGACCAATCATGTTTTAGAGCTCCATTAATTAGGGCTGTCAGGACAAGGACTGCAGCCGTGAGAAAAGGTAGAAAGTAGACGAGGTAAAGGAGCAGGTAGGATATGTAAAACAACTTATAAATCACCACACAACTTATTTGGAAGGCCAAAGCAGACACTAAAGTATGGACAGTGAAGGAGCCCTAAAAACAGCAAAACCTTGTTTTGGTACATAAGTGACTAAAAGAAAACTAAAGGGCCTTTGTGAAAATCACCAAGGGGGCAGGGGTCATAGTGGAGAAGGACATCAAGAAGGCAACTACCTTACATGAATCATTCTGCTTGGTCTTCATCAGTCTATCAAAAGCAACAAATTATTGGCCTGGATTTCAGATGTTTGCAGAAAGAAAACATACGCTGACCTATGTCAGTCTAAAACAAAAAACAAAATAAAATACTGTTAAGTCTGTTGAAAAATGGTAACAAAACTTTAATGTACTAGGGTTCTTATATTAAAGACATCACTGTTCGTGCTTTGAAATTCACAGAGCCTCGCACGAAATAGTGCACAGCCATCATAGATTAATAGCAATCAATCCTTTTAAAAAGTGCAATTCCAACAAAGACCAATGCGCTGTACATAATAAACCCCATAAAGATTAATAATTAAAAAAGCAACAGTTAAAACTCAATTCTCATAACTAAGATAGCATATTTAACATACAACTGAATCTGGTATGCCATGCTAAAAGATGTGTTTTAAGAGCAGCTTTAAAACTCTCGATGGTCAGGCACACTCTAATCCAACGAGGTAAAGAATTCCACAGGGTAGGAGCCGCAATGCAAATGATCGGGCCCTTGAGTTCTTAAGTTGAACCCTGGAATCTCTATCAATGCCTCATCGGAGGAATGGAGTGAGCAGAGGGGCCGGTAGGGGACAGAAGATCTTGCAAGTAGAGTGGCCCTATCCATGTAGGGCATTGTAGGTCAGCAACCTGACCTTGAAGGTGATCCGCCAATATACAGGCAGCCAGTGCAGGCCATGGAGCCCAGGGGTGACATGACAAGATCTTCATAGGCCAGTCAGCAACCTGGCTGCTGCATTCTGCACCAGCTGCAATCAGTGGATATAAACCCCTGGTAACCCTAGGTACAGGGCACTGCAGCAGTCAAGGCAGGAAGCCACAAAGGCAAGGACCACCATTGGAAGGTCGCTGGGTGGGACCAGGTGCTTAATCCAGGCGATGTTCCTCAGATGGTAGAAAGAAGTCTTTACGACAGCTGACACCTGAGTTTTTAATGTCATGCCACTATCAAACACAATGCCCAGATTTCGCACCCAGTCTGAGGTAGCGGCTGGTCTCCCCAGGCCTAAGCCAGGATGGTTGACTGACCGACAACCCCATGCCCAGATGACCTGGGCCACCACCAACACCTCGGTCTTGTCCAAGTTCAACCTCAGCCAACTGGCACTCATCCAGACCTGAATCTTGGAGAGGTAGCTATTAAAAACAGACTGCACCACCCTGCTCAGGCACAAAGGACATGTAAAGCTGAGTACCATCTGCATAGCAGTGAAAACTCAGCCTGTTCTGCCTTATAATGTCTTCTAATGGCAGGATATACACTGCAAACAACATGGGTGATAGTACAGAGTCATGCGGAACCCCACAGAGCAGAGGGAGTAGGGTCGAGGAATAACTCTCCACACCAGTCTCTGGCTGCCTGTGAGGAAGGATCGAAACCATCTGAGGACTGTACCAGACTGTCCATAGAACATCCGCAGGTGCTACAACAGCACACCATGATCCACAATGCCAAACGCCATGGAGAGATCTAGGAGAACCAAGTTGGAACGGCTCCCGGTCTCTCACTAGCAGGAGATAATTACACCCTAACAAGGGCAGTCTCTGTACTGTGCCTCTTCCTAAATCTATACTGAGAGGATTATAGAGATCATAGGTGGTCAAATGATCATCCAGTTGCACCGCAAGCACCTTCTCAATAATCTTGCCCACAAAGGGCAGGTTAGAGACGGGTCTGTAGTTAGTTAAGACAGTCCGGTCGAGGGAGGATTTTTTTTTCTTTTAGGACAGGTATAACTACCACGCCCTTCAGGGATCAGAAACACCCTGTCTCCAATGAACATCGATATCTCAGCGAGGACCGGCCATCGACCTCAACGCACACACTACGAGGTGTTGGGCCCCAGTCCAAACTACAGTAGGTTAGGCGCATATCCTGGATGATCTGCACAATGTCCATGATTGCCAACCGGCCAAAGTTAGACCAGACCGGCCGGGTGCTAGCAACCTCCTGCTGACCTCTGCAAAGTCTACTAGAGGGTGCTGAACGAATCTCTGATCTGATGGTGGCAACTTTATCGGTGAAGAATCGAGCAAACTCATCACACTTAATCTGTGAAAATGATCCCGGAGGCTGAAGGTAGATTGGATTGCACAATCTCTCAACAGTCTGGAAGAGCTGAGCCAGTCCGTTCCATGCCACTGCAATCTCCCTGGACAGAAACTCTGCCTTCTTAATGGGAGACTACTGACTGGTGGCCTTTACAATGGACCATCAGTCTAAGTTGGTTATCAGCCAGGCCAGATTTTTGCTAGCAGCGCTCTAACCTTCGACCCCCTCACCTCAACTCATTCAAAGTCCCATAAAACCAGTGGGACTTGGGGTGAAGAGTGAGGGGGTGAACAAGGACTAGAGCTAGGAAATCCATGTCCGCTGTCACTGCCTTATTATAGGCTAGTACCAGATCCCCTGGCTCTCCACATACATTCGATATACTTGATAGATTCAGCAATGCCATAAGACCATCTGGAGTCAAACCGCTTAAAGGGAGGTACCGGACCATCTCCGTAGGGACAGGTCTATCGGGGAAGCCTTGAAATTGAATCTTATAGTATGATGGTCTGCCCATCTAACTAGTTCCATCACCAGATCGGAGATCTCCATCCCCAGTAGGAAGACCAGGTCCAATGAGTGACTGTGTCGATGGGCAGCAGAGGTAACTACCTGTGTAGGCCCAATGAGTTCATAAGTTGGAGGAAGTCCTGTCCAAATTAGTAGAGTTCATCATTGACCCAAGCATTGAAATCCCCCACAATTAACCATCTAGAGGATTACAACACCATATCGACGATCAAGTCTGCGACTTCCTAGAGGAATTATTTCCCATCTCTGGGTGGACGGTAGATGAGAAGTATCCTGCAATCTACACCTGCTTCCACAATACACTCAAAGGATCTGGTCCCTCCATCGGTGTATATTCAGGGCCCAATTCGATTTAAAACAGATGGCTATACCCTCACCCTCACGATCCTCCCTCGGCAGTGTATCACCGAGTACTGCCAGAACTGCTGATTCCAATACTGGGCCAGCATTCTCATCCAGCCAGGTCTCGGTGAGGCAAGCCAGGTCGGTAGTGCCAACAAGATCAGCAATTGCAGCTGTCTTGTTTTTTCAGTGACCTGGCAGTGCATAACACTGCCCGAGCAGGACAGATGGACAAGGCAGATCAAGCAGCTTGCCCACTAATTGTGGAGCACTTGGGTATGGGAACCAGGCAGGGAGGACCCCTTTTCTGGACTCATTTTGCCCCAGGGAGTCTTCTGTTCCATCACCCAATCCTACCAACACGCTCCATAATCCCACCAAGTCCAGTTCCCCCCTAATTCTTCCTCCTCCTAGCTATTCCCAGTGCACGACAGCGGCCGTACACCTCAGCTGATAAAGGGAAGCAGCTAAAAGGATGGAGGTCCCCGAGCCTGGAGGGAGAGTAGTACCTGACCATCAGCAACCTCTGCCAAACACATACCTCAAAGCTAACCAACTGCAGACAGATACATATTAATACGAACTACACATGCACACACTCACACATACACAGTCAGAACAAAACCCTTCACCCAAAAATAAACTCAAATAACGCCACCCTACCCAAACTTGTTAAATATAACAATTACAGCAGCAAAATCAAAGTGTTAATTAGGTTAAAAGCAGTCCTCCTGTAATTCAGTTCCAGGCCAATATAATGAGTTACGTCAGTCTAAGAAAAATGTTCTAATAACTGACTAGGCAGAACTCTCACTTCTCTTAGCCAAAAAGGCAAAGATAATGCCCAGAACTTGTGAACCTCTCACTTTAACAAATTCAGTGCAACATAGATTTTAAATGTATATAGAATTTGGCACTCTCACTGCCTTGACAAAGCCTCATGCACAGTAGAGCCCCAAATCTGCCAAAGTCAAGTCAGCTTCAGGGTAGTCCTTCCAAGCACTTGTACCACCGATAGAACAGAGATGCCTTCCTTGCGCCTTCAATCAGATCCTCCATCAAGTCCTGCTAAGCTACAACACACAAGCCCCAGGGGCAGACGCCGCGAACCCAGCACTTCCCAAGCCAAGATACCGCGGCTGTGCCTGTCCTCCAACCGGCACTCCATGGATAATCCTAGGGCAACCAGGAGCCATATCTGCCTTCCAGAAGATACCACCAACAACCCCCGCAGGAGACCAGGAGGCATATTCATACAGGCAGCATGTCCTGTTCGGTGTGCACTGCCTGTACTAATACTGGGTTGTGGTCAGTGTTCCACTTTACCCTTAACTGTCACGTGATTCATGTACAAATTATGAAATTCAAGTACATTTTTAGGGTGAAGGGTACACTGTACCCCTCATAATTATGTTTGCAATATATGTACCCAAAGAAAATGTTGTACAAATGGTACAGTGAACCCTATAATTTAATTTGTACCCCTGAACATCTTTGGAGAGGGTACAGTGCACCCCCAGATCTGCAGCCTTAATGGGAACACTGGTTGTGATAGCCCCATGCAATGTGTGTGTGTGTGTGTGTGTGTGTATATATATATTATGGTAGCACGGTAGTGCTGCCATAGTTAGGGTTGAGGAGCCATTTCTATGTTAAACCCCAAAACTTTGCACCTTAATAACTTTGCAACCGTTTGATGGATTTGCCTGAAATTTGGAATTTATGATCAAGAACCATAGGCCTTGGGATCTGCCAAGTTTGTACTGGTCAGATATACGGCTGCGGAGTTATTAAGTGTGATCTGTGCGCGCGTTTACGCTTTTCTGGAATTCTGTGGTCGCGCCTACAGGTCATACGGTTTGCGTGACCAGCCCGAAATCTTCAGGGAATGTGCAGCCGGGGTCCCCGATGTGCCTTTCGAAGATTTCGTGAAAAAATATTAAACGGTTCAAAAGTTATTCAAAAAACAGTTTCCCATTATAAGTCAATGGGAAAAGTTAACAAAAAGTTCAACACTTTCGCAAATGCATTTTTACTTTCGCAAATGGGCCTGTTACTTTTGCAAATCGGCCATTTTGTTTTCAGTTGGTGATCAGAAAAATGGTTGGCATTTAAATTTGGGACCCTCTAGCAACCTAATTTTTTTGTATTCACCTAGTCGGGCCCTGAGGATGCTTGCCATGTCTTTATTTTGTGGTAAAACACCCCAGAAATATGTTTTTCAAATTTCTGGAAAAAGTACTTTCGCAAATTACTTTCGTGCTCACGAAAGTGTTGCAAATTTATGCGAAAGCTTTCGCAAATTGCGACAGTAATTTTCTAGTCTGTGGGAAAATGACAGCAATTCTTTGGCACTGCACTGCAAAATAACCGTTGGGAGTTTTGGGCTGAAATTTGGAAGGAACGAGCCGACATCTCACAGATGTGCCTTTCAGTGTTGTATTGAAAAAATATTACATGGTAGCAAAGTTATGGCACTCCAAAGTTGACAGTTTTTCCCATAGGATAACATTACGGCGCCCAAAGCATTACAGGAATCCTTTGGCACCCTGCTGCAAAATAACGGTTTGGTCTTTTTTCCTGAAATTTGGAGGGAAGACAGCCAACAGTACACAGATGTGCCTTTCAGTAGTTTGGTGAAAAAATATCACATGGCGGCAAAGTTACGGCACTCCAAAATTGACGGTTTTTCCCATAGGATAACATTACGCGCGACACTTAACAGAAATCATTTGAGCCCTGCTGCAAAATAACGGTTTGGTCTTTTTCCTGAAATTTGGAAGGAAGACAGCCAACAGCCCACAGATGTGCCTTTCAGTAGTTTGGTGAAAAAACATTACAGGGAGGCAAAGTTATGGCGCTCCGAACTTTTCTTTTTTTCCCATAGGATAACATTACGGCGTTTGCCGCGCCTTTCAGGGCCCTATCTCGGAAACGGTGCTAGATATGGACTTTTCGTTGGAAAATTTCTTCAAATTAGCCAGGACAGTTGTAAATGATATGATTTTTAAATTTTTTTTCTACGTCGTACGGTTCCTGAGATATAATGTATTTAGTATTCCAAGATCTCATTTTCTGCGCCGATACTCATTATTTTGCATACATTATTTGTACTCACTGTCTTTCTCAATGCAGGTTTTGGGGAAACCAGCCTGTGCGCTTACATTACTGTTACTGTTGCCCTTTCCGCCATGGATCCGTACTGCTTTCACTTACCATTGATGTTCGCGCCACCATGTGCGTTATCCTTGCGCTTTCATTTACGCTATGCTTGCTATTTTTTGCCATTTCTGTCTACAGTACTGTTTATCTTACTGTTTCACTTTACATCACCATGCCCATTGACATTTCTGTTTGCAGGCACCATGTTACTATGTGACAACACATCACGTGGCAGACCATTCCGCTCACGCCACCATGTGCGTACTCCTTTCTGTTCTCATTCGTGCTTGTGTTACCATGTGCGCCACTGTTAGCATTTCTGTTTGCGTTGCTGTCCCTGTTAGTATGCCATACATCGGGCCCCAAGCCCCGCCTAACGCATCGGGCCCCGCTTCCCACCACTGCATTTATCACTATCTCTATTTCTCGTTATCATTCTCAAAAGAGGGCTAGAGGTTATTATGAGTTAGTGAGGAACCGCTGTTAGGTTGAAAACCCCTGACCCCCCACCTCTAATCAGCATTGGGCGCATTGGGATCGTGGGTCCTAATTTTGTCCCCATTCTCCTATACTTCTGCTGCTTTACACATGTCATGGGGTGAGAGTTAGGCTGATGATCCCAATGCGCACCCCAATGCTGGTTGGGGTCCAAGGGGTTTTCAACCCTAACAGCGAATTTCCTCACTTTTGTCGCTGTGGAACAACCCTAACTAATGCATTAAACGGAGTTTTTGCCTCTATATATATATATATATATATATACACACACACACACACACACACACACACACACACACACACACACACACACACACACACCATGCATAACTGCCACTTGTTGGAAACAAACACCAGAAGGGTGTATCATTTCTCAAAAGGTTAGTGACTTTATTCCTGAGTGCCATATTCAGAGACCAGCATGCTAAAGACCACATATGTAGTCACATTCTTATTATTTTATTATATTTCGTACATTGTATGATTGCATATTTGTGTAACTTGTACTGTTTTTGAAGTGGGTCCCCATTGCAATTGAACTTTGCTCGGTGGGTCTTAACCCTGTAATAAATGAAATTAGCAGCTCTGCACAATGCCTTGCTGCATCTATGGTATACAGTATGTGTGGAGCATTGTGCAGAGCCTCCACCTTTGCCTACACTGTCACCTGATCCCACTCCCTAAAGGCTGAATCTGACAGTCTAGGGGGTACTCCCCCATCACTTGAGCCTAACTGCAAAACGTAGTTACCCAGGGAGTCTAGTAGTATGCCTCTCCTGCTCCAATCCCTGTTGTAACATGTACAATTACCGTAGCAGTCTAGTGGTATTCCCAACCTGCCCTAATCCCTGCTGCAGTACATACAAATTATCCTAGTAGTCTTGCTGTATTGTAACACATGCAATTACCATGGTACTCCAGTGGTAACCCCTTCTCCCGACTGATCCCTGTTGCAAAATGTAGAATTACCGGTAGTTTAGTACAAGACAGGACCAACTTATAGTATACATTTTATCAAAACAGTTTATAATAACTATTTAAAAATATATATGTGTAACATATTTAACATTTTCAACAATATTTTTAAATATCAATATTGTGTAACCCTCCTGCAAATGGGGGTTCCCAAAAGTCCTACAGGAGCATGCCTGAATGCTCCAAGTCTGGGCGGTGTTTGGCATCTGAGCTGTTTGAATGTGGTTCCAGGTGAGTGCTATTTGAGCCTCCACGTACTGTCTCTTTAAGAGCTGTCTGCTTGCAGACTTAGTTTGTATGGGGGGACTGTGTGTTCTAATGCCTGAATCCCGCCCGGGCTGCTGTCAATTCGCTCCGCTTCTGCCGTTGCTACATGTGCAGAGGGAGCCTTGCTGAAAGATATAACTGTTTGCCAGAAATCATTTAGAGTGACTGAGTAAATGTAATTTGTCTAACCTGTCTTCATTTCAGCACAAACTGTTTCAGTGTAGCTCTTTCATTTTGGTTCTGAATAGCTCACTTGGACCAATCAGGATGATAGGGAGACCCTAAAATTGAGCAGGTGGATGAATCGGAACTTGGACTCTCAATTTTGAGCCAACCACAAGGGGACTGTATGGGCAGTGACTCTGGGAAATGTAGTTTCAACCATGGCGCCTTTTTCTACCAACAGAGGGAGCCTTATTGTGAGTGACAGCTGAATCAGCCAACAGAATAGTGCAGAGCTAGAGGAAATGCCCTGCTCTGTGACTGGAAAGATCAGATCAGTTGTGGCAGTGAAGAGAGAAGGAGCTGTGTGCTTCTGTGGTGTAGTTTCGCGTGGAAGCATGTGAGGCCCTGAGTTTCGATCTGCAGTCTTGTGGAGTGCCAGTTTGGACTGAATCCAAGTTGTGAGGAGTAAGAAGCACCAGAAGTGTGGAAACTAGGCTCACCCTGAAGAAGACTGGAAAAATTGTTGAATCGCGCTCGATCTGTCAGGAACTGAAGCTGCTGTGTGTGCTCCCGGGTATCTTGTAGTAATTGCAATCAGAATCGAGGAGCAGCCTGCCTGGTATAGTATTTTCCTTTTACATATGAATGTGCGTAGTGCTTGTGGGGAATCGCTATTTCCAATCCCCTGTGCTGTGTGCTGTGTGTTGAAGCTGGAAGCAAACCCCAGCTTGTCTCGAACTAAATCCGTTTGCTATAAACTGCAGTGGGGTCCAATCACAAGGACCTTGTCTCCATGCCCTGCTGTTTCTGACAATGCAGAACAACATCCACCATCCGGTTCTCAGCTTGGGTATTGTGAGTACAAATCAGGGCATTCCCCTGCAGCCTGTTTTCAATCACAAGTGTGTCATCTAATTCTTGTTGTTTCTTTGCTTCGTGGACTGAGCCATCAGGCTCCGGACTACAATTAGGTGTTGTGCATATATTTTCCCCAGGGGTCGAAATTAACATACCCAGCCTGTTCCAAATGCAAGTAGAAAACAGGCTGGTGCAAGTAGTTTTTTTCCTTGCCTGCACTATAGTGCATGTGGTGGTTTTTGTTCTCTTAGGGCTGCAATTCCAAGAGGCACCACTAGGGCACAGCATCGAGCACAGGTGGACTTTTTTTCTTTTCGGAGATGACGGCATCGTGATCGTGTGCACGCTGCCATGTGAGGACGACTCGGGAGTGAGCAGCGGTGACTAAAGTCTGCCTCCCGAACAGCAGCTGCACTGCAAGCCAGAGCCTGGAGGAGTGCCACAAAAAGGAGGCGGGATGCGGGCGGCAGCGGGACTTATCGGAATGCCGCATTTTGGAAAATAAGCTGGGCTGGCTGTATGGCTGGCACTATTAACATTAATGACCCGCTGGGATGCTTTGGATGATTGGGTTTGGTAGAAGGAGTTGGGGCGTGGCACTGCACAGGGCGGGCGGGAGGACTGCAGCAAGCAATCAGAGTTGTGCCAATGGGGCCGGGGGTGGGACGGTCACTCGGTGAGCTGCTTAACTAAGGCAGGTCCAAATCAGGCTTGACTGGCATCTGGCAGCATACTATCTACTGCTATGTTAACTCTATTGTACCACGTGTGTCTTTCTGTCACACATGTGGTACAATAAGGCTCACATAGCCGTGCGCATCACTTGTAACTACGCAGTTGTGAGAGACTTTCTTGGAGAGCAGTCGCTAGGCAGGAAGCTCTGAAGGAATCGAATATTTTTTCTGGGCCAACAAAAAAGCACGTTTAGCTGTTTGTAGGCAGGAAGAAGTGTTTAGCAAGATAAAGGTTGCACTTTAAGGACAAAATAAAAATACTTATCTCGAGGAAATTAAGTGGCAGAACCAAAGTAAATCAGGGCTTCACCACACCACCCCCAATCAAGGGGATTTTCAGTCCTGTGATTTCATACGTACTATTGAAAAGAGAGCAAGAAATTAAGGAGGACTTGACTATCTTAGAATGTGTGCTATTGAAATTTGTGGTTAATTTCTACCACAACCTTGCTTCATTTTGATCCTGATTTTTTTGTGGACATAGTGGTGTTTCTTTGCTTTTGTTTGTGGGGGCAGCCATGAACAAAACTCTTTTATATAGCAGGAGCTGCAGCAGTCAAATCCCTCACAGAGTGTGTGTGTCTGTGTGTGTCAGTCAGTCAGTCCCAGTCCCGAAGACACCAGTAGTACTAGTCCAATTTCTTCTTAGTGTGTGTGGTGGTGTGGGGGAGCCTAGAAATCATAAAAAAAAAAAATAATACTTTTGTGATAAGTGAGTGTGTGATAACAAAATAAGAAACTTAAGCAAATATTGCCTTTCAGTGTCAGTTGCTGCAGGCTGCAACCCAAGCAAAGGGCCAAGGGCAGTTGCTGTTTTCTAATCTAAAGAAACGGTCAAAAGGAATTCTGGCTGTTGAGACAGCGAAGCAATTATGGGGTTCTCACTGCACCCACTCTAGCATAGCCAGTAGCCACATTCTGAATCAATTTTCCAATCCCACTCATTTACTTTTTGTATAAAAACAAAAAACTTGGCAAGTTCAAGTGGGTGTTTCAACGTAAAACCTCTTTAAATATACATATATATATATATATATATATATATTAGCAGAAGCTCAGATTTCAGCTGCAGCAGAGGTGTAGGTCAGGTGATCAGTTATGATCATCATCAGTCCTATATAACACTTGACAAAAGCACTGACTGTTGACTCCTCCAACCTGCAACTCAGTTCAGTGAACTCCTCTTCCAGTAACAGTCCAGTTCTTCTGTGACTAAACAGAGGAGGGGAAAAAGCCTAGAAATCATGAAAAAAATACCTCAGACAGAGTCAGTGTCTAAGTCTGTGTGTGTGTGCATAAATAAATATAAATCATTTAAGCAAAGGCAGTGTGAGATTACAATTTGCTCACAGCCAGCCTGGGCAAAGAGCAGTTGGATGTTTCTTTATATAAAATTGGGGAAAAGTAAAGGTCTGCTTCTCTGCTTGTTGAGCAATGTGGTTTCCCCTGTTCCCAATCCCACCACAACCCTGCCACATTCTGAGACTGAATTGATGAACCGTCCTGGCCCGGACCCCTACTCATTTTACCTGAGATGTGTGTGTGTGTGTGTGTATATATATATATGTCTGGGGTGGCATCATCAGTCGGTCTGTCCAGCATCTGTCATAATCAGAGTAAAATAAATATCTGTGTGTGCTGTAGCACTAATTAATATACTGCACATAGAAACATAGATTTTGACGGCAAACAGGACTGCCTGGCTAAGGTTTACCTGGTCTACTCTATACTACGGTACTGTACTGCATGTACTACTGTGTGTGTATCTGTGTCTAGTGTAGGTCTTAAATTGGCTATATAACCCACCTGACCTGACCCCTCTTTCTATAGCTTGAGTATAAAGTTACTATTTTTGTGAGCAACAGAAATAAATATACAGTAACAGTACGCTACTACTACCACTACTGCCAGTCACAGTGCCACCACTGCACTGCTCTGGCTACCGAACCTGGCCCTGGGGTTCAGCCTAAGAAAGAGCCTCTGTGGACTAAGGTCAGGACCTACCATATTCTAAGGAATTTGTCTTTACCATAATTGTTGCAGAGTAGTTTATCTCTGCTGTTCAGTGAGTGTGAGCTCCTCTGTGCTTTGTGTGCTAGTAGTCCGTCACCAACCAAGTCTGACTGGGATTGGGTTACTACTAATTTTGTGAAGCAACTTAAAAAATCCTGCCTGATTCTTCAGCTAAGTCACCCTTGTAGACTTAGTGTGTTGTCTGTGGTGTAAAGAGTTTAACCTACAAAGTAATAAAAAAATACACGACACTCTTTCTGATGGACAACAGTTTTTATTGACAGCTCCCACAGCAGACCAGAATCAAAGCCAGGCCCAGATCCATTCCGAGTCTTGTGTAACAGTCTCTGTCTTCTGGCAGTGCCAGATCTCTGGTATATGAATCTGACTCCATTCTTGGCACTTCGAGCCTGTCCATAACAGAACCTAACTCGTGTGCTTCTTCTGAATGTTCTGGTGTTCTCCTCCCACCTTCTCATGTTCCGGTGACTGATTCTAGTCCTAGCCCCATTGCTGTCTCTCTATGCTTCTCAGTGCCTTGTCCTAGCCACATTGCTGTCTATGCTCCTCAGTGCCTCCTCCGCAACCTCCTCAGCTTCCTACTACTAATGAGACAACTGATGGAGAGCCACCCTTAAAAAAGAAAAAACATATAAATTTGTGGATTCTTGGAAACAGAATCATACGTGGCTAAAGTATGACAGTGAACTGAACATCATGAAATGTGAAAGAGGTGTGAACTATTTGATAAATCTGGAAAAAATAATTCCTTCCAGGATGGGTGTTCATCATTTAGAAAGGCAAATGTAGAGATTCATGAGTCATCTGATTACATGGGGCATCCAGAAAAGCATTTTTTGCTCACTCTATAACCCCTGCAGAGCAGCCATTAATGAAACATGTCCAAAAAATGGAAGAAAAAGAATTTGAACAAATGAAGGTTCTTTTTAGAACAACTTTTCTTCTTGCTAAAAAAGCACGGCTTTTGACTGATTTAAAAGATGAAATAAACTTATGTGCGAATGGGGTCTCGGTCAGTGACACCTACTGCAATGACAAACAAGTGAGAGTATTCACGGAATATATTTACAAAGATAAGATGGAAGTTCTAATCACATTGGTGAAATCGCAAGATTTCTTTTCTAGTTTGTCAGATGGCTCAACAGACAAAAGTATTACAGAAGAGGAGGTAGTTTATCTCTGCATTTTGGAGAAGGGCATCCCTGTTACTAAATTTGTAGCACTTAAGCCTCTTGAAAAGGCAGATGCAGAAAGTATAACATCAACATTACAAAATACCGTGGAAATTGACCTCCAAATACTAGACTGGAGAAATAAGCTTGGTTGCTTGTTGTTTTGATGAGGCATCAGTCATGATGGGCAGCAAATGGGAGTAGCCACAAGGCTAGAGGAGGCCAGATTTTTAAAAGTGGTGCACTGCTGTGCACATAGACTTGAGTTAGTCACTAAATACGTGACCAGGGGGACACCCCTGTACTCCACAGTGGAGGATTTGCTTTCCTCACTGCACAGTTTCTATGAGCACTCTGCTTTAAACTGGTCAGGCTTACAGGCTGCAGGGGAGGCACTGGGCATCAAGGTACTGCACCCTGTAAATACTGGGGGAACAAACGGGCTGCCACACTACCAGCATGCTGTTAAAGTGATGCAGACAAATTATCCAGCTACTGTTACATATCTAGAGGACCTATCAGTAAATGGTACAGGGGATAAAAGAGAAAAGGCCACTGCAATTCTGAAGCAGATAAAATCATGTAAGGTATTGTATTTCATCACCTTCCTAGAATTCTACATGGCAGTCATATCCAGACTAACGCTGACATTCCAGCAAAATCACTTAACTGTAGACTCTGTGCAAGCTAAAGTTCTGTCTATCATGAAGAAACTAAAAACTCTTAGAGATTCGGAGACTATTGATTGCCTTGAAACAGGAATCAGTATTGTGGATGGTAAGCTGCATTACAAAGGTGTGGAGCTTAGTTCCTCTGGTTCAGCAAGACGCAGCAGCAGATCAGAGTCTGACGAAAATGCAAACAGTGCCAAGAGCAGCGTAGTGTCTATTGTAAAAAAAGTGCTGGATTCCACATTAAATCAAATGGAAATTCATTTATCTGAATTTGTCAGTGATCCTGTCATTGCTGAAATGAGAATTTTCAATTTGTCTAACTGGTCTAACCATGAAGATTCCTTGGCAGAGTATGGAGACGCAGAAGTCAAGTCATTATTTTCTTACTACAGTGACATTCTGGAACTGAAGGGGTACAGTGCTGTTTCAGCACTCTTGCAGTGGTCGGAACTGAAAGCATATGTCCACAACCTAAATGCAGCTTACCATCCAC
This sequence comes from Neoceratodus forsteri, assembly GCA_016271365.2. Lineage (NCBI taxonomy): Eukaryota > Metazoa > Chordata > Ceratodontiformes > Ceratodontidae > Neoceratodus > Neoceratodus forsteri. The sequence continues at coordinate 981,232,640 of CM057458.1, read as the reverse complement.
CTTTAGATTCCACTACTATGTGGGGTAGAGTTCTCTCGGAAGAAAGGATGACCTCAAAATATTCTAGCTTTGCTGAAAATATTTCTTATAATTCCATCTTCAATTGCGGATTGTGAACGAGGTTTCTCGTTAATGTCACAAATAAAAAATGACTGGAGGGCAAACCTGAGACCAGAAACTGTGTCAGTTTTAATGGCCATTAATCTGAGCAGTGAGACCGCGTCCACATACCACCAGATAATGCCATAGCTAGGTGGTGGACATCAGGAAAGAGAACAAGAAGACCTCAGATTGCTCCTTATGGTTCAAGAAAAGAGGAAGAAAAGGCTGGGAAAGTGAAGCAGACACTGAAATGTAGAACAGTATATAAATATACTACAGTTGTTCCATATACTACTATTTTAAAATTCAGTATCTTTGTTCAATTTTTATCATTTTTGTGCAGGTAGTTCGACTGGGAGTATGTAACTTTGCTCACATGCACCATAGTGCATGTACCGTAAAAGTTTATTTCTATCCTGATTTTCCCTACAGGGCCCTATCCATCTGCACCTGCCGCCAACCCCAGGAAACAGACCTAGCTAACCCCCCACCAACCTGGGTACCCAGAGTGTGACTTTTCAGACTCTGTATGTGTGCACAGCACTGTGATTTAAGATTTAATGCTACTAATTATCCTGATCCACCCCCGCCGTGTTTCTGTTCCCTAAATAAATCAGATTTGTTGTTGTTAAACTTTAAACTGTCTGAAGTGTCAGTACCTTCATGCCAAGCACTGTATTGGTTTGTGTATGCTGCATAACCTTATTTTTAGGGGTCCTCAGAGATGAACCTGCGAATCAGTCTCGAGGGTAAGTGGTACCTTATGAATGAACAGTGTACATGTGGGGTATTGGTACTGTAACTCCTGTGCATCGTGTGGGCTATTAGAGAGATTAGAAGGGATCTCAGTGTCCCAGAGGGCTGTGACTAAACTAGACCAACCATTACAAACCCTGACCTCTGGGTGGAGGCACCCGCATAGAACTTTGGCCCCTTAACCTGTCAGTAGTCAAGCAGGCAGGGTAGTGGCCCTGGGATAGCGCCAGCTGGGGGTTACACTGTATCCATATAACTTATCAATATTAGCCCGACTTCATTTTAATTTAAAAAATAAGTTTCTAACTCTAACCCTTTTCTATTAAACCCATTCAGAGAGAATTCCATTGCAAAAGGCTATCTAGTGAACCTTTAGGGCTAGACACTTAAGTGGTTTTAAATAAAGCATGGAGCCATATCAAAATGTTTTGTCCTGTTACACTTTGATACATGTTGATAAACCTCATTACACGCTTACTTACAGCATTATGGTTACATGTGTATTGATGTATAGACCTAGTATTTTCTTGTTAGAATTTGCTGGTGCTGCATATACTCACTTGTTACTCAAGAGACTCATATTTAGTTCCAAAATGGAGAGAAAATGTTGACAGTGTCAGTGGCTTAGTAGGTTGCATGATCACCAAAAAGACTAGATGGTTATGGGTTCTAGTCCAACATGTTGCCAAACCAGTTAAACCATGTTAACTACTGCCAATCTCTGGCGGCACTTCTTATGGAAGCTGAAGATCCCATGGCACTTAACGTTAAAGTAAAGGATTTTTCCAGTGTTGTGACCAACATTTCCCCAGTAATAAAACAAGTCCATGTCACCCACCCCCAGGACACACCTAGAAATGAGTTGCACAGCTGAGTGTTCCTTTCCTGGTCAAAACGTACATATAAACATGCCAGCCCAGTGGTGTGGAGGGATAAGATGCTGAGCACCTCACTTCCTGACACACTGGTGACCTGTGTTTGGGAGCTGCATGGTTGGCAGAGGTCAGCCTGGGAGAGTGCTGGGAGAGGACTGAGCAGCCACCTGCCACCTCTCCTCTCCCAGACTGGGGTGGTTGGCAGTATCAGGTCTTGGCTGCCATGATGTGGAGGCCTGGTGGTAGTTCATGGAGCTCCAGGAGGCAGATGTAAGTCGGGGGAGGATGGAGCTACAGTAACTGGACGATAAGCGCACTTCCACGCACATGCACCGCTCAAACATGCCACAGTTGTAGGAAGTGACAGGCAGGAAAATCAGGTGGAAAAAGGAAGGCATCACATGGCTGTACAACACCCACACATTAGTGCCCCCACCCACCACATCACCAGGGGAAGCCTGTCAGTGGTTACTGGATTCAGGCATAGGGGATGGCCCTCCCTCTCCTGACCACCCCATGGGGTGAATCCATGGGGGTACTGAGACGACAAGTTAGCCTGGGCAGATACTGGATGGTGGGGGGCAGTGAAGCTAGGCAGAAAGGAGCTCAACCTCATCATTGCCAAAGAAGGAAAAACAGAATAGGGAAAAAATGCAAATAAACAAAACATTTGGGGTATGTGCCCTTATAATGTTAACCATGTAGCAAAGGCACCTCAATAATAAGATATAGGATAATGGATGGGAAGTGTATGCTACGAGAATGCAATGACACCTGAGGTGTGAGATGCTACATAAACCACGAGGTGAAGCATGGTGCGTCCACTTGGCAAGACCAACATACATAATTTGTAATAGCTGTCCTGTCGCAAAAGATCCAGAACTGAGCAGAGCTGGGGGGTGATTTCACCTTGGACAAGTTTGTGAAGATGCCCCTTCTTGACTGTAGGGACAAAGACACATTGGTTACAAAGAGGATACATCAATGAAGGAGTGTAGGAAGGCTTTGGCATAGCCATGGGTACACTGAAGTTCTTAGTTTCCTATGTTATCAATCCATCATCTTTCATCATTGAGCAAAAAGTCCTACTCAGATTGGTGTGCATGCTATTAGAAACATAGAAACAGAACTTGGTGGCAGAAAAGGACTGCTTGGTCCATGCAGTGTGCCCAGATGTTCCCTTCCTAATCTGTCTTTGCACACCATAACTGGTCTTAGGTGACCCTCCTTCCTCTGTGCCTGTTTACTAATTAACTATTACAAATATATGTCTCCTGTATGTCTATCCCACTGTTGTTTTTCATTGACTAGCATGTACATTATTATATTTTTATAATATCATACCTGTAAATTGAATCAAAGATGTCTCCATGTTTCTTTCCATATGCTTTTTCATGCTGCCGTTTCCCTTCTCTGAAATTTAAACAAATTGTGTAACTTTGGTGCAGGAATACTATATCCCATTTTAAAGCAATCACTGGGAATGGAACTATATATCTGATGTGTATTATAATTTCTAAGGTTCACATCTGGAAACTCTCATGTATAAAAAAACAACAAGAAATAAACTATAAAACATTAATACAAAAAATCAATTTGACATGAACACTAATACGAATCCACTATATGCCAATGCTTGGTTGTGTTTGTTATTCTAACCCACGAGGCAAAAGAAATCTTGCTTAGCTTCGAGCATTATGAGATTGCCCAAGAGTTAGAGGAACTGAAATTATGCAATGGGGCTTGGTGAACTCTAGCCCTAAGACAAACGCATACCATTGTGATTCTATCCCCCTCCATACAATTGGAATGTCAGCACAGTGATGCCACAAATCCAGATGATGGAACAATAAACTTTGGTATCACTATAAAGTATCTCTGATTCCCATTTACCAATATACACATTTATTATAACTGGGGGCCATATTGGCCCCCATCACCAATCTCTTAATTTGTTAGAAATCCATTCTTTCTTCATCAGGATTTGTGACATTGTCATATTGCAGACATTCTTATTGTCTGGAAGGGGATGGACTCACAATTGTATGCATTTGTCTTATGGTTAGAGAGCAGCAATCCCCACCTTCATTTAAAGTTCACCATACATAAACAGGAAATTATCTTTCTTAACTTGAAAATGTTAAGATGGGAAGTGGTAATGTGGCACTACTCTGTTTACAAAACCAACAATAAGAATAGTTTCTTAACCAACAGATGCCACCCCAAGCATGTCCCTAGAAATATCCCAAAAAGTCAACTTATCCATACACTATGCAGTCGTTCAAGGAGGGAGGACTGCTAAGAGAGACATACTGAGTAGGTTCAGTGCTTCAGTGAAAGAGGCTATGGCTGGGAGTTTATAAGCTTTGCACACAGGGATGTAGACGGTATAGACCATGGTGGTATGCTGGTACCTAGACACAGAGAAAATACCCCTTTATTCACATGTGTGTAGTTTTATTGTACTAGGTCCAATTAAATTAGAGATTTAGTGGTGAAATTTGGGGAATCTTACACATTGATGAAAAACTGAAGAAATATGTGGGCAATGCCCCAGCAATGGTGTAGAGACATCCTGAAACAGTATGCGACAAGGTTATTAATAAGTTTCTTCATGTACCAAAATGAACAACACTCCTTGGTCATTACACCCCTGATGGCACCCACAAGTGTGGAAGTGTTAATATTATCCCTTTTGAAAAGTGCAAGTCTTTACTAATCATACCTCAGGTGAAATCTACCAAAGTAGGGACTTTATTAACTGTTATTCCAGAGGGGCAGTGTATTTGTTACAGAGCTCCTGTGGAGCATTCTCGTTGGGCTCATAATACAAGCATTCAAAGCCTGCATGGGGAGCAGTCAGGAGCCATAGAATGGAATGACAACTCACATGCCATTGTACAGCATATATGTGAAACACAAAATGCCGAGCACAAAGTGATATTCACTGACTTAAAGAGAATAGTGTTGGGACCCAGGGAAGTAACTGGGAGCAGAAGATTGGTCAAAAGAATGTTTTGGGTTTCTGAACTAAAAGAGCAAGAGGGCGGAGGCCTCAATGACAGTATAGATTTGGTGCCTGATTTTAAAATGGAGTTCGATGCGCATAGGGACATGCATCAGGAAGTTTGATGCAAGTGATGACTTGCATCAAGCAATGTGGCAATTCCAATTCTACATTAAAAAACAACCTAGCCACAACTCCCTGGCGCAAATCCCTTGTGCCAGACACAGGACTTAAAAACCTCCCCATCTACATTTGCATCATAGGGGAGCTATTCTACTGGGTTTGCACTAAACCTTTGCGCAAGCTGCCTTAAAGTGAGTAAACTGTCTAACTGGCCCAACCCTTGTAAAGTTAGGCTGAGTTGTGTCCAAGGGCTTTGGCGTAGCTGTGGAAAATATTGTGGTTGATGCAGAGTTTGATGCAATCCCTGCGTCAGCCTTCTAAAATTGGGCCCTTGGTATCTTTTGTATGCATTGCTGTTTTTCAACCTTACTATGAATATACTTGACATCTTGTTATCAGTTGTATTACATGACATTTTACACATTTTTTCATGGTCACTTCTGGGATCAGATTTCCATGCAACTGTACTTGTTTTTGATTATCAAAATTTGGATACAGTACTGTTATGTCTTTATATTTTGGCTCAACCATTTTTTGAGCAACTTTTTACAGGTCCATTAACACATTTGTGCATGGAAGCTGGCTTGTGTAATGTCATATTTCGCATGAACATGTCTGTATGTATAATGTTCTTGCGCTTATTTTTATGTCTCTGCAATACTCTCCTAGTACCTGGCTATTTTTGCCATGCTGCTTTTAAACTTACATTTTTAACTCACGTGTTTTACACATTGATACTTTGTAAATGCACTTAATTTTGATTGTTTAATAGCTGTATTTAAACAGCACTAGGTACAGTAACTAACACACTATCTCTTATGAAGCAAGGCAGCTGTACATGCAAAATGTATGACATGCACCTAGAAACATAGAAACATAGCATTTGATGGCACATAAGGACCACTTGACCCATCCAGTCTGCTCATTTCTTCTTACCAACACTAGTACGACAGACTGCTCTCAGTCTCAGCTCTTTCTCTATCCCACCTTCTTTCCACTATGATTCCCTATGCTTATCCTGTGCATTCTTAAATCTCACCACTGTTTCTGCCCACACCATCTCTGTGGGAAAGCTGTTACAGGAGTCTCACCACTCTTTCTGTGAAGTACTACTTCCCACATCTCTCCTGAAGCTACCATGTTCAGCTTCTTACATGTCCCCTTGTCCTTGGGCACCTTTTTCTGAAAAAACTCCCTCCTGTACCTTATTTACCCCTGTGAGGTATTTAAAAGTCTTTATCATACCCTCTCCATCCCAGGATGTACATGTTGAGATCCTTAGTTTCTCCTCATAGGGCTGTTGATGAAGACCCTGCACCATTTTAGTTGCACTCCTCTGGACTGCCTCTGCTCAGTCTATGTTCTTCTAGAGATGTGGTCTCCTCCATAACTGGGCACAATAATCTAGGTGGGGTCTTATCAGTGAACTATATAGAGGCAGCACCACCTCCCTCTTTCTTCTGATGATACCCTTCCCTGTGCACACCAGCATCCTACTCACCCCCCTGCCTTGTCACACTACCTGGCCTCCATTAGGTCATTCAGTACTATTACCCCCAGATCTCTTTCCTGCTTGGTGGTTGTCAACACCATTCCACCCATGTGCTCTAAGTGCATTGTTTTGCACTTTTTCCATTAAAATCCATACCCTTGACAACTCCTCTAGTTTTCTCAGGTCTCTGCTCATGCTTTCCACCCACCACCCTCAGTGTCCACCCTATTGCAGATTTTGGTGTCATTCAGAAAGAGACAGATCTTCTCTTCCCTTCTAGCTCCTCTGATATGTCACTTATAAAAACATTAAAGAGGACTGGTTCCAGCACTGATACCAGAGGCATCCCACTGGTCACCCTCCCTTCCTTGAGGTGAACTCCATTTACCACCATCCTCTGTCACCTATTCCCTAACCAATTTACCACCTTTGGACCCACTCCTATGCTTACTAGCTTGCTCATTAGTCTCCTACGTGGAACGGTATTGAACACCTTACTGAAATCTAGGTAGATCATGCCCACTGCTCCTCCCTGATCTAGTTCCTTGGTTTTCCAGTTAAGGAAATCTATCAGATTCATTTGACACAACCTCCCCTCTGTGAAACCATGCTGACTCAGATCTGGTACATAGAAACATAGAATTTGACGGCAGATAAGGACTGCTTGGCCCACCCAGTCTGCCCATTTCCCTACCTACTGGATAAGCTGCAGATCCTAGTTAACCAGCAGCCTACTTCTTCCTACCCCAACCCCCCAGAACTGCCTTATGACTATCCCATGCATGCTTGAATTCCACCACTGATTTTGACTCCACAACCTCCTCCGGAAGGCCGTTCCATGCATCCACAATCCTCTATGTGAAAAAATACTTCCTTAAATTACCTCTGAGCTGCCTCCCCTCTATCTTCAAATTGTGCCCTCTTGTTCTTGCACACCTCTTTTTTTGAAAGATGCTACCCTCTTGGACTTTGTTGATTCCCTTGAGGTACTTGAACATTTCTATCATGTCCCCCTCTTCCTTCTTTCCTCAAGGCTATACATATTAAGCTCCTTTCATCTCTTCATATGTCTTCCGGTGCAGACCCTGCACCATTTTAGTGCCCTCCTCTGGACAGCTTCCATCCTGTCTATGTATTTGTGGAGATTGGGTCTCCAGAACTGCACACAGTACTCCAGATGGGGTCTGACCAGCTGTCTGTACAGAGGATAATACTTCTGTTTTCTACTGGTGATGCTTCTCCCTATGCATCCCAGTATCCCCCCAGCCCTCCTTTCTGACCTCTCACATTGCTTGCCCACCTTTAGGTCATCTGATATGACTACCCCAGGTCCCTTTCCATTTTGTTGTTGTTAATATCTCACCCCCATTGTGTACTCTTCCCTGGGTTTTGTTTCCAGGTGCATTACCTGCACTCTTAGCATTGAATCTAAGCTGCCATACATTTGACCATTCCTCTAACCTTGCCAAGTCCTTCTCATCCTTTCCACCTCACCCTGTGCATCAACTCTATTGCAGATCTTTGTGTCATCTGCAAAGAGACATACTTTTCCTTCCAGTCCCTCTGCAATGTCACTTATAAAGACATTGAAGAGGACCGTCCTAATACTGAACCCTCGGTAGCCCACTAGTAACCCTCCTTTCTTCTGAGTGACTCCATTTACTATTACTCTCTGTGTCCTATTCTCCAGCCACTTCTTTACCCAGACTGTCATCTTGGGACCCACTCCCAGGCTGGCTAACTTGTATATTAATCTTTTGTGTGGGACTGTGTCAAATGCCTTGCTAAAGTCTAGGTAGACCATGTCCACAGCCCCTCCCTGATCTACTACTTTGGTCACCCAGTCAAAGAAATCTATCAGGTTCGTCTGGCATGACTTTCCCACTGTGAATCCATGCTGCCTAGGCGTCCTGTGCCCCTCTGGCCTCTAGATACTCGACAATTCTTTCCTTCAGAAGTGATTCCATCATTTTCCCTTTCACTGAGGTTAAACTAACAGAACTGTAGTTTCCTGCTTCTGCCTTGCTCCCATGTTTGTGAAGGGGAATCACATCTGCCCTCCTCCAGTCCTCGGGTACCACCACATCCTCCCATGATTTGTTAAATAGGGTAGTCAGTGGTGTCACTAGTTCTACCCTTAGTTCTTTTAGAATTCTGGGATGAATCCCATCAGGTGCCATTGCTTTGTCCACCTTCAGTTTTAAGAGTTCTTTCAGAACCCTTTCTTCTGTAAATGGGCTGGTATCAACTTCTGCATCCAGAGTGTTTCTACTGTTTGTTTTAGGTACCTCCCCCGCTTCATTTGTAAATACTGAGCAAAAATATTTGTTTAGTATCTCTGCCTTTTCACAGTCTCCCTCTGCCCACCCTCCCTCCCCTTTATTAAGCCTCACTATCCCTCCCTTGGTCTTCCTTCGCTCCCTGATGTACCTATAAAAGGTTTTATCCCCCTTCTTAACTGAGTTGGCTATCTTTTCCTCGGTTTGGGCCTTTGCTGTTCTGACTGCCTTCCCAGCCTCCTTTTGCTTTAACTGATTCAGTTCTCTGTCCTGCTCCTTCTGCGATTCCTTGTACTTCCTGAATGCTTTCTTTTTCTCTTGAACCTTCACTGCCACTTCCTTTGAGAACCATAGTGGTTTCTTACATCGTTTTGTTTTGTTTATTTGCTTCACACAAAGGCTCGTTATCTCTGTGATGGCAGTTTTTATTATTCCCCATTGTTCTTCCACCCCTCCTTTCTGCCCATTTGCTAGTGCATTCCTTAGGCACTCACCCATTTGGGCAAAGTCAGCCCTCCTAAAGTCCAGTACTTTTGCCTTTGTATGGCTTGACTCTATTGCTGTGTTTATTGTGAACCATACTGTTCGATGGTCGCTAGTTCCCAGATGGCTACCCACTTCTACATCTGTGATTCTCTCTCCATCTCCATTTGAGAGAACCAGGTCTAAGATTGCTCCCTCTCAAGTGGGCTCCAATACTAGCTGTCTAAGGCATGCCCCCTGTAGGGCACCTAGAATAACCCCACTCTTCGAAGTGGCTGCTGCAACTGCACTCCAGTTAACATCTGGCATATTCAGATCACCCATCAGCAATATCTCCCCTTTTTCTGCCATTCTAAGTATACTTTCTATCATTTCCTTGTCCATTTCCTCCCCCTGAGAAGGGGGTCTGTATACAACCCCTGTGTGGATTGTGGTGCCATTGCCTGTCTCCAAATTTACCCACAGTGCTTTTTCTCCTTCCTGTTTACCCTTTTGTTCTGTTGCTTTTATTCCTTCTCTTATGTAAAGAGCTACTCCTACTCCTCCTCCTCTTTTACCCTTCCTGTCCCTCCTGTAGATAGTGTATCCTGGTATGTTTATGTCCCAGTCATGGTTTGTGTGTACCATGTTTCTGTGACTGCCACGATATCCAGATGTTCCTCCTCCATCAAGGCCACTAATTCAGAAAGCTTGTTACCCAGACTACGGGCATTGGTACTCATTGCTCTCCATTTTTTGATGGCTTTACCTTCTGTTGCAGCATCCCTCACTGACCTTTCTACCTCAGTCTTTTTCTCATTTAGTACCCTGTTTTGTAGGGAGAGGCTGGGATTTTCCTGTGGCTTATCAGTGCCTCCCCCTTTGACTAGTTTAAAAGCTTGCCAATGAAGCATTTAAACTGATTGCTCAAAGACTTGTTCCTTCCTGGACAGATGCAGACCATCCTGCCAGTATAGGCTGGTGTCCCTCAGGTGGAACCCCAGTCCCCAATGAAGCTAAACCCTGTGCTCCGCACCATTTTTCAACCATTCATTAAACTGCATGGTGCTAGTTACCCCGCCTCCCCATGCTATTGACAGGCAGCACCTCTGAGAAGGATGCTGTGTGTGCTACTTGTCTTAGGCCCCTCCCCAACTCTACAATGTCCTCCTGCACTGCTCTAATCTCATGATGAGCCAAGTCATTTGTCCCTAGGTGGACAATGACGTCCAAATCAGACTCCCTTGCAGCTGTTCTCGTGATCCTGAGGATGCGCTTCCTGTCCCTCCAAGCCATGGTACCAGGCAGGCACTTTACTTCAGTTTTCCCAGCTCCCCCCAGTTCTATCCCCCTAATAACTGAGTCCCCCACCAGGAGCTGCTTCATTTCCCTGTGGTGTCCTCTGCCTCCTTCCTGTGGGCCTCCCTTGTGACAGTTGTCATCAGTCTTCTCTGCGGGTGCATCCATAGGGGAGCTATGCTCCCCCAGAATGGTGTATGGATTGTGGAGTGGAACAATTGACTGGGTGTGCCTCTGTTCCACCATCCTCACTATCCCTGAGCCCACTGTGGTCCAACTGCTGTGCTTTCTTCGCAACCTCTGAGGTAACCCATTGGACTCAAGATAGTCCACAATACTTTCCTTTAGCAGTGATTCCATTAACTTTCCCACTACCAATGTCAGGCTGACTGGCCTATACTTGCCAGCCACCTCCCTGCTACCACTTTTGTGTAGTGGGACTACATCAGGCTTTCTCCAGTCCTCCGAACCATTCCTGTTTCCAGTGAGTGGTTAAGTAGACCTGTCAGAGGTACAGCTAGTATTTCCCAGAGCTCCAGCAATAACTTTGGATAAGCCCCATCTGGCCCCATTGCTTTGTCCACCTTCTGATTAGCAAGTTTCTTCAGGACTCTCATCTCAAAGAAAGGACTACTGTCCATCTCCTCTCTCCAAAAATAGCAGTTACGTAAGAACTCACCGTAACAGTAGATCTTCAAGAGAAGTTCCTGTAGTAGGTCTTCACATATAGGACTGTGCCACCTGGTGTCAGGCCTGCACGGCAAACTTGTAGCTAGCAATCCTCAGCTGAGACTGCCCCCAACATCAGGTGACGTGACATCAGACCGACTATAAAAGGGGCAGTCCCACACCCGCCCTCCAGTTCTTTTCCACCAGAGACCTAGAGATAGGAAGCAGAAAAAAGGAGTAACAACTCTTGGGACCCTGTGCCCTGGCTGAGCCAGAGGGATAGACAGGAGAAAGGAAATAACTCCAGGAGCTGGGGGATAGGTGGGTGGGAAACTAGACCTACTGCAGGAACCTCTCTCCAAGATCTACTGTTATGGTAAGTTCTTGCGTAACTGCTATATCTTACTCTGAGAGGGTTCCTGCAGTAGGTCTTCACATATAGAACTGAATACCAAGCAATCCAACAGAAAATGAAAGAAGTTGGGAGACAAGGTTCTGGGAGGAGGAAGATGAGATGCCTGCCAACTAAGGGTCTGCCTTAAGACAGAAGACCTTGCAAAACTGCAAGGCCGAAACCAGCTTGACGCTTAGAGGCAATGTCCAGACTTTAATGCTTTGTGAAGGTGTGGATGGAAGACCAAGTGGCCACTGCACAAATATCCGCAGTGGACACATTCCTGAAAAAGGCAGTAGAAGTGGCCACGCTCCTGGTGGAGTGACCTGTGACCACCCCAGAAGGGTTTCTCGTATTTCTGGTGAATGTAATGAATACAGTTAGCCAGCCACCTAGAAAGAGTCTGTTTAGTAATAGTTGTCCTAGCACTGGGAGGCAAAGGCCACAAGAGTTGGTTCTACTTTGAACCTCCTAAGTCTGTGAGGTATAGTATTTCAGGATCCTATGTACATCAAGGGTGTGCAAAAGGTATTCCACCCCTGTTGGAATGCTGAGGAAAGAAAACTGGCAGTTCAACACTCTGATTAAGAGTCATCTCCAAACAACCTTCGGAAGAAAGGAAGGATTAGTCCGTAGGGACCACATGATCCTTATGGAAAATTAAGTAAGGCTCTCTACAGACTAGGGCCTGTAGCTCAGAAACCCTTTGAGCTGAAATGACTGCAACCAAAACAGGGTCTTCCAAGCCAGGAAGTGCATATCACAACTTGCTGCCAGTTCAAACAGGGTAAAGTAATTTTTCTAACATAAATTTAAGGTCCTGGGGACAAGGATTCTGGACCGGAGGTTTAATGTGATGGATCCCCTTCAAGAAAGTCTTGGAAACCTATAGCTGAGCTAGGGGTTTTGCCCTCCAGTGGTCAGTGGTAGGCCAACACCACACAGAGATGGACCTTCAGTGAGGAATGACTGAGACCCAACTCAAAAGATGTAAGAGGTACTCTAGCACCTGGGAGGCCGAAAGAAGAAAAAGGGTCCAAGCTCTTGGCTGTGGCCCAAATAGAAAACCTCTTCCATTTCATGGCATAGGTAGACCTGGTAGAGGGTTTCCTAACCTCCACCAGGACCTGGGAAACTTGCATGAAAACCCCATAGCGAGAAATCGCTATGTCCACAGGTGCCACGCATGAAGGTGGAGAGACTTGAGGCTTGGATGGACCAGGGTGCCCTGCTCCTGAGACAGAAGGTCGTGGGAAAGGGGCAGAGGAATCAGCGGTTCTAGAACTAGTTGTTGCAACAGTTGGAACCAAATCTGCCAAGGCCACAGAGGAGCTATCAAGATCATGTGAGCACCCTCTGCCTGTGCCTTCAGAAGAACCATCTGAATGAGAGGAAAAGGAGGAAATGTGTACAAAAACCTCCCTGTCCAGGAGAGAGACAGTGTGTCTCGCCAAAAAACACCATGCCCAGGAACGAGCGAGCAAAAGCTGGGTCATTTTGCGTTGTATGGGGATGCAAACAGATCGAGGTCTCAACGACCCCATTGAAGAAACATGTCTTCTACTACCTCCTGCTTCAGATCCCATACATGAGCCCTGGCAACTGATTGGCTGAGACTGTTTGCCAGGGTATTGTAAACTCCCAGCACGTGGACTGCCGTCAGGTTCATGCCATGCCGATTGCCCAATACCATACCCTCATTGCTTCTCTGCAGAGAGGGTACAACCGGAGTACCTCTTGGTTTGTTGAGATACCAGACAGTAGCCATGTTGCCCGTCTGGATGAGTAGTGTTTTCCAAAGAAGTAACAACTGGAAGGCCTGGAGTGCACAGAGACCTGCTCTTGTCTCCAGGATATTGATGTGAAGATTCTCCTCTGAAGGGGACCAGGAACCTTGTGTCCAGTGATCCCCCAGATGAGCTCCCCAACCCAGATTGGAAGCATCTGAGGTAAGGGTTTGGCAAGGAGCCTGACAGTGGAAGGGGGCCCCTACCAACAGGTTGGTGAGGTCCTTCCACCAGAGGAGATCTTTCTGAAGACTGCTGGAGATCATGACCAACTGGTCCATGTCATCCAACCGCTGATCCCACTGGACTCTGACAGACCACTGTTTAACCCTCATGTGCAGCCTGGCCAGGGGACCATTGGGATAGCTGCTGCCATAAGACCCAAAAGGTGAAGCACTGAGAGAGCTGGAGTCCACGAGACTTGGCCACAAGGTGTCCTGAGAGACCAGGGTCTCTGCTCGGTCTAGTGGAAGAAAGGCCTTGCTCTGGACCATATCTAGTACTGCTGCAATAAAATTGGAGGTGCTGGGAGGGTAGCAGCTGGGATTTTGTAAGTTCACTGAAATTCCCAGGTGGGAAAACAGATCCAGAGTGAAGGATAGGGAATCCTTCAGGCTGTCTGGAGATGGGGCTGAAAAGAGCCGTATCCAGGTATGGGAACACGTATATGTCCCTGCAGTGAAGAAAAGCCACAACCACCGCTAGGCACTTGGTAAATATCTGAGGTGCTGAAGACAGGTCAAATGGCAGGGCCTCAATTGGAAGTGATTCTCCCAAAGGAGAACCTGAGGAAGCGGTGTGGTGGGAGAGGACAGGGATATGGAGGTAAGCATCCTGCATATCCAGGAGCACAGTCAGGTGTTTGGCAGGAATAGGGGTAGAGTCCTTGTAGTGAGCATGTGAAACCTCTTGAACTCCACAAAGAGGTTTAGCATGCTGAGGTCCAGAATAGGTCTTAGATCCCCTGTCTTCTTTGGAACTAGGAAGAAGGGAGTAAATCCCTTCCTATCTGATCCCGAGGAACGGGCTCTATAGCAGCCTCTAGCAGTAGAGCCTGGATCTCCTGATGGACAATGGGGATCTGACCTGGAGCATAAAAGGACCTTCCCGGGGAGGGTTGGTGGGAGGAATCTCCAGGAACTCGATGGAGTGACCTCTTTGTATGAGCTGAAGCACCCATACGTCTGCGGTGACAGCCTTCCACCTGTCCGGGTGGAGGCCGAACCTCCCTCCTACTGGCTCCTCCATGGATGGTGGAGGGAGCAGGAGGAGGGGAGCAAGTCAGGACATAGAGGGAAGGGGAGCCTTAGCTCCTGAGGCTGCTTTGGCAAACTTGGCCTGAGGAGGTTGTGCTCCTGACCCAGTGGCATGACGTTTACCTTGACGTTTGCCCTGGTTCTGGTTCCTGTTCCAATTTCTTCTGCGGTGAAAGGGCTGTTCCTTCTGTCCTGCCTGGTACATGGAGCATATGTCTCTTAACGACCTATCGCTCTCCTGTAGCTCGGTGATGATATCTTTAGCGTCGCCGCCAAAGAGAACACATCCCCTAAAAGTCATGTCCAAAAGGGTGGACTGAATGTTCAGTGCCAGATGCCAGATGCAACCAAGTGAGGTGCCTAAGGCAGATCCCCGAGGTTGCAGCTCTAGCAATGGAATCAACTGAATCATAGGTTGCTCGAGGCGTGTCTGCATGATGACTTGTTCATCTGCACCTTATCCAACAACTTCTCCCTGAGTTGTTCATCGGGGACGTCTCGGAGGTTCCGCTCTAACTCTGAGAGTGAGGACTTCTGGATCGCCACCATGTGTGAGACATAGTTGAGAGACCGTATGGCACAGGTGGAGGAGGCGTAAATCTTTCTGCCAAACTGATCTAGTTGCTTCGAGTCCTTGTCTGGAGGAGAGGAACTGAGGTGTTTGGGTTGGGCCGAACGGTCATGAGCAGCAGTAATGACCATAGAATAAGCTTTGGGCTGTGAAGTCAGGTGTGAGACCCCTTCCGGGGGGAAATAGGTCCTGTCAGCTTTTCTGGATACTGACAGGATTGAAGAAGGCTGCTGCCAAATAGTGGACGTAAGGTCCTCGTGTGGACCTATCCAAAGGGGGATAGGGAGGGGATCCACATTGGCGAGATCTAAATGCTCAGCTAATCGCTTCCGCTGAGGGTCCAGCTTCTTAGATGACCAGCCCGAGGTGTTTTGTATAGGTTCAAAGAAGCTCCCTGAAGGAGGGGTCCTCTGGTGGAGATTTGGATGATGTCTTAGGCTGAGGTTCAGGAACTGGAGAATGAGGTTTCAAGTCATCACCATCTGAGTCGTCGTCACCAGACTCAGAGAACTCCGGCCTAATGGGCAAAGAGGGATCTACTCCCATGTCACCCACCAGTAGAGAACCCAAAGCATGGCCTGATGGCATCGGGCTGGGAGGGGGAGCCCCTGGGAGAGGGGTGCCCCCTAGAGGCTGGGACTTTTTTAACTCAGACAGGAGCTGTGACCTGGCATCCTGCCACCAGGCGGTATAGTATTAGGCAGAGGTGCAGGAGGTGGTGTCTGAGGCTGAAAACCTGGGATGCCCAGGGTAAGAATAGCTGTGGGGGAGGCTGCCAGTAAGGGTATTGGTACTGGTAACCCAGAAACCCTTCAACAGGTATCCAGGCATTGGGTGCCCGGACGTCAGATAGCCCGGTGTCGGGTAGCCAAGCATCGGGTAGCCTGGCAAAGGGTAGCCCGGCATCGGCAGATAGCCTGGAGCCGGTGGCATATGGCTTGGCATTGGAAGTGAAGGATCCAGCGGTGGGCCACCCTGTGGTAGAAGGTGGGGTTCAGGCCCCATACCAGCGCCAGAGGGACCAGCAGGAGGAGCTGAAGTTCTGGCTGGGGGAGGCGCTGACGGGCTGCTAGGTGGCAGCCAAAAATCAGGCAAAGGGCCCGAGGGTTCCGAAGGATGAGGGTCCATAGAAACATAGAAGTTGATGGCAGATAAGGACCGCAATGCCCATCCAGTCTGCCCATTTCTTTTTCTACCTTATAAATGTGCCATCGGCCTTTGCTCTGTCAGTGGCCCATCTATTCATAGTCATTTGTATTGCTCCCTTATGCCTATCCCATGCCTGTTTGAAGCCCTGCACTGTATTCATAGCCACCACTTCTTGTGGTAAGCCATTCCATACATCCACCACCATTTCTGTGAAAAAGAATTTCCTCACATTCACCCTTAATCAGCCCCCCTCTAATCTCATGATGTGTCCTCTTGTCCTGCTATTTTTCTTATATTTAAACATATTAGACTCTTTCACCTTGTTAATGCCCTTAAGGTGTTTGAATGCCTCGATCATATCACCTCTCTCCCTCCTTTGCTCAAGGGTATACATATTGAGCTCTGTTAATCTGTCCTAATATGTCTTCTGATGCAGTCCCTACATCATTTTGGTTGCCCTTCTCTGGACTGCCTCAATTTGGTTAATGTCCTTGTGAAGATGTGGCCTCCAATACTGCATGCAGTACTCCAGGTGGGGCCTATCCAGTGTCTTGTAAAGAGGATTATTACCTCCTCTTACAACTTGTGATACCCCTACTAATACACCCTAACACCCCTAGCCTTACCTACTGCTTTAGAGGTCGGTTGATGATTTCAGGTCATCAGTGATGATGATGCCCAAGTCTCTTTCTTCCTTTGTGACTGCTAGCAACTCCCTCCCAGCCTATAGGTGGCTTCAGGGTTTCTCTTTCCTATGTGCATGATTTTGCACTTCTTGCATTAAATCCCAGTTGCCACTCTTCTGACCATTTTGCTAGTTTATCCAGATCTCTTCTCATTCTGCCCACCCCATCTGGATCATCTACTCTGTTGCAGATCTTGGTGTCATCTGCAAACAGACAAGCCTTACCCTCTAGACCATCTGCAAGGTCACTAATTAAGATGTTGAAGAGGACTGGCCCCAGGACTGATCCCTGAGGTACCCCGCTGACTTGCATCTCTTCTGACTGTATACCATTTACCACCACTCTCTGTTTTCTGCCCGTCAACCAGTTTTCCACCCAGTTGACCAACTTCTGACCCACCCGAGCCTACCCAGCTAATTTATCAATCTTCTATGTGGAACAGTGTCAAAGCTTTGCTGAAGTCAAGGTAGGCAACATCAACTGCTCCCTTGGTCCACCACTCTGGTTACCAGTCAAAGAAATCTATGAGATTAGTTTGACAGGACCTTCCTTTGTAAACCCATGCTGTCTTGGATCCTGTGCCCCTATGAATTCCAGGTGTTGCACTATCCTTTCCTTAAGGAGTGCCTCCATAATCTTGCCCACTACAGAGGTAAGACTGACTGGTCTGTAGTTCCTCGCCTCCTCCCTGCTACCACTCTTGTGGAGCGGGATCACATGAGCCCTTCTCCAGTCTTCTGGGACCTCTCCTGTGCCCAGAGACTCACTAAACAGTTCTGCTAATGGCTCTGCTAGTTCCACCTTTAGCTCCTTAAGTACCCTGGGATGTATGCCATTAGGTCCCATTGTCTTATCCACCCTGAGCTTAGCAAGCTCTTGTAGGACCCTTTCTTTGTGAAGGAGTGTGCTCACCTCCCTCCCCCTGTGTCCATGATGCTGAGCTGTGGGCCCTGCCCTACCTTCTCTTCGGTAAATACTGAGCAAAAGTATCTATTTAGGATAGATGCCTTTACAGGGTCCTCCTCCTCCTCACATGCTCCTTTTCTCCATTAAGCTTAGCAATCACCCCCTCTGGACTTTCTCCTTTCACTAATGTATCTATAGAAAGTCTTGTCACCTTCTTTTACTGTTCATGCTAGTGTTTCCTCAGTTTGGGACTTTGCCTGCCTTACTGCCTTCCCTGCTTCCCTTAGGGCAGTTTGGTATGCCTCCCTATCTTCATCCCGCTGTGTTCCCTATATTTCCTGAAGGCCAGCCTTTTGGCTCTGACCTTTTCTGCTACTGTATTTGAGAACCAAAGTGGTTTCCTTCTTCTTTTGCACTTCCTTTTCTGTCTAACACAATGGGATGTTGCTTCAAGTATTGCATCCTTAATGCTTGCCCACTTTGCCTGTACCCCTCACCTGTGTTTCTTTTGCCAGGGCTAGCTTAACTCTGTTGGCCATCTTATCAAAGTCAGCTCCTCTGAAGTCCCATATTTTTGCCTTGGAATGGGATGATTTAGATGTAGTAGCCAAATTGAACCATACCATGTGATGGTCACTGGCCCCCAGGTGACCTTCTACCTGGAGATCTGTGATCCCTTCCTTGTTAGTCAGTACTAGATCTAGGATAGCCCGGTCTCTTGTGGGTTGCTGTACCAGTTGTTTGAGGCCCTCCCCTTGCAGGGAATCCACTATGTGTCTAGTTCTGGCAGATGTTCCTGCTGGTATTGACCAATCTGTATCCAGCATGTTGAAGTCTCCCATTATCAGAACCTCCCCTTTAGCTGTCATGTTTTGTATATCTTCTAACAGTAATGTGTCTATGTCCTCCCCCTGGTCTGGGGGCCTGTAGACAACCCCAGTTCTTATGGCTGTCCCATTTCCTGTTTCCAGGGTGACCCACAGTTCTTCTGGCTCCTTATGTGTATTCTGAATTTCTTTAGCTTTGATATTTTCATTGACATACAGGGCCACCCTCCCCTCTTTTGCACCTTGGTCTCTTCTGTACAATACATAGCCGGTACTGAAGTCTCCCAAGTGTGGTTACTGGTAAACCACGTCCTCACTAATTGCTACTATGTCCAGTTTAGCCTCTGACATTATTGCCTGCAGGTCTGGGATCTTATTTCCCAGACTGTGAGCATTTGTGTACATGATTTTCCATTGGCCAGATTTTGGTGTGTTAGGTTGTAGGTGAGGTTTGGCATTACCCCGCAAGGCCGTATGGGGAGACAAACCTTTTTCTTACCTGGTGATGCAAATGAACTGCAAATATGCTGAATCCCTGTTTGACCACTAGCTGAGGGGAGGGTGTTCTTCCCATTCGACGTATGGAGTGCTCACCCTCTCCCATTTGCTAGTTTAAATATTCTGCAAAGACGCCAAACTTCTGCCCCAATGCACTGACTCCTCCTTAGTCAGATGCAGTCCATCAAATTTAAAGAACTTGCCTCCCAGAACTGTTGCCAGTTCCCTACAAATCTGTATCCTTTTCCTGGCACCAGCCCTTGAGCCACGTGTTTAGCTCCCCTATCTCCCCTTCTCTGACCTTCTGTCCATCTGCTCCCCTCTCACAGACTGGCAGGATCTCAGAGAAGGAGATGCTGGATGAAATAGATGATAGTTTGTCACCTAGCCTGGTCAGGTGTTCCTTGGTCTCCACAACTGACCGGCTGGTGAGATCATTAGTCCCTATGTGTACTAGGACATCAATGTTTTCTCCTGCTTTGTGAACAATTTTAGCATTGTGGTCAGTGTCTCTCCATGCTGATGTACCTGGGAGACATCTGACCATTACCCCTGGCTGGAGATGGGTATCAACTCCCCGAATCATGGAGTCTCCTATGATCAGAAGTTTTTTGGATTTCCTTTTTGCTTTTTTTGTTTTGGTTCCTGATTTGGGTGAGTTTTGTTGTGCTAGCTCCTGTGCTGCAGTGTCCTGCTCTGCAGTGTCTTCTGCCTCTTTGTTTGATTTCAGAGATAGAGGCAGATACCTGTTTGTAGTGTTTATATTCTTTTTGGAGGTAATATGTTGGAGAGCAGAGAGTGATGGGGCACCTGAGTTGCCCCTCCTAACCACCTGCCAACCTCCTGGACCAACTACCCTCTGTGGTTGAGGTTTTTCTGTTGGATGCTGGGGAAATGGCGGGTGGTTCTTATAATGTATTTCCTCTTGAATATGAAATTTGAGGCGTGCAATCTCTGCCCATGCTGCCCAGAGCTGAGCCCTAAGATCTCCACAGGCCCAGCGTGTAGGACAGTGTCCTAAATCCTGTAAGACTGTCCTTCTGAAAACTGTTCCACAGTACCTGCAGTTAATGATATCCATTCCAGATAAGTTGCTGGGTTTATAACCTAGTCAGAGTAATTAGATGGGAAAAAAAAATGCAAGTAATAGTTTGATTGTGTTTTGTTTAACTTGTTATAACAAGTTAAATTACTAGTGCCCCTGTAAATGAGCTCACCTTGTGGAGGCCCCACTGATCCACCCCTTCCTGCTCTGCCACAGGAAATGTCACAACTGTGGTACCCTATAAAAGGAGTGTAGTGTGGGGTGGTTGAGGATGGGGGTGGGTAGCTGGGTCCTTCCCCAGCTGAAAAAGAAGAACCACGGACGAAAGAACAAGGAGGTAAGAGCAGAAACAATCAGTCAACAACAAATGCAGTAACCCTGAAAGCTTATCCTAATGTTAGATAAAACTGTAAAACCTGTAAAGCACCACCTGTAATAATTTCAGAGAAGATATACGCTGTAAGAAACACTTTGCTACAGAGAAAAATAAAGCAATGAAATGTTAGCAACAAACAGTAGCAATCCCTGTGAGTAAAAAATAAAAACAAAACCACACAGTAAATCTGTTTAGCCAAAATAAGTCTTAATCCTTTTCCCTTGCTCTGGTAAGTTTCTCTACTTTGCCTTTCAAGCAGTCTTAGAAGGAAAGAGCTCAGGTGAAGCTAGGTGCCTTGGCCAGCAAACCAAGTCTTCTACCTCCAAGATATCAACTAACCTGACTTTTTAACCCTTCCTTCTGTTGAAATTACTGACAGTTTGCTAGCTCCACCCCACATACACACCTAATCATTTGGAAGAGCTGTGGAGGAAGCAATTAGCTCCTTCAATGTGAGAAGGAGACTGAAACACCTCTGAGACAACAAACCTTTTCAACAAACAAAAAAAAAAACCAAGAATAAAATAAAACACAGTGTCAAACAGTAATTTTGCTTAGCCCAATGATAAAAAAGTCGCAAAAATGTAAGCTCCACCTGTAATACAGTAATTTCAGAGAAGATATACCCTGTAAGAAACACTTTGCTACAGAGAAAAATAAAGCAGTAACAGAAGATATACCTTGCAAAAGACAAATTGAATCAGAAGATTACAGCAGTAATCTGTTAGCACACACCTGTAGGCACCCCTTGTAATAATGCAGAAGAAGGTATACCAGCAACAACAATTTGAATCAGAGAAAAATAAAGCAATGAAATGTTAGCAACAAACAGTAGCAATCCCTGTGAGTAAAAAATAAAAACAACACCACACAGTAAATCTGTTTAACCAAAATAAGCCTTAATCCTTTTCCCTTGCTCTGGTAAGTTTCTCTACTCTGCCCTTCAAGCAGTCTTAGAAGGAAAGAGATCAGGTGAAGCTAGGTGCCTTGGCCAGCAAACCAAGTCTTCTACCTCCAAGATATCCTAGCGAAGGGTAGCCCGGTATCGGCAGGTAGCCTGGAGCCGGTGGCACATGGCTCAGCATTGGAAGTGAAGGATCCAGCGGTGGGCCACCCTGTGGTAGAAGGTGGGATTCAGGCCCCGTACCAGCGCCAGAGAGACCAGCAGGAGGAGCTGAAGTTCCGGCTGGGGGAGGCGCCGACGGGCTGCTAGGTGGCAGCCAAAAATCAGGCAAAGGGCCCGAGGGTCCCGAAGGAGGAGAGTCCATGCCTATGAGTCCCAAGTCCAGCAACAGATCCCTAGGAAGGAAGGGGTCCAGTGGCGGGACAGCACCTGGCGACAGGGGAAGCTCTGGGAGGGACCCCAGTGACAGGTCTGGAAGCGATCCCGACAGAAGGGAAAGGTCAGGAATGGTGGCGAACCCTGGGAGACAGAGGCAGGATTGACGGTTCCTCCATGAGCACTCTCGTCCCGGGGTCAGGGTCCACAAGGAAGCCCAACGGGAGAGAAGAGGCAGCTGTGCAGTCGATGGGCGTACCGTCGACTGACTTATCAGTTGCGACCAGGCTGGCGGCAGCTGTTAGACCGCAGACATACTTATCAGTCAGGGCCCAGTGCCTGGTGACAGAGTCGGAAGGTGGCTTATTGGCAGTGCTACTAGTGGGAGAACACACAACAACTTCCAAAGAGGTGACCCCCCTGGCTGCTCGTTCACCTCTGCGGGGAGGACATCCAAGCTGCTGAAGCAGACAAAAGCCCTTTAGCAAGAGTACTCACGGTTTTTGAAGGAGAACGATGCACCCTTTTTCTTTTTCTCAGGGGCCGGTGACGACGACCTCTCCCTAAGCTCCTGGAGCTCATTTTCCATCTAAGCCAGCCTCTGGGTCAGAAGGTGGGCCTCGAGGGTCCGCTTGTGATGGGGATGGCCTGGTTAAAGCCTTAGCAAATAGCACACTCAGCTGAGTTGTGCTTAGGCCCCAGATAGAGGAGGTAACGAGAGTGGTTATCTCTGTGCGGGATTTGGGCGCTGCACTTGGTGCACTTTTTCTTTGATCGAGATGACATACACCACAAGAAAAAATGAACATTTAAACATAAAAAGAAGAGTTAAACATCGAATTGAAGCGTGCGACCAATTGCTGTTTTACCGTGTTGTCGAACGAACTGGCACGACGGTGGGAAAGAGCTGGTGGGCGGGCATGGGACCACCCCTTTTATAGTCTGTCCGATGTCTGGGGGTGGTCCCCGCTGATGACTGCTAGCTTCAAGTTTGCCATGTGGACCTGATGCCAGGGGGCGCAGTCCTATATGTGAAGACCTACTGCAGGAAGCCTCTTGAAGTAAGATCTTTTGTTACTGTTTTGTGGCATCTCCCCTTCTCCTTCCTCTGTGAACACTGAACAAAAGTATTTGTTCAGGATGTCTGTCTTTTCCTGGTCCCCTTCTAAACAGTCAACCCCTTCCCTTTTTAATCTTACAATCCCACCCTTAGTCTTCCTCTTTTCACTTTTTTCACCTTTGTCCATTTGCCCATAGCCAGCATGTTGCTTGTGGTCAGCTGTAAGTTCAAACAACATTTTGCACTACTGGCACTTTAATAAATATGTTGCCTGGTACTCCTTTAGCTTGTGAGCTCTTTTTTGTTTTTGTTCTGCTTACACTGTATAAATCTTTGGCTTTCGGCAGTTGAAATTCAATGCAAAGAAGTGCAAGATAATGCACATGAGGCACAAAAACCTGGCACAATATATCAGTTGGGGGGTGAGGATATAGCATGCACCAAGCAGGAAAGGGATCTTGGGGTTATCATCTCTGATGACCTCAAGGTAGGGAAACAGTGTGACAAGGCATCAGGTAAAGCAAATAGGATGCTGGGATGTATAGGCAGGGCAACACCAGCAGGAAAAGAGAGGTCATAATTCCGCTATACAAGACACTAGTGAGGCCCCACCTGGAGTACAGTACAGTTCTGGAGACCATACCTATGTAAGGACATAGACAGGGTAGAGAAGGTTCAGAGGAGGGCAACAAAGATGGTGCATGGATTGCATCACAAGTCCTATGAGGACAGGTTGAAGGAATTGAATATGTACTCCCTGCAGGAGAGGAGGAGAGAGGACATGATAGAGACATACAAGTACCTTGCAGGGAGGAACAGGGTGCAGGAATACACTATTTTTAAGCAAAAAAGGTGTTCCAGAACTAGAGGGCATGGGATGAAGTTGGAGGGAGGGAGGATGATTCAGAGGAAACGTGAGGAAGAATTGCTTCACAGAACGGGTGGTGGACAAGTGGAACACCCTGCCAGAGGAAGTGGTGGGGGCTGAAACAATCACGGGATTTAAGAATGCATGGGATAGACATAAAGGAATTCTGGAGGTCAGGGTTAAGGGGCAACAGACTTCTAGGAAAACAAAAACTGAACTTACAAGCTCAAATGGGCAGACTGGGTGGGCCATAGGCCCTTATCTGCCGACACTGTCTATGTTTCTATGTAAACCAGTGGGTCTAGACTCCAGAGACAATATTGTAACTGTCATGGAGGTAAATCAGAAACTACTGGGGGTCATATGCCTTGCAGTAAGCTATGAATAGTTTTTATTATAGCTCACACTGGGCCGCAGTCGTCTTAATGTGTTTTATAGACTCTGTCATGACACCACAAATATTAATCTACAGCAGATGCATGCCAACAGCAGGTGGCAAAAGTAAGCTACAGTAATTAACACTCACTACTGACTGCAAGGCTTTATTACCATCTGTGTGTAGTCTGCGTTCCCCCATGCTGATTACTGAAATGGAAGACAAAGTGGTTTCACTTAATTTTCAAATCTGAAATAAATTGTTGGGCCTCATCTCATAACTGAACTGAAATTTCCAATGGCCATCTTGTCTTTTTTCACTCTTATTCCCACCCCTACATCATTAACAGTGATGAACAGGTACGCTTTGCAAACATATATTAATTTCTGGGGACTAATTAGCATTCACCAGCCTTGGTATGGATGACACCTTTGCACTGTGCCACAGGCAGTTTAGAACATCAGTACTACAGAGCACCTGAGACAACCTAATCCGTGCCAAACCACTCCCTCTCCTGGGCCACCAAGAGGCAGCAACACATGAGAAAGATTCACCCACCCTCTCTAAGGCAGAAGGTATTCAAGACAGATGCATGTCCTATATCTGCCAATCAGCAGCAGATATCACTGGTACAGGGCATGGTCAGATCACTGGCATGAAATAGAATGACCCAACCTTTGTGCTGCAAAGCCAGCTACTCCCTGATTTTTATTTGTAAAACTGAATAGTCAGGATTAGAAAGTTAAGTAGTACTCACTTGTACTTTTATTTTGGAATAATAGCCTCCACTAGGGGTCCCTGATGCGCCAGACAATATTCCTCTTCCTCCCCACAGAGGAGGAGAGCAGTCCTTAGGATGCTCGATCCTTCTCCCCCGGCCAGCCCTCTGACTCTCGGGTCTGTTCCCAAAGCCGGGTCATCCCTTGCTGTTTGACAATTCCCATTTAATGTTTTTATTTTACCTATGAAGTGATTTTAAATAAAACTCTGCTCTTACTAACACAGTTTGTTGTATTAAGGCATTGTGAGCAAAATTATAATATAGGAATTGTTTTCATTTTTTGAAAGTCATTTTGTATTTCAAAGCTGAATTCTATTTATTTCAGAATATTAAGGTTCCATTTAGTTCCCTACTACATGCAAACATACTGTACGATATGACATTTCACTGAGAATTTTGCTCCATGGTTTCAATAATGATATCATTACAGAAAGACAGTTGAGTTAACATAGCTCCAAATTATAAGACAAATATGGGTTTTCCAGCTGTGATTGCTTAAAGGATTGATGAGCACAGCTGTAATCTTTTTTTTCATTTTTGTTCCTGCCCCCTGAACTCAGACCCCCTGCCCACCTTCTCCCCCCTCCCAATGGACACTGTGGGTAAAGTCCCAGCTTACCCCCCTGGGTTGGGGCCATGGGAGCAGGACCCCCCCTAGTGGACGGTGGAAGCAGAGGACGGCAGAGTGGGGTGGGTTGTCATCCCTGGTGGATGGCTTTTTCCAAGTGCTTGATCCCTGGGGGCAGGGATGTGCAATGACATCCAGCATCCACCCCACTGACTGGCGCCAGTCGTGGCAGTACCCCCAGCCTCCACTAGGGGTCCATGATGCACCAGACACTAGTCCCCTTCCTCCCCACAGAGGAGGAGAGCAGTCCTTAGGATGCTCGATCCTTCTCCCCCGGCCAGCCCTCTGACTCTTGGGTCTGTTCCCAAAGCCGAGTCATCGGCATTGCAATCGGAAATCCAACCGCTGTGCCGGTAGGCCAGCCACAGAGGATAGCTGTAATAATATAACATAATTTACCAGAGGCCAGGCTTAAAATGTGCAAGGCAGATTTCCATATATTGATCTCCTCATCTTGTTCATATAGCTGCACATATGTGACAAAGAACTACTATATTAATGAAAGTGCATGTGTGCTTTGATATGATAGGGTGTTTATGCATGCATGCAGGACTGAATAAATATGCGTGTGCTTTATGTATGAGAATGCTGATTTAAAAGAGTCTATCTTTTTAATGTGGTAAGAATTTTTTTCTGTTCCAGTAATTATTTAGCTGAGTGGAAGGATTTATTGCAGTATTTCGGTATACCGTTTTTACAGTGAACCCTAAACAGTGAAATCATTACAGCGACACAACCCGTTCAACATCCACAGTGTCGAAAGGGTTGCTGGACTGCTGTACAGATAATAATAATAGACTTTATTTCTATGGTGCCTTTCAAAAACCAAGGCGCCTTACAAAACTTAAAAATACATCAACATGTTGGAATCTTAAAAATATATAAAACAACTAGTACAGTTAAAATACAAAAGTTAAACACCAAATGCTTGACACCACAAGTATGTTTTCAGAGCCTGTTTAAATTCCTCCACGGTCGCGCACTCCCGTAATGGATGGAGTAGAGAATTCCAGAGGATAGGGGCCACATGCATGAATGCTCGGGCCCCCGAAGATTTTAAAGACACCCTCGGGATCTCTAGCAACACCTCATCAGCTGAGTGGAGCAATCGCCCAGGGCAGTAAGGGACCAGGAGCTCTTTCAAATAGTCTGGGCCCAGTCCATGTAGAGCTTTAAAAGTCAGAAGACTGACTTTAAAGGTAATCCGCCACTGAACTGGCAGCCAGTGCAGTTCGCACAGCACCGGCGAAATATGACTGGTCCGAGAAGTTCCCATCAAAAGTCGAGCTGCTGCGTTCTGCACCAGCTGCAGACGGCTGATTTCAACCCCAGGTAGCCCTAGGTAGAGGGAATTGCAATAGTCCAAGTGCAAGGACACAAAGGCATGGACCAGCATAGGAAGATCGCTGGACAGAACAAGGAGCTTAATCCTGGAGATATTCCTCAGATGATAAAGAGGACTTGATGACGGCAGACACCTACAAACACAGAGTCAGCCCTTTGTCAAAATTACCCCAGGTTTTCACCTGTTTAGGAAGTTGGGGTGATAAACCCCTAAGGTAAAGCCGGAGGTAAACCAACCCCGCCCCCTATCCAGCATGCCAGATCCACAACCAGCACCTCAGTCTTTTCCGAGTTCAACTTCAGCCAACTCGAGTCCATCCACTCCTGGATATCTGCGAGGCAGTTATTAAAAACCGAGAGAGCTCCATCCTCGTCAGGTGCAAAAGAAAGGTAGAGCTGGGTATCATCAACATAGCAGTGAGACCTCAGCCCATACCTTCTTACAATGTCTCCAAGGGACAGCATGTACACTGCGAACAACATGGGGTAGAACACTGAACCCTGAGGAACCCCACACGACAGAGAAACTGGGTCCAAGGAATGAACCCCGGATACCACCCTCTGAGTTCTTTCAGTGAGGTAAGATGTAAATTACCTGAGGGCTACATCTGATAGTTCACAGATGAACCTCAGGTGCTCAAGTAGGACGCCATGGTCCACAGTGTCAAACGCTGATGAAAGATCTAGAAGAACCAAGATGGAATGGTTCTTCCGATCCCTAGCCATCAGGAGATCATTGAGCACCCGAACCAGAGCTGTCTCAGTATTATGCCTCTTTTGAAAACTGGACTGGAGGGGTTCATAGATATCATGGATGGTCAAATGGTTCTCCAGCTGTATGGCCACTACTTTCTCAATCACCTTCCCTAAAAAGGGAAGGTTTGAGATAGTTCGCATGGCAGTCGGGGTCCAAAGAAGCTTTCTTCAAGAGGGGTGTTACCACCACCTCCTTCAGGGAGCTAGGAAACTCACCTGTTTCCAAGGAGCACCAGACTATTCATGCAAGGACTGGACCGATGGAATCAATACAACCCAAAATCAGAGTGGGCTGGTCCAGGGTCCAAACTACAGCATGTAGGGCGTGCACTCTGGACAATCTGCATGACATTCATGCACTCGGTTGGCCGAAGGTACTCCAGAAAAGCTGAGGAGCATTCACTAATCCAGAGCAACACCCTTGGAGTATGCTGGATGGAGCGCCACCCTGATGCCAGCCACCTTAGCTGCAAAGAATCTAGCAAGTTCATCGCACTATTTGTGAAAAGGCTTTTTGAACTTGTAGGCAGGCTGGGTTGCACAGTCTGTCTAGAGTGTGAAAAAGCTGAGCTGGTTGATTCTGAGCCACCGCAGTCTCCTGGACAGGAACTCTGCCTTCTTACGGGTGATTGCAGATTGATAGGCTTGATAATGCTCCATCAATCTAAGGTAGTCGGCATCAAGGGGAGGATCTCCGCCAGCAGTGCCTAACCTTCATCCTAGTCACCGCATCTCCCTCAAGGTCCCACCAAACCATGAGGACTGAGGGTAAAGGGAGAGAGGAGGAACACAGGACAGGAGAAATGACATCCAGGGCCACCAAAATAGCTGTATTATAGGCTATCACGAGGGCCTCTGGGTCGCTGCTTGCCACTGGAAGGGTCGAAAGGTCAAGTACTGCTGCCATGCCTTCAGAGCTAGCATCTCGTAAAGGGCGATACCTGACCATCTCCACAGGGGTAGGCCTGCGAGGGGGGTGCTAAAACTAAACTCCACGGTGTAGTGATCGGATCATCCAACTGTTTCCACCCCAAGATCAGAAACCTCAATCCCAAGGAGGAAGACTAAGTCAAGGGTGTGACTGTGTTTATGGGTAGCAGTGGTAACTATCAGTGTAAGGCCCAGAGATGACATCATCTGGAGGAAGTGCTGCCCAAACTGCGAGAATTCATCATCGATCCAGGCGTTGAAGTCGCCCAGAACCATCAGTCTGGGCGACTCGAACGCCATGTCGATGATGAAATCTGCCACTTCCTGAAGGAATTGCTTCTCATCTCCGGGTGAACGGTAGATGAGAGTGATCCTACAACCTACACCTGCTACCACGGTATAGTCAAATGACTCAGGATCCCCAACTGGTACACTCATGGGGTTAAGTTCGGTCTTAAAACAGACCGCAACCCCCTCCCCCCCATGATCCAATCTTGGGCGGGGAATCACCGAGTACCCACTGGGGTTAAAGTCTCCAAATGAGGCCAGAGTTCTCATCCAGCCAGGTCTCGGTGATGCAAGCCAGATCCACCATTTCTATAAGATCTGTAATAATTGCAGCCTTGTTTTTAATGGACCTGGCATTGCATAAAACCACCGAGCTGGATGAACCTCAGGGCTGCTCAAACCATCTGCCCACCAATATTGGTAGTGCCCTTGGCTATGGAAACCAGAGATGGTGAACCATGTTCTTGGTTCCATTTTGCCTCAGGGTGTCTCCTGGACCTCACTACCCCGATGTGGTGGCCCCGCTCATTCACCCTCCACTGTTTGCAGCCCCCATCCCCCTCCTCCCCTTATGAGCAATACCCAGAGCCCTACAGTGCTAGTATGTTGTAAACTGCAATGGGGAGGAATAAAGGGATGGAGGGTGCGGAAAGCAGAGGGTGAATAGAGCACGATGGTGGGGGCAGGCCTCCGGCACATTACGGCAATCAACTTATCAGATGGCTCTCACTGAACTAACCCACAAAACAAATAGAAAGTGAAAAAAAAAGAAATACAACAAAATATAAACCCACAACACTTAATTTAAAAAACAATAGTCCCAAAACTCCTCTTCCCTGTCATAAAAAATAAAACCCCTCAATTAACCCTCCCCAAACATAAAATACTAAATTCTAAAATATAAACAGCTCAGAGTCTTGGGCTGGGCTAGATCCACTTGGAGCAAGTTTCGCAGATGAATAATAACACTCTAATATTGCAAATAAAGTCCAGGAAGAAAAAGCAAGTCAAATATGAGTAACAAATATCTTCAAGCAAGAATCTTCAACTCCCTGGGCCCTCTGACAGCCTCGGAGAGTTAGCAAAGCACAGGCACTCTCACTGTCTGTTAAAGAAAAATGCTGAAATATGAATGTTTCCAGTCCCCAGGCCCTCTCATGCCCTGGGGAACAAGTAAAAAATACAGGCACTCTCACTGCCTACTAAATAGCAATGAATCAAGCAAATAAAAGAATTTGAGGTCTGACCATATGCAGATAGGCAGATAGATAAGCAGAAAATATATTGGTCTGATTTGAGTTCTGAAAACTCAGAAAATTCCTACACTCAGGTTGATATTTGTAGTGTAACCCCGACACCACCTCTCACATAGTGGGGGAGGAATCCACAGTTAATCCACAGTAACTCAAATTTGAACAAAGTAACTTGGAATATTAAAAAGGAAAACAGTGTGCATAGCACTCTCACCACCCATACACCAGAGTAACAAGAGCAAGCAAGGGAGGCAGGTCGAACTTTCAGGAGCACAGTTCACAACCAAGTAGAGTGGCCTGACGAACCCACAAGTAACCCAACTTAACGCAGGATGCGAGGGATAATAAAGTTCACAGCCGAGTCAACAAATTCCTCCAAAAGTCTTCCTCAGCAACAGCTCCATGCTAATGTTGCCCATTCTGAATAAACCTCTTCAGTCACTCCAATGGAGCCAGAGGTGAGTAAAGAGCTCAGAGAGTGAAATAACAAGGGAGGTAGACACCCCCCAACTGCACCGCCCGAAGCTAGCTGCTTCCCTGTCCACCCGCGACCCACGGCTAAAGGCATCATAGCAAACCAACTCCCTGACTGATCACCAAGGTGACTTAGAGAAGTCTCAATTCCCCTCCAGGTCCCCGGAGGCTAGACAAGGCAACTCCTGCCTGGTCCCAGACAGAACAGCAGGCGGCAGGTCCTGGAAGCACAGGCGGGTCCTTCACCCAGTGCAACTCTCCAGCAATAAACTTTCCCCAGAGCTCACAAATTTGGATGGCATCCTCACACTTCGAAAACTCTAGCAGTGACTCCCGATGTTGGCTGCTCTCCCCAGTAAACTGCCCCTGGAGTTGATTACATATTAATCCAGTGGGTGTGGGGGGCAGAGCCCCAGTGTGCAGGATGTGGGGGTGAAGCCCCTCTCAAACAATGTAGATGAGCCCTGGTGCTTGGGGCGTCATGGTGGTCCATCGACAGTTTTGTCAGGCAACGTGGTTGCTGTCTACAAATTTCTGTCACTGTGTTGGACATTGACAACTTTGCTATCGAAGCGGTGTGGTGGAACCCAGTATTTCTAATAATGTCATGCTACTAGGCAATTGTTTAGTTAAAAATGTACTACCAATGAGATTAAACATAACAAATACATGATTGTTTTCATCTTACCTGACACTATCTGCCATATAGTGGGCCAGTATATAAAGGTTTTCAGACATATATTGCATAGATGATACAAAGATTTTGGGCTAGACTTCGTGAGATAGATTCGGAAAGATCTGTGTCACTGTAAATGCTAAAAAGAAGCAAAGATGAAAAAGTTAAACCACTATACTTTATTTTAATACATGCTACTGTTTTCTCAAACTGCTAATGATCATCATTCATTCATGGTACTATAAAAATACAACAGTGTTCTTCTCAACTCATATTTTAAAAATATTAAACCAGATATCCATTTGTTTGGCAAACATTAAATTATAAACCCAGATTGCAGACTGAAAATCTATTTCAAGACATACCACAGTACTTTGGTCTTAAGACTTAAAAGGATTCAGCCATCAAACCCAACATCCCAGCAAAACTAATGTAGTGGATGGAAACAAAAACAAGTATTGTCCAACACCAAATGTTCATTTGCTTGAATTTGCTGTCAAAAATTGTTTGTTGACATACTGGTCCTTGAACAAGATACACAAAATAGATGATCTGACACCTTTATTGGACCAACAGAGATTTACAAATTTTATCTCAGGCTCTGTCTCTTATCTAATTACTTCCCTAATCTGCCAAAATCATGTGTAAAATGTTCTTTTTTAATACTGTTCTGGGTACTTAAAAGTGAGCTCTTTTAAGAAACCTTCCATTTTCTGCTGAAGAAGAACTTTGAAGTTTTAAAAGCTAAGGATTTTCTGTAACTTGTTGGTCCAATAAAAGGTATCAAATTACCTATTTTGTGCATCTTGAATTTGCTGTGTAGTTGTTGGGCATAGATACTGTAGCAGTTAGAATTACTAGATTAATTTTATTTATTTAGTTTTGCTTACAGGTAGGTGCGCTAGCCATCACAGTGACTATTTTCAGACACGACCCGGAGGGTACAGAAACAAAACATAAGATACAATTAAATATAGTTTTTAGAAATTTTCAAGGAAATTTGTGTAACCAAGCAAGGAAAAATAACACATGTATAATATAAATACAGTGTCACAGAACTATGCAGGAAAGAAAGACAAATAGCATTTCAAAACTGAAATAAGACATTGCAAAAATAGACCAAACGTTGAAATGAGGAGGAAAAACAACAATATCAGTAATACTAAAGTTATAGAGGGGAGAAATTTTAGAGGAAGGATAGGAGTAAGGTAGATAGAAATAGGAGGGTAGAATAGAGTAAGGAAATACAGTCAAGGAACATGGTATGAGACAGTAATATACAGGAGGCAGACCAAGCAGACTGCAGGCAAGTGCAGATTGTTGAGGAGGACAAAAACTAATAGAGGCAGGGGGTGTAGAGTTTAGGGTCAAAAAGGCAAGGGTGGTTTGAAACAGGAGCATTTGCAGGACAGGATGAGATGGTTTCGTAGTTCGTAATAACATGAGCTGTAACAGTGAAATTGCCATGATTTGGAAAATGAAGAGGTTCACACATAATGTTGTTTTCTTGAATTGTGACTTGTACGCCTTGTGATTGGAAAAGATTTTCAAACAAAATGGAGAAGAAAGGCTGAGAGTGGGCAGAAATACAGAGAAAATTCAGTATTATAATGCTGTGATAGGTGAAGCATTTAAAGAAGCATTTAAATCCACATTGGATAAGTACATGGGTAATAAGTTTTATTTCAAGCTTGAATGGTCGAGTCACAATGGCCACTGGCTAAAGATTCATACTTTCTATTTCCTATGTGAAGAAGGTCACCTTCCCTCCCCCAAAGCCATTTCACAGCTCAGAATGAAATCAGTTTATTCCTATGCCTGTTAAGCAAACAAATTCACTTGATTCATGGAGTACATGGACTGAGGCTTGTTTATTTGTGTTGTAATGACCAAAATGCTCACATTTTAGTGTTCAAAATACAGGCAAGCAAAGTAAAACAGCTGCTTATCTAAAGTGATCAATGAATGTAGGAACATGTTACAGCATATGTTTTACTTGCCTTTTATTGTGTATGAAAATACATTAAGAGCTGCAAACATGGCATCATGTATGCAAATGATGTGGGTTGTGCAACATCTCTACCATTCTTTGAGCAACAAAGTCCAAAACAGCAGCACATATGAAAGTAGTAAACAGTACCATATAAGGAATGAAAAGCAGAAGTAAGATTTCAAGCAGGAAATAGGAGTTGCATAAAAAAACTCTACTTTGCATTTACCAGCCTTGTGACTGGGCAAGTATTTTATTGGAAAAGGAGTAGAAAGGTGTTATGTGGGTTTAATTAGGGAGGAGACTCCATATTCTAGAACTGTGACAGGTGGAGGAGGGGTGTTTCCTCAAAAGCCCTCCAATAGTTCAGACAGATACCAATATATTTGCATGCTTTGTAAGCGAACATAAAAGGGTTATCTTAGAATTTTCTTTAGGATATGTCAAGCTACAGTTGAAATAATTCATGTTAAAATAAATTAATAACATCTGCTGCTAACTGTGGGGTATCTGTAAAAGGTAGAAATTGTATGGTTCAAAATGTATATACCAATGTATTTGGATACTGCTATATTTATCTGGTGTCATTTTGTATACCAGACATGGTTGAAAAATGGGCCCATGTGGCCCAGTCCACCTCCTGACAAACAATAAATCTAAATCTAACCTTAAAAGCATGCAAGACAGACAATATACATTTCTAACATGAGGTCATTTTTGGAATAATAATAAAAATGAATGATAACAGAAAGATTTTCAAAAGGGTTGGATGCAAATGCAAATGCATGCTGCACCTGTGTCTGCAACCATTCACTTAGATCCCGGCTGCTGTTTTTAGAAGTTGAGTCTACTTATGACTAAAAGACACAATCTGTGGCAGAAAACAGATGCAGTTTCAAGTTGCATCCAGTATAGACTCAATTGCATTGGTTTTTGGATGCAAGCTTTGGATGTAGTTAGGCCATCTAATAGATGGTCTAACAGATTTGGTCACATTTCTGCATTAAAAAGAGCAGCAGATGCATCTTGAGCTGATCCATTTGAAAATTCTGCCCCAAATCTTTATTTATTAAGCTGCTTACATAGATTTCAAGCGCAGTACAATAGAAACAAGCAAGTGAAATACATCACAGTGATAGCAGTAATTACTGATGCAGAAAATATAAGCATAGTTAATGAAGGCTGAAAATATTTAGTAGACAGCATAACTTTTCTAAGAGCAAGTTTAAGACATTTCAGATAATTTAAAACAGGAAAATCAGGATTATCTAAGAGAAGCATTATTGCAGATCTTTACACCAGGGGCCTTATTTGCAAACAGTTTCTCCAATGCTTTGCTGATGGCAAAACAACTTTTTTGAATACAGCAGGTGTTTAGGGAGTTCTAGTATCATACTGAACAGAGGCACCAAATTCAAACTTTGGGCTGGATTTTAAAAGCAGCTTGACTACCACAAGCCCCGAGTACACCAAATATATGTAATGTAATGGGGTTTTACACAGAGGACCAGCACAGCCATATGCATAAAGTGTTGCTAGAGATAGTGATGAGTTATTTAACACTTTAATAGTGCTTGTTAAAAAAATACATTCAAAATGATTTTGATGCACTGGAAGGATGGTTCAGGGAAACAAGATTGCTTCCAAGTTTGAAAAAAAAAAAACGCAATCTGTATTGTTTACTTTACACACCCATAAAACAAACAACAACCTTGACTATACCATTAGACTATTAACAGGAGAACATATAAGCAATACAAATGAGCATAAATATTTAGGACTGTAGGTAGACAGGGTGTTAAATTTGTACAAACATATTGTAGTACTGAGGAAAAGGTAAATTCAAGGATTAAGAGTACTCAGAAGGACTACACATGCACTCACAAAGAAGGCTCAATCTTCCACAGCCACCCAGCACATCTTGCCTGTGCGTGAATATGAAAGCTTGGTATATAGGTACACATCTAAGCACTTGCTCAATAGGCTGGATTTAGCCCACAATAAATTAGCTAGATTTGTGCTATGTATTCCCTTGGATAACCACCTTTGTGATATGTATGTGAGACTGGCATGGGACTCTGCTGACAAGAAGGGACAAAAAGACACCAATTATTGTTTTTAAAATTTTCTAAGGTTTAGTTTTGGGAGTTGCATTTGTTTCTAAAAAAACACCTTTTACAAAACATATCAGAAGAGAGAATTTTGTAATAGAGGATCACTGGTCCCCAACATTCAAACCAGCTTTGGGTTGTTAACCTTAAAATATTTTGTTCCTAAAATCTGGAACCAGTTAACTCCTAGCACGAGAAACTTGGAAAATTGTGGCTACTTTAAAAATGTTATTGATGAAAACATTAGACCTACATATACTTGTTAGTAGCTTAATACCCAGTATTGAATGTAAGTGTTAGATATTGATTTGATGGTGATTGTATAGCATTGTTAATGCATTAGCAATGTATAGCATTGTTAATGTTTATGGAGGAAGTATTATCCTGTGTGCTCTGTAGTTTATTTATTTCAAATACTAGGATAACACTTATGAGCACAGGCTCTTTTTCAAAGGTTCCGCATCAAAAAAAACAAAACAAATACAAACATTTGAAATACAACATAAAACACAGAGCTACATAGTAATACATTAGTTACAGAGTCTTACATGAGGTCAGTATGCAAGTGCCAATAGCAGAGGTTTAACAATATTACATATCACACTTGTGAGTACAAAATCATAAAATTGATCCAGATTGATAACAGAGGTTATACAATGAGGCAGTTATGAGACATGCCTTACTTGAAGAACATAATACTAACCAGACTGGAAAAAAGAGGGAGTTAGCCCAGAGGGCCATTTTAAAATCAATTGAGGAGTATAGTGAGCAAACAATGAAGAGGGCAGGTGTAGCTAAGGTTAGTAAAAAGAAGGAAGGAGAAGAGGAAGAAGGAGAAATGATGATGATGAAAGGAAGGGTGGAAGTAGAAAAGATGAGACGGGGAATGGGCAACTACTGAGAAGTGGAAAGGGGGAATATGGTATAAGATGAGGAGGAATGACCAAAGTTATGAGCCAAAACAGGAGGAGGGGGCAAAGAAGCAGTTCAGCAGCTGTAACACTATTTATGTAAGCAACCGATACGTAATCTTACAGGACAGCCTTGTAAACAGGGCCACTGGGTTCTAAATGTTCTATTCTGTTTAAAAATAAAGCTATTTAATAGAACTACTTGTACATACATAGATACTGTACATAAACACTGATGGCAGATAAGGGTTCTTGCCCATCCTGTTTATGTATCTATGTCAGGGGTTCTCAAATGGTGAGGCCAGCCTCCCTGGGGAGGCCCCAACTTGTTCCAGGGGAGGCTCAAGCATGTCTGAAAAAAGTATTGAATTTAAATTTTGAGTTTTATGTATTTTGTGTGAAGAGATGAAGCAAACTGAAAGAGGATAATAGTAGGTGGATTTTATGTATTTATTTACTGATAGGTGACAAGGAAAGGTGAATGAGCCAAGCTCATTTCGGGTGTACCGGGGAGGGCAGAGAGTGAATATATTTCAAAAGGTAACTACAAAACAATCCAGAAATACACAGTGAACAATAGTTCAAACAAATATGTACAATAAACTAATAATGAGTGGTGGTAATTGATCATTTTGTAGACTGATGGCAGAACAGCCCAAATTCAAGGGCTGAGCATAGAAGTGCTCAGAGTAATACCAGGAAGGAGCAAAGTAGTCCCAGGAAGGTTGCTTAGGAGCAGAGAAGGTGGAGGAGAGGCAAAGTATGTAGCAAGGTTATATCATATCGCGAGGAAACAGAAAAAAGTAGTCTGACCCATGAAGGTACTGCAACAAGGGGTAACAATGGTTCAAGAATTAAAATAGCAGAGTAAGTAGGCTGTCCTGTGTGTGTGTGTGTGGGGGGTGTTACAATGAGCTGAATAATATTTGTTTATTTTATTTGTTATTCAGATAACACCTTTGAGCACAGAAGCTCTTTTTCAAAGGTTCCACATCAGTATAAGACAAAGAACTGAATGTGAGCCAAGTACTCAGAGAGGTTTCAATTTATTCAAGGTGCAGGCAAAGTACAGTATGTTATTTTTTCTTTGGGAGGACCAAGATTATTTCAGTTTTTGGGGGGAGGCTCAAAATCTTTTCCATGGATTTGGGAAGGCTCACTGCGACAAAGTCTAAGAACTATTGATCTATGTCATCAAATACAGTATTAGTGGTGTACATGTCCCAACCATTAATTCCGGAATACCACAGATATAGAAAATATTGGGTGGACAACATTACACAACCAGCCTGTGCTGCCACAGAGGGCTTCTGATTACTGCAGACCTTGACAGCAGTGTAAGAAGTACGATCTAATCTGAACCTCAAGGTGGCAGTTCAGGCTGATTGTGAATAAGGTAGCACATCCAGTATTATTTATAGAGTACAGTACAAAATGTTCAGACATTTTTGGCAGTTTTGGTATTTTTAGCCAAAAAAAGAAAAACTGTTTACTTTTCAAACCCACCCACTATCTCTCTCACTTAGCTCTCCACCCATCCCTGCTCACAAGTCCTTATCTGTAAATATAATTTGTTTTTTTAAGTTAGCCTACTTTAAAATATATTTGACCAACCCCACCATTGCTTGCATTCCATGCTCTCCCATCATTTTTGGATTTTATTGAAAATGTAATTTTATTGAAACCAAGTGAGGCATTTTTGTAAAAAAAGAAAAACTGCTGCTACAGTTGATTGTAAGAAATGTGCACACAGTTGTTCTTTCAAATAGTGAACAAAACAAACTCATGCAGTCTCCAATTTCAGTATCTTGCAGAGTTGTTTGGTGAATCACCAAAGGTCATTTCAGGAGTTCACATGAGACAGATCATGTGATTTTGTCAGTTTCTGAAGGTAGAGAAGTGGAAACAGATATGTCTGATCTGAGCTCCGTAGTCCGAGACCCAAAACCTACAAAATGGAGCCATTATTACAACACAGGTGTGTTTTTGGGTAGAGGAGTTCAGAGGTTAGTCAGGAAGCTGCCAGGAGTTATGCTTGGCTTACTGACATGGATTTTAGGGTCATCTGTTCCCAGACTTGGGTGTGTCAGAAACTAAGGACTGCAGCTGACCGAATCTCAATCCTCTGCTCACAATAAACAGTCCCAGCTTGTGATTCTGTGGGGGAAATAGTGCTATTTTGTTCATGTGTTTTTTTGTCATCCAGTTCTGGGCATTCCATATATGACTGAGGAAGGCAGTTAGTCAACTTTCCCCATCCTACAGCTGACCACACAACTTCTCTGTGCATACAGGTTTTCTCATGTACATGTGTGTGTGCATGTCTGTGGACATGCAATTTGGTAAACTGCTGCTCTTCTTAGTGGGCAAGGCTAGATTCACTCTTGTATATCATGTGCACCATCTGATTTAGGCTTAGTTCCATGTGTAACTCCCCTGGACGAGCTGTGAGATGAACAACATGTTGTTCAGTGTGTTTTTCTGGTAAAATTCTTCAACAAATAAATAAATAACTGAAGCGATAATCTTCTGATGTCCCCCTCTGGTACTTTTAGGGTTGTCAGTTGTTTTAACTGGTAATCCAGTTTTCAGGGTCCCTATCTGGTAATCTAGTTTTGCTCAGTACTGGTCAGGTTTTGGGCCATTTTCAGTGCTCACATACTTTTGAAACATATTTTGTCAAATCATTCATTGTTTTAGCTGTATGTCTAAGTTACAAACACATTCTATTGTCAATATAGCCCTTTGTTTGTGAAAGCAGTCAACCCGGGAGGTGTAAAGTATGGCCATTAAGACTGTTAGCAGTTACTTAACTTAATATTTTCCACTCTACATCTTAAAGTGGAACAGCAGCAAAGCTGGGCAGAAAGCCTGCCCCACCTTTTGTAACAGTAAAAGATCTAGTTGTCTTCCACGTTCATTTGCTGGTAAACTTTTTCATCTCTAACAGAATTTAGGCATTTTTAAATGCTTTAAATATTTTTTTTTTCTCAAGAAAAAGAGTATAGTCACTTCTTTGGCTTTGAAGTAGTATTGTGGACAGGAAAAGGAAATTGAACCAGAAAAATATATAAGGTACATGTAATAGGAAAACAAACTATTTCTTTATTATATATACTGTATTTATATACCATGTATACTATTGTATGCTGTTTACAGTAGTTCCCTTGCCTTCCCCCAGATAATATTTGTAGAAGAAATACAGCATTTCACTAGTCTCCCCCCAGATCATATCTGTAAATGATATTTCTTTTATCTCTGTACGTTTATCTGGTAAACCAACGTCAATAAATAAGTAAATAAATAAATAACTAGGATGAACCTAAAAAAAAAGTAACTTTAACAGGTACGGTTTGTTAACATTTTTGTTGTACTGCTGCTTTTAAGAACTGGCTTCAGAAGAGGAGAAGCAATGCATGATCAGTCATGAAAAGGGGTGGGGCTAGGGGTGGAGTTTAGGATCTGTTTTTTGTCTTATCCAGAGGTGGCAACCCAAGGTACTTCCCCACTCAACTTGACTGAGCATGCATTTTTAAGACGCTGCTGTCTTTGTGGGCAAATCAGAAACT
The DNA here is from genome assembly GCA_016271365.2 of Neoceratodus forsteri. Classification (NCBI taxonomy): domain Eukaryota; kingdom Metazoa; phylum Chordata; order Ceratodontiformes; family Ceratodontidae; genus Neoceratodus; species Neoceratodus forsteri. Next base: position 981,192,787 of record CM057458.1, on the reverse strand, counting down.
GGTGCAGTTCTCAGTAGGTCTGGCATGACATTGAGTTGGTTACTAATGTCTGTTATCCAGTTCAGGATGAGTTCCATGTTTAAACAGTCTGCTAATCCACTGGATAGGACAGTCACAGCACTCACCATGCACACTGGAAAGAAAGACCAGAGTCCTGATACAGTGATGCAAACGTCCAGTCTTTACTGAGTCACAGCAGAAAAAATGTACTCATCTGGGTACAGATACATACAAGATACAGACAGCTTCTTACGTTTCACCCAACCGATGGCTTTTACAAAGATAATGTCCCCTGGTGTAGACAGCCTTATACAGCAAGTTAATTAGTGATACAGAGATCACATGTATACTTTAAAGTGCCAGTGCACAAATATCCATACAATATTGTAAAAAATATATACTATTAACTAAACAGGTGCAAAGTCCACAACCAACATGCAATTAAAAACAATTTCCTCCTAATATCATGACTGCATTTCATTTCTATTGCCTCCTTGGACAAATATGGCTACTCTAATAGTTTATTCCTTTACATTCTAGTCCATTTTTGTCATGAAGGCAGCAGGAGGAAATAGGAGAGCCCATTAATTACCAGTGTGTGTATGTATTATACACCAGGAGCAAAACTACAGACACCACAGCAAACAGTACCTCTGCTGTATGTACCCACCGCTATCACAGTGTAACTGCATCATTTCATTTACAAAACATCACCTAACAGCCAGCTGCTTCCCCCACTACCAAATGTATGGCAGTTGTTAAGCCTCATCCTATCTTCAACACTGCTGTCATTTACTGTATAGTCATGCTGTACTTTTATTTGGCCGGTTGATGCCCCATTTTCTCTGCACTCTCCTCTTTAAATCCAGTTCCCTCCCACTGTATATCCCACCCATCTCCAGTCATTTCCCAGGAGTACCCACTCAAGACAACCCCCACCCTCTCTCACTGTCTCACCATTCTTAGCTCACTCCAGCTACTTTCTGATTCAGCTCTGGTCAGTCTCAGACTGTCTCTCCATGCAGTACCTGCTTAGCATTTTGGTAATGTAATGGTTCAGTGTACTTTTCCATAATCTTTCTCATAGTCCCCACACATAATAGGTGTCCTACCTCACAGCCCCTTCATAATCAGCTGACATTTAACTAACATTTAAAGATAATAATGGGGGAAAAACAAGAAAGCAGGAATGCAACTTCGTGCCGTAGCACTTTCACTCAAACTCATGCTGATTGACTCTGCTTGCTCTCTTTCCATCCAACTTGATCAGAATAAATTTTTTTCTAACTCACCAGTCAAAAAAAAATCTAAAGTCCAGTTACAGTAGTTCCCTTGCCTTCCCCCAGATAATATTTGTATCTGGGGGAGAGGAGGGAGAGAGGGGATATGATAGAGACATACAAGTATCTTACATGGAGGAACAGGGTGTAGGAATACACTATTTTTAAGCGAAAAAGATGTTCCAGGACTAGAGGGCATGGGATGAAGTTGGAGGAGGATGATTCAGAGAAGCGTGAGGAAGAATTTCTTCACAGAATGGATGGTGGACCAGTGGAACACCCTGCCAGAGGAAGTGGTGGGGACTAAAACAATCACAAGATTTAAGAATGCATGGGATAGACAAAGGAATTCTAGAGGTCAGGTTAAGGGGCAACAGACTTCTAGGAAAACATAAAGTGAACTTACAAGCTCAAATGGGCAGACTGGGTGGGCCGTAGGCCCTTATCTGCCGACACTATCTATGTATCTATGTACATTCTGCACAGTAGCCAGATGTTTTGTCCTAATCCTCTGTCACCTCCTTTCTCTCTTTTCCCCTGACCCATTCAAGATTTACATCTCATCTACTACCTCTCTCTCTCTCTCTCCTTCGCCCTCTCCCATCCTCAGAACAACCACAATAAGATTTAATTTTAAATCTCTTTGTGCTGTCTCATTCAAATAGATCACTCTTGGAACAATTCATCACAAATAAAAAGCAACAGCCCGACCCCCCACTCTCACCATGCTGAGCTGGCTCCAACTGCAGTCTGACATACAGTAGTTCCAATCGCTCATGCTGTGGGTTGTGTTCCCCATGCAGCACGCACTGAGTTCTGGGGTCATGGTTCACATCCATTCTCACAGCCTTCCCCATGCCCCTCTCCCCCTCTCTCCTCTCCTCTCTCCTCTCTCTCTCTCTCCCTCTCTCTCTCTCTCCCTCTCTCTCCCTCTCTCTCTCTCTCCTCTCCTCTCTCTCCCTGGACCCCACTCTTGCTTGCACATACAGAGAAACCTGAACCTACACAGGTGTCAAAATGGGGCTTGACAATGTCACTTTACATGTGAAATGAGAATTCTTTGGTTATAGCACTTTACTTGCATCCAAAAAATTCTCAGCTTGTTTCACGGCCCAGAAATTGTACCCCTCACTAAGCGGGGCATCCATGATTTTTCGGATCCCAGAGAAGATATTTTTGCACTGATTTTCAAAAAACAAAGTCCAGAATCTAGCTAAACAGGTTTACCTAGGTTCAGGTGTTTGATTTTTGAATCATCATTTTTATATATTTTGCAACTTTTTTTTTTTAGCTTCTTTCTTTTTTATTCCCTCCTTTGCTGGGGTGGTGTTGCCTATGGTTCTCCCCCATCTGCCTGGGCCTGCGGCACCGCACCACTCCCAGTGCCTGTGCTCGACCCCCACCTCCATTCCTCTCACAGGCTGCTTTGCTGCGGGTACGTACCCCACCACCACCAAAGCCGGGGGTTAGGATTCAGGAGGAGCAGTCCGAGTCAGAGTGGTGTGGCGCCAATGGGACCGGACATCATTGTGCATGCCAGAGGAGTTTTTTTCAAGAACTGGATCCCCCCCCATGGCACAAGCATGCAATGGCGACAATGACACTGCCATGCGCACTTCTGCACACTACACATCTGATGCCTGTCCATGCCAACTCCACAGTGAACCACTGCATGCACTGATCCCAGCCACCACCAGTAGCCAGCACCGCTGTGGTTGTCCCACCCCACCCTCCTCAGAGGAGAGCAGTCCCTAGGATGCTCAGTCCCCCCCCCCCCGGCCGACCCTCCAACACCCGAGATCACTCCTGACCCCGGGTTGTCGGCATGGTGTGAAGTGTGGCATCCATCGCCTCAACCCTCAGTGCCACTGGGCCAGCAATTTGCAACTTTTTTAATTAAAAATAAAGCAAGATAGCAACCATCACAACCCAAACATTTTTTTCTCATGACCCCAAAACGTATTTAATTGAGAACTAAAAATGGCTCGCAAACAAAGAATATTTGGATCATACCAGAAGGTTGTCCTGAAAACCCTACCGATCATGCTCAGAAGCCAAATTTCAAAACCTCATGACTCTAGAAATGATTAATATTTTTTTTTATAAAACCTTCAAAGGGCATACCCGTGGCACAGGCCTTTCTGCCATGAAAGATACACAACAAAATTTTGAAACAAATTTGCTTTGGGAACAAACAAAACCCAAACTGTACTTTTTATGCATTTTTGACATTTCAGGATTTCAGAATCCAGATAAGCTTCCATCACAACACTTCCCCCATCTTGAAAACATGTCATGCAGACCATACATGCCAAATTTCTTGCAATTTCATCAAATGCACTGAAGTTATCAAAATGCAAACATTTGGGTTTAACATTGAATATGCTGCTGAACCCTAATCATACTTGCGCTATCATGCTATGATAATGTATATATCTTTTACCTACTGATAAGCTAACTGATTTATCTTGTATGGGAACTTATGGGAGCTTCCCTCTTTCTGTCCCTTAGAGTCACCATTTAGCTGCAAGTTTCCTCTGTGTTCAGTCTCAGCTTTGCTCTCAACAGTTATGCTGTATATGCTGCAGTTTTCTAATGTTTTTTTTTGTGGGTCCTGTGGTTAACTTTGACCCACCAGCATGCAATTCTTTTAAACTTGTCTTTTTTTACTTAAATAAATTAAACAAAATACAGCTTACAGTACAGCTTTCACATTCTTCCACTAGGGGACCCAGAATCCAAGGAGAAGGAAGTTACTGGTGGTAGGGTGGGGAGGGACAGAGAAATGGGTCAGAGAAGGCACACAAAGCCACTGGTGAGAAATCTTATATTATAAAAAATTCTGCTACTCTGGATAACCCATTTCTCCCAAACCTTTAGCCTCTCCAGGACCTCTGCCCCACTTAGTTTATTTAAAATCAGGGCACTAAGAGCCCCAGTGGGAGTAACTCAAGTGGAATCTACTGGTCACTGCCATTTAAACTGCCTGCCACTAGTCCCAAAGGCACTAGGTCAGAATGCCGTCCACAATAACAGCGTGATGAAGAACTGTGCAGTACAAACAGCACTGTCGAAAACAGCACCCAGGATAAGTACTGCACGGAACGATAGCACCAATGGTAGTGGTCCAAAAACACAAGGAGGACTACTGTTATTGCAAGGACACATTAGGAAACTTTTCCCCCACACCCCTCGAGATATTTAAGACCAACTCCGTGGGGGGTGGAACTCGGGGATGGAGAGAAACCTTGGGGGATTGTTGAGGCTGGAAGGGAAACTGGACAGGACAACTGGGAGCAGACACAGTAGCCACACCGGTCAGAAGGTGGAATACACCAAAAGACAAACAGTTCTGGGAGAAATAAAGAATAAAAACACACACCCTGGTCCACCACTGTCCTGCTGCCCTCCACTGCCTGTGGCATTACCCTCTGCACCACTTCAGCTGCTTAGTGACAGGCCACCTGACAGACCCTGTATCCTCTTCCTTTGTACAGCAACAGCTACAGAGATAGTGCTAATCCTACCTGCGCTATTCTATCTCTGTAACTGTTCTGTCTTTCTCAATTCTCATCATGTGCTTTTGAGCAGTGCTATTGTCGCTTTGCTATTCTAACCTGGCACAGTCCCAAAGTGACCTGGGTGTACACTGTGGTATTACTACCCCCCCCCCCCGCTACCATAATTCAAGTCATGCTGTTGCCTTCAGGTTACTGCATCTCCAGTGAGGTTTTTGAATTCTGGAGATGCCATTGACAGTCAGTCTAGCTTTGATTCCTCTGTTAATGACCAAATTCTTCTGATGAGTTATGCCCTACTCCTCTAGCTACTTTGTGAGTTGATGTCACTGACCTGTCATTTTCCCTGACCCTTCCAGATGTGTGCAAACAATATTATAATAATTAATAATTTTACAATAATTTTTATTTATATAGCACAATTCAGAGTATCAAAGCACTTTACATAAAACACATTACACAAATCACATAAATAAATCAACTTCCAGTTAAAAATATAACATTTCTCATAAATATTTCCAGATCAATTTAAAATTTTCAAAAACATCAAATATTAAAAGCTAGTCTGAATAAATAGTTTTTTAAAGCAATCTTAAAGCTCTCCATGGTCCTGCAATCTCTGATCTGATGAGGTAGAGAGTTCCACAGGGATGGTGCCACGAACATAAAGGCCCTGGCACCAGATGTCTTCAACCGTACTCTGGGAACCTCTAAGAACCCCTCATCAGTTGAGCGTAGAGGCCATCCGGTGCTGTAAGGAACCAGGAGCTCTTGCAGATAGCTCGGTCCCTGTCCGTGCTGGGCTTTCTAGGTCAGAAGCCCGACCTTGAAGGTGGGTCCGCTACTGTATAGGCAGCCAGTGCAGATTCTGCAGCACAGGGGTAATATGACTGGAATGAGAAGTCCCAGTCAATAATCATGCTGCAGCGTTCTGCACCAGCTGCAAGCAGTGGACATCACTCCCGGGAAGCCTCAGGTAAAGGGAGTTGCAGTAGACAAGGCGTGAGGTCACAAAAGTATGGATCAGTGTGGGCAAATCATCGAATGGAACAAGGTGCTAAATTCTGGCGACGTTCCCAAGATGGTAAAAGGAAGACTTGATGACTGCTGACACTTTTGCATGCAGTGTCAGACCATTGTCAAGAACCACCCCCAGATCTCACACCCGTTTGGAGGTAAGCAGTTGTACCCCATCGAGCCAAAGCATGGAGGGTAATCCCACCACTGGCCTTTTTACATTAGGGAAACACACCACATGCAGATAAGTTCAAAAAGCATTAAAGTGAAAATACTTGCCTGAACATTAAAGTCCCTTACTGCCTTTTAATAAATATGTCTACATTTTACTATTTTTGACTTTGTGATTTTTTGAGCTCACTTGATTGTAGTGTGCAACAAATTTGGATTGACAGACTGAGTTAACTTTGCTGCTGTCATTATTGCCACCCTACACCCTCTCCTGGTGTCCATGCTGCCAGTCAGCTTTTTGATTGAACCTGAATGACAGCCTGAATAAAAGAAGCTTCTATTAACTTATAGAAAGGCCCTCAGTTTAAATTACTATTTTATTTCTCTTGGTGGCCAGAATGATTTTTTTGGGTGTGGGTCATATTAGAGTTTTCTTACAGTGAGGGTTCATATGAAGAGTCTTTCACATTAGGTGAGATTGGACTATGTTTAGCTTAAAAAAACTTCAGCTGACTCCATGGCACTGAGTGGTGGGGAAATGCAATGTTATATTGATGACCCAGATTTGTGCCCTGAATTCCCAGTAAGTGCGGGTCATAAACTTTCGTTGATTAAGTCCCTGTCCTTTGTACACACTGCTAATCAGTACTACCAATTGGATGAGCAGTTTTTAAGCTAAACATAGTCCAATCTCACCGCAAGGGGCATGACTGACTCCAGTAGGGCTGATCTGGGGTCAGTCATGGCCCTCGCGGTATGCTGAGATGACAATCAGACTTGACCATCTAGAAGAAGTAAAAGTCATACCAACATTTATTTGTGGATCATTAGGATTGCTAGGGTGCCGGGGCAGGAGGAAGAGGAGCTGGATGTCATTGTCCATCAGGGGCTAATGACCTGGCAAGAGATGCAGCAGAAGTGGTGCAGGGTGGGTTTAGGGGGTGGGTAGGGGCCTGAAGCAGGTAACATACATGGTGACCTTCACTGAGGAACTATCTGTATATGACTGGCAGCAGGCTAGGTAACACTGCACCAGGGACTTCAGCTACAGCAGGGTGCAGGGAGGAGGGGTTTGGCTGCATTGGTTACGGGGGTCCTACCTGGGGGGATAGAGGCCTCTACTAAAGAGGTGGCCTCCATTGATCTGGGAGGAGAACAACTGTCATGGCTGGAAGGTTTAAATGCTACTGTGACAGGCATTTAAATTAGACAGTGGGGGAGGCAAAATAAATGAGGGAGGTAGTGAATTTCCCCAAAAAATGGAGCAGCAGAGAGAAGAAGCCCAGGGGAAATAAATTCTGAAAGGACAGAACAAGGAGGAAAGGGTGATGTTGTTTTATTTGTGAGTGAAGGTATAAATGCCATGGAGATACAGTGACACAAAGGGGAAAGGAAGGGCTGGAGATTCTTTGTGTTGGCCTAGAGACAGGGTGTGGGGCCTTTATATGTATAGGCGTAGTGTACAGACCACCAACACAGGGGGAGGAGTTAGACAAGGTTTTGGGGAGACCACTGGCAGAACTGCAAGCAAAGGACAGGTACTGATTATGGGGCACTTCAATCTACAGGTTGTAGACTGGAGCATTATGGACACAGCTACAGCAATAAGCAGGACGATCCTTGACTTCCTACAGGGGGCATTTCTCAGGCAGCTGGTTTCAGATCCCACTAGGGATGGGGCAGTGCTGGACCCAGTACTTATGAACACAGACAGCATTTTAGACATTATACTGGGTAGCCCCCTGGGTACAAGCGATGATCGTATGGGGTGATTTGGAATATGGACTGGGCAGGAGAAAACCCACACTAGGACAAAGGTCCTGAACTTCAGAAGGGCAGATTTTTAGGAAATGTGAGATTTCCTTGGTAAATGCCTTGAAGGGGCTATTGCCTGGGGGGGAGTGGAGGTTCAGTGGAAAAGGATCAAAGAGGGAATAACAAAGGCAATGACAAGCTGTTTGCAGGAAGTAAGCAACAGTAGGAGGAGGAGGAGGAAGAGACCACTGTGTTTCTCAAAGAAGGTGGCTAAGGTGGTACAGGAAAAATAAACAGTTTTTGGGAAGTACAAGAAGACCCAGACAGACTGGGACTGGAAGGTACATCTAGATAAACAAAGGGAGGCAGGAATTAAGGTGAGGGCAGCTAAGGCACAAACAGGGTAGAGGATCAACAAGGAGATCAAAACATGGAATAAGACTTTCTTCAGGAATGTGAGTGAAATGAGGAAAGCAAGAAGTGTGATAGAGAGAATTAGGAGAGGAGGGGAAACTGCAGAAGATCAAGAAAATAGAATTTTTTTTAATATACATTTTTGTCCTCCTGCTACTCCCTGGCGGCCCCCTTCAGACCAACCTCCCTAGGCTCGTCACCCGGCTTCCCCAGGGCTTACCTTCACCGTCATCCTGGCACAGGACTGTGGTTGTGCCTGGTCACCAGTGTGAGGCCTGCAGAAGGTCAGGCTTCATCCCATCATCAGGGTGTTTTCCCACTGTTTTCTACCCAGGGCCCACAGGACGTGCAATGGCCACAATGTACATACTCCACCTTTGTAGAGACCTCCCTGGTGACCTGAATATGGGGTTCCCTTCCCTTCTTAGTGGTGCTACAGGAGCTGCTATCCAGCCACCACTGGGTGGCAGGCAAGCAGCGAATCACATCTTCCCCCTCTCCCAGAGGGAGGAGAGTTGTCCTGGGTTGCTCTATCCTTCCTTTCCCCACCAGACACCAAACAACTCTAGTCCATTCCCAAACCTAGGTCGCCGGTGAGACAGGTGGTAAGGTGCACAGTGCCTCAGCACTCCACGCCACTGGGCAGGCTGAAAAAAGCTAACATTTTAAATGAGTATTTCTGCTCAGTATTCACTATGGAAAAGGGATGGGGATGGAACAACATGTATCAGCAGGCAGTAGGGGAGGGGGAAGTAGACTTAAGTCTATTTTTGGAGAAGAGAGTCTAAAGGAGATTGGAAGCCTAAAAGGAAAACAAGGTGATGGGGCCAGATGTGATCCACCCAAGGGTTCTACAGGAACTGAGCATGTTGCTAGCTGCCCCTCTAGCAACACTAGTCAGCACCTCATTCAAAATAGGGGTAGTCCAAGAGGACTAGAGGAGGGCCAGTGTGGTCCCTCTGCACAAGACCGGCAGCAGGGAGGAAGCTAGTAATTACAGGCCAGTAAATCTCACATCAGTGATCTGGAAATTAATGAAGACCCTGCTAAAGGAGAGGCTTGTGCAGTACCTGGAGGCAAATGGGCTACAGGATCACTAACAATATGGTTTCACAAGGGGGAGGGCATGTAAAACAAATAGTAGTAGTAGTAAAAATTTTATTCTGAGATACATCAGAAAGGAATAACCCAGTTTAGCCAAAGCTCATTTTCAGTGGGGTCCCATTGTATAAAAATAGCAATTCCACAATAAAATTTAAAGAACATACAGTGCAAATACAGCAAAAAAAACACACATTTAGCAATAAATAACAAACGTTTCTTTGATTGGGTGACTAGGGAGGTGGATTAGGTGAAGACAATGGATGTGGCCTATCTGGACTTCAGTAAGGCCTCTGACACTGTGACACACAGGAGACCAATTCTCTGGGCCTTACACAGATTGTTTCTACTCCTATCCATAAATATGGTCATTCTCTTCACCTAGTTTTCCTCCTGGGGATTGAAGCCTCGGATTTGGGGATGGAACCAGTCAGATGGTCCAACCACTACACCATGCATTTCAGTTTTTGCACCCCCCTTCGTAGGCCTGCCCTGTGGAGATGATCAAGTACTGCCCTTTATGAGATGTAAGTTCTGAAGGCCTGGCGGCAGTACTTGACCTATCAATCCTTCCATTAGCAAACAATGACCCAGAAGCCCTCATTGTGGCCTATAATAAGGCCATATCTATGGCCTTGGATGTCATTGCTCCTGTCTGAGTTTGACCTCTCTCCCTTCGCCCTCAATCCCCTTGGTTTGATGGGTCCTTGAGGGAGATGCGGCAACTAGGATGAAGGTTGGAGCATTGTTGTGGAGATCCACTCTTGATGCCGATCACCTTAGATTGATGGACCTTTATCAAGCCTATTAATCCCCAATCACTCATAAGAAGGCAAAACTCCGGTCCGGTGAGATTGCGGCCACTCAGAACTGACCACCTCAGCTTTTTCGAACCATGGAGAGACGGTGCAACCCAGCCTGTCTACAGGTCTGAAGAGCTTTTTCGCAAGTTGGGTGTGAGAAGCATGCTCGATTCTTTGTGGCTAAGGTGGGTGAAATAAAGGCAGAACTCCAACCGGCACACTCTATAGGCGCTGCCCTAGACCAGTGTTTGATCACTGTCCCTCTGTCTTCCTGGCGTACCTTCAACTGGCCAGAACTTGTGGACATCATGCAGATTGTCCAGGGTATGCACTCTATGTGCTATAGTTTGGATCCGGGACCAACTACCCTGATCTTGGGTTGTAGTGACATTCTTGGCCCGGTCCTTGCACGAATAGTCTGGTGCTCCTTGGAAACAGGTGAGTTTCCTAGCTCTCTGAAGGAGGTGGTGGTAACACCTCTCCTAAAGAAAGCTTCTTTGGACCCAGACTGCTATGTGAACTACAGACTAATCTCAAACCTCCCTTTTACGGGGAAGGTGATCGAGAAAGTAGTTGCCGCACATTTGGAGAACCATTTGACCATCCATGATGTCTACGAGCCTCTCCAGTCCATTTTTTGAGAGAGGCATAGTACTGAGACGGCGCTGGTTCGGGTGCTCCGTGATCTCCTGATGGCTAGAGATTGGAGGAACTGCTCCATCTTGGTCCTTCTTGATCTCTCCTCAGCGTTTGACACTGTGGACCATGGGGTCCTGCTCAATCACTTGAGGTTCATCTGTGACCTGTCAGGAACAGTCCTCAGGTGATTTTCATCTTTCCTCACTGGAAGAACTCAGAGGGTGGTGTCAGGGATTCATTCCTCCAACCCAGTTTCATTATCATGTGGGGTTCCTCAAGGATCGGTGCTGTCCCACATGTTGTTTGCAGTGTACATACTGCCCCTTGGAGACATTGTAAGAAGTATGGGCTGAGGTTTCACTGCTATGCTGATGATACCCAGCTCTACCTTTCTTTCACGCCTGACCAGATTAGAGCTCTCTCAGTATTTAATAACTGCCTTGGGAGGGGTCGGGGGCGGGGTCACCCTTGGGGCTTTTTCTTGGGGGTCTCCCTCTCCCAACCTCTGATTGGGTGCAAAACCTAAGGGTAATTTTTGACGAGGGTCTGACACTTCATAAGTAGGTGTCGGCCATCATCAAATCCTCTTTTCACCATCTAAGGAATATCTCCAGAGTTAAGCACCTTGTTCCATACGGTGACCTTCCTACGTTGGTCCATGCCTTTGTGTCCTCTTGTCTGGACTATTGCAATGCCCTTTACCTAGGGCTTCCAGGGGTGGACATTTGCCTCTTGCAGCTGGTGCAGAACGCAGTGGCCCAGTTATTGACGGGAACCCCACGGTCCTGTCATATTTCTCCGGTGCTGCACAAACTGCACTGGCTGCCAGTACAGTGGTGAATCACCGTCAAAGTCAGGCTTCTATTTATTTTATTTATTTATTTGTTTTTGATAACCAGGTGGGTGCACTAGGCATAAGAATGCCTATTTTTAGGCACAACTCGGGAGAAAGACAGTTTGAAATACAAATGAGCATACTTGTGACGCAGCACATGAGATACGTAACACAGTAAGGAGGGAAATCGACATACAATCCAACTTAAGGTGTAACTTACAAAGCCCCACACGGATTGGGTCCAGACTACCTGAAAGAGCTTCTAGTCCCTTACTGTCCTGGGTGATTGCTCCGCTCAACTGACAAGGGGTTGCTACAGATTCCAAGGGTTTGTTTAAAATCTTCTGGGGCCCAGGCATTTATGCTTGCAGCCCCACCCTTTGGAATGCTCTACCCTGTCAGTTACATGAGTGCCCGACGGTGGAGAGATTTAAACAGGCACTTAAAACTGTTCTATGGGTCTGAGCTTTTGGGGATTAATTAATACTGCTGACAGTCTACTGCTATTTTATATTATTTATTATGTATGCATTTTATCTTGTTGTTGTTTTAATGTTTGTGAGGTGCATTGGCATTTGAAAGGCGCCATATAAATAAAATTGAATTGAATTGAATAATTAGGAAATTTAGCAACCTGGGGTTGGAGAGAAGGTGATAAGCTGGGCATCAAACTGGTTGAAGGATGGGAGGCAGAGGATGGTGGTAAATGGCAGTCACTTGGGGGATGGGAGAGTGACCAGTGGAGAACCACAGGGATAAGTACTGGGCCCTGTCTTCTTCAATGTCTTTATAAGTGACATTGTTGAGGAATTGGAGTTAAAGGTGAGTCTCTTTGTGGACAACACAAAAATCTGCAACAGGGTGGATACCCAGGAAGGGGTGAAGAAAAAGCAAAGCGATCTGGGGAAGCTAGATGAGTGGCTTAGGGTGAGGCAGTTGGGTTTCAATGCCAAAAAGTGTGAAGTCATGACATGGGGCTTTGTATAAGATGGGGTTACTTACAGTCACTAGGCAAGAAAAGAACCATGAGGTAATAATAATATCTTATGATGTCAATGTGGCAGGGCAGTGTGACAAGGCAGTTGGCAAGGCTTGCGGGATGTTGGGGTACATAGAAAGGGGAATTTCTAGCAGGAGAAGGGAGGTGGTGTTGCCACTGTATCATTTACTAGTGAGACCCCACCTGGAGTATTGTGTCCTGTACTGAAAGCTGCACCTCTTCAAGGAGATTGACAGGTTGTAGATGATCCAGAGGAGGGTTACCAAAATGGTGCAGGGGGTGCATGAAAAACCCATATGAGGAGAAACTGCAGGAGTTCAACATGTACTTCATGGAGGAGAGGAGAAGAGAGTGAGAAGAGACTTGGCTGAGATCTTCAAGTACCTCAAGCAGGTGAACAAGGTACAGAATGAAAGTCTCTTTCAGAGGAGTAGGAGCACCATAACACAGAGTCATGCAGTGATGCTTGATGGGGGTAGTTTAAGAGGGATGGAAGGAAATATTTCTTCACAGAAAGGGTAGCAGATGCCTGGAACAGCCTACCAGAAAATTTGATGGAAGCAAAGAGAGTGGGGAGCTTCAAGCATTCGAGCTAGGCAGAGGGGCATAAATAATTAGAAGAAATGGAGGAGGGAGGGACACCTGAGACCAAATAGGCTCCAGTGTGTAGTAATAGGCAAGGAAAGTGGGGCAGACCAGATGGGCCTACTGGTCCTTTTCTGCTGACAAATTGTATGTTTCTGTGTAGTGTGTGACACCAAGAGGAGTGAGTCCAGTGGGAAGCACTGGGGACCATGAAAGTAGATTAAAAAAAGGACCCTCTCCAAAAATTGTATTTCAGTCCACATCAGGACTCAAAACAGCACTACAGAAATAGATAAATTAAAATGTTTTATATTAAGAATGTGCAAGGCATTGTAAATAGTGAGCAGCCTTTTGTTACTTTTTGGAGCTCTCACTACTTCTATACATGGCATTTTTTTCTCATTTTAAAGACCTTTAACATACTGTATAACAGAAAATATTCACTGTCTTACTATTATTGCTATTTTCACTGATTTCACATTAGTGTGAAAATAGAAAGACAGTGATTATTAAGTGAAACAAAATAGCATAGCAGTGTTCCACCAGTGAAAACAAGATTGATTTATTTATTTCAATAGTTCAGAAAACACCTTTGAGCAAATGCTATTTTACAAAGGTTCCACGTCTCTACAACAATATACAATCAAGTTATAGGAATAGACAGAAAATACAACACATACTATATAATTAGTACAAAGACAAATCATACGACTCCTATAAATATTTCAACAATGCCTGGTGATTACAATATCAAATAAAGTAAAGGTGAAAATACATTCTGCGAGTAGAAGGAAAAGAAATAAAAAACAACCAGTTACTGACATCATCAGGAGATGAGTGTTAAGGGAGCACAGTGCAGAAAAGGGGTAGCAGCCTGTCGGTCAGTCTTAGTCAATGGTCCTAGAAGGGGGAATGAGGTCATGACCATGCTAGTGGAGAGAAGGGCATGGGTCATGAGAGCTGGTGACGGGGGGATGAATGCTTGATATGAGTGGGACAACGATATAAGGGGAGTGGAAAGGTGTAGGGGAGATGCAGGTACAGTATTGGAGGCACTAGTCTACAGGAACAGCAGTGTAAGAGCAAAGAATGAGTTGGGGTGGGGGGAGGAGGATCAAAATTTCAAATCAGCAAACTGATAGCACCCAAACTACCTGCAATTACAAATAGCTGCTTCAGAGAGATGTATCTTCAGCTCAGCCTTGAAGGATGGTAGGGAGTAATTGTGGAATATATGCACAGAGATTTGATTTAGCAAGAGGGGAGCTCTGTACGCAAAGGATCGCTGACCTATTGTCGTCTTCATGAATGGGACAGCCAATGAGCACCTTGTCTTTCCTGTGGTCTGGTGACTACAGCAAAATTCTGTGAGCTTCTCCTTGAGGCTAGGGGTGAATTTTCCTAGTATAGATTTCTTATCCAAGGGGCACATTTGATATTTTATTCTATTTCTGAGGCTGAGCTATCTGGTTTGCTCGTAGAGTGGGCAGGAGTGAGTTAGGTTGTCAACTCCAAGGGTGAGTCAGTAGGCCTTATTTAGGGTTGTCAATACCCACTTGAGTGAAGTGTCAGTTGCCACCCCATACACTACCAAGCCATAGTCAATGACTGATAAGATGGAGGAGGAAACAGACAAGCACAGGGCAGCAGGCGTAATATATGGTCTGTGTCTGTACAGTACACCAAGTTTACAGTTCACCACTTTTATGACTTGATCAATGTGGGGTACAAATGAGAGTGTATCATCAATGGTGACCTCAAGGTACTTGAAAGACTGTACCTGTTCTAGCGGTACGTCCATGTTGTTCATGATGGACAAGACTGGGGATGATTTCTTGTGGTGGGGGCTGGAGATCAGCATTGTTTTAGTCTTCTTAAAGTTAAGAAGAAGTTTTTGCGTACTGAACCAGTTTTCCATGAGGGAGAAAGTGGATTGCAGCTCCTGCTGCAAGTGATCCAGCTGGACACTGCTGCTCATGATGACTGCATCATCTGCATACAGGACAGTTTAAGTTGTGCATGCCTCCAGTTATTTGTTTAAAAACAAACTGAAAGGGAGGGGGCCCAGGATGGATCCTTGGGGAACCCCAAGTGCAATTTCCCTAGGAGAGGAAGTCATAGTTCCAATTTTTACACACTGGGATCTGTGGGAAAGGTAGTCCTTTAACCAGTGGACTTCATCCGAGAAGATCCCCAAGTTCACCAGTTCCTGTAGCACCCCGGTTGATGGTGTCAAAGGCTTTAGTGAGATCTATGAAGATAGATCCCACTAGTTTACTACCATCCAGAGCCTTGTGTACAAAGTTGGAGATTTCCACTAATGCCATGGGCATATTGTGGCACTTGCAAAATCTGTGCTGCTGTGGGCACAGGAGGTCGTATTTATGAAGGTACTCTGATATCTGTTTGGCCACTATCCTCTCAAGGGCTTTTGATAGCAGGGAGAAGATGGATATCAGTCTGTAATTGGCTGTACTGGTCCGATCTCTACTTTTTAGCATGGGGTGACCATTGCAAGCTTCCATTTGGCTGAGAACTTAGCTAGGGAGAGTGATTTGTTAAACAGTTTGGTGACAGGTATCAAGAGCTCTTTTCATGCAGTTGCCACCAGCTTCATATCCAGGTTATCACTGCCAAGCCTTGTCTTATGTAACGCTTTGAGTATGTAGGTTCTGGCTTCCTTAGGTGTGATGCTTCTAAAGTAGAAATTAGGGTGGTTTAGGCTTACACTAGTGTTTGGTGAGGGTATTTCAGGCTGGCTTCCACTAGCGTTCGGCACAGGTGAGTCAGGGTGGTTGAGGTAGTCAGGTGGAAGGAGAGCACTGAGATCAGAGAAGGCTGAATTAAAGGATTCAGCAATGGTACGTGGGTCAAGGGTCAGGGTACCATTGATCATTAGCATGGTAGCGTGCTTCTTATCCTTTTACCAAGCAGTTCTTGATATTCTCCCAGAACCTTTTACCATTACCCCAGCTACTGTCCAGTTGTTCCTTGTAGTATTTTGCTTTTGCCTGTCTAGTGAGGGTGGTACATTTGTTATGAGCGGCCCGGTACTTCTGGTTGTCAACTGGATTACCAGTGCATCTGGCCATACTCCATAAATTGTCCCTGGCCTTTATCTGGTCCAGAAGGTCTCTTGTAATACATTCATTTGGGGATCCACTTATCTTCCTTCTCTTCACAGGGGCAACAATATCACAGATGCCATTGAACCTGTCATAGAAGAACTGAAGTACTTGATCTATGTCATTAAGATTGTCCAAGGGGTACCAATCAACAAGGGATGAGGCATTTATAAATGCCTGGGTACAGCCACACCAAAGGACAAGGCTTAGAATAGTAACAGGAGAAGCTTTTTTGTTTTTAAAGATCCAGTGGCAAGTGATTGGTGAGTGGTCAAACAGTCAGCCAGCACAGTAAAAAGTTTTATCCTAGAAGGGGTATTCATGATGAGCCAATCCAATAGGGTGCCCTTTCCGGTCCTACAATTAAGTCTTGTGTTCTCAGAGACCATCTGGGTAAGATACATATCGGCTACCTGGTCTTTTTGTGGGTCTATATCCTTGCTAAGCCAGTTTAGGTTAAAATCACCAGTAATGATTATTTCTGAGTTCCTCTTCAGCTTAGATAATACTTCCAGGAACAAGCTGAGTCCAGGCTTTGCCTTGGTGGGTGGGAGATAAACTGAAGCAATGGTGAGTTCCTTGCTTTGCCTACCAATGAGGAGCCTTATGGCCAGCAACTCATACTGAGTGTTACTGGCGGAGATCAGCAACATCGTCCTCTGTAGGGATTCCTTGATGTAGATAAGGCAACCCCCTACCCATTTTCCTATTCTATCAAGCCTGAAAGTAACATGCCCCTGTAAGGCTATCGAGGTATCTTTCACTTTTGGAGTGAGCCATGACTCAGTCAGGCTAATGATATCAGGGTTGTACAGCTGAACCCAGGCTTGGAACTGGGCTATCTTGGGGAGCAAACTGCAGATATTAAGGTCAACAATCTTCAAGCCACTTTGTACTTTACAGTTTGTGGACCAGCCAGTAGAAGGTCCTGGGTTAGGATGAACATCCCCAGAAATTAAAAGCAGAGAGAGGAGAACAATTTTGACAGCAGCCAGTGTACAGCGTTTAGCCAAACCCCATTTCCTATCATGCCTGGGGATAGAGGCATACTGGCTTAACCTACCAAGTGGCACATACAACTGGGCTAGGATGAGTGAGCTGCTGCAAACTGTGAATAAGATTTTATGCAAAGGAGCAGGACTCTGTCTTGGCTCTTGGTTCATGTTTGCATGTTTCCATGTTGTACCTCATAGGTGTAAGAGACCATGTGGCTTTGTCCCTAGTTAACTGACATTGAGATATAGAGGTACTGCTCCACTAGAGGTGTGATAACGAGTAGAAGTACACATGATGTATCTAGCACCCTGGCCATCATGTTTGCCAAATTAATTGAGATGGATGGAAAGAAACTGGATGTTCAGCGTCAGGAGTGGCAATACCAGTGGAGAAATTGTGGCCTGATTTTCATGCACCACTATTATTCCCTTGAGACTGTTTTATGTGGTGTGGTAAAGTGCTGGGAAAGGCTGAGGTGCCCGACCAATAGACTGTAATGAGAGGGATAACTTCAAGGATTTAATAGAGGTCGAGGCCAGGATGGGTAGGAGGGCTGAAATTATACAGTAATCCACAGGGAAGACAAAGTCAGAAGGGATGCTGCAGCTAGCAGGCACCAAATTTGGAAATGGAAAAAAAAATTGAAAATAAATGAAAGGGCTGCAGCTGCCAATGGGCGGCCTGCTGCAGTGCAGCTTGTCCAATCAAACTGTAGGCTTTCAATCCTTGGATGCTCTGAGGGAGCTGGGGAGAGGCGCTTGCTTCTTGCGGGAGGGGCAGGCAGATATCCAGCGAGGTCATGGCGATGTGGAGAACTGGTGGAGCTGCTCACAGAGGGGGCTTTCTGGATGAGTCTTCAGCCGGTAGGGCACAGCGATGGACCAGCGGGTCTAGTGGGAGGTCTGCAACCAGCTGGTGTAGGTCTGGGGGTGCTCCTGCTGGTGTGAAGCCTGCTCAGGCTAGGATCTGTACTTGCTTCTTTCGGAAGGGATGGGCAGAGATCCAGCGATTTCGCAGCGGTGTGGCGAGTCAGTGGTGCTGCTCACAGTGGGGGGTTTCTGGATGAGTCTTCAGCTGGTAGGGCATAGTGGTGGACCAGAGGGTCTAGTGAAATGTCTGTAACCAGCAAATGAAGGTCCGGGGGAGCTAGGAGCTGTGCTTTCTTCTTGTGGGAGGGGAGGGCAGGGATCCAGTTACACTAGATAGGGAACATGCTTGGTAAGAAACAGTGTTGCTGTCACTTTAAGCTTGAGGATCTGGCTGGTAGTAACCTGTAGGAGTGAGCTAGTAAACCTCGTGTTTAAGTGTATTTAAACAGGACCGGGGGTGGGCCAAAAAATCAAGCTCATAGGGCTACCTTCCTGCAGGTAATCAGTCCGTAAGGGAGAGTCCATACCTGGGCTTCAGTGAGGGGCTGGTGGCTTTAGACCTGGACCATGGATGGCAGTCTGGCAGGTCGGGTTCATCAGATAACCATGGCTGTGGCACTCGAACTACCTGTGCTTCTGTGAGGGGCTGGTGGTTTCAGACCCAGACCGCAGATGGTAGTCTGGCAGGTCAGGTTCATCAGATAGCCACAGCTGTGGTACTCGGACCACCTGGGCTTCTGTGAGGGGCTGGTGACTTCAGACCCAGACTGCAGATGGTAGTCTGGCAGGCCAGGTTCATTAGAGAACCATGGCTGTGGCACTTGGACCACCTGGGCTTCTGTGAGGGGCTGGTGGCTTCAGATCCGGACCACAGACATCAGTCTGGTAGGTCAAGTTCATCAGATAACCACAGCTGTGGCACTCAGACCACCTGGGCTTCTGTGAGGGCCTGGTGGCTTCAGATCCAGACAACAGATGGCAGTCTGGCAGGTTGGATTCATCAGAGAACCATGGCTGTGGCACTCAGACCACCTGGGCTTCTGTGAGGGGCTGGTGGCTTGAGACCCAGACTGCAGATGGTAGTCTGGCAGGCCAGGTTCATTAGAGAACCATGGCCATGGCACTTGGACCACCTGGGCTTCTGTGAGGGGCTGGTGGCTTCAGACCAGGACCGTGGATGGCAGTCTGGTAGGTTGAGTTTGTCAGAGAACAATGGCCATGGCACTTGGACCACCTGGGCTTCTGTGAGGGGCTGGTGGCTTCAGATCTGAACCGTGACTGGCAGTCTGCCAAGTCAGGTTCATCAGAGAACCACAGCTGTGGTACACAGCAGAGTCCAAATTATTCATTAGAGCCAGTTTAATGAACATGTAGCATGCCAAAGTGCTAAATATAATGGGAGTGCATTTAAGCTGTTATACAATATACCCTGGTCCTATTTTCCTATGTTCCACCTAAGAGACAATTACAGTGCATGTTTTTATTTTTGCAAAATGTCTTATACCAAATGGTAAAAAGCAGGATATCAGAGAAAGTGGAGTATTACATCTCAGCCACACAGCGTAAATACCTTGAATAATAATGCTGTACATCAAAATTGGTTGT
Organism: Neoceratodus forsteri; assembly: GCA_016271365.2. NCBI lineage: Eukaryota > Metazoa > Chordata > Ceratodontiformes > Ceratodontidae > Neoceratodus > Neoceratodus forsteri. The sequence goes on along the minus strand of CM057458.1, from coordinate 981,173,074 downwards.
GGAAACAAAAGTTTGAATGACATATCGCCAAAAAATTGTGCTGCTAAACCGAAATGTACTATAAATTGTCTTAGCTGGTACCACCAGTCTCACGACAGAAACTGAAAAGGAGAGCAGATGAGACACTGTTGTAGCTGAAGCTGCAGAATGACCCCTCACACTGGCTCTAATGAATAATTTGGACTCTACTGCTTTTCTATTGTATGTGACCAAACTGCCACATCAGCTGTGTTAACCATATGTCAATAATGGACAGAGAACACCAGAAATAGTTGATTTAAATTACATGCTGTTTATGTTCCTCCATCTTCTGCACTAGCAGTCTGGTGCTGAGTGCAGCTGGCTGCGGGGTGCTCCCCAGCCTGCCCTCAAGAGCAAGATTCCAGGATTCCCTGAAGGGGACTCCATCTTCTGCACTAGCGGTCTGGCGCTGAGTGCAGCTGGCTGCAGGGTGCTCCCAAACCTGCCCTCAAGAGCAAGATTCCAGTACTCCCCCAGACCATGCCTCTCCTCAACCACCTGCTCCTGCCTCTTCTTACTCTCTCTCTCTTTCCGTCCTCCCCTCAGCTACCTCCCTGGTACCCGCCACCCCTCTCCACCCTACACCTACCTCCTACTCATCTCCTACTGCCAACCTGGAACCCTGGCCCATGCACCTTGCTCTCCCTTGAGGCACCCATCTATTAAGGTCTGGCCATACTCTGATACACATGAGAATGGAACCTGGGCAAACCAATCCCCGCTGCTATCCATTGTTCTGCACTGGGACATACGGCACATACGCTATATTCAGTCTTGCAATAAACGGAGACGAAACCTCACCGACTATGAACAATGACAGATTGCACTAAAACTCTTGCTCCTCCTCCTACTGATGTCAGGGAGTGTTCACCTGAACCCTGGCCCGGTTACCTCCAGCCCAGCCAGAATTGGGAAATCAGACAGGGGTCTCATCATTGCCACCCTCAACATGTGCAGCCTCCTCCCAAAGCTTGCTGCCCTTCAAATCTTTGCTGACCAGCATAACCCTGATATCCTTACTGTTATTGAAACTTGGCTGACGCCCAATACTCCTGACCATGCTATTGCGCTACAAGGCTATAATGTTTTCAGACTTGATAGGAGGACAAAAAGGGGGGGTGCAATTTACATCAAAGACAACATCACCTGTCACCCCGTCTCCACTACCCCCTCTGACTCTTCTGTGCAATTCCTACCTATCAAACTACTCCTTGGGGCCCAAAATAAAGTGCTCACTGTAGTCTCAGTCTACATCCCACCAAAAGACCAAGGGATTGGTCTCTGTGTGGTCCTGGACTTTGTAAGATCCCAACCTCCCAAATCTGTGATCCTCCTCCTTGGCAATTTTAATATCAACTGGCTTGCACATGATGTAGGAACCCACAAGGATGCTATCTCTTCAGCTAACCTAATGCAGATGGTCAATTCTCCCACAAGAAAGAACTACAAGTCAGGTACCAGCACTCTCCTGGACTGGGTTCTTGCCAGCCACCGAACCCGTATCAACAACACCACTGTCCTCCCGAATTCCCTCAGCGACCATTCCCCTGTCTTCTGCAACTGGTCAAAGAAGTTTCGTAAGCCTCCTCCTAAAACCATTTCCAGCAGATTCCTACCCCGTGGCCAACTGACCCATCTCAAATCCTGTCTTAGTCGGCAAGACTGGTCTCCCATATACAATGCACTGGATGTCAACTCAGCCCTTGATTATTTCATCACCACATTCAACACTGCCTGCGACTCCTACGCCCCAGTAAAAAAGTGCAAAGTCAAGGCACTCTCCAATCCCTGGCTCAGTTAAAATCAAGGGACCATCTCTGGGCAATAGCTAGGGCCACAGGTGCTCAACTGGACATTCAAAACTACAAACAGACTCGCAACAACAGCACAAAACAAATACGATAGACAAAGAGTACTTACTACAAGGAAGCCCTCACCAACACCTGGGGAAATGGGAGAGCTTTTTGGGACAATATTAGGAAAGTCACAGGGAAGCAGTCCAAATCCTCTCCAACCCTACTGATGGTTGACGGAGCCACCACCCTTGACCCGAAGGTCATTGCCAATACTTTTAATGCAGCCTTCACCGACCTTATTGCTGTTCTCCCCCCAGACTTTCTCTCCGAAACGGACTCCCCTGCTCCAAATTCCCTACCTACCACCTCAAATCATCCACTGTTCCACTTCAAAAAAGTCAAGGACGAATGATGTCCACAAATACATAACAAAGGCCATCTCCAAGTCCAGAACCAGTGGTGATTCACTGGACCTTAAACTGCTATCACTCACCCTTGAAGAAGTATTGCACCCGCTTACCAGAATCTTCAACTACTCCCTCAGCCTCAGTCAGTTCCCAAACAAATGGAAATCTGCTGTTGTCACTCTGGTCTTTAAAAGTGGCAACAAGTCCATACAGGGGAACTATCGGCCGATCTCTATATTACCCCCCCTCTCCAAGGCCCTTGAGCGCATTGTTGATGACCAGCTTACAAACTACCTGGACAAATATAACATCCTATGTGCACAGCAACACAGGTTCAGGCAAGGGCACAGCACATCAACAGCGCTCCTGGAATTCACTGAAGTCCTTCACAACTCGTTGGACAAAGGCCATCTAACTGGAGCCATATTCATCGATTTGACTAAGGCATTTGACACTGTTCACCATGGCCTGCTTACCAAACAGCTGCTGAATGCCGGGCTCTCCCAGGACTCCACTGCATGGTTTAACAGCTACCTGGACCAACGCTCACAAAGAGTAAGAATCTCTGACGCCAAACCTGCTCGCTCCGGCGTCTCTCAGGGATTCATACTGGGCCCACTACTTTTCAGCCTTTTCCTGAACTCCCTTCCACTATCCTGCCCAGAACAAATTATCCTCTATGCTGATGACGCTGTGCTTCTCACCCCCCATAAGGACCCACAACCCTTACTTCACAACCTACAGCTTGCTTTCTCCGCTGTTGAAAACTGGTTCACAAAACATAAACTGGTTCTAAACCACAAAAAGACTAAATCTATGCTTTTCTGCAGCTCACAAAACAAGCACAGGCGATACCCCCTTGATATCAATACAAGCACTGGTAACGCCCTCGAACAAGTGTCATCTTTTAAATACCTTGGAATCTCACTTGACCCTTGCCTATCTTATGGGACTCACATTGATAGTGTTGCCAGAGTGATAAACTCACACATTGGAATTCTCTACCAAAACAGACAGCATCTTACCCAGGCAGCACTGAAGATTGCTATCCAGAGCTCTGTGGTCTCTGTCATAGACTACGGCCTCATAATCTATGGCTCTGCCTCTACTACCGCCCTCAGGTGCATAACAACCTCCCTAAACAAGGCCTGTCCACTGCTTACTAGATCCCACTGACTCACACATATATGTGAGCTTTATGCTCAAATGGGATGGCTTCAATTCACTAACCGCATAAAGTACCTTATCTGCTTGATGGAGAAAAAAACTACTTTGGGCCTTACTCCACCTAGTGTCCAAGCCCTCCTGTGCCCTAACACTAATCCTCGTAACACCAGAGGGTCTGAACGTCAGCTTCTACAGGTCCGCCGATGCCGCACCACTCTGGGCCAAAGATCCTTTGCACACTGTGCACCCAGCTGGATGAATGCCCTCAGCACTCACATCACCTCCACCTCCTCACTGGGCATATTCAAAACAAGCCTCCATCATCATCTCATGGCCTCCAGCTCATGTGACTGCCACCCCTAACTTCCCCTTCCCCCATTGAGATCAACCACCCCCCTCTGATGTTCTTTGACAATGCCGTGAGCTGCTCTAGTCTCTTTTTCGACTGCCACCCCCTATCCTCTCACCCTTCCTCCCTGATTTCTTCTAGGTTTCTGAAATGATTCCTTGTATGTGTTATTCATGTATCCTATTTACCGTGACACCGTACCTGAACTGATGAATATGGTTGTATGCTCTCTTTAATGTTGTATGCCCTTGTTTAACATGTTTAACATGTATGTACTCTCCTGACTTGGAACCTTTGTAAAAGAGCCTTGGCTCAAAGGTAATTGTAATCCTAGATCTAAATAAACAAATAAAAAAAAATAAAAAATAAAATACTGCAAGCAAAATTTGGTATTGACAAATGTTTGTTTACAGCACAGCCAGCATCTCCTACCTCTATTTCTAATGAGTGGCTGTTTAGTAAGTCCTATTTTGATTTCAAGGACTTATCAGGAGATGCTTATTTTTTGTGTTTATCAGACAATTTTGTAACTCCTTTACTGTTGTGTGGCTTATCTATATACTTTTCCAAGTGCTTGTGACTCTCAGATGCTGCCACATTTTGCAAAGTTTTGGTGCATAGGATTCTTACTGTACAGTACCAAAACAGTTTTCAAAACTTACCATCCTTAGTACTTTCCCAAACACACAAAATACTTGTGTGGATCTTTTAATCAAGTAGAATCAGGCATAACTTGATTATATATTGTAGAACTTGGTTATCCCCAGTAGATGCTGTAAATAGTGTTGTATATTATCCATGACATCTACTGCTTTCTAATCTTAATCTGTGGTTGCAGTCCAAGGGGTTAACCCTCTGAGCTACTCCTTGTTAAAATAATTTAAATTCTTCTCCCATCGTTGGACCCAGGTACAGATAGCTCACCAGTTGCTGTGGTCATGGGCCATAAGAAATGCATGGGTGGCTGGCATCTGCTAACAGTTCAGGGTTTTCTGTCATTTTCAAGTAAAAATCAATATTACTCAGCTGTTCTCTCTAGTTCCTCTAGTATACTCTCCTGCACTGCTCCCCATACCCTCCAAAACTATGTCAACAGTACCCCATTCATCCCACCCTCCCTAACACCCCTCCCCACCTAGAACTTCTTGGCTTATATCACATATGCGATGACAGCAAGCAAATGCTACTTGCATATATCAAATCAAATCATCTTTATTTTTATAGCGCCTTTCAAAACCAAGGCGCTGTACATAAAAACCATACACATAAAAATAGAAAACATTTTAAAACAAGCATAGATAGATCATCCATAGCTAGGAAAAGCTAAACTAAATAAATAAGTCTTTAACTCCATTTTGAATCTATTTATGGTATGAGAGAAAGAGAAGTTGTTTGACACAATGGTCAGGTGCAAGTGCAACAAGAAGGCAGGAGACTGCCCAATGAAGGTGGAAGGAGGAATGCATGAGGAGCAGGAAGAGAGATAACCAATTTGTCACTTTTTGATAGCATTCAATGAATGGTGAAGATGGGTGGTAGACGTTTCCTAATAGCCAAAATGTTTAGATAAAATTATCTATTTAATATCGGTAAGGAAAAGGGTGTAAAATGGATGTGTGTGGGAGAAGGTGAAGGGGGAGGTATTGGCATACTTGGGCATCTGGTTGAAGGAGGATGGGAGTTAGTAGTCAAGGTATGCTTGTTAGAGAGGTGAAAAGGGGATCCCACCTCCTGGGCATGTTCATCAGTAAAGTTGATGAACATACCCTGGATCCTCCTTTTCCCCTTTCCAACAAGCTCATGCTGACTACTGATTCCCTTCCTCTTTCAACCAGATGCCCAAGTGTGCCAATACCTCCCCATTCACCTACCTGCAAAGATACTCAAAATAAAGAAAAAAGACACATAACAATATTATAACACTATCCATTTTTACTTTATGCTTCCAGGTGTGGGGTTGAGAGTCTAACAATGAAGGGTGGATTATATTTGTAAGAGGAAGTGGCCCAGGGTGTCTAAAGTTGGACTTGGGGTGTGGGTAAAGGAGGAGACTGAAGGACCCACCAGAGGAGGAAAGATAGGCAGAAAGGCTAATGGATATGGCAACAGAATTCCTCTGCATTATCATCATAATCATCATTATTTGTGTGATGTGCCATCTGTGTGCTACTATCAGCAAGCATAAATCTTGGACAGTATATGTTTTTGAATTTTGTCAGGTTCATTTCTGGAAAAGTGTTCTTCTCTACATTTTTTTGCAGAGTGACATGCTCTATTGTCAGTTACTATTGCTTCATGAGTACTGAAAATTCTCTCAGAATATGTGCTGGAGGGTGGGCATCTGAGGTATTCATTTGCAGTCTCAGTTAAAGAAGGCCACGTTGATTTCTTCTGTTGCCTGTACAGTAGTGGTTCATCATCTGTGGTGACATGCACAGTCTCTTCCATATAATCTTTCACCATTTTTTTCAGCAGGGACTTCTGGTTCCACAATGGCTGACTGAGCCTTGCAGTTGTCTTTATCAGACCAAAGTCTAACAGCATCTCCCACAGTGGCTTGTCTTCTTGTGGTGTAGCAGCAGTTACCTGGTCGCAGCAGCAGTGCTGGTTGGAGTTTGGTGGCCAAAAACATCAGTAGTGGTGGTACCAGCAGTAGCAACAGCAGCAGTAGTGGCAGATTATGCTCCCTTTCTCTGCAACCAGATGGTGTGCAGATTCTGTATGTGGTCAAAAGGGCACTGATGATTTATTACTTTTCTCAACTATACATGCCAACACGTTCTCAACTGATAGTTCACAATAATATTCCAGGTCCTTAAAATCATGTGGGTTAAAGAATGTTTCAATTGTGTTCTTAAAACAAGCATCCAGAAGTGTGGCCAAAATGTAATGTTCTGCTTTGTCCATTTTTATAATGTGCTCTTCACCCAGGAAAGTGTTTAACATTTTTCCCACAAGTGATGCAGCATGGACATCATCATTGTCTAAAAACTGTGACTCGAGATGCTCCAGTCTCAGCTTGATGAGTGAAATTAAGGGTAGCATCTGTCTTAGCCCAGCATCATAGATGCTTACCACTCAGGTAGCCTCCTCAGAGGGTTAAAGGACACAACGATTCTCCATCAGATGCCACTGATTGGGGCTGATAGTCACATTTCCTTTCCCAATGCCATGTTGGACTGCATATTGATGGATGGCTTTCGGTTGTTCAAGCCTTCATCATATAGTAAGTGGAATTCCACCAGGTCCAGACTTCCTGTATCATCTGGTGGAGAGGGAAGCTATTTTCAACCTGAATCGGATGCAACATCTTTCAGGCTTTAACAGAATGATTAAAGTATGTGCACACAATGCAGGCAGCTACAATCAAGTTCTGAACATTTTTATCTTCATCAATAAAGTCTTTCACTACTAAGTTTATAGTGTGTGCAAAGCATGGTACATGTGTAAAGATACTAAGCTCTATTGCATTCAGAATATCTGAAGCATTGTCAGACACAATAAACCCAGGTTGCAAGGACTTTGGAGGCAGTCACTCATTAAACTTTTCTTGAAGGCCCTCTAGAAGATGTTCCACTTTGTGGTCTTTTTCAAATCCATAAATACATAATGCTGCCTGCCTTTGAACAGTGAAAGTCCCTTGTACATTGCTGCTGCTGCTGCTGCTGCTGCCGACACTACCACTAGATGATGTGGAGAAGGAGGATGAGGAGGGAAGATAGTTTACCCAATAGACAGTCACAGCCATATAGTCAGTCATCTGGCCACTGGTCCACCTATCAGTGGTGACATGAACCTTTTTGTCTACAGAACCTTTCAGAGCATCAGACAAGCTTTTGTGAACAGCATCATATAAATCTGGGATGGAAACAGATCAGAACTAGGTCTAGCTGGGGGCCTGGTACATTGATACTTCAATATCCATAAGTGCCTTAAAACCTGGGTTAGCCACAAAGGAAAATAGGAGCAAGTCAGTGGCTATTGCTTCCCCAACTGTCTTTGTTAGTCACCTTGCCTGAAGCTTGTTGGGCTTATATTTCTGTGAGCTCAAAAGAGCCTTTCAAAGAAATTTGATGGCAACTACACTGACTGACAGATTTTTTGGGTTGCTTACCTTGAACTTTACCCCCATGTGGGGTGGATGTTATGATTGTGCATGGTATATGACTCCTGTTAGGCTGTAGTTGTGGACTCAAAGGGGTAAAGAAATGAAAAAATTTAGATGTTGTGCTTTGACTAGATGGCAGACTTTCATCATCCTCCCCCTCCTCATCAATTATTTCCTCACCCTGGTTAACATCCATATCCTCATCGGAGTGCAGCAGTGCAAGAACTTCTGTGTGCTCCTTTTGTGCTTTTGATACTGATACTAATAAATGTGAGCCTTGTTCATATGTCTTATTATTGTTGAGGTTCCATTCTGAGTACCCACTTTACCATGACTTAATTTTGTTTGGCATAATTTGCAAACTAAATGGCTGCAAGATGATTCATCTTGTGTGAAAAATCCCACTCTCTGGATTTAACAAATTGTTTTGCACTGCTGCTTATGAGGAAGCTATGTTCACCCCCACCACCACTGCCACCACCACAGTCACTAGTACTGCCAGTATCTCTTTGAAGTCTTTCAATGTCCATCTGCATGCCCTTTTAATGCATAACCTCTGACTGGCTCAACTGCTTCTGAACTTTCTGCTCTTCTGGAAGCCTGTCCATCTTGTCTTCTGTTTTTTCTCTGTATGTGTGGGAGTCTCCTTATGGCTTACTATCATTTTTTATACCACTACCACCATCCCTCCTGTAAGTTTTTTTTGTTCCTTTTCTGGCTCTGGATTCCTCTTCTTTATCCAACTCCCCAGAACTACTGCTACTTGACAGACTAACTGCTACTTTACCTACTGCAAAACTCAGGATTTGATCCACTGATTTCCTCCTCAGTCTCATCTGTCTCCTCCTGCTCCTCACCCTGCATCTCGCTGCATACTAAGATTGGCTGCTGCACTATGATTGCCCTTGTGGTCATCCTCTGAGCAGCGTGATGAGTTACTCCTTCAGTGTCTTGAATTTTCTGCACTGTTGTTACTGTTCCATGGATTGCCTGAAAAGTGCTACTACTGTTTTTTTTTTTTTTTTTAACCACACGTGATTTTGCCTAAAGGCTCCAAAACATTTTCTTCCTGTCTTTCCATAATGGGAATAATTGGGTGTGTCAAGTGTGAACAACACAGAAGAATAATCACATGAGCAGGAGAATTAAGTAGAGCACTACACTGCTGCTGTGTGTGCTGCTAAAACAGGGAAAGTTATTCTCAAATGGGTCAGTAAAGCACTTAGTGGGTGTGTCAAGTATGAACAACACAGGAGAATAATCCCAGGGACAGGAGATTCAAGCAGAGCACTATGATTCTACTGCGTGTGCTACTTACACTAGGAAATTTATTCATAAACTGGTCAATAAAGCACTTAGTGGGTGTGTCAAGTGTGAACAACACAGGAGAATAATCACATGAGCAGCAGAATTAAGTAGGGCACTACACTGCTGCTGAGTGTCCTGCTAACACAGGGCAATTTATTCCCAAACAGATCAATAAAACACTTACTGCTAAGTTAGTGGATGAGTTACAAATGAAGATTAATGAAGAACATAGGATAATATTAATTCCAAGTGGATTAACTCAACAGATGGGACCAAGTCTCGGCTGGGGTATGCAAATCAATGAGGGTTGGGTGGGAGGAATTCTAGAATTAGTATGCAGGCAGGCATTAGCTAATAAAAAAATTAAAATAACTGTCTCTCTCTTAGTTGGTATACTATTTTACAGTACTCTTATTGGCTGCAATTCATGAATGCCTACTCGCCACGCAAGGGCAGCCCATAGGCATTCCTATGGCCGAATGCTGTGCAGCAGAGCTCTGCACATCCTCCATGGCACTAACTAATGGGCACACTAGCACCGTGCTCACTGGAACCCCAGCAATCAGTGGGGTGGGCACCATGCCAGAGATAGGACCGAGGCATGTCGGGGTGCCCACGCTGGCATGTATGCACGAGGTCACGTGTGCGCTGCACCAGCATGGGACATCTGCATGAGGGAGACCCTGTGTCACAGTCCTGTGAAGTTCTGTGCCACCCCTTGTCATAAGCTGGTGGTGCCAGTATCAGGCACCCTGACGCACTGTTGCCCCAGCCCACTGTGCTGCTTGGATGGGCTGGAGGTTGCCATTTAGGCAAACGCCTGCTAGAGAATCACTGGACAGTGCATGCCATCCCAGGACCTCCTGCTCGTGCACAGATGGTGATCCACTATGGGACCTGGGCTGGGCATCCAATTGGATGCCCACCAATGTCTAGCACCCTGTCTTCACTTTGCCACATTCTTGCGCCATGCAGCTGTATGCCAAGGGGTCGGGGGCATATACTGGTGGCTATCATCATAAATTCTGTCTGGCACATCCTGGTGTGGGAATGAAGAGCAGCACTGTAGGGTTACATGCATTTCTTGCAAGAAACCCTCCCTTTAGTGAATCGCAGCCATTATGAGCAGTCTGTCTGTATACCTCATTCTCTGAAACTTTTTTACTCCCCTCACACAGGCTCTCATTTACTTTGTGCTGTTGCACCCTGTACAGTCACACAGCACAGAAAATAACTAGTTTTTTCCCCCACAGGCAGTCATTTGTGCTGTAGTGTCAGACACAACGTAGCACTAACTAAAATAATAAGTTGCTTTTCCCATAGGCATTGTGGCTTGAGTTGTGCTGTGCTGTATAACTAACTATTCTTAATTTTATTTTTATTCAGACAGCAGCATAGCAGCTGAGCACATCAGTCTGCTTGACAACTGGGTGCCACCTGACTCATTCTGAGTCTGACCAGGCTATCCATGCACCACGCAGTCAGATACACCAATTTCTTTTTCTTTTTTGTTGCTGTGTCTCTCTATTTACTTCACTCTTGACTGTCCCAGAATGATAGTAATATATATTTATACAATACATGCTGCAGTACAGTGCTTAGATTAGAACAACTGCTGCAACAACTAGCTTTTGACACGGGAGCAGCTGCCACCCTGACAAACAGACTGCTCTGCTCTCTCCCACTGCTCACCAGGCTCTGGCAAAGTCTAACAGTGCACTGGGAGTAGCACACATGCCACCACATGTGTATCCTGGGAGGCTTCCCAATTACTACTCCTGTCACTGAGGAAAAGATGCAGACATCCAATCAGCGTAGCTTACTTTTTTTATTATTTGATTTATTTATTAAAATCTCAGATGCATGCCTATGAGCAGAAGCTCTTTACATCAGTTCCATGTCATAAGATTACATTGTCAGGTAACGGGCACAAACGTCACCGGCAAGCAGGCATATTACAGTAAGTACAATGAAGAAGACAAGTGGAACAACAGGTTTTGTCAAAGACTTGAAAGAAGAAGCCTTTAGCCACCTGGTTTAGGGTGACTGAGTCATATGTTAACTACTAGACATAAAATAAAGAGCATATTGTGAAGATAAGAGTGCAGTCTATGTAGCATTGTCATGGATGAATAAGCAAGAGGGGAGGGTACAGGGAGTGGGTTAAGGAGAGGGATAAGAGAAAAAAGGGGTGAAGCAGAGGTATGGCGCAGCGAGGAGTGGATAGATAAGGGCAAGGTGATTATGTGGGGGGGGGAGAGTAAAGTAGACAGAGATATGTTCTAAGTTGACTAATGTGCTCCAAGGTAAGGCAGCAGGATTTTTGTTGACTACAATTGCTGACATGCAGCCAATGCACTGCAGTCCTGATGCAGTGGTGCTGGTGGTGGTGGGGAGGGGGTGTCAGCTCACGCAGTACCAAGTGGCAGTAATAGCAGCACTCACATGATCAGCTCTGCATCTGAGCAGAAGGACATGCAGAGAAATTATAGTGCCGGTGAGTGCAATGCATTTTTTCACAATGCCTGAGGCAAACCAACATTTGCCTCTTTTTACAAAATGTTCACACAAGGCAGACTAGTGCAAACAGCAGGAGTTTGATCATATTGTATATGCTAGTCGAACCAAACTTGTAGCCCTATTTATTTATTTATTTATTTCTAAGAATCAGTTTACAACCTTTGAGCCAGAGGCTCGTTTCCAAAGGTACTTCGTCACATAAAGACATACATTGTGTTTTTGGTTACATACCATAGATTTGCAAAACAATAGGCGTTCAACAGAGGCGCCAAGTCACACTGTGGTCAGACAAATACAATTAGGTTACAGGGTACATGTAATTGATAACAGGTGTTACACAAGTTGGTATCAAGTGAGCAATCTAGTTGGTAAACACCTAAACAGCTGGCACTGGCCAGGTTAAACATAGGCACGTGTACAGGGAAGTGGTGGTGGGGATGGCTAGGAGAGCTGCCTGGGGGCGTTGTCAAGAGAAGCAGAGGTGGAGGCTATGTTCAGAGACAGGAGCAGTTACGAGTAGCGGATGATGTGGTTCCGAAGGGTGGTTTTGAACTTGGAGACGGTGGTGGCATTGGTGATGGGGGCAGGGAGAGAGTTAAACCAGGTTGGGGCTCTATAGCAGAAGGACCTCTGGCAATGGCTGGTTCTTGATCTGGGGACCTTTAGAGTGGTCTTGTAGGAAGACCGTGTTGCAATAGTGGGAGGGCTCTGGTGGATGGATGCCGTTACCCCAGGGGGGGGGGAGAGCCCGAGTAGGGTTTTTTTTGTGAGGAGACAGGTTTGGTATCGGAGCCGTTCATCCAGGGTAAGCAGGTTAGCCTCGACATACAGCTGACAGGTGTGTGTGAGCCTGGGGGCACCAGTAATCAATCTGCAGGCTTTATTCAGGGTTAAGTGAATTTTGTTGAGTGCAGTGATGTCGGCAGCACCATATACTGGTAGACCATAGTCTACAAGGGACAGAACGGATGATGTAACAGCGAGCCGCAGAGCATTTGGGGGAAGGCAGGTTCTATGGCAGAAGAGGATGCCAAGCCGTGTGTTAATGGTGGATGTTAGGGCGTCGATGTGGTTGTGAAATGTGAGGGCTGAGTCGAAGGTAACCCCAAGGTATTTGTAGGAGCAGACTTGTTCCAGTGGCTGATTGGTACTTGGAAGGATATAGAGTGGGGTGGTTGCTAGCTTTGTTTTGGGGGTGGGAAAAGAGCATAGCTTTGGTTTTATTAAGATTGATGACGAGTCTGCGCTCCTTAAACCAAGCCTCGGCACTGTTGAAAGGCTGCTGTAGGGAGTCCTGTAGGGAGATGGGATTGCGGTGGGTGGCAAAAAGGACAGCGTCATCTGCATACAGTAGAATTTTGCCTGGGCATGCACTGGGCAGGGTGTTCAGATAGGAGAAGAGAAGGGGCCCAGGATGGAGCCTTAAATTCTAGAGAATGGAACGGTATCGAGAGTGTGCTATTAATTTTACACACTGAGATCAAGTGTCAAGATAGCTAGTGCACCATGCTAGGGGGCCAGCTGAGAGACCAGTGTGGCAGAGTGCATTCAGCAGAAGTGGATGGGAGACGGTGTCGAAAGCCTATGAGAGATCGATGAACACTGCACCAGCTAGGGAGCTGGTATCCAAGGAGAAGTGTAGAAAGTTGGAGAATTCAATAAGGGCAGTAATGGTACTGTGACCAGCATGGAAGCCATGTTGCTCTGGGCATAAAATGTTATGCTTAGCCAGATAATCAGTGATTTGAATGGCCACCACTTTCTCCAGGGCTTTAGAGAGGGGGGGAGGATGGAGATTGGCCGGTAGTTGTTGGCCAATGACCTGTCGCCTCCTTTATGAATAGGTGTGATAATGGCTGTTTTCCAAGCTGTGGGAAATTGTCCCAGGCAGAGTGACTGGTTAATTAGGGCTGGTGAGGGTGGGGCAAGGACTTCATCTAGCACCAGCCTGAGGATGCTGGGGTCCAGTGAGTCACTGCCGGGATTGTTGCCATTGAGAGCTTTGATTAGGATGGGTCTGGCTTCCCGGGGTGGAAATCTTTCGCAGGTGGAAGCTGGGGTGCTGGAGGACAGGGGGAGGTTGGTTGGGGGGAGGGTCAAAGAAATTACTAGGGAGGACTGAGCTAAGGTCAGTGAAAGTGGTGTTGAACCAGTTAGCTATGGTGGCAGGCTCGGTGGAGGTAGTGCCATTTCTAGTGAGCTGGGATGGGGCAGGGGAGCAAGCTTTACCGTTAAGTTGCTTAATATTATCCCAGAAAGTCCGGGCTGAGCCCCAGGAGGAGGTAAGGGAGGCCTGGTAATGGTCTGCCTTGGCTTTCCTGATGGCCCATGAGCACTTATTCCGGGCTGCATTGTAGGCTTGCCTATCAGACAGATGACCTGTTTCAGTGACAAGGTGCCAGAGGTTATCCCGGTTTCTAAGTAATTGTAGGAGGGCTGGGCTAACCCAGGGTGCGTTCTGTTTTTTGGACCGGATTTTGGTGAAGGGTGCAAAGAGATCACAGGCCATGTTGAAGGTGTGAGTGAAGAAGGCGAGGGCAGTGTCAATGTTGGTTGCATGCTGAATGGGGGACCAGTTTATCTGGGTGAGGAGTGCTTTAAGTTTTTTTCAGCCCTAGACAATACTGTGAGACTTTGTATCTACTGGTTGTGCACACACTAAATTCATCAGTGCTGGTCCCTGACTTTAGAAGGGCTCGCTTCAGTGGCAGGAGAGAGACTTTTTTTTTCCCATATACATTTTCAACTCCTCCGTCGGAGCTGACAGGTGGCTCCAGCCCTTCCCTTGGAGGGGACTCATCTCTCCGGTGGGCTTTCACCACACTCACCCCAACTGGCCATTCCTCATGGGTTACTCCCATGACAGGGCTGGTGGCGAGGGGTGCCTACCTACTCCCCCTCCTAAAAGCCAACATCTAGATTGCCAGGGGGAGGTGCGGGTGCAGCCTGCCAGCATATAACCTGCCAGCTCTGATCTTTTCTGTTTTTTCCCCCGACCCACACACGTGCAATGGGTGGGATGACTGACTCCACCTCCACAGAAGCAGTCTTACGCCCTTTGTGTGGGTTCACCCCATTCTAGCATCATGTCTGTGCTGACACTCAGCTTCCGCTGGGTGTCAGTCTACAGTACGGCGCTGAGTCCCCCCTCCCCAGAGGAAGGAGAGCTGTCAGCAGACACTCAATCCTTCCTCACCCCAGCTGACCCCTGAGTGACCCGAGTCCATTCCTGAACCCGTGTTGCCAGCATAGCATGAGGTAAGGCATCCAGCACCTCAGCCCTCTGTGCCACTGGGCTGGCAGGAGAGACACTTTTTAAGGTAGACTGAAAGGAACAGAGGAGTCCAGAGTGAAAAGTATATGGAAAATTACAAAAAAAAGTGACAGCAAGAGTGGCAAGGAAATGTCTTGTATATATTCAAATGGGTTAAAAGCATTGGAGACCAATCATGTTTTAGAGTTACATTAATTAGGCTGTTAGGGCAAGGACTGCAGCCTTGAGAAAAGGTAGAAAGTAGAAGAGGTAAAGGAGCAGGAAGGAATATGTAAAACAACTTATAAATCACCACACAACTTATTTGGAAGACCAAAGCAGACACTAAAGTACGGATAGTGAAGGGAGCCCCAAAAAACAGCAAAACCTTGTTTTGGTACATAAGTGACTAAAAGAATACTAAGGGGCCTATAGTGAAAATCATCAAGGGGGCAGGGATCATAGTGGAGAAGGACATCAAGAAGGCAACTACCTTAAATGAATCATTCTGCTTGGTCTTCATCAGTCTATCAATAGCAACAAATTATTGGCCTTGATTTCAAATGTTTGCGGAGAGAAAACATATGCTGACCTATGTCAGTCTAAAACAGACAACAAAATAAAATACTGTTAAGTCTGTTGAAAAATGGTTACAAAACTTTAATGTACTAGGGTTCTTATATTTGTGACGTGACTGTTTGTGCTGTGCAACTCAAAGAGCCTCTCACAAAATAGTGCACAGCCATCATGGAGTCATAGCAATACATTAATCAATCAATCAATCCTTTATTTAAAAAAGTGCAATTTCCACAAAGACCAAAGCGTTGTACATAATAAAATCCATAAAGATTAGTAATTAAGATAGCAACAGTTAAAACTTAATTCTGAATCAGGGTACTCCATGCTAAAAAAGATGCATTTTAAGACCAGCTTTAAAACTCTCGATGGTAAGACACTCACTACTCCGATGAGGTAGAGAATTCCACAGGGCAGTGGCCACAAATGCAACTGACTGGGCCCTTGAGTTCTTAAGTCGAACCCTGGGAATCTCTTGCAATCCCTTATCAGAGGAACAGAGTGAGCAAAGGGGGTGGTAGGGGGACAGAAGATCTTGCAAGTAGTGTGGCCCCTGTCCATATAGGGCATTGTAGGTCAGCAACCCAACCTTGAAGGCGATCTTCCAATATACAGGCAGCCAGTGCAGGCTGCAGATCACAGGTGTGACATGACAAGATCTTGATAGGCCAATCAGCAACCTGGCTGTTGCATTCTGCACCAGCTGCAATTAGCAGATATCAACCCCTGGTAACCCTAGGTACAAGGCATTGCAGAAGTCAAGGCGGGAAGTCACAAAGGCATGAACCAACATTGAAAGGTCACTGGGTGGGACCAGGTTCATAATCTGGGTGATGTTCCTCAGATAGTAGAAAGAGGTCTTTACGACAGCTGACACCTGAGATTTTAATATCAGGCCACTATCAAACACAACACCCAGATTTCACACCCAGTCCGAGGTAAGCAGCTGGTCTCCCCCAAACCTAAGCCAGGATGGTTGACCGGCCAACAACCCCATGCCCAGTTGATGTGGGTCCACCATCAATACCTCAGTCTTGTCCGAGTTCAACCTCAGCTAATTGGCCCTTATCCAGCCCTGAATCTTTGAGAGGCAACTATTAAAAACAGAGACTGCACCACCCTGCTGAGGCACAAAAGACATGTAGAGCTGAGTATCATCTGTATAGCAGTGAGAACTCAGCCCATTCTGCCTTATAATGTCTCCTAACAGCAGCATATAACTGCAAACAACATGGGTGACAGTACGGAGCCATGCGGAACCTCACAGAGCAGAGGGAGTGGGGCTGAGGAATAAATCCCCAACACCACTCTCTGGGTTCTGCCTATGAGGAAGGACTGAAACCATCTGAGGACCATACCACAGTCCACAGAACATCTGCAGATGCTCCAACAACACGCCATGGTCCACGGTGTCAATTGCTGCGGAGAGATCTGGGAGAACCAAGATGGAACGGCTCCCCCAGACCCTCGCTATCAGGAGATCATTAAGTACCTTAACAAGAGCAGTCTTGGTACTGTGCCTCTTCCTAAATTTGGACTGGAGAGGATCATAGAGATCATGGGTGGTCAAATGCTCATCTAGTGCGCCGTAACCACCTTCTTGATAACTTTGCCCACAGAGGGCAGGTTAGAGATGGGTCTGTAGCTAGTTAAGCAGTCCAGTTAGAGGGAGGATTTTTTTAGGAGAGGTACAACTACTGCCTCCTTCAGGGGAACAGGAAACACCCCTCTCCAAACAAACACTGGATTATCTCAGCAAGGACCGAGCCAATGACCTCAACACACCCCACTAGGAGGTGTGTTGGGCCCAGGTCCAAACTACAGTAGATTAGGTGCATATCTTGGATAATCTGTACAATGTCCATGATTGCCAAACGGCCAGAGTTGGACCAGACCGACCGAGTACTTGCAATTTCCTGCCGACATCTGCATTGGCCACTAGAAGGTGCTGAATGAATCTCTAATCTGATGGTGGCATCCTTATCAGCAAAGAATTGAGCAAACTCATCACACTTAATCTGTGAAAATGCTCCCCGAGGCTGAAGGTAGATTGGACTGCACAATCTGTCTACAGTCTGGAAGAGCTGAGCCAGTCAGTTCCATGCTGCAGTAATCTTCCCGGACAGGAACTCTGCCTTCTTACGAGAGACTACTGACTGGTAGTCTTTATAATGAACCATCAGTCTAAGTCTGTCATCAGCCAGGCCAGATTTTTGCTAGCACCGCTCTAACCTTGGACCCGCTCGCCTCAACTCCTTCAAAGTCCCATCAAACCAAGGGGACCTGGGGTAAAGAGAGAGGTGGCAAATGCAGACTGGAGCTTGGGAATCCATGGCAACTGTCACTGCCTTATTATAGGCTAGAACCAGATTACCTGTCTACCCGAATACACTTGACACAACACACCTGATAGATTCAGCATCGCCATAAAACCATCTGGAGTGAAACCCCTTAAATAGCGGTACTGGACTATCTCCATAGGGACAGGTCTTTAGGGGGACCCTTAAAATTGAACCTTATAGTATGATGTTCTGACCATCTGAATGACTCCATCATCAGATCGGAGATCTCCAACCCCAGTAGGAAGACCAGGTCCAATGAGTGACCGTGTTGATGGGTAGCAGAGGTAACTACCTGTGTAAGGCCCAACGAGTTCATAAATTGGAGGAAATCCTGTCCAAATTGCCAGAGTTCATTGTTGACCCAAGCATTGAAATCCCCTAGAATTAACCATCTAGGGGATTCCAACAGCATATCACAACGAAGTCTGGGACTTCCTGCAGGAATTATTTCCCATCTCTGGGTGGACGGTACATGAGAAGTATCCTGCAACCTACATCTACTCCCACAATACCCTCAAATAATCTGGTCCCTCGCACTGGTGTATCTGCAAGGCCCAATTCCGATTTGAAACAGATGGCTACACCCCCCACCCCTACAATCCTACCTTGGGCAGGGCAAGGCAAGGCAAGGCAAAATTTATTTAAAAATGCCCAATCTCAGAGGCTCTGGGCACTGTACAAATAAATAGACACATCTTCAAAGTAACACACAGATGCATAACAAATTTAAAAATGCAGAATAATAGCACATCATATAAGCATCATACACAATAAATCAAAAATTATTAATTCAATCCTAAAATTCTTGGGAAAATAGGAGGGTCTTAAGTCGGGCCTTGAATACCTCCAAGGTAGGGGCCCCTTAACCCCAGGAGGCAGCAAATTCCAAAGGACAGTGGTGGCAATACTAAAAGCTCTGTCACCAGCCGATCTCAACCTCATCCTAGGAATCGCCAGGGGGTCCCCACAGGAGGAACGGAGGGGGAGGACAGAGAGAGCAGGTACAAGAAGGTATGACAGAAAACCAGGGCCCTGCCTGTGTAGGGCCTTATAGGTGAGAAGACCCACCTTAAAAAGGATCCTCCACCTAACCAGCAGCCAGAGCAGCTCACGCAACAATGGCGTAATATGGCAGAGTTTTGGCTAGCCAGTAAGTAACCGGGCAGCTGCATTCTGCACTAGCTGCAGTCTGTGGAGAGCTCCTCCCATTACCCCGAGGTAGAGCACATTACAGTAGTCAAGTCTTGATGTAACTAAGTCATGTATCAAGCTGGGGAGGTCCAGAGGCGGAACAAGGGGCTTTATCCTGGTGACATTTCTGAGATGGAAAAAACAGGAGTGGACCATGGAGGATATTTGCACCTCCATAGTCAAATTCCTATCCAGAATGACACCAAGATTATGCACCCAAGAGGAGGTCTTCAATGAAACAGATCCCAGAATAAGTCGAGTCACTGATTCAGAGGCCATCCTATTATGCACTCTGTTCGACTCCAGCACCATTACTTACGTTTTATCGGGGTTCAGTTGTAACCAGCTAGAGGTCATCCAGTCATTAATCTCAGCAAGGCAGCTGTTAAGCACGTCCTCCACATTGGATGTTCCTGGGGCAAAGGAAAGGTATAGCTGGGTATCATCAGCATAGCAATGAAAACCCAAGCCATACTTCCTAATGAGCCCTCCCAGGGGTAGCATGTACACTGCGAACAACATTGGGGCTAGTACCGATCCCTGAGGCACTCCACAGGATAGGAGGCTAGGGTGGAGGAGGAATTCACCATCACAACCCGTTGCCTTCTGTTAGTAAGAAAGGACTCAAACCAGTTGATGACAGTACCGGTGAGTCCACAGAGTTCCCTAAGGTGATCAAGCAGCACACAATGGTCCACAGTGTCATATGCTGAAGAGAGATCCAGGAGAACAAGAATTGTCTTATCCCCTCGATCTCTTGCCCTGATGACATCATTCAACATCCAAACAAATGTGGTTTTTGTGCTATGCCTAGCCCAAAACACCAACTGGAAAGGGCAGTGTATTACCAAGTTCCTGGCCAGAACTGCTGATTCCAATACTGGGCCAACATTCTCATCCAGGCAGGTCTCAGTGATGCAAGCCAGGTCAGGTGTACCAACAAGATCAGCAAAAGCAGCTGTCTTGTTTTTTTATTGACCTGGCATTGCATAACACTGTCCGAGTAGGATAGGTGGACGAGGCAGATTGAGCAACTTGCCCACTAATTGTGGAGCCCTTGGGTATGGGAACCAGGCAGGGAGGACCCCTTTCTTGGACCCACTTCGCCCCAGGGCATCTTCTGGTTCCTACCACCCCAATCCATCCAACCGGCTCCATAACCCCACCAGGTTCAGTTCTCCTCAAATTCTTCCTCCCCCTAGCTGTCCCCAGTGCACAACAGCAGCCATACACCTCAGCCAATAAAGGGGAGCAGCTAAAAGGATGGAGGTCCCTGAGCCTGCGGGGAGAGTAGTACCTGACCATCAGCAACCTCTTCCAGCACATACCTCAAAGCTAACCAACTGCAGACAGATACAAATTAATATGAACTACACATCCAGAAGCAAATGATTTGATACCTTTTAATGGACCAACATAGATGTAACAACAAGAACAAAGTGCTCTAGCTTTCGGACCAACCAGTCCTTCTTCAGAAGCTCATGGCAGTTGTTTAGAAAATACAATACTTATAACAGCTAGATAATGCAGAGAAAAACAGAAAAAAAATCCCCATTGGTTTAAAATACTCATTAAAAAAAAAAAAAAAAACAAAACAGAAGATGATGTCAGAGAAGTTAAACAGTACAATACTGCCCTCAGTCGAATGAACCTTGGGTTAAGATGTGCTTGGTGCAACAAACATAAAGAATCCTACTGCACATAAATTTAATTGACATAAGATAACACTGCTGAAGCAGATAACTCCCAAATCAAGCCATGAGTGTCACAATCTGTATAGGATGTGATTACTGGAAAGGCAACCCCACCAGCTTAAAGACAAACTAAGATAGTTATAGGCTCATGAAATTACAATGTATGCATTAAAGACAAGAATACCAGTAAAGTTGTCTAAAAACATCAGTGCACACTGTGTGATGTGTAAAACCTAGCTAGACATGCCACCCAGCTGTATTCTCAAGCTAAATAAAAGGCCCAAGAAATTACAAAAACCTCAGGACTATATAAATGATAATTTAAATATAAATTGATAATATTAGTGTTAAACACAAAACTCTAGTAGAGGAACCTCAATGAATTCAGACCATGCATCCTGATATGTACTGATGTCAATATATACTGAGAATGTAGCAACTACATGTAGCACAAGTGTCTAGGGAATCTGAAAAAGAGATAAAAATGTAATTTATCTCCTCCTGCTCATACAAACAGTACAACCTAACCCACCCCACATCACAATAATGTGGGTGGGGGAGATACATAGCTTAAACGAGATGTTGTCTCTCTCTCTCTCCCCCCTCCTTTTCTCTCTCTCTCTCTCTCTCTCTGACCCCCACAGACACACACACACACACACACACACACACACACACACTCTCAATCTCTCTCCTAGTGAACCTATATTAATGAACTACACATGCACACACTCACCCTCACACTCACACATAAAGTCAGAACAAAACCCCCTATCCCCAAAATAAACTCAAATAACAACCCCCTGCCCAAACTTGTTAAATATAACAATTACAGCAGCAAAATCAAAGTGGTAATTAGGTTAAAAGCAGTCCTGTAATTCAGTTCCAGGCCAATATAATGAGTTACGTCAGTCTCAGAAAAATGTTCTAATAACTGGCTAAGCAGAACTCTCACTTATCCTAGCCAAAAAGCCAAAGATAAAGCCCAGAACTTGTGAATCTTTTACTTTAACAAATTCAGTGCAATATAGATTTTAAATGTATATAGAATTTGGCACTCTCACTGCCTTGCCAAAGCCTCCTGCACAGTAGAGCCCCAAATCTGTCAAAGTCAAGTCAGCTTCAGGGTAGTCCTTCCAAGCACTTGTACCACCGATAGAACAGAGCCGCCTTCCTTGCACCTTCAATCGGATCCTCCGTTGAGTCCTGCTAGGCTACAACACACAAGCCCCAGGGGCAGACATCTCAAACCTGACATTTCCTGAGCCAAGATACTGCGGCTGTGCCCATCCTCCAACCAGCACTCCATGGATAATCCTAGAGCAGCCAGGCGCTGTTTCTGCCTTCTAGCAGATACCCCCAGCAACCCCTTCAGGAGACCAGGAGACGTATTCATATAGGCAACATGTCCTGTCCAGCATGCACTGCCTGTACTAATATTAGGTTGTGGCAGCCTCATGAAATATGCATATATACCATGCATAACTGCCACTTGCTGGTAACAAACACCCAGGAGCATAGGGGTATATCGTTTCTTACAAAGGCTAGTGACTTTATTCCTGGGTGCCATATTTGGATACCAGCATGCTAATGACCACATATGTAGTCACATTCTTATTATTTTATAATATTTTGTACATTGTATGATGTGTGTATTTGTGTAACTTGTATTGTTTTTTGAAGTGGGTCCTGATTGCAAATGAACTTTGCTCGGTGGGTCTTAATCCTGTAGCAAAATGAAATTAGCAGCTCTGCACAATGCCTTGATGCATCTATGGTATACAGTATGTGTGGAGGCATTGTGCAGAGCCTCTACCTTTGCCTACACTCTCACCTGATCCCCACTCCCTAAAGGTTGAATCTCTGACAGTCTAGAGGTATTCCCCCTCACTTGATCCTGATTGCAAAATGTAGTTACCCAGGGAGTCTAGTAGTATGCCTCTCCTGCTCCAAGCCCTGTTGTAACATGTACAATTACTCTAGCAGTCTAGTGGTATTCCCTATCTGCCCTGATCCCTGCTGCAGTGCATACAAATTATCCTGGTAGTCTTGCTGTATTGTAGCATGTGCAATTACCATGGTACTCCAGTGGTAACCCCTTCTCCCGACTGATCCCTGTTGCAAAATGTAGAATTACTGGTAGTTTAGTACAAGGCATAGAATTTTCTATTTTTTGATGGGAGATAAGGATCACTTGGCCTACCTAGTCTGCCCATTTCCCTACCTAATGGATAAGCTGCAGATCCTAGTTAACCAACAGCCTACTTCCTCCTTCCCCCCACTAGAATTGCCTCATATCTGTCCCATGCATTCTTGAATTTTCCCACTGGTTTTTGACTCCACAACCTCATCAGGAAGGCTGTTCCATGCATCCACAACCCTCTCCATGAAAAAATACTTCCTCACGTTACCTCAGAGCTATCCCCCCTCTATCTTCAAATTGTGCCCCCTTGTTCTTGCACATCTCTTTTTCTGAAAGATGCTACCCTCTTGGACTTTGTTGATTCCCTTGAGGTACTTGAAAGTTTCGATCATATCCCTCTCCCTCCTTTCCTCAAAGGTATACATATTAAGCTCCTTTAGCCTCTCTTCATATGTCTTCTGGTGCAGACCCTGCGCCATTTTAGTTGTCCTCCTCTGGACAGCCTCCATCAAGGCAGGAACAACAGAAACATGTTATCAAAACAGTTTACAATGGATTTTTTTAAAGAATAGATATGTGTAACATATTTAACATTGTCAACATTATTTTTAAATATCAATAATTATATATATATATATATATATATATATATATATATATATATAAACTTTTAAATATTGCCCTGACTCCATTTTCATTTTAAAAAAAAATAAATTTCTATCCCTAACCCTTTTATATTAAACCCATTCAGAGGAGAATTCCATTGCAAAAAGGCTATCTTGTGAACCTTTAGGGTTAGAAACTTCAGTGGTTTTAAATAAAGCATGGAGCTATTTCAAAATGTTTTTGTCCTGTTGTTACAGTTTGATACATGCTGATAAACCTCATTACACTTTTACTTATAGCATTATGGTTACATGTGTATTGATGTATAGCCCCAGTATTTTCTTGTTAGAATTTGGTGGTGCTGCATATACTCACCTGTTACGCGAGAGACTCAGCTTTAGTTCCAAAATGGAGAGAAAATGTTGACAGTGTCAGTGGCTTAGTAGGTTGCATGATCACCAGAAGACTGGATGGCTATGGGTTCTAGTCCAACATGCTGCCAAACCAGTTAAACCATGTTACCTACTGCCAATCTCTGGTGGCACTTAATGTGGAAGCTGAAGATCCCATGGCACTTAACATAAAACTAAAGGATTTTGCCCAGTGTTGTGACCAACATTGCCCCTGGTAATAAAACAAGTCCATGTCACCCACCCCCAGGGCACACCTAGAAATTAGTTATACAGCTCAGTGTTCCTATGCTGGTCAAAACGTACACATAAACATCCCAGCCCAGTGGTGTGTAAAGATAAGATACTGAGCACCTCACCTCCTGCCACACTGGTGACCTGTGTTCGGGAATGTGCATGGGTTGGCAGGGGTCAGCCAGGGGGAGTGCTGGGAGAGGATTGAGCAGTCACCTGGCACCACTTCTTTCCTCTTCTCTCCTTTCCCAGATTGGGATCTCAGCTCTTGGCTGCCATGAGGTGAAGGTCTGGTGGTAATTCTTGGGAGGTAGATGTAAGTCAGGGGTAGGGGATGGAGCTGCTGTTCCCGGACGCATGCACACCTCCACACATGTGCACCACTCAAATATGCCACAATTGTGGGAAGTGGCAGGCAGGAAAATCAGGTGTAAGAAGGAAGGCATGGCATGAATGTATGACACCCACACATTGCGTCCCCACCCACTACATCACCAGGGAAGCCCGCCAGTGATTACTGGATTTAGGTATAGGGGGATGGCCTTCCCCCTCCTGAACACCCTATGGGGGAAATCCATGGGGGTACTGAGATGACAGGTAAGCCAGGGCAGATACTGGATGGTGGAGGGCAGTGGAGCTAGGCAGAAGGGAGCTCAAACCCCATCATGACCAAAGGCGGAAAAACAAAATAGGGAAAAATGCAAATAAACAAATATTTGGGGTATGTGCCCTTATAATGTTAATCATGTAGCAAAGGCACCTCAATAATAAGATACAGAATAATGGATGGGGAAGTGTATGCTATGAGAATTAAATGGTTGCCTGAGGTGTGAGATGCTACATAAATCCAGATGGTGAAGCCTGAGGGGTTTATTAAAGTATCCCACACTGAGAGCAACCATTAAATTTGAGTAGGACACTTCCCCATCTTTTATTTTTTATAATTGGCGGTCAGCAATTTTTTTTGTGAAAGTGCTTTTGGGATTTCTGTGTCTCAGTCACTCACGCACATGCACAGGCACGCATGCGCACACACACAGTCTATTTTTGTCTCTTTTATTTTTTGGTAGAGCTGCTTTTTTATTTAATCTGGCATTTAGTTTTTTACTTGCAGACTTGTAGAGTTGGACATTTGGATAGCGATCACAGTCAGGCTTATCTCAGGCTCATCGGACTCAGACTCATTCCCAGTTCGCACTGGTAGTTGTTGTCTGCTGTGTATTCCAAAGGGCAGGATCAACCAGACAGATGTTTTGGTTTGTTGATGTTGAGGTGTATCTAACTTATGTTTTAGAAAAGGAAAAAACAATGAGGACTGTCAGTCTGGTGGCTCCTCGGTACATGAAATAAGGAGCTGCCATGTTTCTGAAACTGTTTACCCTGCCCAATAGGAGAGCAACAGCCTTTTAGGGGACAACTGTTTTTTGTTGACTTAGCGCCTGCATGCTGTTATAACCCATGGATTATAATGGCAAATTATAATTTGGTCAGTCTATGTAAAAAATTGCTGACCAGTTATTATAATGTTATAATTTCCAAAATAGCTATAATAATAATAATAATAAATAAAACTTTGTATCGTGCCTTTCTTAAATTCAAGACGCCTTACAATACTTTACAAATATAATAAATAAAACATAATCCATAATAATCTGAGCTCCTAAAATCACAATAATTAATTAAAATAAATCTTCGAACACAAATAGGGTTATGGTTATATGTGCAGAAGATAATTATGGTATTCAGTCAAGAATACCCTTTCTAATTTTATTTGAAATCATGCTTTTTACTTACCTTTTCCATTTTCTATTTTAGCATTTAGTAACTTCAGTCCTACACAGGCACTGAGCAACTTGTCCATCCCATTATCACTGGTGCCCAGCTGCTTTGCGATGTTATCAGAGGACAACGGTGTCGTTGACTGCTGCAGCAGATCAAACACTCCCAGTTCACATGCAGTAAACAAAGTCTGCAGACAAAAATAGGAACATGATTGTTTTCTTTGGTGATATGCAAACAAATGTGTACACTGGTGGTCTTTAGTGGCAAATGTGTTGAAATTAACATATCAATTAACACATTATTGTTCTATGGTCAGTGAGAAACTAAGTACTGTATAGGGAGAGAATGGTGCTTGTGCGATTGGGTTTGTTGATCTGTTAGGCTACTTGTTAATGAAGGTTGTTCTTTGTGTTAACCTGTAACTGAAGGCTGCTGGTTTGATAATCCAAATACCTATGCAATGCCCTTGTGGCCATTTATGCTGTATATCCCTTTCATGGACTACCACTCTTCTTGGGTAACATGAAGACAAAGGAACACTCTTGAGGAAGGTTCCACATCTAGAGGTGCCATGGGAACAAAGGATATAGGTACCTTAGGGAAGGAGCACCCAAGGATAAGGGTGAACCACCACAGGAGGTGGAGATGGTACTGTGTGTAAAGAAAATAGGACTCCAGAGGAGGCAGAAAGCATGCTCCCTTAAAGTGCTCTTGGAGGGTGTATGGCTGGAGTTGCTCACTGCACTACTGAACCCCAGTAAATAACCTTGCAATTTAATGGGCAAGTAAATGACTAATAATAAGAAACAGAAATGCGGGTTCCTCAAAATGCACAGCACCTCTACTGCACTGATTGAATATGCTAGCATTCTACACAAGTCTCTTCGCAAGGGACACCTGGTGGATTTAATACATATAGACCTAACCAATGCCTTTAATTTAACAAATCATGCACTACTGCTATCCAAGCTCCCCACCATAGGCCTCTCTGTCGACACTGTACTCTTGTTTAAAAACTACCTCTCAGGCAGATCACAACAGGTCAAGATAAATGGGGATCATTCTGATGCCAGACCTGTGACATCTAAAGTACCACATGGCTCTATCCTGGGACCCCTACTGTTCAGCCTCTTCATCAACAACCTCCCTGAAGCCTGCCCCAGCTCCACAGTCATACTTTATGCTGATTATGCAGTCATCTGTGCAAGTAACTCCTGCTAGCATGTACTCACCCGTGACCTTCAACACAACTTTGTATCCCTCGAGAAATGGTTCGAGCAGAATACGCTTGTGCTCATCTATAAGAAGACCAAAGCAATGCTCTTCTCTAGTGGACAGAAGAGGACTAAATTACATATGCTCAACACATGCAACAAAAAATGAGAGTAAAGAGAACAGGTTGACTGCTTCAAATACCTTGGGGTTACCATTGTCCAGATGCTAACATTTGCACCACATGTGGATTAAATTGTATGCAACATTAACAGGAGACTGGGTGCACTCTACAGACAGAGACACAACCTCACCCTGGAAGCCAAATGAGTGACAGTCACAAGTTCCATCCTCCCCCTAGTTGACCACCGCCTAACAGTTTGTGGGAGTGCATCGGATACTGTGTTAAACAGGATTTAGTTAGTCCTGAACAAAGCTTGCCACTTTGTAACTGGGATTGGCAAACATACACACACATGCACACTTTACTCCTTCACAAAATAACTCCCCCTGCATGACAGAATCAAGTATCAGACCTGCCTACTAGGTATGAAAGCCTTCATGGGTCTGACCACCCCAAGGGTGCAAGCTCTCCTAAGTCCTGCCCAAAATCCTTACCCCATCAGAGACATGGAAAGTGTTATCCTGGCTGTTCCTTTCAACAGAACAAGTCTGGCCAAATGCTTCTCTGCAACCAGAGCCCCCACCTGACTTAATGAACTTCCAGTATCAGAAAAGACACCTGTTAAGCTGGGCCATTTCAAATGGGAGCTACTAAAAGTGCTCCTACCTGGCACCAACTGTGGCTGCATCTCCCAATGACCCCCCATGCACTGGCACCTGATGCCTGCACCGCACCTTATCCCCACCATTTCACCAGCTGCTCCTGTTACACACTAAGAAGCCCCCCCACACACTGATTCAAAATGCCAACACCATTACCCACCACTATTTATACCCATCTCTGATCTCTCAAGTATGTGCTACTCTACTGACTCCCTGTGTCATATAAGTGCGCAGATCTATCCTCAGTCAATGCCCCGCAGGGCTGCTACCTATGTTTCAGCATTTATATTACTATGACCCACTACACCTATTGAAGTGTAACTCTCATCTGCATACCTGATGTTATGCTACGAAATTTCTGTTGTCAATGCTTATGCTAACCTGTTACTTGTGAAGTGTTAGGAAGTGTTGTAAACTGTACTAATGTCTCAATGAGGAACCTTTGAAAATTAGCATTTTGCTCAAAGGTGTGTATCTGCGTAGTAAAACAAAAATTAAAAAATAAATAAAGGATAGTTTTCAGCAGCCTAGTAAATTCATCTGTTAGAAACTTGAAACTAAAGATTATTTGTTTGACACTGAGTAGTTGGAATGCTTTAGCAACATACTTGTGGCTGTTCATGCTCTGTCCCTTACAGGGACTACAAATCTTTTGCTGTACCATGAAAGCACATGAACCCTCTTAAGGAAAGTTCCACACCCGGAGGTGCTGCAGGAAGGAAGTTCTGTTAGGCTAATGGTATCTTTGGGGAGGAGACCAAAAATAGCAGAGCTCAAGGTGAGATTAAACGGTTCACTGAATTGAGGCATGAATTCCATGAGGAAAAAGGGAACACCAGATGATGAAGATTGAAGTAATGGCTGAAAGAGTGTATGAAGCTACTATCTACCCCATTGAATTGGAATATGGGAGCATCATCTTGCTCCAGTTTTTCATGAAATTAATTAATATGAGTTATGATCTTTGTTATGGAGGAGAGGGAAAAAAAAAACATCCGAAGCAAACATCAGATGACACAATGCCTTGGTTGCCATCACTCTTGATTTGGATTACTATTTTAGATGGGAAGTGTCTGGCTCTATTCCTTTAGTAAGATTATGCTGTGAGGGGCTGCCAGTTTACAGTGGTGTACAATGACTCTTTTTTCAAGGCATGCAATAGGTGCTCAGGTACTCAGGCCAATTATAAAAGTCTGGGAGTCTGGGGGCTGCCTAGGCCCCCAGAAGCTATAGGATTTTTCATGCTTTGTGGTGCATTTTGGGGAGTATTTTGATACATTTTAGAATGTGTATGCCACCACCACCATTATTCCACTGCAAAGGATGCAAGGGTGCCCTTGGGGCTCTTTAATTCCTGGCCATTTGCTAAGACCCATGGGAGAGTGCTCTGGAGGGATCTTTGAAGCCCCCGCAATCCTGATGAGGATAACATATGTAATATAGATGAGCTACGCCTAAGTGAGCAGTCAGCGCTGTGATGGACTAGTAGTATCTCCACAGCTTTGCATAATTAATAAGGAGGAGAAATGATATATATAGCCAAGAGAAAAAAAATCACCAATCTCTTTACTTTGGTCAAGCAACATAACATTGACCCTTTCCTTAATCATATGTAGCAACTTGAATGATTTTGCTCCACATGAGCAGGCCAATGCAAATAGTGGGATCACATCTTTTAAAAAACAGAAAAACACTGCCTCCCTCATTCCACACTACAAACATCAAAATGAAGTGTTCTTGCTCTCCTTTTGTAAAATGCACACCCTAAACTGGCTTCAGTATTAAGGGATGCATTTGCTTCTTGAAATTGAAACGAAGTCCAGTGGAACATTTTTGCAGTAAGGTGAGAGTTGGGGTGTAGTTTCTCTAAAACCCATACAAACTTACCTGCTTGGAGCAGATCATCAATTTACATGAACTGCTGCTTTAAAATCGTAGTAGGCAGTGTGAAAAAGTGTCTTT
The DNA here is from genome assembly GCA_016271365.2 of Neoceratodus forsteri. NCBI lineage: Eukaryota > Metazoa > Chordata > Ceratodontiformes > Ceratodontidae > Neoceratodus > Neoceratodus forsteri. The sequence goes on along the minus strand of CM057458.1, from coordinate 981,143,207 downwards.
TCCATGTGTCAGAGGGTTTCTGAGAAATAAAATGAGTGGTCTACCCCATCATGTGTGAAAGTTGAAATATAGCCTCTGTGAGTCTACCTCATGGGTAATGAGCATGTAACCTGGACACCCACATCTACTGCCACACAGCTCCTCCTGGAGATAGTAGGCAGTAATAGAGTGTTCATACCTGGAATCTAGGAGTCTCTGCTACTACAGAAAGACACGTAAAATATTTTTCAAGCAGTAGTATGTTCCTGTGACAGTCACAAAGTGCTCCTAGTGACCACGAGTTGAATAATGCCACTCGCCAATTGTAAATTATATTAAGATATATTTATTTTTCAAAGCTTAGATTAAAAAATAATATGACCCTACCAACATTTTGGGAAGAGAAAGCCCCTTCAACAGGGTGTATGGTTATTGAGATAGGGTGCAGTTCTCAAGCCTTCTGCTTTCCCATTACAGTGAACTGCCTAGAAGGTTATGTCCAGCAGTAAGACTCCATGTGGGTATCATGTGACATAGGCAAGCGCGATTGGGTGCCTCAAAAATAGTAACTCAGTCACGGTGCATGTCAGTGGGGCTACTCACCAGGGAGGGTGACCAGATTGGAGGGGGGTGTTGTGCTTATACCCGACAGGATGTCGCTATGTATGTACTAGCATGGGGGGTGAACACGCTCAGCAGGCGGGAGGGAGGGCAGGTTTGTGAGGGTGGTGCCAAGTTGGCCCCATGGTATGGTGGGTGGGTTCATGGCTGAGGTTGTGAGGGTGCTGGGTTCAGGTCCGTGCGCAGGTACATTTTGTTGCACCCGTCCCAAATTTATTTTGTTGCTGTTTTGCACCACTCACCCGACATCCATCCCCCTGGAGTTGAGAATCCTTCAGTAGGAGGGTGTAGGGGGCACAGTCCCCCACATAACGCATTTAAATCAAAGTCCCTTGCACTGTTTTGCTGTGCACCCGGGAGTACATCACCAAAGTTTATTTTCAGCGATGTACAGTCACCCTAATGGCAATTGCCAAAAGACGATCGCTGTTATCACATAGATGCTTCCCTGCGTCTCAGTGCCTGAGCGAGCTTGACAAGCCACTGAGCTTCAGGAACCCTTGCACCTGGACATAACCTTTTAGGCAGTAAACTGTCAAGGGAAAGCAGGAGGCTTGAGAACTGCACCCCTCCCTAAATAAACTGTCCACCCAAATGAAGAGGATTTCTCTTCCCAAAATGTTGGCATGGTCATAACTTTTTTATCTGAGCTTTGAAATATAAAGATATCTTATTATCATTTACACTGGGTGGGTGGCATTATTCAATCAGTGCTCTCTAGGGACAGTAATGGGATGCATCTGTGATGGGCACTTAAGTTTCCAAACAGAAGCCTCAGCCAGCCTTCCAGGTGGATTCCCTGTTCCTTGTGAACAGGAGAATTGGGTTAATGATACTCTGCCTCCAATGCTGTATCCCCTTAAGAGGGCAGTATCCTTCTTTCTTAAATTTGAAAAGTTATATGATGTCCTTGCTATGCTCATTTTACTTAGGAGTTCAGGTCCAAAAACAGCAAGCAACCCCTCAGTAGACAAGGGAATGGTGGGGTCATGTCAGTGGTTTAATCCATCAAACTGCTGTGCCTTCCTTTACCACAAACCTAGATGTACCTTGCCTTGGGGGTGACATGGATGGTTGTGTGGCCTTGCTCCTGCAATGCTTGCTGACACACTCCAATGTAAATCAGATGGTGGTGCAGAACAGGTTGTGGGGCCTTAGAGCCAGGGGGGTATGGTGACTTTAAAGATGCCATGGGGTGCTCTGCATATGCAGAGAGGTACTCTGTGGCAGTTTGATCCTATGGAATGTTCTGTGCAGTGGGCAAACCTCTCAATTGTCCCTAGTAACTCATCCTCCCCCCCCCCCAAGTTTGCTGTATTTCATATGGAAAATGTGCTACCCACGCAGGGTAGGTGCTGCAAATGCAGACTTTAAAAGGGGGGAAATTCATAATATTCTAATTTGATAAATCAAAGGTAACCACTGTGCATATGAAGGCACCCTTTTCACAGTGCTGTGAGCTTCTATCTACAGGTTTAATGATACCAGTGTCAGATACTGTCCCACATTTCTGTGTCAGCATTCCCTATGACACTTAAAAAGACTGAGAGGTATTGGGATTGGCCATTATGGTGATTTTGCCATTACCAGCTACTGCATACTAACAGCAAACCAGTCACATTGAAAGTGTACTGCAGATCTTAGCTTCCCAGCAGGAACTATAGCACAGTCTTAATTGCTGCAAGTAAAGATAAAACTCAGAATTGCTGTTAACCACCAGTGCAGGTGGCAAGTTGTAGCCAGTGGGATAGCAGCACTAGCAGTATAGTGAGGTTAAGATGTCCTTGTTCAAAACTGGCTCATCCTGCACATGTGTGCTTTATTTATTTATTTATTTATTTCAAACATCCAGAGCCTTTCTATAAAGTTAGACTGCCAACAGTCATTCTCTGTTCATGGCTCCTGAAAGCACTGTGGAGGTGGTTGTTTATTCAGATAAGAGACATTAAACACAATGACCCCTTTTATGACACGCTCCATCCATTAGCTGTCTTTCCAAAGGCATTTATTTACAACCTTGAAACATCATGCTGTGTCTGTGAATGGGAAATTAACAGCAGTGGGGTTAATAACTGCTTTCAGCAAAGACTATTTGTTTAATGCAGAAATCTTCTCAAGTTTAATTAGGAGATCGAAGCAGATATCAAACCTATGCGATCTGACCTTGCTGGACTAAACAATGCACAAGGAATTTGTTTCATTACCTGCTAAACTGTTTATGCTTTACAGTGGCTATCCACTCACACACAAAAAAAGAAATGCTTGTGGATTGAACTAAAAGAAAAAAAGGCAAGGGTTGGCGGGCAGCAGGGATGAGAAGCACCTTTATCAACAACTACTACTTCAGGTCGGGGTCTGATCTCCCTTTTTCCCTTGATTTTTTCTTTTCTTTTAGTTCAGCCCCTAAATATGTGTGTGTGTGTGTGTGTGTGTGTGTGTGTGTGTACAGCCACTGTAAACTGTAAACAGTTTAGTAGGTAATGAAACAGATTCCTTGTGCATTGTTTAGTCCAGCAAGGTCTGACGTGTTGGTTTGCTATCCGCTCAGATCTCCGTATTAAACTTGAAAAGAGACGTTCTGTATTGAACAAATAGTCTTTGCTGAAAGCAGTTATTAACCTCGCCGTTGTTAATTTCCCTTCTCTTCCCTGCTGCATGCTGGCCCATCTCACCTCTTAGACTGTAGTGGCTTCTGAGCCTCAGCGCACTGTACAGCTTCTCGGCTCAATTGCTGGCTTTCCTCTAATTACTCAGGTTTTGCTGCCCTGCTGCTCGCTACCACTGCACCTCCAGCCCGGGACCAAAACTGTTGAAAATAACTCAGATTGCCCCTGGCTCTGCTGCCTTTCAGCTCCTGCCACTCTTTCAGCCTGCACACAGAATGGCACCCAGCATCAAACTCTTGTGCCTCTGGTACCACGGACATGATGTCTACTTCTCTCCCTTCCCTTCTGGCTGATTAAGTTCTTACCTTGCATTCCTTGGCCACTTTTTCCAAGGCATTGCTGGTTGGGGAGGGTCAGCTCAGCTTAGCTTCAAGGCATCACCATTGCCTATGCAACTGGATGCAATGTGGAACATTGCATGCCATTGCCAATAGCGACAGCTGACATCCAAGCACCACTGGTGCTCCCGGTCCCCATAGTCAGGATGACAGACTCCCGAAAGAAAAGAAAAGAAAAGAAGAACCAGTTAACATGCACACACAAAATTAACACACTGTTATTGTTTATAGGCATGCAGTGCATGCCTTGCATACAGTGAATGCACTCCCATGCCGGTTTATATGCATATATTGCTGACTATGCATAACCAGAGGGGTCTTCTCCACCCACAAAGAAAGCTACACCCTCAAGGTATGGAGGTGAGGAGAGAGTAACTTCTGGATGACTTTTAACTGACCTCAAGTCTATGAGGAGGCCTAACCTATGCCTGATTATAGCAAGAGGAACTAAAGAAATGGGAATACAGGCAAACACAGGAGGGTCATTAAGTAGTAACCAGGAAAATTGCATCAAGAGGTGCCACTGAGTCAATCTGCATGGTTGTGTACCTCTTGGCTTACAACCAGGTACACATTTGGAAGAGCAGCCCACAGCTACCAACAGGATTGAACTTGGCCCTTTTTGCCTTTCAGGCCACTTGGCTGCACTACTACTGCTCCTGAGCTCTGATTAGGCATAACGCTATTCCCCCTTCTATTATTGGCTCTTGACTCTACCATTCCTGAGCTGTCTCTTTTTTTAATACATCAACTGCTAATGCTGAGTTTACCAGTACCAACTGTTTGGTGGAACAGGATTGTTAATTTTCTAGCTTGTTGATTTTTAGTGCTTGGGATAGTTAATAACTGCAGTTTGTAGATGTTACCTGCATAGAGTATGTAGACTGTTTGCATTCTTCTTCCACTAACCAACTATAGACACCTGCACTCTTTTTCTCCCTGTCCTACTCTACAAATCCTGTCTGTGTCTAAAGTGGGCTGTAAGGCACCCTACGGACTCAACTGCTTGAACTAAGAGCTTGATCATTATTACTCTAGTCCCTGTGTCCAGTACTTTTTTTCTTCTGAACTATCAGACCACAATTCCTGTGTGCATACCATCTCCCCTCCATGTCCTGTGTTTTTTTTTTCCTGGCTTTGCAGTTAGCTACAGTAAGCACCCCCCCAAAGGTAACAGCTCTTTTGTGAAGGTGTTGTTCAGCTGCATTGATAATCTCTATGCCCTGCCCTGAAAACCTCCCCCCTGCCATTATCTCCTTGTTTGCTTGGGGCCGAGGTTTCTAGTGCCCATTGTCCTTGTTGACCTTAAATTAACAGACCCTTCTCCATTCCACAGGCATCCTGTCCAGTACGGTTGACTGCCTCCTCCTGCAAGCCGCAGGAGCGGCTCTGAACCCAACGGCTGTTCTGCGCTGACCTACCTGTCTCTTGGCCTACAACCAGGTACACATTTGGAAGAGCAGCCCACAGCTACCAATAGGATTGAACTTGGCGCTTTGTGCCTTTCAGGCCATTTGACTGCACTGCTGCTGCTCCTGAACTCTGACTAGGCATAACACTATCCCCCTTCTATTATTGGCTCTTGACTCTATCATTCCTGAGCTGTCTCTTTTTTAATACAACTGCTTTTTTCTTTTCCCTTGCAAGTTATACTGCAAAGCCACTAGAGGGCAACAACTCTTGGAGGTTGCATTCCTCTTCCCACTGCTCTCCCCCTAATCACTTCTCATCCTGGGTCCTTCCTCCCTAAAGCAAATTACTACACCCTAACAAACCATAGTCAGTCACCCTATCGCTGTGCCATAGAGACCACCACAATTATGGGTATCAGAGTGCTCCCCTTATACCGACACTGGGCCACTGCCCCCTTATCACCACTTGCGTGGCACCCATTGTCATACGGAAGACCCAGGCTCCTACTGATCACTCTTACTATCCTACTTCTCAGACCCCTTAGCCCTCCCCTCAAGGGTCTTCTTCTCACACCTCCCACCCCTATGAACCACCACCGACTGCCACCTACACTGCCACTACCTCTCTTGCATCCCCATTCCCCCCACATATCTCTCTGCAGTCATGTGCCACCATCAACCTCCATGCCAGATCACATTCCTATCTTTTCCAACCCTTATCACCCTGGCCATCCTTTGTACTACCCGCACTATAACTAGGCGGCAGCTATCCTTGACAATAAGACAACAATATTTTGCTATCCTCAGAGTCTTTGCCATACTCCTACTAATTTCGGGAAATGTTCATCCTAACCCGGGCCCCATCTTGCCCAGCCCTAGCCTATCGCACCATGGGCTTAGAATAGCTGCAATGAACATTTGCAGCTTAACCAAAAAGACAGCAGGTCTCCATTGCTGGATACTGCAACATCAGCCAGATGTGCTAGCACTGACAGAAACCTGGCTCTCCAAAAAAACACCTGACTCTTTGGTTGCCCTCCCTGGCTTCACCCTTCACAGAGCCGACAGAATGGGCAAACGTGGGGGGTGCTGTGTACGTCCGTGACTCCATGATATGCCAAGCCCTTCCAATGCCTCCATTAGACCATGGTGCCCAAGCCTTATCATTAAAACTTACTCCAGATCCCTCCAGAGCCCCTGTAATTCTTACTGTCACATATGTCCCCCCAAGAAACCAAGCTCCTGCTATACAATCCCTTGCTAACTACATCTCTGGTTTCCCCCCCAAAACAGAACACATCATAGTTGGAGACTTTAATGTGAACTGACTTGCCAGTTCGGCTTCCCACGCCAAGGACACCTTTGCTGCACTGGACCTGACCCAGCTGATCAGCCAACCTACCAGGGTGAACTCCACTAATGGCTCTAGCACCCTGACTGACCTTCTCACCAACCATCCGCACAGAATCTCTGACCTGGTGGTCCTGCCAGACTCCCTAGGTGATCACTCACCCATCCTCTTTTCCTGGTCGTGTCTTCAGCAGAAACCCAAACCAAACTATATTGCCTGGCGTCGTCTCCAACCCGGAGGCCTCACAAAGCTAAGAAAATACTTAACTCAATGGGACTGGTCTCCCATCTCCCAGGCCCCTACTATAGATGAAGCCCTTGATTATTTCACCTGTGCTTTTAATAAAGCATGTGACATCTGTGCCCCATTAGCAAAAGTGCAATCCAAGAAACGTAATACCCCTGGGTCATGCCTGCACTTCTCCAACAGCTAAAGCACAGAGATGATCTCCGGCATAAAGCTGTCACATCTGGCACGCAGGTGGACAGGCAAGCCCATAAAGCAGCTCATAACAGATGCACTTAGGCCATTAAACAGGCCAAATTGGGCTACTACAAAATGGCCCTTGCCTCCTCCTGAGGGAATTCTCGGTTGTTCTGGGACAATATCAAGGAACTCAATGTCAAATCCTGGCTCCCCTCCCAATAACTGTCAACAATGTCCCTACCACCGACCCGCTGGCCATCGCTAACTGTCTCAACTCATCATTCTCTGACCTTAGTGCAGTACTCCCAAATAACTTCTTTGACCCCACTCCTGCAACCCCGCCCCCAAACACCCAGCATCCCCCCTTCCATCTCAGGGTGATCTCTACGAATGAGACAAGGCCTCCTCTCATGAAAGCACTCAGTGGCTCTTGCTATTGCAAAGATTCTTTTGATATGAAAATCCTACATCTAGTACTAGATACAGTCCTCTCCCCACTGACTGACCTCATTAATTGCTCCCTAAGTCTGGGGCAGTTCCCTGCAGCCTGAAAGACTGCCACAGTCACCCCAATACTGGAGAGTGGTGACAGCACCTCCCCCAATAACTACTGTCCCATATCCATTCTCCCACCACTCTCAAAAGCCCTCGAAAAAATTATAGCCACCCAACTCACTGAGTACCTACTTGCTCATAACCTACTTTGCAGGGAGCAGCATGGCTTCAGACCTGGGCACAGTACAACTATGGCTCTCACTGAGTTCTCTAATTCTATTCACTCTGGCCTGGATAGAAAACACCTAGCTGGAGCTGTCTTCATCGACCTGTAAAATGGCTTTGATACAGTCTCCCACCCATTACTATTAAGCAGACTCCGCTACATAGGTCTGTCCCAAGGACCCGTCTCCTGGTTTACCAGTTACCTCACAGCTAGATCACAATGTGTCAAAATAAACAACACCCTCTCAACCACCCTGCCAGTCCACTCTGGGGTTCCCCAGGGCTCCATCCTCGGCCCTCTATTATTCAGCATCTACCTAAACACCTTGCCCAATTCCTGCTCCGGCAACCTACTACTCTATGTGGATGATGTGGTTCTTTTTGCCTCGCACCCAGATCCCACAGTATTGCAGTCTTCCCTCCAACACGCATTTAACCAGATTGAAAACTGGTTCATAGACCAAAGACTTGTGGTCAATGTAAAAAGACAAAGACTACGCTCTTTGCCCATCAACAGAATGAGGCCAATAATGTGCAGCTAACAATCCTCTCCCACTCTCTTCATCCATTCACACATTGACACTCTGTCATCAGCCATAAATGTCCGTATAGACCTATTGTATTGGCACAAGGATTGCCTACCTCCAGAAGCCCTTAATCTGGCTGTCACCTTCTCAGTCCTCTCCCTAGTTGATTATGGGCTCACTATCTACTCAGCTGCTGACCACACAACCCTTAACAAAATCCACCTAACCATAAACAAAGCATGCAGATTCCTCACCGGGGCAGACAAGTGTACCCATACATGTACCCTATATGCCCTGACAAATCTCTTTACCCTGGATGATGAAAGGCTATTTTATCAAACATGTCTCCTCTCAAAGAAAATACACCTGGGGCTTACCCCCTTGGGGGTTTCTGCCTCTCTCCTATCCTCCCATACCTCGGTGAACACCTGTACTGCCAACCGACAGGTGTGGTCCATTCCGAGGGTTAGAACCTCCTTAGCCCAAAGGTCATTCCCACACAGCGCCCCAGCCTAGTACAATGAACTCCCCACCGACGTCTCCTCCATCTTCAAATTAGGACCTTTCAAGTCAGCCCTCAAAGAGCACATTCTCATTTCATGGCGCTGCCAATGTACCAGCTAGTGCTGAGTCATCTATCTATCATCTTACGGGATCACCCCACCACTGAGCTCCTACAGCTAGGGCTACCAAACATTGCCTATTAACAATGCCTCCTTTGGCTGCACTCACAAGGTATCTGTCTAATTCTCTACTGCGCTGTAAATATCAAACCTGTTACTCCCTCCCTCTATCAGCAAACTTATTGTTCTCTTGAAAATTGTAAAATACAGCTCTCGGTAACATATTCAATGCAATGTATAGCTGATCTTGATTCTGCAATATTGTGTAACTAAAAAAACTGTAACCTTTAGCTGCCATTCTGTGTCTAGTTGTATTAAGTGCTGCAAGCACATCCAAGAGCAGGGTCATTCTTGATGCCCTACAAGGGGCATGCTATAGACAGCTAATATTGGAATCCACTCGGGAGGGAGCAATCTTAGACCTGGTACTCTCAAATGGGGACAGAGAAAGAATCTCAGATTTAGAAGTGGGTAGCCATCTGGGAACAAGCGACCACCAAACAGTGTGGTTCATGATAAACACAGCCATACAATCAAGAGTATTGGACTTTAGAAGGGCTGACTTTGAGAAAATGAGAGAGTGCCTCAGAAAAGCACTAGCAAACAGGTAAGAAGGAGGGGTGGAGGAACAATGGGAAGTAATCAAAACAGCCATCACAGAGGCAACAAGCCTTTGTGTAAAGCAAATCAACAAAACACAATGTAGGAAAAAACTGCTATGGTTCTCAAAGGAGGTGGCAGGGAAGGTTAAGGAGAAAAGGATAGCATTCAGGAAATAAGGAAACACAAAAGGAGCAGGACAGAGAATTGTATCAGTTAAAGCAGAAAGAGGCAGGGAAGGCAGTCAGAATAGCAAAGGCCCAAACTGAGGAAAGGATAGCCAACTCTGTTAAGAAGGGGAATAAAACTTTTAAAAGGTACATTAAGGAGTGAAGAAAGACCAAAGGAGGGATACTGAGGCTTAATAAAGGGGAGGGAATGTGAGCAGAGGGTGACAGTGAAAAAGCAGGGATACTGAATGAATATTTCTGCTCAGTATTCACAAAGGAAGACGAGGGGGAGGTACCTAAACCAAACAAGCAAAACACTCTGAAAACGGGGGTCGATACCAGTCCATTTACAGAAGAAAGGGTTCTGAAGGAACTAATAAAATTGAAGGTGGACAAAGCAATGGGGCCTGATGGCATTCACCCAAGAATTCTAAAAGAACTAATGTTAGAACTAGTGACACTGCTGGCTACTCTCTTTAACAAATCATGGGAGGATGGGGGTGGTACCTGAGGACTGGAAGAGGGCAGGTGTGATTCCTCCTCACAAAAGTGGGAGCAGGACAGAGGCAGAAAACTACAGACCAGTTAGTTTGACCTCAGTGGTAGGGAAAATAATGGAATCACTTCTGAAGGAAAGAATTGTTGAGTACCTAGAGGCCAGTGGGGCACAGGACCCAAGACAGCATGGATTCATGATGGGAAGGTCATGTCAGATGAATATAATAGATTTCTTTGACTGGGTGACCAAAGTAGTAGACCAGGGAGGGGCTGTGGACATGGCCTACCTAGATTTTAGCAAGGCATTTGATACAGTCCCACACAAAAGATTAATACACAAGTTAGTCAGCCTTGGAGTGGGTCCCAAGGTGGTAGCCTGGATAAAACATTGGCTAGACAACAGGATGCAAAGGGTAGTAGTAAACGGAGTCCACAGAGAAGAAAGGAGGGTTACTAGCGGAGTACCACAGGGTTCAGTACTGGGACCGGTCCTTTTTAATGTCTTTATAAGTGACATTGCAGAGGAACTGGAAGGAAAAGTATGTCTCTTTGCAGATGACACAAAGATCTGCAACAGGGTTGATATACAAGATGGAGTGGAAAGGATGAGAAGGGACTTGGCAAGGTTGGAGGAATGGTCACATGTATGGCAGCTCAGTTTCAATGCAAAGAAGTGCAAGATAATGCACCTGGGAAACAAAAACCCAGAGGAAGAGTACACAATGGGGGGTGAGATACTGACAACAGTAAAAATGGAAAGGGACCTGGGGGTATTTATGTCAGATGACCTAAAGGTGGGCAAGCAATGTGAGAAGGCAGTAAGGAAGGCTGGGGGGATAGTGGGATGTATAGGGAGAGGCATCAATAGTAGAAAACAGGAAGTTGTTATCCCTCTGTACAGACAGTTGGTGAGACCCCATCTGGAGTACTGTGTGCCGCTCTGGAGACCCCATCTCTGCAAAGACATAGACAGAGTGGAGGCTGTCCAGAAGAGGGCAACCAAAATGGTGCAGGGTCTGCACCAGAAGACATACAAAGAAAGACTAAAGGAGCTTAATATGTATACCCTTGAGGAAAGAAGGGAGAGAGGGGACATGATAGAAAATTTCAAGTACCTCAAGGCAATCAACAAAGTCCAAGAGGGTAGTGTCTTTCAGAAAAAGAGATGTGCAAGAACAAAGGGGCACAATTTGAAGATAGAGGGGGGACGGCTCAGAGGTAATGTGATGAAGTATTTTTTCATGGAGAGGGTTGTGGATGCATGGAACAGCCTCCCTGAGGAGGTCATGGAGTCAAGAACAGTAGGGGAATTCAAGAATGCATGGGACAGACATGAGGCAATCCTAGTGGGGGGTAGGGGGAAGTAAGCTGTTGGTTAACTATTATCTGCAGCTTATCTGTTAGGTAGGAAAATGGGCAGACTAGGTGGGCCAAGCAGTCCTTATCTGCCATCAAATTCTATGTTTCTATGTTTGTTTTTCTGATGCGGAGCCTTTGTAAATGAGTCCCTGACTCAAAGGTTGTAATCCTAAAGTCTGTTAATAAAATAAATAAATAAATAAAAGGGACCCCCAAGAGAAAGGCCCTACCCTCAATGCACTTGAAACAACATAAAACAAATACCCAGCTGTGCCACTTTGTCAATCTGCATAGCTGAAAGGGCCCCCACATGAAGAGGATTCTATACTCAGAAGGCAGGGTGTCGTAAATACAACACTGAGAGATGCCACCAATCAAACTGCATGGTTGAAAGGTCCCCCACTGTGAGAACCCTACCTTCATGGTGGGGGCTGGAGTTTCAGGGATGCCAAGAGGTTTGCCAGGTCAATCTGTATAGCTAAATGGAGCGCCACTCAGAGAAGGCCCAGCCCTCTAGATAAGAACTTTATGAAAGCAGGGCAAACTCACTGACCTACAGTATTAGTCTATGAGAACAGCAAAGCTCCGAATGTCAAGGAGGCAGAAATGATAAGGGTCTGATGCTGATGAGAGAGGGAAAACAAGGAAGGAGCAGAGCTCAGGTATGTAGAAAGACTAGGAGATGAATGCCTGGTACATAATATGGTAAAGAGGGTGAGAGCCCAGGTCAGTGAGGTACGGAATCCAGTATAGAATTTATCACAGCTTGACTGAGATCTATAGTATATTTCCTGACTCCTAGGCTGATCCAATAATAATAAATGAATGTAATGCACCTGCAGCTGATAAGAGGAAAAGCACTCTTGCTGCGGAGCTGATTAAGAATGCTGGATGGAACAGCCAAACATACTCATATATTTCTCTTAACATGCACTGTACAAAACAGCAAATAATTTAAAATGCTGTACATTAACTATTTTTCAAATGTAAATTGCAAAGTGAAGGAGCTAAATAAAAATATGAAAACTGGATAAACATGAGGTTTCAAGTTTTAGATCACAAACTGTTTAACTGAATGGAGCTGGGTAAGTATAAATTTAAAGAAAAACTTTTTTTTAACACTTCATTGATTTTGCATGAAGCCATGCAGATAATAACAGCCAAGGCTACAATCAAATTACATTAGCCGGTTCTGCCACAAAACATTATATTGCTAATGGTAACCAAGGGACTCAAAGTGCCTAGGTGGTTTAGGATTTCCAAGGATTCCAAATTACCGGTAAGACCCACATGTCAAGTAGGCACCAGTATTTCAGATAATAAGAAGAGTGTGACAGATACAGGAAGGAAGCATATTGCTGCATCCACAGCTATGTGAAGATAGATGCTAATATAAGAAAATCATAAAATTCAAAGCAGATTTCTGAAGCAGAAGATACAAAATAGAAAATATTTGCAAAGCAAAGAGAACGTCTATCTGACATAGTAGAAGTCCAAAAGAAAGCACATGGTGTGTGTGTGGAGGGGCAGGGAGATGAATAGAGGGAAGCAGGGAGCTTCTGCAGAAGGACTTCAGCAAAGAAAATTACCCTTCCGTCAAGGATTAAGCACGCTCCCTTAAATAGCCTTGGTATGGGGCAGGGCTAGAATCACTCACTGCTTGAGCTATGTGGAAATATACAATTCCAGTAATGGAATGTTCATGTAATTACCATTCTGATTCCATAGAATTTCATGGAATTTGCACAAATATTCTGTGGAATTTTGCCAGATTCTAAATTTCAGTTATTTTGGCCACATTTTTAAAGTACATATACAAATGATACCAAATGTGGCAGCTATGCAGGTACTTACGGTGAACATAAGTATGCCAAATGTTAGAGTTCTAGTTTGAAAGGGAGCTGAGTTATGAGTGACCAAAGATTTTATCAAAATTTAATTTGAATTTTTTTAATTTAATTTTTAAAAATGTTATCCAAATTTCTTCACAGTTTTCAGGATTTTGAGAATTGTGCAACATGGGTATGTGCACCATGTTTTAAGTCTGAAGCTTTAAAGGGGGCTGTGCTATAGGTAACCAAACATTTTGCCAAAATGTAAACTTTGGTTTTAGTATAATATTTAAAGCGCTCATTGAAATGTTATAAAATTCTGCAGATATATTGGATATTGCTACATTTATATATGTATCCAGTTTCTGATTTGTAGCTCCAAAGGTACCTGAGTTATATGCAGATAAAAATATTCATGAAAGTCCCCATACAAATAAAATGACAGACTTTGACCACCTATCAGTTTTAGATGAAGTCTCCTAGTGTCATATTTGGCACACCATTCCAAATGCTATCATTAAGTAATCATTCCAATCTTCAGATCTCTAGCTTAATAGTAGAGTAGTATGACCAAATTAATACATTTAAAAATTTCCACTCAATTTCATCAAATTTTAAATTTCAGTTATTTTATCCTAGTTTTCAAAGCACTTATCCAAATTGCCAGGGGCCGCATCAAACCGCTAAAGCCGAGGAAGGGAACCAGGAGCTCGGCCGCTCCCTGGTACCTTGTGCAGCTGAAGGCGCAAAGCCCTCAAGGACTCTCCCGAGCCCGCCGGGGCTTCGGATCCCCCTCCTCCAGGACCAGGAACCTTCGGACCACCGCCAAGACAACCGCCGGGTCTCCCGCCTCAAAGCGCGCCTCAAAAGAAAAGCCGCCCTCCAGTTCACCTGTTGCTAGGGGTCGATCAACCGCTAAAGCCGAGGAAGGGAACCAGAGCTCGGCCGCCTCCTGGTACCTTGTGCCACTGAAGGCGTAAAGCCCGCAAGGTACATTCATTCATCCTCCCTGCCTGGCTCTCTTCTGCTGGGTCGGGACTTTAACCAGTACCATTCCACACAGAAGCGGCTGTTCTCGCTTCCTTTTCTGAAGTTAGCTTCTACTTTGAACCCCGGGATCTGAGCACTGCTAGCTGCTTGTGATACAGCTCCTCCATAGCAATTGTAAAGTACTTTTATCATTCCATAGTCTACTCACTAGAAACCTGTACTTGTGTTTTCTCTCTAACTAAAGTTAAATTCTGCCTGCATAGTCTCTGGAACTGCTTACAACTGCCTCCTAAGATTCCCGCCTTCCGCCTTTTCTGTTAAAATTTTAACTACAATTGTGTACTAACTCTGTATTCCTTACCTGCCTTACTCTACTAAAGTTTACCTCCTACTGAATTGCTCTCCTCCTCTTTCTCACCTCCACCTTCTCCTATTGTCTTAAGCCTGTACTAATCACCTCTCCTTCCTACCTCCTCAGGACTCTCCGAGCCACCGGGGCTTCGGATCCCCTCCTCAGGACCAGGAACCTCGGACACCGCCAAGACAACCGCGGGGTCTCCGCTCCTAGCGGCACCTCCAAAAAAACCGTGCTCCAGTTCACCTGTTGCCAGGGGCCGCATCAAACCCGCTAAAGCCGAGAAGGGAACCAGGGCTCGCCGCTCCTGGTACCTTGTGCCGCTGAAGCGCAAAGCCCGCAAGGTACGCTCATTCATCCTCCTTTCGCCGGCTCTCTTCTGCTGGGTCAGTACTAACTCAGTACCATCTCACAGAGCGGCTGTTCTCGCCTCCTTTTCTGAAGTTAGCTTCTACTTTGGAACCCCGGGACTGTGAGCATTGCCGCCATGCTTCGTTCGGATACAGCCTCCATAGCAATTGTAAAGTACTTTTATCATTCCATAGTCTACTCACTAGAAACCTGTACTTGTGTTTTCTCTCTAACTAAAGTTAAATTCTGCCTGCATAGTCTCTGGAACTGCTTACAACTGCCCTCCTAAGATTCCCGCCTTCCCGCCTTTTCTGTTAAAATTTTAACTACAATTGTGTACTAACTCTGTATTCCTTACCTGCCTTACTCTACTAAAGTTTACCTCCTACTGAATTGCTCTCCTCCTCTTTCTCACCTCCACCTTCTCCTATTGTCTTAAGCCTGTACTTAATCACCTCTCCTTCCTACCTCCTCAGGACTCTCCCGAGCCCGCCGGGGCTTCGGATCCCCCTCCTCCAGGACCAGGAACCTTCGGACCACCGCCAAGACAACGCGGGGTCTCCGCTCCTAAGCGGGCGCCTCAAAAGAAAAGCAGCTCCTCAGTTCACCTGTTGCCAGGGCGCATCAAACCGCTAAAGCCGAGGAACCTGGAGCTCGGCCTCCCTGGTACCTTGTGCCACTGAAGGTGCAAAGCCCGAAATCGTTCATTCATCCTCCCTGCCCCCGGCTCTCTTCTGCTGGGTCGGGACCTTAACCAGTACCATTCCACACAGAAAGCGGCTGTTTCTCGCTTCCTTTTTCTGAAGTTAGCTTCTACTTTGGAACCCCCGGGGATTGTGAGCGTTGCCGCCGCGGCTTCGTGATACAGCTCCTCCATAGCATTCTTCCTGCCGGCACTTTGCACCGGCTCCCCACCCTCCCCCCACCTCACCCACCCTGGTCGACCCTTTAGCTATATAGTCTCCTGTCTGTCATATAACTAAGTGTCTACTTTTCCATTGGCTCCTTATATTCCTCTCCCACTAGGGGCAGCATCCTATCCCCGCCACGCTTCAGCGCTAACTAGCTTGTCCTGCAGTGCTACGCCGTAACCTGAAACCGGCTATACGTGTACTACAGGATCCCTGCTTTATTCCAACCCCTCACACCCTGCCTAACCGCCTGTTCTTCTCCCCCCTACTTGCTGGAATGCCCCTCACTCCGTCACCACACGATGAATCTGCTCTGTACTATTAGCCATCCTAAACTAGTCCCCATCATCTGCCTATTTCTCCTATTTGGTCTGAACTGGATCACTGTGTCTTTCTCCACTACCGAGGAATGCTACACTCAGTCTACAAATGACTTTAGATTTTCCAATCTTCTCCTTTCCTTTCATGCTCATCTACCCATCACCCACCTTATACTACTCAAAAGGGGGTGTACCTACCTATCCCTCCGTTTCTATCTCCAAGGCAGTCACAAACCTAAATGAACTAGGCATGTTCCTAGAGACATGTTTATACACCTTGTACTGGAGATCCTCATGCTATCAGGTGATATTGAATCTAACCCTGGTCCCAAACTTAACACCCACTGTCTAACTCAACTAGCACAAAAAGGCCTGGTACTAGCCCACATGAACATTAGAAGCCTCCTGAGTCACCTTGCTGAACTTGAAGCCTGGGCTAAGTTGGTGAATCCTGACATACTATGCCTCACCGAAACGTGGTTGAAACCAAATGTATCTGATACTTCTTGCTCTCTGCCTGGGTATAATATTTTTCGACAAGACCGATCTGGTTCCAAGAGGGGGGGCGGGGTCACCATATACTATAAAAATCATCTGTCTCTTAGCATCTTGCCTAACCCTGATTCCCTCATGCAATGTGAAACGCTGCATGTGACTTTGACACTTGGGTCAAAATACCTGCACATCGTATGCGTGTATAACCCGCCCACCAGTGGGCTGAGCGGTCTCCAGAATCTACTGCAGTACTTTTCTCAAACTGTAAAAGTAAATGAAACCCTCCTCCTAGGTGACTTGAACCTGAACTGGTTGGGCCCACATCACAGTCTCCTTGCCTCTCTGATCCAGAAGTACAATTTTCACCAACTTATAACTGAATGCACTAGAATCACTAATTCACTATCAGGTACGTTACTGGACTGGATCCTTACCAACAGACTGGATCATGTTTCTAAAGCTGCTGTCCTGGCTGACTCACTTACAGATCACTCACCAACGATCTGTCATTGGCGCTTCTGCCCACCGCCTGCTCCTCGATCACGCCTGATTACTTTCACGAACTATGCTACCCTGGATGTACAAGCTTTTCTATCTGACATATCTGACATAGACTGGTCTGACGTCTTCTCCACATCCAGTGTTGACACTGCCCTTGACATATTCCTTACCAAGTTTGGCGAGTACAAAAGAAACACCTCCCAAAGGTAAAAAGAAGGGTCAGAGTCAGCAATCAAGATGGCTAAATAAAGAACTTCTATGTAAACTAAAAGCCAGGGACAAGCAATGAAACAATTTAAGAATTCTGGGCTCCCCGGATCTCATCTATACAAACAGCATAGAAATGATTGTAAAAGCTCATCAGGCAGGCTAAAAGCAGGTACTGTCAAACTTGCTGATTAACTCCTCCAATGATCCTCGAAAATTTTGGAGCCACTAAAACCTTCTTAGGATCCATGCAAGCTGTCACTCCCTCTGAAATGATCCTACAAGGTGTCCACTGTAATGACTCCCTCACTATTGTAAACGCATTTAACCAGCAGTTTTCCGACCTATCTGCCTACACAACCTCCCTTCAATCTCCAGCCACACAACTAAACTCAACATTCTCTGGCACTTCATCTGCCTCGGCTAAACCATTTTACTTCAAGGCGGTCACTTGGCATCAAGTCTTCAAACTGCTCAAAGCTATCTCTGATAATACCAGCTCTGGTTCTGATGCAATGGAACCTCGTCTATTAAACATAGCTGCTCACCTCATATCCAGACCTATAGCTAGAATCTTTACCCTATCCCTCTCCAATGGCTCTGTCCCCGAAATCTGGAAGGCCGCCAGAATTACTCCTGTGTTTAAAAAAGGCAGCAAGAATGATACGTCCAACTACAGACCAATTGCTATACTATCAGTCCTTAGCAAGATTCTTGAGAAATTAGTCTCTATTCAAGTTACCGAATTCATTGAAAATCCAGTTTACTCTTGCCGCACAGCATGGCTTCAGAAAACACCACAGCACCATGACTGCACTAGCAAAATTCTCTCTGACATTCTCACCAACATGGACAAAGGGCAACTAACAGGGCTGTTTTCATCGACCTTACTAAAGCATTCGACCTTGTTGACCACCCATTACTACTTGTCTCCTCAGAAACCTGGATTTCTCTTACCCTGTCGCTACTTGGTTCAGCAGCTACCTTGCCAACAGGTCTCAAGCAGTGGAAATTCAACTCAGCTATCTCTGACAGTGCAGTAATCAATATTGGTGTCCCTCAGGGCTCCATACTTGGTCCCTCTCCTCTTCACTATTTATAAACAATCTCCTGACTAATAACCTCTGGCCACTCACTACTTTATGCTGATGACCTGGTCATCTATGCCCACTCTGACAATATAATCAACCTGAATGATGCCCTTACCACTGACTTCCACCTGGTGCAGCGCTGGCTACACACTCAGCGCCTTGTCCTCAACTCAAATAAAACCAAAGCTATGCTATTTGGATCACCACACAAAATAAGAACCTGCTCTTCTCCACTTTCTGTGCCTGATGTTAATGGTATCCCTCTGGAGTCGGTTAGCTCTTTTCGCTATTTGAGCATCCTTCTAGATCAAAATCTTGACTTAAAACAGCACATCCAGGAAACCTGTAAATCTGTCAATTGTAAGCTAGGGGCCGCTTACAGGACTAACTACCTGCTTACCCCCGCCGCCAAACTGGCAATTGTCAGAGGAATCCTATTACCAACCTCACCTCACGGTTGCTCCCATCCTAACCATGGCCAACAAAACTGCCCTGCATCAATGGGACACCACCTTTAACAATGTTTGTAGGTATGCGGCTAAAGCACCATGCCTGAAACACCACTGTCAGCTGTACAAAGACCTAGGCTGGCTGTCTCCCTCCTCCACCAGGCAATATTACCTTTGCAGCCTTTCTGACACCATCATCAGAGTGTCAAGCCAGCTGATCTCTCAAACTGCTCCAGCCGTAATACCTTCACGGACCTTAGATCTTCTGACAAGTCCTCACTAAATATTCCTCTCTGCCAGTACAAACAAGGGTTCTGGATCCTTCAGTTATGTTGCCCCTTACTTCTGGAACTTGTTGCCCCTGGAACTAAGAAATGCTCCTTCCCATGCTGCATTTAAGCACAGTCTCAGAACTTTCCTTGCCTCGATGGACAAATGTGTTTGTTTTGATCCCTCTTGAATCCCATGTTCCTAACAGATCTCCTCCCTCCTCTATTTTGAATGATATGCACTTGCACTTGTTTTCTTTTATGTTTGATGATGCTGTATAATCGTGTGTTCTGATGCCCTGTACTCATACCCTGATATGCTGATGTAACTGTAACATCCTGTTGTAAGTTCTCTACTTCTGCCTAGTCACTTAGCTCACCCTCGTCCCCTGAGCCTATTTCCCTACCATCCTTCCTTCCTAACCTCACCCTCTGGTCTTGTAACCCTAACCATCCTCGCCTCTCCTCTCTCCCTTCCCACTTTAGCCATTCCTCCAGTACCTTTTCTATCCTTACCTCCCTTTTCCTGCCCTTCCTCCTCCTGCTCTCTGCCGCCACACCCCCCCTCTAGCCGCCCTCTACTCCCCTCTCCGCTGTCTTTCGGTTCCACCGGTCCGGCTGCAGGTTGCAACCTTGTACCGCCAATGCCGTACTTCACCCTCACCCTTCTTACCCTCCTTTCACCTTTCTTCCCCTCTTCCTGCCATCAATTCCCCTCCTTCTTTCATTCTTTCCCTCTTCCCCCTTTTGTTCTGTCATCACCCCTTCCCCTCTCCTATTTATCTTACCGCCCACCTGTCTGCGTCCGACCGTGACTTCCCCGATCTCCCTCTTCTCCGCTGTCTCTTAGTTCCACGGCTCGCGCGCAGGTTGCTACTCTATGCCGCCATTGCCGATTCGCTACCTTAATTCTCTGTTCTTCTCCTCCTTCTGTGTCACTGCTTTTACCTAGAGCACTCCATCTAACCTCCCCTACTCGGCTTCCCAATTTATTCCATGCCCCATCATCCCTATTCCCATATACCCCGCACTTCCCACCCTGCCCTGCCCCTACCTTCCTGTCCTCCCCATCCCCTTAGTTCAAATCCCTCTACACCCTTGCACCTGGTCCCTCCCACCGTCCTCTCCTGCACATCACCCTCTCCTATTTTCTGCACCCATAGTTACTCTCCCTGCCCCAGACCTCTCCATCTCCTGCCGACTCCCGGTTCCACCGACCCGGCTGCAGGTGGTAACCTTCTCCCGCTAATGCCGCACTTGCCGCCTTAACCTTCCCTCATGCCCTCCCCTTTTCTCACTATTTGCTCTACTCCCCCTTTCTCCCTCTCTCATGCCTTACCCATCCACCTGTCCCCTACCACCACCCCCTAATTATCAACAATGAATACATGTAAGTTTATCCTTAATTGTTATGCTTTGACTACACTGTGTGACTTTTGTCCTTTGCCAATGTATCTTGCTTTGTGTAATTTTTTTATGTATCACTGTGTTCTGTAACTGTACCTCCCGGGTCATGCCTGAAAATAGTCACGTGTTGGCTAGTGCACTTACCCGGTCAACAAAAACTAAATAAATAAATAAATAAATAAATAAATTTGCAGGTATACAGGTACTAATGGTTTTCATAAGTGAACAAAATTTCAGAGTCCTATACTGAAAGGGGGTAAACTGGTGGCCAGACATTGAACTGAAATTTAAATATACAATAAAGTATGGGGTGGTATGTGTAACAAAAAGTTCACACACACACACACACACACACACACACATGAGGGATGAAATGCCACATAAACCCCAAGAGTGAAGCTTGAGGGTTTATGAAAAGCATCTAACCCTGAGGGTGTGTGTAAACTTTGAGTTTACACACACCACCCCAGATTTTATTTTATATAATTGCTGAGTTTTCATTTTTTGCCACAGCAATTATATGAAATAAAAAAAGACATCCCTGTGCAGCGCAGTCCGCTTAGATTTGAGTATGCAGCCCTTGGTTGTTATTATTTATTTAAACTTTTTTATACATTTAATTGTGCCCGGAGCTGAAGAGTCTCTTATTTATGTTATAATTTGTAGTTTTTTTTGTAGTAACATACCGCCGAGTCCGAGTGGCGGTTCCTTCCCTGAGGGGAAAGAGGAGGTGACCAGCAGTCCAGAACATTGAGTTATGGTGGGTACATGTGCAGAATGAGGAAAACTGTGCACATTTGCCATGATAAACACTCCTTTATTACGGCAAATAATGCCACGGTTATTCTACAGGAAAAATTAAGACCCAATTATTACTGTTCAGTCATTTCCATCTAATTTTAAAAATTCTTATCCAATTTTCTCTAGAGTGTCAGGATTCAGAGAAACGTGTGACATTGGTATGTACACCAAGTTTTAAGTATCAAGCTTTAAAGGAGTCTGTGCTATAGACAGCTAAACATTTTGCCAACATTTTGATTTTTTTTTTTTTTAATTTGCTTATCCTCCTAGCCACCTCTCGGCCCCCCCGGTACTTCTCGCATCCCGTCCGGGGATCTGTCCGCCATCCGTCTCATCTCCACTGGCACTCTGAACTCCTGTGGCTTGCCCCCCACAGCGGGGTGGCAGGGAGCCCCCTAACTCCCCACCCTTCATGGATCCAGTACAGGTGCCAGCTCTGATGAACACTTACGGACGGTCATCAAGCCGCGCGAGAGGTGCCACCTTTTTCCCTTGTTCCCTCCATCCCTTACTGGAGCCCTGGGCGTGCAATGACTCCAGCGGGGGCAGGGATGCATGCATCCACACACCTCTCCCCCAGGCCTCTTGCCCAGACTCCTCCCCGATGCTGTCACCCCGTGCCCTGACCCCCAGCCTCCGCCAGGGGGCAATCAGGCATCGGGAAGTAAAACCCTCCCCCCCCAGAGAAGGAGAGTAGTCCAACGGATGCTCTATCCTTCTCCTCCCCACCAACCCCCAATGACCCATGCTCGTTCCTGAAAACGGGTCGCCGGCACAGCGTGAGATAAGGCGTCCAGTGCCTAAGCCCTCATCGCCACCAGGCTGGCATCAACATTTAGATTTTAGTTATTTTAGTATAATTTTGAAAGCATTCATCAAAACATTATAAACATTTGCAGGTATAAGTATTATTACTACATTTATATATTTACCTAGTTGCCAATTTCTAGCTCCAAATGTGTCTGCTTTATATGCAGATACAAATTTTAATGAAGTGTCCCACAAATATAAAATGACAGATTTTGAGCACCTATAATTTTGAAAGATGCATCCTAATGTCATAATGTTTGGAACAATACTAAAGGACCTATCAACAAGTGATTATGCCAAATGTCAGATCTGTAGCTTACCTGATGGCTGAATTATGACCAAATTAATACATTTCAAAAAATCCACAAAATTCTGATAAAATTCCGTAACGTTTAAAAGAATTCCATGAATTCTGAATTTTCTCATTCTGCACAGTTCTACTCACTGCCCCTCTGAACACCAGGCTATAGCCTTGCAATTCCACTGAAGCTCACATTTAACTTTTTTTTATGTTAGTAGTTTGAAAGTAATGAGTTCAAATTAGCTAGCTATAATGACTACCTGATTCATGCCTGCTTGGTTCCTTATAAGGAAACTGAATATTTTGTAGATTGCAGGTCTCCTTTACAGTCTGAGATATACAAAACAGAGCCAGCTTGAATCATTTTACATTCTGCCAGCATAAAACAAGGCTTCATCAAGCATCGATGACACCCTTGCTCCTATACGTACCACATGGTGGACAACAAAAAGCAACAAGTGGGACAAAACCATGTGCTTGAAATCAGTTTTTGGAAGACATTATTTTGCAACTCTCTGCAACTGCAGGGAAAAAAGTATAAAAAACTCACTATAAACAAAACAGAAATTAACTTTAACTCAAGTTTTGAAATGTGCAAAAGGATATTAGAGACCAGTAGGAAGCAACACAGAAGAAAATGGGGGCTTACTTCATGTATAGGTATGTGTAGCAGAACACCAGTGACTCATCAAAACACAGGTACTCACTGTAGCTAAAAAGGTTAGCTTGAAGCAAACCAAAACCATGAAGGAGAGAAACAGCCTCTTGCAACATGGCAATGAATGTGAGGAATACTACTAACGAGATAGATGAGCTACAGGGTGATTTTCTATGATGACGTGTAGTAGGATTCATGGAGACCTGGTGGAATGAGTTAATAAACTGGGGCTGTCATATCCCAAAATTTGGGCTTCACAAAGCCCTCCCAGAGGGTAAATGTCTAAGCACTGTTAGACCAACCAGGGCTGGTCTAAAGGTGCTTAGGTGTCTTCTGGGAGGGTTTGGAATCTTGTGCCAATGTGCCAGCCCCATGCCCTGATCACCTTTCAAATAAAATGAACATATGTTTCTGGTGGCTAGCTGTCCTCTCCCAGCCCTGATCCCCTTTCAAATAAAATTATTTAATCTCCCTGGTGGCTAGTGGTCTTCCCCCAGCCTCAATCCCCATGTATGAAATAAATCCAATATCCCTGGTGGTCTAGTGGACCCCCATCCCTGGCAGGTGGCAGAAGGCTCCTCCCCTGCAGATGCCAGAGCCAGTGACTGGCACAGTCCTTCACTCTCCACTATGGCTGGGTGCTGACTGAGCTGTCAGGCAGTGTGCTGTATACAGTATGCTCCTTGACAGCTCAATCAGCACCCAGCTGTGATGGAGAGTGAAAGGCTGTGCCAGGAGCCAGCTCTGGGATGGGACAGGTGGGGAGCGGGGGGGGGGCACTGCCTGCTGGTATAGGGTGGGAGGTGCACTAGACCACCAGGATGTTGGTTTATTTTAATAAATGGGGATTGGGGCTGGGGGTGACCGCTAGCCACCAGGGACATTAAATAATCTTATTTGAAAGGGAATCAGGGCTGTAAGAGGACAGCTAGCCCCTTGGGAGTTTTTTTTTTAATATTACTAGGGGATCAGGGCTGGGGGCCCTCTAGCCCCCTGTGACATTGTTCTTTTTTTATATTACTAGGGGATCTGGGCTGAAGGGGGGTGTTATCCACCAGGGACTGGAGTCCATGGTGCTATTGCCATAAGGCCACCCTGCAGCTTGTGGCACACTTTTCAGATGCACTGTCTGTTTGGCCCAGGGCCACAGTTGTTGCAAGCTGCAGGACTTTGCCACTGGGACCCTACCCACTAGTGTATTGGGTGTAGGGTCCCTGGTGCATCAGCCATCAGCACAGCTTGTGATGATCTTTGTGAATTGAGCCCTTAGAATGTGTGCTGAAGCAGACTATCAGAATTTTTTTTCTGCCATAAAGACTGAAACAATAAGTGTGAGAAAAGGTGTGAATTGCCCCATTCACTTAAATGGAGCATTAACTACTGTAACCCCCCTACAAATGGGGGTTCCCAAAAATCTTCCTTGGGCTTGCCTAAATGACCACTGCCAGGCTGATGTTCTGTGTCCCAATAATTTAAAAGTGTTTGCATGTGAGTGCCCTGTTAGCCTCCGTGCCTGTCTCTTTAAGAGATGCTTATTTTGTAGAGTATAATTAATCTGGGTAGGGGCTAAGTAGTTTCAGGCTCGAGTCCTGCCTGGGCTGCAGTGTTATTGCTCCATTCTGCTATCGCTATTTGTGCAGAGGGAGCCCTGCAAGGATCTGTGACTGTTTACTGTTTATCTGCTTTAATAGTAATAATATTGTAGTTCATCTAACTTGCTTTCCTTTGCAGCATGGACATTCTGTATTGATCCTGGACTGCCTGTTTGGACCAATCAGTACCTTTGGGGGCCCTAAAATGGAGTCTGTCCCAAGGGGTCTTGTGGGAGTAAATTTCTGTAGGAACTGTAGTTTTTGCACTTTGGCACCTAAATGGACCTGGAGGGGGAGCTCTAGCCGTGACAGACAGATAGCTCAGCCAATCGAACCTTTTGGATCTTTGAGGAAGTCCCGGTGCTGTCTGTGGCAAAAGTCAGTCTGAATTTGGAGTTGAAAGAGTGAATAG
Organism: Neoceratodus forsteri; assembly: GCA_016271365.2. Classification (NCBI taxonomy): domain Eukaryota; kingdom Metazoa; phylum Chordata; order Ceratodontiformes; family Ceratodontidae; genus Neoceratodus; species Neoceratodus forsteri. Next base: position 981,118,165 of record CM057458.1, on the reverse strand, counting down.
CTTGAGTGATTCGAGCAGCTACTCCTGCGTAATGTGCAGGGGAAATCGCCGGGAAGGCTGTGTTGGGCCTGCCTGTCATCATCTGCATAAGTGAACAGGCCTTGTCCTGAGACAGGATTTCATCCGAAAATTACAGATTTGCGATCAGAACCTGATTTGTGACAAATTGGATTTTCCTGAAGTGGACCGAAAATTTGCCTTGGTGCGATCGGCCTGTCAGGACCTGAGACTGCTACAGAGCATACGGTTTGCGCAGAGACACTGTGAATTGCAACCGGACTGCTATCTGAACTGTGGTATTTGCCTTGCTGAATGCTGATAGTAGGTTGCGATTTGGTTCCCCACTGCCTGATTGTGTCACGCTTGCTGGAAGCTGCATCCAGAAACTACTGGGCTGTTATCCAAACTATTCACCCGGTCTGGGACCTGCCACTTCAGCCCAGACAGCCGCTCACGCTGCAGAGAAAACCATTGATGAGAGACCAGCCCAGGGATCAGCCCCCTGCTCAACATCATGAACAGGAACGACACCACAATGAATCATGTGGGCCCTGCATCTCCTGGCAATCCAGCACTTCATCCTGAGGTCCCCATCTCATCCATCCTGCACCCTGTACTGGGTAGCGTGAGTAAACACCAGGGTATCTCCATGCAACAAAGCTCAAATCAAAGTGTGTCAACTGATTTAATTATTGTTAATAATTTTAGGACTGAGCCATCCGGCTCTGGAATACAAATTGTGGGTTAAAGTACTCGCATGTTTTTTTTCCATCACAGGGCCCCAATCAGCTGCAACGCTGGCCTACCCTGGGCAATGCTTCAGGTTAGCCGTAGTTCCAACTGGGTACCCAGAGTGTGTGTGACTGTGTTAACAGGGACCTTTGAGTGCATGCCTTACAGTCTGAATCTTTCAGATCTCGAATCAACCACCAGATTCTGCCCCTCCTTGTTATTGCCCCCTTGAATAAATCAGATCTAAATCTTTTTGCATTCAAACTGGTTGTGGTGTACCGCTGTACTGTAAATACTGTGGTATTGCTGTTTACTATTACAGGCCTTATTTTACAAGAGGTCTCCAGGGCTAAGCCAGCTGAACCCACCCTGGTGGTAAGTGTAACAAGAGTGGAGTTAAAACTATTGTCAGATGTAAATTGCATTTGTGTATTCTGTGAACCATTTAGGCCACTAGGGAGAAAAGAGGGGGGTAACAATGTCCTGGAGGGCTGTACCCAGGTCAGCTACACTACCATTAACTCTGTCCTCAGGGTGGAGGCACCCATTTCTAGTACCCAGGCCCCTCAACTTGCACCTGGTCATGCAGGTAGGGGTAGTATCCCTTGGGATAGCGCCACCTAGGGGTTACACTGCAATGCTTGTTTTTGAGTGGTAGGATAGGTTTTCCTTGTATACATACAGTATTTTCATTCTGAATTGATTTTGATTCAAATGTCTTAGGAGTTTGGATGGCGCTGCTGATTATAAATTTGAATGTATTTTTAGAGGAGTTGGTGACAGTGATCCCTTAAATTATAATCTGCCACACCTACAGCACATGCTCACATAAAAAACCTGCAAAGAACACCTAACATTTCTGAAAACACACTAATAAAACCGGTAAAGTATATTTAAACAATTACCTTCAAATAGACAAAAACATTGCTACCCAAGGAAAACAAAAGTAAAATGCATTATAAACTATTGTGTAATCTAGTGAAAAGCCATTGGTATGATTTAATGCTTTTGTCATGTGATTTTAAAATTGTACTTACAGGACTGATTAAGAACAGCAATTATTAAAACCAAATTAACATTTTGTTTATGTATTAGAACTTGGTTAAGCACCCTGATTATTTGCTTATTTTTACTGCACCAAAGTAAGAGGCTTGTTTAAGAGGTTTTATTATTTTACATCTAGAAACTGGCAAAAATATATTGTTTCAGGATTTATTCAATATTGCCTGACTGTGAATTACTAAATAAAATTTAGTTAGCACTTTATGAGGTAGACATTTTTAGATGTTAGAAGATGTGGTGCATGATGATTAATTTGCAATTCCTTTCAAAAGTATAACCCTTTCTTCATATTGAAAGCATATACAAGTAGCAATAAATTTAATAATTTATGTGATCGGTACATGCTGCAGCAAACAATAAAATATTTATTAGGGTGTATTAGGGATGCACAGTGAACCCCTGTAATTTCTGCAGAAAATCTCTGCAATTTTGGGTAACATTTTCTCCAGTTTTCCAATGAACCTGGCAATAAGACATGATACAGTGTTGGACTGCTGACATAGCCACACACCCAGGGGTGTAGTAAGGTCACAGGCCAAGTGTCATCAGCCCTGGAAGTGTGGTTGAAGCCGCACAACCAACACACTTTGGTGTCTTATTGCACCTATAAAATAGAAGTGAGAAATTTAAGTAATAAAATGTTTAAAAATCTGTAGTTTAGTGTAAAATAGACCATCCATGGATGGGCTGTCTATACAGTTTGTTAGTCTGAGTTGCACTTTGTGAGTCACTATGGTGTGTGTGCTTTTTATGTTTGCTTGCACGCATGCGCAAGAAACATTATGTGACAGCTTAGGAGAGAAGCGGGTTGTGGAGGTGCGGCACTGTGGCAGCCAAGGGAGGCACAGCATTTGGGGGCTTAGCAGTGGTGGGCCAACGGAGGCACAGTGTGCTGATGACACTGGCTTCCAAAAGTGCCACCAAGTTCTAACGTTTTCACCGCAGCAATCAGGGGCCACCACGTCATTGCAGTGTCAGCCATTCTGCTGCAATGTGGGAGCGACCCATCATTGCTGGGCGGAACTTGCTGACTATAATATTGTTTGTGAACATGGCGGGTGGCTTGTCACCTGTTCACAAACAATATTAATTAGCCCCCAGTGCCGAGGGGGTGCCCAATCCTCCTCAACAGCATGTGCCCCCCCACAACAGTGTTTTTGCCGACGGGGGCCCCAATCCCGTCAGCTTCAGTCCCCCTCCTAGTTCAAGTTGCCGATGGGGGAGCTCACTCCCCATCGTCATTATGTCCCCCCTCCCAGTTTGATTTGCTGATGGGGGAGCCCACTCCCCGTCATCATAATGCACCCCCTCACAAAAACCCAGTAGAGTTGTGCTGAGGGGGAGCCCAATCCCCCTTGGCTCTTGTGCACCCCCCTTTTGTGCCGATGGGAGTGATCAGTCCCTCATCGGCTACAGCTGCCACCCAAAAAACACTCCATTGGCACCCCAGCATGCCACATCTCCCTGTAAAAAAAAAAAAAAGTCCCACAATGTTTGTTTTTTAACCTGTGAAAAGAAAATGGTCCCTCGTGGTCTCCCTGCCCCTTCCCACATCCCGCATCCACCCACTGCACACCCTGCCTCCCCACACCCCTCCCTCACCCAATACTTACCTCCAGAGTCTGGCGCGATGATCTTCGGTGGACTGGGAACACGTCTGCACTCTGCAAAGCTGACCACGAACTGAGGAAATGCCGGTAAGCTGTATAATGGCATAAATATGTTTTTTTTTTTTCAACTTTGATGCATATCTCAGGCATTTTTTGGAATTTTGGCACCAAATTTTCTACATGGGGTTTTTGGGACCCTTCCTCATGAATTCAGGCACTATCATGGCGTTATTCGTTCCTGATAGGTGATTTAGCAGTCACTGCACAATCACCTTTCAGGACTGATTAACAAAATGACAGTGCCAGTGTTCATGAGGTGGGCTCTGAAAGTGTGTGCTGCAAATCTGGTGGGGAAAAAAATCCAAAAATGACTATTTTACGAGAGCGGGTTGAGCAGTTGTTATGCACGCTCGCAACTTCTCGAATTTGCAATATTTTGAGTCCAGATTTTCAAATTGCCATTTTTATGCACCTCCTTATGAACAGTACAGTTGTCATTTTTTACATGCTGGCCGAAATGTGTTTTCGCACTTCCGGCGCAGAATAGCACGGTCGCTGTGGGAAATCCATGTTCAGGACACATTATGAAAATCACAGTGAGACTGTTCATTAGCAGAGGTCCTAAAATGCCTATGTTAAAAATTTGGTGACAAAAGTCCATAAAATGACTGTGTTATGAGCGTGCGTTGCGCAGTTTCCGTGTATGCTTGGAAGTGCAAGCATTTTTAATATTCCCACTACAGATTTTCTACATTGCCATCTCTTCATACCTCCCTAGGGATGGAACAGCTGTCATTTTTCACATCTTGCCCGATCTGTGTTTTCGTACATGTGGTGCAGAATGGCACTGTTGCTCTTGGAACTCAATGTTCGGGACAAAATCACACTGCCACTCTTCATGAGAAGAGGTCCCAAATGCTTTCATGATGTGGGGTCACAAAAAGGCCATGTAGAAAATTTGTACTGTAAATGCCAACAAACGCCTGAGGCGTTAGGGTTTCTAACCATAACATCCTACCCTGTACAGATGGACAGCCATTGGGGTGTGCCTTTGGATTGCCGACTGCACTGCTCATGCCATCCCATCCCAACCCCCCAGCCACTGACAGGCATCAAGGTGTACCTTGGACTCTTCGGCCCCAGATTTCACCCCATTCTCCTATGCTGCACCCATCTCAACATATGTCCTTATGGAATGGGGTGATTGTAAAGCCAAAAACCCTAAGGCACACCTCAACATGTGTTGGTGTCTGCAGAATAGGGTGAGGTGACATTGCATGGCCCTCATGGTGATGACCCAAACACTTACCCCAATGCATGTCCATCTCTACAGGATGGAGGTGGGGTTGGCGTGAACTTCAATACTTCACTGCCATTCCTATTCTGCATCTCTCTAACTCCTGCATTTCCAATAGTAATACCAGCAAGCAAACATTCAGCATTGACAAATGCTTGTTGTTTTAACTGTCTCTTAAAGTCACCCCTTCCCCAGTTTCATTCCACTTTTTTATTTAAATTGAAAAAAGAAAACCTTTGTATTATTTTACTTTGTGGGATTGAACTGGAACTGGAACTTACTGGCTTCAGGTGTTTCAGTTTAGTGACTGAGTGGACCAAGCAAGGTACTGTAGCAGTGTGAATGAAAATGACACCCGGATTAGGGATTGCAGCTCAAGGAGCTGCTCACTGGTATTTGTAGTAATTGAGCAACACTGGCACAGGGACTTTTTTTGTATCTAGTAGTTGAGCTGTCCCAATTCAATGGATAGGAACATGTTTCAGTCAGTCAGGATACTGGATCCATACTACCCATTTTATAATGTATGTATACACTATGGGACACAAAAAAGGCCACATGGGTTATCCAGTCTATCCCACTGCCATTTTGACAGGTGCTCCCATCATGTTACTTTTTAAAGCGCTGATGAGCATGTGCATATATGTTTCTTCCATCATGATCTTGGCACTGAAAGATGAAACTTCCACTGACAGAATCCTCTTGGAGCTCAAGGCTCAGTAGATCCACCTGTTACTCGCAGGCATAATACATTATTATTATTATTATTATTATTATTATTATTACTACTACTACTACATTGTTTATTTGGCTTATAAAATTCAGGGGTTACATGGAAGGGAATTTGCCTTAATGCCAGGAGCCTGGGTAATAAAATTAGTGAGCTACAGGTACTGATGGCAAACACTGAAGTAGACCTTGTGGCCATCATTGAAATGTGGGTTACAGAGAATAATGACTGGAACCTGACCGTTCCTGGGTGTTCATGAGGGACAGGAGAAAAGGTAAAGGGGAAGGAGTAGCCCTTTATGTTAGGAATAGCACTGAAGTGGTGGTGGATGGGTGCATCGGGGTAATAATAGGGAGTCAGAGTCAATATGGGTGCAACTCATGGCAGCCTAAGGAAACAAAACTACACTTGGGGGTGCTCTATAGATGTCTAGGGCAATGGGAAGAGAGGGACAGAGAACTTGAGGAAGAACTTGAAAGGGGGCAGCAAAGGGGGAAATAGCGGTAGTGCAGGATCCAGATCTGTCAGACATCAATTAAAATGCTCCAGTGGCCACGAGCACCAGAAGTCAGGTCTTGCTGGATGTACTCCAGGACTGTCTCCTGGCACAGCTAATTAAGGAACCCACCTGGCAGAGTGTCATTTTCCATTTGGTGCTTACAAACTCAGGGTTAACAGGAGCCGTAAGAAGGCGGAAGCCCTAGGGAATAGTGACCATAACTCCATTTGGTTTGAACTGGCCCTTGAGACTGGAAAGCCCTAACTGAGAAGTTAAGTGCTTGATTTTAGGACTTCTGCAGGCTGAGAGAACTGGTCAGGAAAGGTTAGTCAGGGTAGACAATTTATATGGGGTGGAACAGAGATGGGGAGTGATAAACATGGCCATTCTCAAGAAATCTAAGTTATGCAAGAGAACAGTAACCAAAAGTAATGCATTGAAGAGATCATTATGGTTCTCAGAAGCCATCAGGGAAGCACTGGGGCTAAGAAAATAACCTTCCAGAAAAAACAGAGAAAAGCAGGGAGAGGAGGAATGGGGAGAATATTTACTGAGAAATGAGAAGGCAAAAGGGCAGTTAGGGAAGCAAAAGCAGACACAGAGCTACATACTGCAGAGGGGTCAAGGGCATAGAAAAACATTTCTTTCAATATATTGGGGGAAAAAAGAAAAGAGAGGGAATCATTAGGCTATCAGAGGTGGTAAGGATATAGAAGACGACAGGCAAAAGGTTGCCATCCTTAATAATTGCATGTGCTCTGTTTTCACCAGGGAGAAAGGTGGGCCCTTGCCTGAGGCTGACATTAAGGCGGCCAATAAGGGGATCCCAGAGATGAGATGGTCAATATTTATAAGTGTCAGGGTCAAGAAAAGGCTAGTAGACCTAAAAATAGATAAGGCTCTGGGACTAGATTGGTTGCATCTCAGGATACTCAGGAAACTGGATGAGCCCCCTGGTAGGCCTATTTAACTGCTCACTAAGGACAGGGGTAGTTCTGAATGACTGATGGGTGGCAGACATCATTCTGCTACATAAGGGGAAGACAAGGAACAAGCAGAGAATTGTAGATGTGTCACTCTGGCACCCATTGTTGGAAAGTTGATGGAGTCACTGATCAAAGAATACTTCCTGGACTACCTGGAGAGCAATGATCTATTTATTTATTTATCTAATAGAGATTCACCAGGGAAGACATACTGAGCCGTGAAACTCGTTTCCAGATGAGTCCTGGGGGAGGGGTGGAGGGATAAGTACAAATAAGTAGAAGCACAGTAATAACAATTCAACAATACACAGTATGTACAATAATATACATTATCAGAGGAATAATATTGCAGGTTAAACATCAGAAGTGCGAAGTACCTGGCACACACAAGAAGGTAACGTCACAAAATAGGAAAGGGTAGGAGAGAGGGTAAGTAGAGGATGGTGAGAAAGAGAGGTGGGAGGTGAAAAGGTAAAGTGTGGTGGAAGTAAAAGAGAGAGAAGAGAACAGATTATGGTGGATAAGGTGGGGGAATAGTGTGTAGAGGATTAGGAAGGGGTAGAAAGGGTGATTACTGAGGGTGGGAGTTAGTGAGAAAAAAGTAAGGTAGTAAAAGGAAGCGGTGGAGGGAAGGGGAGAGAAAGGGGAGATGAGGTGAGGTGTTAGAAGTATAGAAGTTGAAATAGCTAAGGAGAGGAGTAGGGCAATGGGGCTAAGGGCCTTTACAGGAGGGGGCAATATGGCCTTGGAGATAGAGATGCAGCGAATTTAAATTCTGCCAGCGAAGGGAATGCGAAGTGGGCACTTTGCGTTGCCACTCAACTATGCGGAGTGAGCAATGCAAAGTGCTCACTCCGCCTTGTCATTACCACTTCATGTTAAGGCAGAATGGCAATGTGAAGTAAGGCAAAGTCATTGTTTTTTATGGACTTTGCGTTCCTCATTAAGTGATCCACTTGGTGTTTCAGATTTGGCAGCCCCCCCACACATCGCAGGCTTACAGTACTGTAAGTCACATGCTCTTTAGCTAGGCAGGAAGGAAATGAGTCATACAAGCAGACACTTTTACTTTCTCCTGTGCAGACAGAGAGAGAGGAGTGTGTTTTGTGACTTCTGATACTTTGAGATCAGAGCGAGGAGGAGATTTAAACTTTGATTTAGACCAAACAGCTTTTTTAAAAGCTACATTTTTTTGTCTTTTCTGTACTCTTTTTTTTACTTAATTTGTTCTTTCTGTAAATTTTATTTTTCTTACCTTTATAAGTAGTTAGTTGTTTGTCTGTGTCTGTGTGACTGTGTGTGTGTTGTGTGATAGTGTGAGTAGTGATTGCTTGGACTGAGGGAGCTCAGTAGGAGAGATGGACCAGGGTGAGGGAATGTCTGGGGCGGGGGCAGCTCTGGGAGAGTGTGGTAGTGGTAAGCATCGTACCATGAGCATGCATGGGGGGCATGGGCTGCCATTCCTGTTGGACTGCTTGAAACTTGTGAGTGTCCCCCCCTGGAAGCAGGACTAGCACTGCCTCCTAACTCTGAGGCAGTTGAACCACCACCACCACCAAGTCCAGCACCAGGTCTTGGAGCAGGATGTGCCTGTTTCCTCAGGCCCAGGTGTGGATCCCATCCCTGTTCAGCACCATGACCAGCCAGCTGCCAGTTCATCTGGCCTTCCCCTGTCCGTGCCTGGTCCTCCCCGCACCTTCGTTGTTTGGCAGTTTTTTGACTGTGTTGGGGGGGACAGCAGTGTGGCCAAGTGCTGCCTATGTGAGGTAGAGGTGCACCGTGGCTCCCGGGGGACTCACCTGGGGACTGGGGGCCAGTGCACCCATATGCTCAATCAGCACCAGCTGGAGTGGCAGGCTGCCAAAGAATGGACCATGCCTGCACCTGCTGGCCCTTCTGTGGCAGACGGTGCAGCTGTGCATGGCGGCGGACCTAAGAAGCGGAGGGCAAGATCAGCACCTGCTGCTCCACCACCAGCACCCAAACCTCCACCACCACCACCAGCAGGTCAGCTTGTAGAATATGTGGACCCCCGAGAACTGCATGTAACGCAGGCTGACTTGGCAGTTCTCTGGAGTGTTGGTGAGGAGAACAATGAGATGGTGAGTGCTGTCGAGCAGCAGTTGGATTGCATAGAGGGACATCAGTTGCAAATTATGTCCATGCTGGAACTGCTGCTGGATCACCATGGGATCCCACATTAGTTTTTTTTTTTCCTCACACCATGTGCCTCCCCACACCTTCCTTGCTGTGTCATAAAATGTATTCCTCCACCATCCCCGACCCTTGTATGTAATTATACCCTTTTTTGTTGTATTCTGTATGTGTGTAACTTTGTATTCTGAGCAGTGCAAGTATACTGTGCTAAACTGCATGTGTGCAGTCAGTCTTCTTTCCAGTCTGTGTGTGTGTGTACTGCAGACACTGTCCAACTCCCTGACTTAAAAACACTTATTAATGAGTACAATGGTGGGATGGTGAAGCCTGGAGAGATACTACAAAAGAGGCTTACAAAACATCCAAGTAACTAGTAAAAAAATGAGTGTTGTGATTCACAACGTGATCGTAAATCATGATTTGTGACTGCATTTGTGACCGTGATGATGAAGAAACACGAATGCCTTCAGCTATACTTCCCCGTGCCCACGATGAGGTGTGGTACAAAACTCCCCAACTTAAAAACACTCATTAATGAGTACAATGGTGGGGTGGTGAAGCATGGAGAGATACTACAAAACAGGCTTACAATACATCCAAGAACCTAGTAAAAAAAATTAATGTTGTGATTCGTGATGTGATCGTAAATTGTGATTTGTGACTGCATTTGTGACCGTGATGATGAAGAACATGATTTGTACCACGAGTTACTTGCAAAAATGCATTTTAATGAGTACAATGTTCATTCAGAATTATGCACCACACCTGTCCAGTACTCTGAAGGGAAGCCAAAGAAACAACTGTGACTTTTGTTAGAGATGGAGATTGGGCTCTAAAGAGATGCAAATGCACAGACAGATTAAAGATTGCTCTGCACACTGAAAAGATGCAGATGCAAAGGCACAACACCTAACCAGTGCTCACCATCAGAAATTCAAATCTGGAAAAGAATACCTTTGCCGGTAGGGGTAGGGGGGGCAGTGTACTGCACTGCTGCAGTAACAGTCACTAGTACTAGCACCAGTAAAGATACCACAAAGAAGTACAAAAATTACACAGCAGCATTGGATAGCAGGTTCACATTGCTGAAATTACGTGGCACAATAAAAGGTGTCTGATTTGATGACACGCGTCACACACATACTCACACACACATTAAGTAATATGTAGCAAATTGAAAACTTCAATAATATAACCACATATTTTAAACAAACTAAAATTATACACTGCTGCACCACAACAATCAGCAAAAAATGGCAAGAATTATTGAAAATATTACTGTGTGTACATTAACACAGTTATACGAGAAAAATATCACCAAAACAGAAAGAACTGTCTTTTTCTCCAAGTTAATCTACCTACACCACAGATACTCCCCTCCCCCAAAGCACACTTCCACTGTCTCTCATTACACAGACTGAATGTTGTACATTAACATTCAAAATCCACACACAAACAAACACTCAATGATATGAGCACAGGAAGGTTTCCTATAATTGATGAACTAAAGTTTCAGCGAAAAAAATGACTCAAAAAGGCTTTTTTAACAGCTTTTAGGAGGTTTGAATTGCAGAGAGTGCTCAGAGCAGATCATCTCCTACAGCTTCCTACACACACTACCCCAAACTGAGACTGTGCAGAACAATCTAGAGCCCATGTGACCTGAAATCCCATGAATCACTGCAAAATTCGCCTTTGGAGCTTAAAAACAAAGATGAAGTGGAGGCACATTGTTATCAATGTACTTCAATGCTACGATTGGTGGTGGAGTGGTTTGGGGTGGAGTAACGAAAGTCATTGTTTTCAATGTGACTTTATGCTACCCATTTTAATGCTAAGCACCCACTTTGTGTTGCAGAGCTCTCCACGAATTTGCTTTCACTCCATGAATCACTTCATGGAGCGAATTGGGGCCACTTCGCCCATCTCTACTTGGAGAAGAGAGGAAAGAGCATTTGGAGTTGGCAGAATGAATTGTTAGTGGAAGGGAGTTCCAATGATGAGGAAGGTGGAAGGAGAAACTAGACTAGCCAGCTAGGTATTTATGAGTGGTGAGCAAAAGAAAATGATAACCTGAGTTGTGGAGAGAGTACTTGGAGGGAGGCATAGGGAAGAGGAGAAAGCTGAGGTAAGGAGGGAGTGAAGCCAAGCAAAATTTAGAAATAAAGGAGGCACAGTGGATGAGACAGCAGTCATTCAATGGAGGGAGAAAGAGATCAATGTACAGAGAACAGTGGTGAGTCCGGGGGGACAGGCCAAGGCAAAATGGTAAAAGGAGTGGAGGAGGGGATCAAGTCTGGCCAGGGTGGATTTAGGTGCAGCACCACAGACTAAGCTGCCCTAATAAAAAATGGGGAGGATCATTTAGTGATGATGTCCCAGCAGGCAGATATAGGGATGCAACTTTTGTTCCTGCAGGATAGTCAGCAGCATGTGATCATGGCAAGGAGGTCCTGTCAGACAAACATGATAGCTTTCTTTAGGTGATGATGAGGGAACTGGTTAGGGACCATGCCATGGATTTGTTCTATTTTGACTTCAGCAAGGCTTTTGATTTGGCACCCCGCAGATACTTGCCGAAGAAGGAAGATCTGTGTGTGGCTAAAGACATAGTGATGTGCGTAGAAAACTAGCTAAAGGGTAGCCATTGAGGGTTTATAGTCAAAAAGGTCAAATCAGAAGAGAGGGAGGTTGCAAGTGAGGTGCCACAGAGATCTGTCTTGGGCCAGGTCCTCCTCAGTATGTTCATCAGTGACACTGGAAATGGTATTCGGGGAAGGCTGTCTCTTAGTGTATGACACTAAACTCTGTGTAAGGGTGGACAGCAATGAGGAAATAAGACAAATGTAATGTGATTTACAAGAGCTAGAAGGGTGCTCTAAAATTTGGCAGTTGAAATTCAACACCAAAAAATGCAAAGTGATGCATCTAGGGAATAAGAACCATAGGAAAGAGCACTGGGAAGGTGGGTTGAGACAGCACTGCAGCTAAGGAACATGACCAAGGAGTTATCATCAGTGACACCCTAAAACAAGCAAGCCAGTGCAACAAGACATATGGTAAGGCAAGAAGGATGCTAGGGTGTATAAGGTGGAATACTGGTAGCAGGAGAAAGGAGGTAATACTTCCCCTTTATAGATCATTAGTGAGGCCACACCTGAAGTACTGTGCCCAGTTCTGGAGACTTCACCTCAGGAAGGTTAGGGACAGGTTGGAGATAGTGCAGCCGAGCATAACAAATGATTCACGGCCAACAGGATATGTCTTACAAGGAGAGCCTCAAGACACTGAACATGTACTCACTGGAGATCAGAAGGGAGAAAGGAGATATGATAGAGACCTTTAAGTTCCTAAAATGACTAAAAAAGGTGAACTGCGAGAAACTGTTTAGCTTGAGTGCTAAGATGAGGTCATGACTGCATAAATGATATTTACGGGGAGGGGGGAGGTTCAGGAGGGACAGAAAGGGTGGTGGAGCCATAGAACAGTCTACCAGCTGAAGTGGTGGGCATTAAAACAGACAATGGTCTCAAGTACAGTTGGTACAGAGTGAAGGGTATAGTGGTCACTCTGGGTGACAAAACTGGGATGGAGAGTGGGAGGACAGGTGGAGGGCTAGGACTATGGATAGTCTGTAGTCCCAGGATTAGACAGGAAACTTGTGCAGACTGGATGGACCATTGGTCTTTTTCTGCCATCACTGTCTAAGATTCTGTGCTTGTTCCTTTTTCCCCCCGTGTTGCTTTTTTTTCAGTCCTGGCTGTAGGCAGACAATCAGCCCTGTCCCAGTCCTTTCTGTTTGGCAACCACCTCCCCTAGGACTCAGTTCACCCAGGAGATCCCCCATGGATGCTCCTCATGGCTGGGACAGGACAGTGAGGGATACACCCCCCCCAGACAACATACAACCAGATGTGGTGGTCGATGTCCCAGATGGTGGTGTGATCCAAGGGCAGGCAGGCCTTCATAGAGCCTGCACCACTTTGCCTTGTTCTTCACAAAAGCCTCTACCCTGGTGCAGATGACAGGATGTGCTGTAAGAAGGCATGCATTTCCTGCATCAAACAACTCCCTCCCTACTGCATCACCTTCATGCTTGCACTGGCAACAAGCCTCTATCTATGAACACACGAACATATGAAAAGAGCCAGCAGAAGAAGACTACCCAGTCTATTGTGTCTGCTCGGTGAGTGATGCAGGGTCTGGCCTTATAGTTTAAGCCAATGACCCTGCCCCCCTAACCATCCCTCCCTCTCCCCCTTCTCACCTTCCTTGGTCCCAAGTTTTCCCTTTGTGCTTGTCTCAGGCTCTCTTGAATGCCCCCACCATCCTTGCTGATACCACCTCCTTTGGCAGCTCATTCCAGGTGGACACCACCCTCTCTGTGTAGAAATGCTTCTTTGAACCCCTTCTGAATTTCCACCCCATCAATTTTAGGCTGTGTCCCCTAGTGGTGCTGTTGTCACTCATTTTAAAGAGACCCTCCCTTTTCATTCTGTTAATACTCTTTATGTACTTGAAGGTCTCTAGCATATCACTTCTCTGCCTCCTCTCTTCCAGGGAGTACATTGTGAGGACTCCCAGCCTCTCCTCATAGGACTTATCCTTTAACTTCTCGACCATCTTGGTTGCTCTCCTCTGAACCCCCTCCAGCACGCTGATTGTCTGTCTTAAGGTAAGGATGTCAGTGTGACACTTGGACAGCTGGTTCTGATTGCTCTATGATTTTGTAATATAAAAATGCGTTATTGAGTGTCTCTTATGAGACACCCTGTGCTCCTGGGATGATCTCCCCCCCTCAAGTTTCAGTTCAAAGGACAGGATATGTTAAACAGCAGATATCTGTATGTGATTAACTTCCAAGAACTCGCATTTAAGCTGGCCCGCCGGTGCAGTGGTTGGATTTCCGCTTGCGATGCCAGCGACCCGGGTTCGGGAACGAGCTCGGGTCCCTGGAGGGCCGGCCGGGGGAGACAACTTGAGCATCCCACAACTGCTAGTTGTCTCCAGGGAGGGAGGGAGGGAGGGCTATGACCCGGTGTTGGGCGACCACTGGTGGAGACCAGGGGTAGGGCAACACGTTGGGTTCACTGCTGGGCAGTGCGTGACAGACGTCGGCTAATGCCTTGACATTCGGACGTCACACACCTAGGGAAAAAACAGGAAATACCACTCGCTGGCCGCCAGATGACATCTCTGTCCCCGAATGCCTCCAGTGCCTTCCTGGGGCCTCCTTCTCTGCGCCAGCATCCCTGGGCCCTAAGTAGATAGTGTGCTGGGGCCATCCCCTCTCCCCGGTGCCTTCCCCCTTGGAGTAGGGGGACCCGCCCGGTGAAAGGGATACTCCGGGATATCCCAGGGATCGGCTGTGATTCGTGGAGCTAGAGGAGGGCTAGGTTAGGACAGTGGGGCTAGTGGGGGACTTGTGGAGCCTGAAGAAGTGGGGGCTAGTGAGTACGAGGAGGGTGGAAAAAAAAAAAAAAAAAGAACTTGCATTTTATAGCCTTGTTTAGGATCTGTGTTGCTTGAAGCCAGGAACTAAAATATCCATTTTATGACATCCTCAGGAAGGGCAGTTAATTTCAACTGGTGCTGAAAAACTATGTTGCAGCTAGGTGAGAAACTGCTGAGTTGTAAAAAGTTATATGATGTCTTTGAAAAAAGCAGGAAAAACACACTAGATCAAAGGATAGACTCAAGATCAAAGGGTCATATGGGGAAACAAGTTTTTGCTGAAGTCACCTTATTTAATATACCCCCCTAAGTGATGGGACATCATGTGTGTATTAATTTTTATATTTTATAGGGAGGAGCTAGGTGACATCTTGGAAGCGGCAGGTTTAGAGACAATTTAACTGTATTCTGTATTTCCTCTTAGAGACATTCCTGTTTGGACTCTCTTGAAACAACAGCTAACTAAAGCACAGTAAGAAGGTATACATTAGATAGACAAGTCTAAGTGTATTGTGGTAGGAGTTTATGTTTGTATTTTACCTTGTTCTGTTAAGTGATTGTATGTTTTGTGATATATTGTTCTGTGGTTACATTTTGCATATTTTTTTCATTTTAAGTAAAACCTCTTATTTTAAAGAGACTGCCTATGTCTTCCAAGTTCTTCCTTTTTGCCTGTGATGTATGGATGGTTAAGATTTTGAAAACACTGTTCATAAGCTTAATGGCATACCAAACTGGGAAAAGGTAAGAATTTATCTAAGGTCTTTCATAGAGTTTTTAAGGGTTCATTTTGCATACCTGGTTAGGTGCCCGTAGGTGAAAGATATCTGGCATTCCCCGAAGAGCAGAATTATCTGAGCCTGTACAGTTGAGTACGCTAGAAAGAGGTTCAAATTTTGAATCCCTCCAGAACTTGAGACCAAAGGTGATTCAGACCCACAAAACAAACAGGAGGATTACCATGTTCACAATACTGCACTTGGAGGTTGGCACTGTGGGAGCAGAGGGCCTGATCTGCTGAGTGGGGTTGTGACAGTCAGTACCTCACCCAATATTCTAAATGTGGACTCACCAATGACCTCTACAATGGTAAAATAACCTTGCTCCTCCTACTACTGAATCCCCTTGAAGTACACCCCAGCATCATGTTAGCCTTCCCCACTGCCTTTTTACACTGAGAGGTGTGTTTCAGATCCCTCGTAGTCACTGCCCCTAGATCCTTTTCCTCTTTGGAAGCAGTTACCTGAACCCCTCCTCTGTAGTAATTTGTTTTAGGTTTCTTGGCCCCATGTGCATCACTTTGCACTTTTTGGCACTGAAACTAAGTTGCCAGATTCCCAACCATCTAACTAGCCTGGCAAGGTCTTCCCTCATGTCATGTATCCCCTCCTTGGTGTCCACTCACCTACAGAGTTTGGTATCATCCACAAAAAGGGAAAGTTTGCCTTTAATGCCTTCTACGATGTCATTTATGAAGACATTGAACAACACTTTCCCCAGAACCGATCCCTGCAGGATCATGCTGGTGACCTCCTTGGTGCTGGAGAACTGACCCCCAACCACTACTCTCTGTGTACTACCACCCAACCAGTTTTCAACCCATCTTACCATATTCTTCCCTTCCCCATGATCCCTGTTTCATTGTCAACCTTTTGCGTGGTACAGAATCAAAGGCCTTGCTAAAGTCTAGGTATAGGATATCCATCACCTGGCCTATGTCCACTGCCCTCATCACCCAATTGAAGAACTTGGTCAGGTTTATTTGAAACGATCTGACTGATACAAACCTGTGCTGTTTTTCATCCTGTAGACCATTCTGCTCTATGTACCTCACCAGCTTTTTCTTTAGTATGGTCTCCGTGAGTTTACATACTATCAAGGTCAGGCTGACTGGCCTATAGTTACCTGGGTCATCCTTGGGCCTGCTCTTGTGGAGTGACACCACATGTGCCATTCTCCACTCCAGCAGCACCACTTCCAACTCAAGAGATCTATTGAACAGAACAGCCAGTGGCACTTCCAAATCCACCGCTAACTCTTTCAGCACCGTGGGGTGTATTTTGTCTGGCCCTGAGGATTTGTCCACTCTTAGGGCCATTAGCCCCTCCCTCACTCTTTCAATCCCAATAACCCATACGGCTTCCTCCCTCCTTCTGCCTGCCCTTGGCACCGACCCATCTTTTTCCTTTGTGAAGACAGAGTAGAAGTATTTGTTTAATACCTCTACTTTGCTCCTGTCTTCATCAACCCAACCATCCCCTTTCCTCAGCCTAACAATGCCATCCTTCTTGTCCCTCCATTCACTTATGTAACAAAAGAAGGCCTTCTCCCCATTCTGTATTCTTTTGGCTATTTGGAGCTCTTTCTGTGCCTTTGCCTGCTGCACCTCCCTTCTTGCCACCTTAGCTAACCTCAGGTATTCTTCCTCACCCTCTTCCTTTGCTCTTTTGAATTTTATATAGGCTGCCCTCTTTTCTCTTACCACTCTGGCCACCTTTCTGTTAAACTAGCTTGATGGTCTGGATTTAGATTTCTTCCTCCTTATTTTGATACAGTTGCTTGTGGCCTTCTGAATGGCCCCTCCCTAATGATGGCCCATAATCGGTCCACCCCCTTGGCCTCCTCCATGCTCGCTAATTTTTTCCTTGGCACTTCTCTCATCTTTTTAAAATCTGCCCTCCTAAAATCCAATGTTCTGGTCTTAGTAGGGATATCATCCTTGCCCATGTCCATACTGAACCACAATGTATTTTGGTTGCATCTACCCAGGGGTTCTTTAACTTTGATATCCTGTATGTGCTTCCCTTTGGTGAGCACTAGGTCCAGGATTACCATCTCCCCGGTGGCATCAGTCACACACTGAATTGTGAAGTTGCCCTGGATTGCATTTAGGATTTCCTGACTTCTGGCATAGGATGTGGCAGGAGTAGCCCAGTCCACTTTAGGCTGGTTAAAATCCCCCACCACTGCCACCACCTCTTTTCTGACTGTGATCCTCAACTGGGAACACAGATCTCTGTCCTTGCCCTTACCCTGGGCACTGAATTAAAGAGCTTCAGCCTCTGGTTAATATGGCAGTGGTCAACGCTCGCTACCCCTCCCTCCACTGAGCAGTTTTTAAGCAGTGCATGTTTAAACATCTATGGGATGCTCATTTCTTTGCTACCATCTGCTCCACCTCCACTAGTGTCACCTCTCTTTCCTTGGGGCTGGGCCTTCTTCCTTGGTACTTTTAGTTTAACTGAACTGAATTCCTGGGACACTTTTTTTTTTTTTGCATTTACTGTACTTTCTCCCCTCAACACCAAATGGCCCCCTTCAGCTCCCACCCTGCCCAGCCCCATCACTCACCATTCCCAGAACTTACCCAATTACTTCAGTCCCAAGGATGACCCCTCCCACAGGAAGGGTTTCTCATGGGAGAACCCCTTACTTCTGGACATACTGTAGGTACAGTGTGGTTGGGGGACAGAGAGCTTCATTTAGCATTATGAGACCTGTGACAGGGCAGTTGGCATCATCCTGCTCAGTTGGGGATATTTGCATTTTCTACCCCATGCTCGAGCCTTGCGGACATGATGTGTCTGATGCTGGGATGTCAGAGGGACAGTGCTCCCCTCCATATATTCTGGCTCCAGCCTGCACTGCCATCATTAGTCACCCAGGTAGCAGCACTGCAGCAGGGACTAGGATCCCTCCCACCACTGAAGAGGCTAGTGTCCATGGTATGCTCAACCATTCTCCACAAGCCAGCCCTCCAGCAACTCAGGCTCATTAATGAACCTGGGTCACGGGCATCATCCTGGGGCACTTCTAGGGGTTGAACCCTTCTCAAGTGGGTTTCTGTTGTGGCCCCTTTAGTATAGGATAGAGTGAATGTACACCAAAGTTACAAACATGTTGCACAAGCATTCCACATACAGTACAACCTGCCTTTCCAACTGCCTCAGTGCCTACCTCCCTTCCTTACTTCCCACCATTATTCAAATCCTTTCAATCCACCCTTCCCGGTGTTTTTAGTATTCCCACAAAGGAGCCCCTGGTCCGCTGAATCAAATTTCTATGGCTTAGGTCATTAGGTGAAGGTAGTACAGTACTCTATCAGATCTGTGTTTGTCAGTTTTTGGCATATGTTTAAAGTCTCAATAGCTGTTTAGAGGCAGATCCACTGGTGTAGCTGTAGCATTGCTGTTCATGATGCTGGCAACTAATCAGAAATGAGCTTGGGTCACTAGGGACTGGCCAGGAGAAGGATGATTGCACATTCAAGGATGACTATCAATGCTTGGGTAGGGCAAGAGGTAGCTGTGTCACACACTGCAATTGCCACTTTGCCAAGTCTATGTGGTATTGCAGCCAGGGCTGCCAGATGGGAAGTGGTTCCATCAGATGCCAGTACATTTCATGCATGTGTATGCACATGAACATCACCAAATGAATGGCTTCCTAGGGCTAAAAACCCAGTTCACCAGGATAACGTGGGAACCCACTGCAGACACATGTACTGCCTATATGGTACCTATGTACCCACCACAGTACTGGTCCTGGGGAAGTGGTGGACAGGTAAGACCAGGAGAAAGTAGGTGGCAGAACTGTGGAAGGGCCATCCTCGGTGGGGGAGACAACCAGGGAACTGAAGGAGAAAAAGCATCTTTGAAAAAAAAAACTGTTTAGAAAACTAGTATAATTTCTGTTTGTTTTTTTTACAAGTAATCAGAGTCCTTACCTTAGACACTAAATATCCGTCCATGTACTCTAATATTTTCCAAGGGTATTCAACATCTTCTGATGTGCCCATTCTTCCTTAAATGCCTTTTCTCTATGTTTGTAAACTGATTCTCAGCTAGAAAGCACAATGCATTCAGAAATATAGTATTTGTATAGGAGATATGACGCAACAGTCAGATAAGAGATGTTTGCACTTGGTTTGCGTAGTTATTGAAGTTAAAGAATAACTATTTCATATGGCACTATAGAGAAACCAAATAGCAGCATTAATTTCTGAGATTTTGAGATAGAATAGAACCATTGATCCAAGTTAACTAATTCTAAATTGAAGAATTCTTTCTGATATCTTTAATTTCCATACTTTTATTTATTATCGGTGTACAATTGCAAAAGATTACAAACCCTGAGCTCATCCTATTTGTTTAGTTTTTGTTGACCGGGGAAGGCAAACTAGACAATTTTTCCTGTTTTTAGCCTTGTCCTGGGAGAGGGGGGATACAGATGGATGTCAACTGACCTTGAACCAGATTAAGCTGTTGGTGGTATTTTTAGTGAATGGGGGAAATTTGGTCAGAACACTGGGAAAATTCCCCACTCGTTTCAAGAAGTGCCATTGGATGTTTACATTCCACCTGAACTACCACCAGAATAGGCAGATGGGACATTGGTTTACTGTCTCCTCCGAAAGACAGCACCTCAGAAGTGCAGCACCCCCTCATGCTGCACTACAGTGTCAGTACTGAGATTTAACCTAAGTGCTTGGTGTCGAGATAAAATCCACAGCCTTCTGATCTTCCAACCTGCTGAGCCATTGACACTGCTAGGGACAACACTTGTCCTAGGGACAAAACATCTATTTTTAGAAATGCTAAACTACTAAGTTCTAAAGTAGTTACTGCTGAACACTTAAATGCATTTATTTAGTTTATGTAGGACTAAAATAGGAAGAACTGGTATACCCAGGGAATAGTCCCAGTCTGGTACTCACTTCCATTGGAAGTAGTTGGTAGTACATCCATGGAGTCCTTTAAACAGAGCTTAGATAACTACTATATGTCCAGGGGTAGAATCCCATAATTACAAACAAATGGCAAGCATAATGGACACAAGTCTAACAAGCTTGTTTTTTCCTATGATTCCTATAATATAGAAGGTACTGTAGGAGAATACATTACCAAGAAAACTATCAAGGGAGAGAAAATGTTGTTACTGTACATGCAAACCCTCTGAGATGGGCAGCTAAAGATGTGTGTTAGTTAAATCTGCTGAGCTTGAATTTAAAACACCTCTGAACATCTTATCTTTATGACAATTACCAATGTGGCTGCATCAGCCCTTTTGCAGATAGACATAATGCCATATCAGTAAGTGCAGGTTAGGAAATCTGGCACTAGGTCCTTGCATCCATCCGTGGATGCAGTTTGCCAGGGACTCAGTTGCCTGGACTATTTCTATGTTTACTTGCATGTGCAGCATGAAGCAAATAGATTGTTACAATAACCCCATTGCAGAGGTCTGTTACTGTCAGGTCCAATGCAGCTCAAGCTGTAATGGACTCGGCAGTGATAAGCTAATGATCAAACAGGCTGATTGTAACACTGATCAGTGCTTTCTGGGTGGAAACTTTGCATAGTTAAAAGAAGTCAGCCATTCCAGTCAGACAGCAGCTGGCTCTTTTCAGCTACACAATGCTGCCCGACAACTAGCTGAGCGGTATCAATATCAGCCTGCTTCCCTGCCTAGTCACGGAGTCTTTCCGTGTCCCCTCCATCATGCCTCTGTTCTTGGCCTTATTGCTATAATTCCCCCCCTCTCTGCTCACCTATTGCACCAGTCCTCCCTTGGAGTCCCCTGCCACCAGCATCCCCACCCACCAGACCTGCTTTCATTAGTTGCTTCTCAGACTATCCAAGTTATGACACATTGGGGATGGAGCAACTCATGCTACTGGACACAAAGAGCAGACAGAGCTCAAGAGTGGACACTCAGCACTCCTCAATCATCCTTGCCTGTGCTGCCACCCATCTCTCTGGTGACCACCTTACAGACACACAGTGACAGACACATACCTCAGGGGAGAGAGGAAGGGCTGCTGCCAGTGTTTGACTGAGCGCTATTCTCCCCATATCATGTAATGGAATATTCAGTGCTGGCTTTTGTTGAATGATGGGAAGTAAGAGCAGACACCCAGTTCCCCATGGCCATCCTCACCTACACTTCCACCTGTCTTTCTGAGAACCCCCTGACAGACACTCCTCAAGGGAAAGGCAGGGAAACCACTGTTTTTCTGTCTGAGCTATAGTCTTCCCCTTCCGTTGTGCAATGGAGTAGTCAATGCTGGCTCCTGTTGAATGATGGGAAGTGTGGACCAACAAAGATTGAGTTGAATGAGAGGCATTGGACTGAACAAGCACAGGTGCAAGGGGTGGACCTGAGGGTAAGGCAGGCTGTTGATTAGTGGGCGGAGCAAGGGTGGTGCAATGCTGCTGCTCAGAACAACTTTTGTAGTTTCTTTTTGCACTATAATTATCCCTTAAAAATGCATGTTTATGTTTAATACAATGTTTAATACTTTTGCTTAGTATTCATAAAAGAGGAGGGGAGGGACCTAAACCAAATAATAGAAGCACTCTGGATAGGAGGGTCAATACCAGTCCATTCACAGAAGAAAGGGTCTTGAAAGAACTCCTGAAACTGAAGATGGACAAAGCAATGGGGCCTAATCGGATTCACTCCAGAATTCTAAAAGAACTAAGGGGAGAACTAGTGACACCACTGACTACCCTTTTTAACAAATCATCGGAGGATGGTATGGTACCTGAGGACTGGAAGAGGGTGGATGTGATTCCACTTCACAAAAGTGGGTAAAAGGCAGAGGTAGGAAACTATAGACCTGTTAGTTTGACCTCAGTGGTAGGGAAAATGATGGAATCACTTCTGAAAGAAAGAATTGTTGAGTACCTTGAGGCCAGCAGGGCACAGGACCAAAGGCAGCCTGGATTCACAGTGGAAAGGTCATGTCAGATGAATCTAATAGATTTCTTTGACTGGGTGACCAAAGTAGTAGACCAGGGAGGGGCTGTGGACATGGCCTACTTAGACTTTAGCAAGGCATTTGTCCCACACAAAAGATTAATAAACAAGTTAGCCAGCCTGGGAGTGGGTCCCAGGATGGTAGCCTAGGTAAAGATTTGGCTGGACAACAGGATGCAGAGGGTAATAGTAAACAGAGTCCACTCCAAAAAAGAGGCATTACTAGTGGTGTACCGGAGGGTTCAGTACTGGGGTCTGTCCTCTTTAATGTCTTTATAGGTCACATTGCAGAGGGACTGGAAGGAAAAGTATGCCTCTTTGCAGACAACACAAAGATTTGTAACAGGGTTGATACACAAGGGGGGTGGAAAGGATGAGAAGGGACTCGGCAAGGTTGTAGGAATAGTCAAGAGTATGGCAGCTTAGATTCAATGCAAAGAAGTGCAAAGTAATGCACCTGGGAAACAAAAACCCAAGGGAAGAGTACACAATGAGCGGGAGGTACTATCAACAATAAAAATGGAAAGGGACCTGGGGGTAGTGGGTAATCATATCAAATGACCTAAAGGTAGGCAAGCAATGTGAAAAGGCAGTAAGGAGGGCTGGAGGAATACTGAGATGCATAGGGAAAGGCATCACCAGTAGAAAACAGGAAATTGTTCTCCCTCTGTACAGACAGTTGGTAAGACCCCCATCTGAAGTACTGCATGCAGTTCTGGAGACCTCATCTCCACAAGAACATAGACAGGATAGAGGCAGTCCAGAGGAGGGCAACTGAAATGGTGCAGGGTCTGCACCAGAAGCCATACAAAGACAGACTAAAGGAGCTAAATATGTATACCCTCGAGGAAAGGAGGGAGTGGGGGACATGATAGAAACTTACAAGTACCTCAAGGGAATCAACAAAGTCCAAGAGGGTAGCATCTTTCAAAAAAAGAGATGTGCAAGAACAAGGGGGCACAATTTGAAGGTAGAGGGGGGAATGGCCCAGGGGCAACGTGAGGAAGTATTTTTTCATGGAGAGTGTGCTGGATGCATGGAATGGCCTGCCTAAAGAGGTTTCGGGGTCAAAAAAAGTGGGGGAATTCAAGAATGCATGGTACAAACATAAGGCAATCGTAGTGGGAGGTAGGAGGAAGTAAGCTGTTGATTAATTACGATCTGCAGCTTATCCAATAGGTAGGGAAATAGGCAGACTGGATGGGCCAAGCGGTCCTTATCTGCCATCAAAGTCTATGTTTCTATGTTAATACTGATAAATGAAAGATCCTGGCAGTTGTTATGGTATTTCATTAAGATATCTCCTAAAGCATTGCTCAGTTTGTAGGTTTTGCTTATCCCAACATGTTCTTTGATTCTATATTTAAGGGCAGTCATGGTCCTGCCATTGTAATGTTCAAGGCATGAGCAGAACCAGATCTGAATGAATCTTATGAGATGATCTCAAATTTGGATGTTCGAGCTGTGGACGAACTATAACAAACTTACACAAACTGCATTTATAACTATGACCCTGGGTAAATCATGTTTTCAAGAAGGCCATGATTTCTTTGACAAACAACATATAGTATCTGGCATCTCCCTTGAAAATCTGGGTCACACATGGAAACAAGCATCTGCTGAGTGTGCCTTTCCAAGTTACCAATTTCCAAATAGAAGTTGTAGGGGCCAAAAGTTTACCACGAAAATGTGTCAAAACTACATTTTTTAACCATTTTTCTGCCGCTTTATAGTTGCTTGAGTTGAAAATCCCATGCTTTGCTGTTTAACAAATTGATTGTCTGAAACCATTGTTTTGCAAAACTCATACTATTTAATAAAAAGTAAAAATGCTCTTTAAAATAACTTTTAGTATAATTTTCTAAGTATAATATTGGTAACCTATGAAATTTGCCATTTGTTCCATGACCAACCTGTTATGTATTTTTCAGTTATGCCTACAAATTCCTTCTTATCCCCTTACCTCTTGGACTACCCTCTTGGACTTTGTTGATTCCCTTGAGGTACTTGGAAGTTTCTATCATGTCCCTCACTCCCTCCTTTCCTCGAGGGTATACATATTTAGCTCCTTTAGTCTCTCTTCGTATGGCTTCTGGTGCAGACCCTACACTTACTGAGTGTCAGTGGCTCAGTAGGTAGCACACTCGCCTCTGAGGCCGGGAGATCAGAGGGCTGTGGGTTCAGTTCCCACATCTGGCACTTGGGTTAATATCCCAATACTGACACTGTAGTGCAGCATGAGAGGGGGTGCTGCACTTCTGAGGTGCCATCTTTCAGATGAGATGTTAAACCAAGGTCCCTGCTGCCTGGATTGGTGGTAGTTCAGGTGGATGTTAAAGATCTCATGGCACTTATTGAAAAGAGTATGGCAATGTCCCCGGTGTCCTGGCCAAATTTCCCTCATTCACTAAAAATACCACCAACAGCTTAATCTGGTTCAGTTTCAGTTGCTTACCATCTGTATCCCCCCCCCCAATCGCCGCTGAAAAAGGGACTTCTAGGCCCAGTGGGTTTACCGGGTCAACAAAATTCAACAAAAACAAAACAAATCTCCCTCCTCCTCCTCCTCGCAACACACTTATCACTCCTTTCCAACCAAATATGCTCTTACTCCCCTGTGTCCCCCATTCATAATCTATCATTCTGTCCCTCCTTCCAGTAACTTCCCCCTCTTTCTGCCTCCATCTCTTCCACCCCTCCTCTCTCAATCTCCATCAGATCTCCTTGCTCCTAAATCCCCTTGTTCATTCTCAAAAAAAATCTTGTGTTACCTTGTACAATGCTGTTATTTTTTTTCTCTCTTTCTAACCCTAGTCTGGTTGCTTAGCATCATACTTGGCTTGTACCATTTTTACTGAAATGTTATTTTACTCCAATATCCAACATATTTACTTATCTACTCCTTGTTATCTGTTACTCTGATGTACTTCCCATTGTACCTGGAATTAAACATTGTTGTACATATTCTCAAGCCACTGGCATTGTATCATACTGACATCTTGTATCTTCATCTTTTGTATATTGTATTTTACCCATTGTATATTTTTTATACCTCAACTGTTGTACCATATCCTACCCATTGTATGTGCTATTGCACCCAGGTCATGAATGAAAAAGACACCTGTGCCAGTGCACTCACCCAGTCAACAAAGTTTAAATAAAATACAATTTTGCAGGGTCCTGTCAATAACATTAAAAAACAAACAAAAACAAAACACTCCTGTAGCATGCCAGCTCAATGGAGCATGTGTATGGTCAACATTTGGAATAAAATAACAGCATCAACTGGTTAAAAATATTAGCACCATGTTTAAAAGTCATTTAGAGTGAATGACCTACACATTTAGCTAAAACACATCTCTTTTTCAAACAGGCTAATGTTTACATACTATTTTTTTTGTATCCATGGCTCTATTGGAATCACATTCTCAAATTGCTGATCAGTAACCACATGGGTAGAGAATTAAGAATTAATCCATATGTTTAAGAATTACTATATGTGTTTTATATCTTACATAGAAACATAGAAGCTGTTGACAGATAAGGACCTCTTGGCGGACCTAGTCTGCCTTTTTTTCCCTGCCTACTGTGCCTCTGCAGACCCTACTTGATCTCTGGTCATCTCCTCCCTTTGCCTTACTACCAAGGTCCCCTTGTATTTGCCTTGTGCACGCTTAAATCCTGTCACTGTTTTGGGCACCCACTACCTCTGCCGAAGGCTGTTCTAGGCATCCACTATCCTCTTCATGAAGACTGTGGTAGACTGAATGGGCCTTGCAGTCCTTATCTGTCGTCAGCTTCTATGTTTCTATGTATCCTTGCCTGTGCATTTCCTCTGAGCCCCCCCCCCCAAACTTCACAACATGACCATTTGTCCTCAAACTTCTTTTTCTATGGAAAATGTTACCTTCTTGTACCTTATTAATACCTGTTAGGTATTTGAATGTTTCTATCATATCCCCCTTTCCCTCCTTTTATCTAGAGTGTACATATTCAGTTCCTTGAGTCTTTCCTCATAGGGTTTTTGATGCAGGACCTGCACCATTTTAGTAGCTGTCTTTTGTACCACCTCTACCTTATCAATGACCTCCAGAACCAAACACAGTACTCGAGGTGGGGTTTTACCAGTGATCTGTACAGGGATAATATTACCTTCTTTTTCCTACTAGTGATACCCCTCCCTATGCACACAAGCATCCTGGTAGCCTTCTCCCACTGCCTTATCACACTGCTTGGCTGTCTTCAGATCAGAAATGATTACCCACAGGTCCATTTCCTGTTTAATGGTTGCCAGTACTTCCCCTCCCAATTGGTATGAAGCCCCCAGGTTTCTTCTAAAGAAGTCCTATGTTTTTAGGGACTGTAGGTTACTAGGCTGCTTCTTTTTTGCCCAGAGCCTTAATGTTAAAAATGTACCCTTTGGGCTGTACCAGCTCCTAGGGTAGTTTGGTCTGATTCACTTCTCTGGTGCCACCATCTGGTTATACCCATAAAATACCTCTGTCCTGCTCAGATACTTGAAAGGTATCACAATGATATATGGTAGAGTGCACTTCACGTGGTGGTCTTTAAACAGATAAATCTCACCTTACCTGAAGAAATAAGGATGCACAGCCACTGGTTCTATAAAAAGAGATTCTTTAGTACTAAATGATATAGGTATTATAAACAGGATATGTACAGCAACCAAAAAGATATACATATTTACAGGAAAGGGAAATACAGTTTAAACAGATAAAGTACTAATACAATAAGCTCAAAATCTAGTCTCACACTGGGATCTGTGTTTACCTGCCAGCTAACTTGAAAGAAAACATTCACTAAGACTGTTCTTTCTTTACCCAGATAAGCTAACTATAGAACAGGACCCTCCATCCTCTGGGGTCACTCATCAAGACAGACCCCAGGTTCTCTTCAAAGGCTACGGGAAATCAGAGAGTGTGGGGCTACTCATGTCTATTTATGTGCTCAGGGCAGTAGAATGGGACCTTTCTCTATAGTGACAGCCTTCTCCAGTATTCCCCCACCCACACAAGTGTCTGTGTGTGTGTGTGTGTGTGTGTGTGTGTGTGTCTGTGTGTGTGTGTGTGTGTGTGTGTGTGTGTGACTACATCTGTCCAGAAGAATTGCTCCTTTCTCACCTGGCAACATTCTCACTCACAGCTTTATTACCCTGTATACATCCTAACTGCTCAAATGTCTTTGTGGGAAAGATGTACTCTCACATCTGGCAAGCTATTTTCCCTCTTAAGGTTCCCCAGGATAACTGCTGGGATATGGTGATCTGAACTCCATTTTGTTTGCTGTGCACCAGTTCAAACATAGAAATAACTTATATGAAAATAAGCAGAAAAATATAATTACAACAACAAAAATAGATCAACATGTTCACATTCCCATCACATCTCACCTCCCCAGAATATTTTATTTATTTATTTTTTAATTTTTTTATTTTAGTCTTTGGTAACCGGGTAAGACCCACTAGGCACAAGTGCCTGTTTTCAGGGGCAACCTGGGAGCACTGGGTGATTAAGTGACTTGCTCAGAGTCACACAGTATGCAAGTGGAGGTTGTGAGAATCAAACCAAGGTC
Organism: Neoceratodus forsteri; assembly: GCA_016271365.2. Taxonomy (NCBI): domain Eukaryota; kingdom Metazoa; phylum Chordata; order Ceratodontiformes; family Ceratodontidae; genus Neoceratodus; species Neoceratodus forsteri. Next base: position 981,090,285 of record CM057458.1, on the reverse strand, counting down.
TGGTCTGCTGGATATACCAAGCTCGTTCACAGCTTGTTACTCTAACCCCTAGGCTATACTGCCAGTATGTCTCTGATGGGCAACCCCAGAGACCCTGCCATTCATGTAGGGACTGGGAAGTGCATAAAGTATCATGCCATGCATTCAGTCCTGCCTAGACAACCCGTATGCACTGGCATTTTGTGGACCACTGTGGTGCTTGATGGTCATGTCATACAGCTCCAGCACCAGACTCCACCACAGTAATTTTGTATTTTGCCCACTAGTCCTATGGAGCCAGGTCAGGGAATGATGATCTGAGACCACGGTGAACTCCCACCTGTACAAATACAGCTGCAGTTTCTGAAGTGCCCTCACCATCCTGAGACACTCCCTCTCAATTTTGTCATATGCCTCCTCCCTAGGCAGCAGCTTCCAACTCAGATACAATACAGGGTGTTCCTCTCCCTTCTATGTAACCTGGCTCAGAACAGCACCCAATCCATGGTCTGAGGCATCCATGTACACAATGAACCTTAGGGTGTAATTAGGGCTAGCAAACACGGGCGACCCATGTAATGCCTCCTTCAGCTTCTGGAAAGTGGATTTACAGTCCTGTATCCAGAGCATTTTCTCTGGCAGTTTCCTTTTTGTCATATCTATCAGGGGCTTGGCCACAACACTACACTGAGGAATGCACCTCCTGTAGTTCCTGGCAGTCCCCAGAAATGCACTTACTTGTCTCTTTGTAGTAGGGGTGGGCCAGGCCTGGATGACATCAACCTTCGCAGGCTCTGGACAGATGAATCCACTGTATACCCGATGCCCAGGTGGACACCTCTGCCATACCTATCTGTCATTTTTCTCCCTTAACAGTCAGCCTGCAGCCTTCAGTTGATCAAGCACTTCCTCATGTGCCTGACATGATCCCTCTCATATTTGGCTTCTTGGCTATATCATCCATGTACACAGTGTGCAGTCTGCATCGCAGATGCAGTGGCAGTATCATGATGTGCGAATCGGGCCACATTCCACATTATTTTTCTGACCGAACAGCGATCAGCAGTTCAAGGCTTTTCTTTTCACGTTTTCATACTGACCACTCATAGCAATAAGTTCACAGCATGCAGGCACAGTGAACTTAACAAAGTGCTCTATCTTTTGAACCAACCAAGTCCTTCTTCAGAAGCTTTATGACAGTTATTTGGAAAATCCCATACTATTAACACCCAGATAATGCATAAAAAGAAAATTTCTCTTTGGTTTACTCATTCGAAACATAACAGAAGATTACATCAGAGATAAGACTTTTTTTATACTTACAGAGTCCCCTTTATCTGGTTATCTACATAGAAACATAGAAACATAGAATTTGACGGCAGATAAGGACCGCTTGGCCCACCCAGTCTGCCCATTTCCCTACCTACTGGATAAGCTGCAGATCCTAGTTAACCAGCAGCCTACTTCTTCCTACCCCCACCCCCCAGAATTGCCTTATGATTATCCCATGCATGCTTGAATTCCCACTGATTTTGACTCCACAACCTCCTCCGGAAGGCCGTTCCATGCATCCACAACCCTCTCTGTGAAAAAATACTTCCTTAAATTACCTCTGAGCCACCCCCTATCTTCAAATTGTGCTCTCTTGTTCTTGCACACCTCTTTTTTTGAAAGATGCTACCCTCTTGGACTTTGTTGATTCCCTTGAGGTACTTGAAAGTTTCTATCATGTCCCCCCTCTCCCTCCTTTCCTCGAGGCTATACATATTAAGCTCCTTAAGTCTCTCTTCATATGACTTCCGGTGCAGACCCTGCACCATTTTAGTTGCCCTCCTCTGGACAGCTTCCATCCTGTCTATGTCTTTGCGGAGATTGGGTCTCCAGAACTGCACACAGTACTCCAGATGGGGTCTCACCAGCTGTCTGTACAGAGGGATAATAACTTCCTGTTTTCTACTGGTGATGCCTCTCCCTATGCATCCCAGTATCTCCACAGCCCTCCTTGCTGCCCTCTCACATTGCTTGCCCATCTTTAGGTCATCTGATATGACTACCCCCAGGTCCCTTTCCATTCTTGTTGTTGTTAGTATCTCACCCCCCCATTGTGTACTCTTCCCCTGGGTTTTTGTTTCCCAGGAGCATTACCTTGCACTTCTTAGCACTGAATCTAAGCTGCCATACATTTGACCATTCCTCTAACCTTGCCAAGTCCTTCTCATCCTTTTCACCCCACCCTGTGCATCAACTCTGTTGCAGATCTTAGTGTCATCTGCAAAGAGACATACTTTTCCTTCCAGTCCTTCTGCAATTTACTTATAAAGACATTGAAGAGGACCGGTCCTATACTGAACCTCACGGTACCCACTAGTAACCTCCTTTCTTCTGAGTGGACTCCATTTACTATAACTCTCTGTGTCCTATTCTCCAGCCAATTCTTTATCCAGGCTGTCATCTTGGGACCCACTCCCAGGCTGGCTAACTTGTATATTAATCTTTGTGTGAGACTGTGTCAAATGCCTTGCTAAAGTCTAGGTGAGGCCATGTCCACAGCCCCTCCTGATCTACTACTTTGGTCACCCAGTCAAAGAAATCTATCAGATTCATCTGGCATGACCTTCCCTGTGAATCCATGCTGCCTATGGTCCTGTGCCCCTCTGGCCTCTAGATACTCGACAATTCTTTCCTTTAGAAGTGATTCCATCATTTTCCCTATCACTGAGGTTAAACTAACAGGTCTATAGTTTCCTGCTTCTGCCTTGCTCCCACTTTTGTGAAGGGGAATCACATCTGCCATCCTCCAGTCCTCGGGTACCACCCCATCCTCCCATGATTTGTTAAAAAGGGTAGTCAGTGGTGTCACTAGTTCTACCCTTAGTTCATTTAGAATTCTGGGAAGAATCCCATCAGGCCCCATTGTTTTGTCCACCTTCAGTTTTAAGAGTTCTTTCAGAACCCTTTCTTCTGTAAATGGGCCAGTATCAACTTCTGTATCCAGAGTGTTACATAAAACAAACAGTAGTATCTCCCCCTCTTCCTTCGTAAATACTGAGCAAAAATATTTGTTTAGAATCTCTGCCTTTTCACAGTCTCCCTCTGCCCACCCTCCCTTTCCTTTATTAAGCCTCACTATCCCTCCCTTGGTCTTCCTTCGCTCCCTGATGTACCTATAAAAGGTTTTATCCCCCTTCTTAACTGAGTTGGCTATCTTTTCCTCGGTTTGGGCCTTTGCTGTTCTGACTGCCTTCCCAGCCTCCTTTTGCTTTAACTGATACAGTTCTCTGTCCTGCTCCTTCTGCGATTCCTTGTACTTCCTGAATGCTTTCTTTTTTCTCTTGAACCTTCACTGCCACTTCCTTTGAGAACCATAGTGGTTTCTTAAATCATCTTGTTTTGCTTATTTGCTTCACACAAAGGCTTGTTACCTCTGTGATGGCAGTTTTTATTATTCCCCATTGTTTCTTCCACCCCTCCTTCCTGCCTATTTGCTAGTGCATTCCTTAGGCACTCACCCATTATGGCAAAGTCAGCCCTCCTAAAGTCCAGTACTTTTGTCTTTGTATGGCTTGACTCTATTACTGTGTTTATTATGAACCATACTGTTCGATGGTCGCTAGTTCCCAGATGGCTACCCACTTCTACATCTGTGATCCTCTCTCCATCTCCATTTGAGAGTATCAAGTCTAATATTGCTCCCTCTCGAGTGGGCTCCAGTACTAGTTGTCTAAGGCATGCCCCCTGTAGGGCATCTAGAATAACTGCACTCTTCAAAGTGGCAGCTGCAACTGCACTCCAGTTAACATCTGGCTTTTTCAGATCACCCATCAGCAGTATCTCCACTTTTTCTGCCATTCTAAGTATACTTTCTATCATTTCCTTGTCCATTTCCTCCCCCTGAGAAGGGGGTCTGTATACAACCCCTGTGCGGATTGTGGTGCCATTGCCTGTCTCCAAATTTACCCACAGTGCTTCTTCTCCTCCTGTTTACCCTTTTTGTTCTGTTGCTTTATTCCTTCCTTTATGTAAAAACCACCTCCTCCTCTTTTACCCTCCCTGTCCCTCCTGTAGATAGTGTATCCTGGTATGTTTACGTCCCAGTCATGGTTGTGTGTGTATACCATGTTTCTGTGACTGCCATGATATCCAGATGTTCCTCCTCCATCAAGGCCACTAATTCAGGAAGCTTGTTACCTAGACTATGGGCATTGGTACTCATTGCTCTCCATTTTTTTGATGGCTTTACCTTCTGTTGCAGCATCCCCCACTGACTGTTCTACCTTGGTCTTTTTCTCATTTAGTACCCTGTTTTGTAGGGAGAGGCTGGGATTTTTCTGCTGCTTGTCAGTGCCTCCCTTTGACTAGTTTAAAAGCTTGCCAATGAAGCATTTAATCCGATTGCTCAAAAGACTTGTTCCCTTCTTGGACAGATGCAGACCATCCTGCCAGTATAGGCTGTTGTCCTCCAGGTGGAACCCAGTCCCCAATGAAGCCAAACCCCTGTGCTCTGCACCATTTTTTCAACCATTCATTAAACTGCATGGTGCCAATTACCCTCGCCTCACCCATACCTTTGACAGGCAGCACCTCTGAGAAGGATACTGTGTGTGCTACTTGTCTTAGGACCCTCCCCAACTCTGCAATGTCCTCCTGCACTGCTCTAACCTCATGATGAGCCAAGTCTTTTGTCCCTAGGTGGACAATTATGTCCAGCTCAGAATCCCTTGCAGCTGTTGTCGTGATCCTGAGGATGCACTTCCTGTCCCTCCAAGCCATGGCAGCAGGCAGGCACCTTACTTCAGTTTTCCCAGCTCCTCCCAGTTCTATCCCCCTAATAATTGAGTCCCCCACTAGGAGCTGCTTCCTTTCCTTGTGGTGTCCTCTGCCTTCTTCCTGTGGGCCTCCCTTGTGACAGCTGTCCTCAGCCTCCTTAGTCTCCTCTGTGGGTGCATCCATAGGGGAGCTATGCTCCCCCAGAATGGTGTATGGATTGTGGAGTGGAACAACTGACTGGGTGTGCCTCTGTTCCACCATCCTCACCCTTCCTGAGCCCACTGTGGTCCAACTGCTGTGTTTTCTTTGCAATCTCTGAGGTAGTGGTGGTGGCTGTGGTGCTCCCTGGATGGGGGAGGTTCCCTTCCTACTGTCCAGTGTGGCCTGGGGGAAGGGCCCTGTACTACTGTCCAGTGTGGCCTGAAGACAGGCAATTTCCTCCCTCAGGGCAGAGAGTTGTTTACAAATAGGGCAGCATCTCAGCCTCCAGAAAGACTCCCGGAAGACTGCTGCCCCACAGCCATTACATTGCACTTCTCCCCACATTTGTTTTTCATTTTGTGTGTGTGTGTGTGTGTGTGTGATTGGTTTGTAATATAGAAATATATATTTATAATATACAGTGTGTATGCTTATATTGTCAGTGCAGTGTGCTAGAGAGGATATGACAGTGACATGCACCTTGCACTCTTGAGGAAATGATGTCAGATCCCAGGTATAAAGGAACTATTTCCAGGGTGGGTGGGGTGAGGGGTGGGAAGGGTTGGGCCTAACTGTGCCCTCGCAAAACAATCAGCTAAATGCTCTGACCCACTGCTGCAATGAGTGCCTTCCTGTCAGCAAGATGCCCTACACAACAATTTGATAGAGAAATACCCTGCTAATCAAACAGAGAAACATCCACACATCCAAGTCAGACACAGGTAAACCTTCCCAGCCCCAAAACAGGTCTGGTGGTTTGTGCTCCGAGAGCTGTCAGCCCCAAAATAAGTCAGCTGTGCTTTAAACTCTTCCTGCACTGAAAATCTTAAGAATTGTAACAAACAAACGTAAACCTAGATCCACCACCCTCTGTTGCTTGAAAGACTGTCTTTTCCTGTTTCACACTGCAGGTTTTTCTGTGACCACTCCTTAACCCCAGTAACTGTTAAAAAGTGTTTAACTATCACAAACTCCTACGCACCAGTAAATTATTTAAAAATAGTTTCTGTCCCAAAATCCTAGTAGTCAATCCAGCTACCCCCAAGGGACAACCAGAATGCAGTATTCAAACACTTATGAGGTTACTCCCAAGATAAGCAGAGTTTGCAAGTTTCTTTTTCAACTTCTCAGCCAACTGTAATTCATTTAAAAATAGTTTAACTGTCAGCAAATCCTAGTAGACAATCTAGCTACCTCAAGGACCTACCCAAATGCAGTATTTAAATCCTTCTGAGTTACTAACAAGATAAACAGAGTTTACAAGCCCCTTCTTGGTTAAACACTAAATAAATGTGAATAAAAAGCAATACCAAGGGTGGTTAGTTTCACCTCCCACAGAATTAAGCAAAGTGCACGTTTGTTGCAGATATCAAGTGCAATACAGAATTTCTCACACGCTCGCAGTTGAAGAAAGTAGTGTCCTTCCAGCTCAGAAAATGTGTTTGTGTTTTGAAAATTGCAGCCAGCAGTACTTATAGTAATCTGATCTAGTCTGGATATCTCCACCTAGGGCAATTTGTTGCCAATGGTTATATGTAACCCTTCCTGTTCCAATACAACCTGTTTGGTTTGAAAACAATGTCCTGCCCCCTAAGGCTGTCTGTGTTTCAATTCACACTGCAGGTTTTTCTGTGACCACACCTTAACCCCAGTAACTCTGTTAAAAAGAGTTTAACTATTACAAACTCCTATGCACCAGTAAATTATTTAAAAATAGTTTCTGTCCCAAAATCCTAGTAGTCAATCCAGCTACCCCAAGGGACAACCAGAATGCAGTATTCAAACACTTATGAGGTTACTTCCAAGATAAGCAGAGTTTGCAAGTTTCTTTTCAACTTCTCAGCCAACTGTAATTCATTTAAAAATAGTTTAACTGTCAGCAAATCCTAGTAGACAATCTAGCTACCTCCAAGGACCTACCCAAATGCAGTATTTAAATCCTTCTGAAGTTACTAACAAGATAAACAGAGTTTACAAGCCCTTCTTGGTTAAACACTAAATAAATGTGAATAAAAAGCAATTACCAAGGGTGGTTAGCTTCACCTCCCACAGAATTAAGCAAAAGTGCACGTTTGTTGCAGATATCAAGTGCAATACAGAATTTCTCACACAGCTCGCAGTTGAAGAAAGTAGTGTCCTTCCAGGTCCAGAAAATGTGTTTTGTGTTTTTGAAAATTGCAGCCAGCAGTACTTATAGTAATCTGATCTAGTCTGGATATCTCCACCCAGGGCAATTTGTTGCCAGTGGTTATATGTAACCCTTCCTGTTCCAATACAACCTGTTTGGTCTGAAAACAATGTCCTGCCCCTAAGGCTGTCTGTGTTTCAATTCACACTGCAGGTTTTTCTGTGACCACACCTTAACCCAGTAACTCTATTAAAAGAGTTTAACTATTACAAACTCCTACGCACCAGTAAATTATTTAAAATAGTTTCTGTCCCAAAATCCTAGTAGTCAATCCAGCTACCCCAAGGGACAACCAGAATGCAGTATTCAAACACTTATGAGGTTACTTCCAAGATAAGCAGAGTTTGCAAGTTTCTTTCAACTCCTCAGCCAACTGTAATTCATTTAAAATAGTTTAACTGTCAGCAAATCCTAGTAGACAATCTAGCTACCTCCAAGGACCTACCCAAATGCAGTATTTAAATCCTTCTGAAGTTACTAACAAGATAAACAAGTTTAAAGCCCTTCTTGGTTAAACACTAAATAAATGTGAATAAAAAGCAATTACCAAGGGTGGTTAGTTTCACCTCCCACAGAATTAAGCAAAAGTGCACGTTTGTTGCAGATATCAAGTGCAATACAGAATTTCTCACACAGCTCGCAGTTGAAGAAAGTAGTGTCCTTCCAGCTCCAGAAAATGTGTTTTGCATGTTAGCGTCTCACCTTAGCACTGTGTGAGTTTGTGTGTTTGTGTGTGTGGGGGGGGAGTGTGGCATGGGGTAATTTTTAAGTGGGTGTTGTTTTTTTTGTGGGTATAGTGGGTGTGGTTATTGTGGAGATATTGAGATAGGCTTTTATTCAGGCACATAACATAATGGTGTTACAGTGGCCAGGACTCTCAGTTCACATATATAGTGAATATTTATTTCCTTGTACTTGCTGTCTGTGGTTGGATTACATATGGTCACATTTTAAAATTCTGTACATATTAAGATGCATATCTCATTTACTTAAGGATTTGTGAAAGGTTTAATTCCTTTGGGTAAATAGTACAATGATTGGTGTGAATGATGATGTATTAGAACTCTTGTACATAAATCTCCTTCTAATTAGCTATCTTTCCCTAGGAAGGTGGATGGGGGGATTTAATTCCTATGAGTTTTTATTCAGATTCCTTAGACTGTTTCTGTACATGTTTTGTTATACACGGACACTGTATTGCAATCTGTACATATCGGGTTCATGGTCTCAATTTCTTGGTGGTCCTTGACAAGTAGTTTTTTTATTTGGCACTTATACTTACAATTGATACTATCATGTATAAAATCCTGTTACAACACTGAAGGCCTTAAGGTTAATGGAATATATTAACTGGTTGAGAGTACAGTTGGGAGAATGTCTCCAGCTAAGTTCTACATTACATTATGTGTGAAACATTTGCTCACTTTGAGTAAACTTTACTTTAAACCCTCTGTATGCCATATACAGTATATTTATTTTATTTATCGAATTTTGATTACCGGATTGGCTTACTGGGCCCCGAAGGTCCCTTTTTCAGGGGCGACCCAGGGAACAGAAGCAATACAATACATACAATCAGGTGATCCAGAAGCAATACAATACATACAGTCAGGTGATACAGGGTTACGAGAAGTAGACAAGATAATGAGGATAACAGTATAGGCAATTATTCAAATCATAGACCATAAGTGCAACACTTGAAAGATTTAAGGATTTAAGGCATTATTTAATGTAGGTTAAGGTGAGAAGAGGAGGGATGGGTGTTGTGATTAGGATCAGGGGTGATTATCCTATACCCTCACAGTGGCATGAGCTTGTTCCAAGCAAATGGGACTTAAGCCTAGTGTGAAAGATTGGTAGTAAGTGGGCTTCCTGTACTAGAGGTGGGAGAGTGTTCCACAGTTTAGGGGCTGTGAGAGCGAAGGAATTGCCTCCCTTGTGAGTCTTGATTCTGGGGATTGCCAGTAGGGACCGAACTGAGGTCCTGAGCATTTGAGGGTTAGGCTTAGCCATGATTATTTCTGTTAGGCTTGGTGGGGCCACCGGGCTCTGCAATTTGTATGGAAGGCAGAGCAGGGGATACTGTAGATGATCCTCAAAAGAAGGCCATTGCAGCTGGGCTAGTGAGATGCAAGGGTGGCTTCTTGGTTGACACATTGTCACAAACCTCACGACCTTGTTTTACAGAACCTGAAGCCTGCTAACCTCGCCCTTTGCCATGCCCTGTATTACCGGGGCAGCATAGGTTAATGTGGGTAGGGGGACACTGGGGGCGATTGCTTGTCTAGCCTCTGGGATAAGTTGTTTTTTAGCCTGTACATGGTGCCAAGTTTGATGTGGATAGACCTTATTACCTGGTCAACATGGGGCTTAAAGGTGAGACCCTAGTCAATAGTTAGCCCTAGGTATTTTATGTTGTCAACTACGTCTATTCGTTTATCCCCAAGGGTAGTAAGTTTTAGGGAATTGGTCTGATCCTGGCCAAGGGATCTGGAACCAAACAGCATGGCTTTAGTTTTTGCTGCATTGAGGATCATTCTGTTTGATGTGAGCCAGGTCTCAAGTGTGTTTAGGTTCCCTTGTAGGAGGGGGCCCAGATCATGTGGTGTGGACCTGGCTTGGAAGATGACAGTATTGTCTGTGTATTGAACTACTGAGCTATCCCCACAGTGCTGGTTTAGGTCATTTGTGAAGAGAGAGAACATGAGGGGGCCAAGAATTGAGCCATAAGGCACATTCTCCTTGATGGGTAAAGGGGCAGAAAGCTCTCCCTTCCAAATGTCCCTCTGTCAGTGGCCTGAGAGGTAGTTCTTGAACCAGCTTAGGGCCTGGGCATCAAGCCCTATGCCTTGAAGCTTAGTAAGAAGAAGGTTGTGGTCCACATGGTCAAATGCCTTGGACAGGTCTATGAAGATAGCACCCATCAACATGTCCTCATCCATTGCCCTGAATAGGTCCACTGTGAGTTTGATTTAAGCCATATCTGTTCCATGGTTTGCCTGAAAGCCATGCTGTGAAGGGGCTAAGATTTGGTGGAGCTCCAGGTAGTCTCTCAGTTGCCCATACACTAGCCTTTCTTGCAGTTTGGCCAGGGTACACAGCAGGAAGATGGGCCTGTAATTGCCAATTTGATCACAAGAGCCATGCTTGTAAATGGGGACCATGTTGGCGCCTTCCACTGGTATGGAACGTACCCTTCGAGTAAAGACCTGTTGATGATCCAGGTCAGAGGTTTGTCCAGGGACAGTGCACCTTCCTGGAGCAGCCTCAGGGTGATTCCATCTGGGCCACCAGAGCCTTTGTGTTTGAGGGCTATTAGAAGTTTATGGACCTTGCTCACCTTAACCATTCTCAGGTGAAATTGGGGTCTGTTCAGACAGGGGGATTCATCAAAGGTCTGTACAGGGATGGGTGTTGGTAGCCCTACTGTGTATGCATCAAGGCTGGTGAAGTGGTGGTTGATTGCTGAGACTATAAGCTGGCAATCACTGATACACTGTCCTTATACCTCAATTTGACCTTGTGCCTCCTTGGAGTTGCCCTTAAGCAGTTCATTGATTTGTGCCCAGAAAAGCTTAGGGTTCCCCAGTGTGGACCATTGGAGGTGGGTTACATACTCCTTTTTGACAAGTTTGGTGTCTAGCTTACATTTATTTCTTAGGGTTTTGTAAGTAACCAGGTGTGTGGGAAGGTGGGAGAGCCAGAATTTCTTCCAAGCCTTGTCCCTTCTTTTCATCTGAGATTTCACAGAGTGGGAGATCCATTTATGGCAGCCTCCTTTTGTACGAAGTTTTTTGAAGGGGACAAAGAGAGATGCTGCATTGAGGAGTGAGTTTTGGAAGTAGGCAAGGGCCTTGTCCAATGTCAGGAGGAGCCTAATTGGGCTCCAGTCCAGGCTACTTAGGTAGTCATTAAATTTTGCAGGCATGAAATTGGAGAAGTCACATACTGTGAGTATCCTGGGGGGAATCTTTGGTGCTCTGTTCTTCCAAATACAGAATATTGGGGAGTGGTCACTAATAGTGTCGGCCAATATACCTGCTTTCTGTATGCTGAGGAAGTTAGATACCAGAGCCCAGTCAAGAGTAGTATGGTTCCCTGTTTTATAATTAAGCCTGGTAGGTAGAGAGATGATCTGTTCCAGGTTTGCATCTTCGATCGCACCCTTGAGGACCTTGTTGGGGCCAGTGGTCCAGTTCAGGTTGAAATCTCCCATTATTAGGAGTTAATTGGTTAATTCGCTGCCAACCAATTTGGTGATGCCCGCAAAATCAAGTTGGCCATTCTTAGGAGGGTTATAGACACAACCGATGGTGAGATGCTTAGCATTACCAAGGGTTAGACAGATGAAGATAGACTCCTCACCCTGGCAGCTACCAAGGTTGGGCTTTAGTAGACTCACATTTAGAGTGTCTTTCATATAGATTAGGACCCCTCCCCCTCTCTTTCCTGCCCTGTCCTGTCTGAAGGTATTGTACCCAAGGATCATGATCTCATGGTCATGAATATGGGCCTTGAGCCAGGTCTCTGAGATTGCAAGGACGTCTGGCTTACAGAGGTTAAGCCAGGCTTGGACCTCATGGATTTTAGGTCTAAGGCTGCATACGTTCATGTGCACTATCCTTAAGCCTTTTGATGATGCCCAGTGAGGATCTTGGGGGGTGGATACAAGGAAATTGTCTAGAGGGGGCCCCTGGTTAGGCTGAATGTCTCCTCCATGGAGCAGAAGAAGAGCAAGTAGTTGAGCTAACACTTGCCTAATTGAAGGTTTTGAGAGGCTATGGAGCCTTCTGCGTGCATCATGGATCACCACATAGTAGGAGCCATGCTTTACTAACTCGTGAGCTATGAGGCTTTCATTTTTAGTTGTGGGAGAGGTCCAGTAGTAATGACCACAAGGCTCAGGGTCACTGAGATTTTGCCTCATGGGGACAAGAAGTCCTTCCCCTAAGCATATGTCCACCCAGAGGAGAGATAGTATGTAAACGAGGGCCAGGAGTACACCCCTATTTGGGAGAGAGGCCAGTGAGTTACTAGTCCAGCAGGACTTAAGGCAAGTGGTGACATAGTTATTTAAAGAGTATTCTGGGGCCATGTTGGAAGACCAGTATATCTCCTGGTGGAATCAGTTATTAAGTTGGAAATTTGGGGTAGGTGCCTGCTGGAAAAATCCCTTGTTTTATATTAGTGGCTGTTTTCCCTGGCCATCGCCCTTGTCCTAGTGGAATACTAGGGGAAAAAGATCACAGTTGCCAGCGTCAATCAGGTGTCGCTATAGGAGTGTAAATTGGGACCTGGCCACACAATACCTAGCTTAATGACCTTTCTTAGATCCCATGCAACAGTATAGGGGCACTTAAGGATAAAATGAGTGGCAGGCACAGGTCGATGTACTGCACAATAAGCCAAAATATGTAGGTTAAACAGAATCTCAGTACTGCCTGTACTCAAGTAAAGCAGCTCTGCATGTTAATATTCAGGCTATCACTTTGTAAAGGTACCTAAAGTATCCAGTGGCTGAAAGTAAAAAGAAAAAAAAACAATTAAGGGACTGACTGGACAAGTGGGAAGGTATGTTTTAAAATAATTATGGGAGAGAGTAGAAGGAAAGATGAATCCTGGTTCAAATTCAACCTAGGAATAGGAAGGAAAAAAGAAACACCCTTTGAAATGAGATTATGGCATGAGTTTTGTGCAGTTCTAAAATCAGAGGCATATAGGTTTGAGTGGTGAGAGGAGTGGCAGGTTTGCCTAGTAGCCCAATGAATATCAGGCTGAGAGCAGCAGAAGGAGGAGACAGAATGTGCACTGGCAGGGAGCCACAATGGGCGGAGTCAGATGGTGCATTTAATACTGTGAGGGGGTGGGGTATGGGTAGGCAGGCCTAAAAAATCCAGCAAGCAGCAGCAGGTATGAGTGTGCTGCAGCATCTGCTTCAATAATTTACAGTTAACAGACAGGATTTTCTTTAAAAACTAACAGGCTGCAACAAGAGTTGCATTTAGTGATATTAACCAGCCAGGATTTAATAACAAATTTGCAGGCTGCAGCGACTGTACTATTAGCTATAAAACCCACACAGTCTCTCAGTAGAGCACCCGGGATGAGCAGGAAAAAGGCGCCAAGATTTAACTGATGCAGTTCTCTCTCTCTCTCTCTCTCTCTCTCTCATACCTTCCAATGGCCTGCTGGGGAACTTCGGACTGGGTGTGCAGCAAGGGGAACCTGGGAAGGGCTTCTTTCAGCTTAGCCCTCGTGACCCTTCGGATGGCCTGCTCGGGAACTTTGGACCGGGTGTGCATTGAGGGGAACCTAGGGAGGGCTTCTTTCAGCTTAACCCTCACAACCCTTCTGATGGCCTTCTGGGGAACTTTGGACTGGGTGTGCAGCGAGGGGAACCTGGGAAGGGCTTCTTTCAGCTTAGCCCTCATGACCCTTCGGATGGCCTGCTTGGGAACTTTGGACTGGGTGTGCATCGAGGGGAACCTGGGGAGGGCTTCTTTCAGCTTAGCCCTCATGACTCTTCCGATGGCCTGCTGGGGAACTTCGGACTGGGTGTGCAGCGAGGGGAACCTGGGGAGGGCTTCTTTCAGCTTAGCCCTCATGACCCTTCCGATGGCCTGCTGGGGAACTTCAGACTGGGTGTGCAATGAGGGAAACCTGGGGAGGGCTTCTTTCAGCTTAGCCCTCATGACCTTTCCGATGGCCTGCTGGGGAACTTCAGACTGGGTGTGCAGCAAAGGGAACCTGGGGAGAGCTTCTTTCAGCTTAGCCCTCACGTGTGTGTGTGTGTATATATATATATATATATATATATATATATATATATATATATATCTCTAAAAAACTTAATTAATGCATCAGTTAGAGTTGTTTCCACACGATGAGAGTTTGGAAATTCCATGTTAGTGTTACCACTCCCCCACCCCTGCCACCCCAACCCTCCACACACCACCAGGCATCGGGGTATGTGGTGGGGTAGTCAGCCTAACTCGCACCCCATTCCACGTGTAAATAAGCTGTGGTGGTGCAGTATAGGAGAACAGGGTGAGAGTTAGGCACGACCACCCTACCACACACCCCAGTGCCTGGTGGTGTGTGGAAGGTGGGGGGGTGGAGGAGTGGTAACCCTAATGTGGAATTTCCACACTTTTGTCAGTATGGAAACAACCCTAACTGATGCATTAAAAAAGTTTTTTGCAAAGAATTTCCTTTCTTTTTTTAAAAGTGTAATGTAAGTAGCAAATGGAATGTGTTGATGGGAGTAAGGGGCCCTTGGGCCCTGTGCTCCTGTCAAGCTGCCCAGTTATGCATAATGATATGGGTCTGTGGGAGCGCGCTCCCACATACACATAAGTATGGAGCCATACAGCAGCCTTATAAGGCAAGGACCCCTTGTAACAGCAATTTGCCAATATCTCGGGAACCATAGCAGGTGGAAAAAAAATTCAGTTGTGGCTGTAATCATGAGAGTGAGTACTTCTCACAATATAGCTGAAGGAATCCATATCTTGCATCATTTGTGAGATGGGGCACCAAAACTCAATGTGAGTGATAAGTCTGAGAGCATAATTCTGGGCTACAGCCATGAAAAAAGGGCAATTGGAACACTGAATCTCAAATATCTCAGGAACCATACAGGCTAGAAAAAAAATCTAATTTCAGGGGTTTCATGGCTTTGTAAGCTACTTCTGTACTTAGTCCCCCTTCTGTATCTCAAACTGTTTTTGAGATACAGGCCCCAAAAGGAATCACAGGTGCCACAGTGTTATCCTATGGGAACATTTCTGAACTTTAGAATGCTATAACTATGGGTGTCTTCAATGGTTCTGTACCAAACCAGCAAGAGGCACACTTGTGGGGCTAAACCTTTCCACCCTGAAAAGTTCAGGCCAATAGCATAATCCACATTCACACAATGAACAGACAAAGGAAAACAACACCCACAATGTTATCCTACGGGAAAATTTCTGAACTTCGGAATGCTATAACTATGGACATCTTGAAGCGTTCCACACCAAACCAGTGAAAGGCACATCCATGGTACTTGGACTTCGTGCTCTGAAAATTTCTTGTCAATAGCACAATCCACCTTGCCACAATCAAGTGACAAAAAAAATGTACGGAAAGCAAAAATCTCCTATCTTTATAGTGGGGATATGATCACGATCAAAAAAATGTGATCGTGATCATATTTAAAGTTGCCACGATTGTTTTTGTGGCACAAAAAATGCTGTCACGATCAAAAACATAAAAAAAAATGGAAAAACATGTTTCCAGGTTAGCTAGCCACACACTAATGTCAGAGGCATGTTCCTTGGGGCCCATTTAGGTAAACCCAAAGATTCCTGTGTTCAGAAGTGCAGTATTTTTGGAGTTATAATGTTTTTTCTTTATCGCTAACTGAAAACAAGATGGCAGCAGCACAACAACATTTTAGGGCAAACTCTACCAAAAAATGTGATCACAATTGTTTCCGCAGTGCACATATAAATTTTCCCATTGACTGTAATGGGAGAAAATAAATGGCATAACTTTTGAATGGGACAAGATTTTTTCATGAAATCTTCAAAGGCACCACTGCTAGCCAGGACCCATGCAGGGAAGCCAATTTGAAGCCACTCAAATGCATTCTTCAGTGCATTATGGGCATTGAAAGAAAACAGAATGTTGGGGATTTTTTACTTTTTGAGCACACTATGATTCCACAACCATACATCCGATAGAGATGGAAACTTCCAGATCCGGAGATCTATGAAAAATCTTTCTACATTTTGAATTTCAGGCAAATCGGACAAATGGTTGCAAATTTATCGACAAAAGTTTTATCGACAAACAGCCAGGTACATACCTTTATGCAACTTTTCAGCTGGGCTTGACTGGGACCCTTCTACTATTCTGATCTACCCTGTATCTCATGTTTTGAATTGTAATGTAATTCCTCGTTATCTACTAATCCTGTACTACCACTCTATGTTTTTATCAATTGTTTTTATTGTGCCCTGATGTTTGTGTTGTACCTTGATGTATGATGTGGAACCTTTGTAAATAAGTCTCTGACTCAAAGGTCTTTCTGAATATTTCACAATAAACAATAAACAAAAAAGTTATCAAAGTACAAACTTTGAGGTTTAACATAGAAATGGCTGTGCAATCCTAACTATAGTGGCACTACCGTGCCACTATAATATATATATATTAGAGGCAAAAAACTCTGTTTAATGCATTAGTTAGGGTTGTTCCACAGCAACAAAAGTGAGGAAATTTGGTGTTAGGGTTGAAAGCCCCCCTTGGACCCCCCAGCCCACACTCCCCAACCGGCATCCAGAGTGCGCATTAGGGTCATTGGCGACTCTCACCCCATCACATGTGTGAAGAAGCAGAGGTATAGGAGAATGGGGTGAGAGTTGGGACCGATGACTAGCAGCACCCGATGTTGCTTGGGGTGGGCCTGGGGTCCAAGGGGACTTTCAACCCTAACACCAAATTTCTATTTTATCACTGTGGAACAACCATAACTAATGCATTAAACAGAGTTTTTTGCCTCTAATTTCCCTTCTTTTTGAGAATGATGACGAGAAATAGTGAATGTAATTCAGCGGCGGGAGCACTGGGCCCTTTGGGCCCCACGCTCCTGCCATGTGATGTCTTGTGACATAGGAACAGGAACAGCAAAGCAAACAGAGCGAGAACAGTGGCGCACATGGTAGCATAGCGTAAATGGTAAAGAAATGTTAATAGAAGCATAAGCACAAAAGTGGCGCTTGAGCGAACGATGATAAACGGACGTTAAGCGTCTGGCTTGTAACTGGTAATGAACGGTGAAGGTGCCACAAACAGTAATGGAAATGCAACTGGAAATGTTAACTGGCACAGTAACGAAGGGGCACACCCTTCTTTTCCCAAAAAAATGCATTGGAAAACACAGTGAAAACAAAGAATGTATACATAACAATGGGCCTCAGAGCAGAAAATGAGGACTAGGAATATTAAATTGCTTATATCTCAGGAACCATATGATGTAGAAAAAATATATAAATTTCGTATGAATTATGACTTTCCTGGCTAGTTTTGTACTTATCCCCTATATGTGGGGCTAAACATTTTTGTGACAAAAAGTCTGTATCTCGCACCGTTTCCGAGACATGGGCCCCAAAAGGTGCGACGGATGCCGTAATGTTATCCAATGGGAAAAAGCGTAAACTTCGGAGTTTGTCACTGTGCGGCCCTGTAATATTTTTTCACCAAACCACCAAAAGGCACATCAGTGGGATGTTGGCTTTCTCCCTTCCAAATTTCACCCCAAAAGACCAAACCATTATTTTGCAGAAGAGCGGAAAAGGATTCCTGTAATGTGGAGGACACCGTAATGTTATCCTATGGGAAAAAGTGTCAACTTTGGAGTGCCGTAACTTTGCCGCCCTGTACTATTTTTCACCAAAACAATGAAAGGCACATCTGTGACATGTTGGCTGTGTTCCTTCCAAATTTCAGCCCCAAAGACTAAACCGTTCTTTTGCAGCAGGGTGGCAAAGAATTGATATCATTTTGCCATAGCCTGGAAAAGTACTGTCGAACTTTGCAAAAGCTTTTGCAAATTCATTCGACAGTGTCGCAAGTGCGAAAGTACTTTGAAAAAAGTACTTTTTCCAGAAATTTGAAAAACATATTTCTGGGGTGTTTTACCCCAAAATAAAGACTTGCCTAGCATCCTCAGGGTCCGACTAGGTGAATACAAAAAGAATTAGGTTACTAGGGGGTCCAAAATTTAAATGCCAAGCATTTTTCTGATCACTAACTGAAAACAAAATGACGGATTTGCAAAAGTAAAAGGGCCATTTGTGAAAGTAAAAACTGCATTTGCGACACTTTCGAACTTTTTGTAAACTTTTCCCATTGACTTATAATGGGAACTTGTTTTTTGAATAACTTTTGAACTGTTTAATATTTTTTCATGAAATCTTTGAAAGACACACCAGGCACCCCGGCCACACATTCCCTGAAGTTTTTGGACTGCTCATGCAAACCGTGCAACCTGTAGGCGCGAGCAAAGAATTCACCCGAAAGTGTAAACGTGCGTGCAGATCACGCTTAATAACTCCACAGCCGTATATCTGACTGATACGAAAGTTGGCAGATCCCAAGGTGTATGGTTCTTGATCATTCATTCCAAATTTTAGGCAAATCTGTTGAACGGTGGCAAAGTTATTAAGGTGCAAAATTTGACCCTTTAACCTTAAAAGGGCTCCTCAACCCTAACTATGGTAGCACGGTGTATTTCTGGAGCTTGTTTTTAACTTGCAATTATGTCTCATTTTAGCATGTATTATTATCCACAGGTTTGATTTCATTGACTGTGTTCTTTAACACATTAAGACACTTGCAATTAAAGTTGTAAGCTCCTCATCTTACATGTAATTAGGGAGAATAGTATCCTAGGGTTTTGTTTTCATTAGACTGTTTTCTTGAAACATACTGAGACATTTTTTAAATGTATGTGAGGAGAACTCTCTGCTTGTTGCTATCTTCTGATAACTTTTGATCTTCAAGGACTTTTCAGATAAAAGCATACTGGTGTTAATTAGCTTCTCTGAAGTAATCGTCTGTTATGTTTCAAATGAGTATGTTAAACCAATTTAAATTATTTCTGTTTTTTATGCATTATCAGGGTGTTAATAGTATGGGATTTTCTAAATAACTGCCATAAAGATTCTGAGGAAGAACTTAATTTGTCCAAAAGCTAGAGCACTTTGTTCTTTTGTTGTAACATCTATGTTGATCCAATAAAAGGTATCAAACCATTTGCTTCTGGACCTAAAGTGTTGTGCTTTTCTCAAAATTTCACTTAAAGGGTGTAACAAGAACTGTAGCAGGAGAATGAATCACAGTCATCACTTTGTAGTAGACAGCAGCAGTAGCATGAGATGTTTATTCGGGTAGTTGAGAAAAATTCTGGGAGCACAGAATTTATGTATCTTGAGCTTTTCTCACAGCTTCCCCTGAATGCTCTGCTTTTCTCACAATTTCCCCTAAAGTGCATAAGAAGAACTGTTGCAAGGGGAATGAATCAGGAGTACCCCACTTTGTAGAGGAAAGCAGCAGCATGATGTATTTATTCTGGTAGTCGAGAAAAATTCTGAGAGAAGAAGACAGTGACAGTGTAAGGAGTGCTCAGTTACTCAAGAAAGAGAACGATATAGACAGAAAGTCAGATTTTTTTTCTTTTGTTAAGCAGCAGGAGGAAGCTAGATGGCAGAAGATGTTAGACTGATAGAAGGAAGCAGTATCAGAAATCAGGACAGAGAGAAATTGAGATGTACAAATTTGTGTTTTTTTTTTTTTTTTACAAAAGGTGAAGATAAGAATAAATGAGACAGTAAGATAGGTAGATAGGCATGGGAACAAAGGGTGTAATGCCACCACAAAATTCTGCAGGACCCTTGAGAATGCTCCAGTGGTTTTCAAGCCACACTTCAATACTTGCTTTTATGGCAACAACTTCCCAGGAGGGCTCCCCTGTCTCCCCACACAGTGTGACACTTCTGTATGGAAGGATGTAGTAGGAGGATCCGAGGCTGATTTCTTAGGTGACCACTGCAGCACCTGAATCTGCCAGCAGCTACCTCTCCTGCTCCTTTCCATCCCCTCTGTGTCCCTCCCTGAGACCTGTCCACCACATGACAACCTGCCATAGTGTCTCTTTTTCTGCCAACCACCATGTGGCATGGAAGGAGCAGTAGAGGTGTAACCCCTCCACTCCTCTCAGCTGTCTTATTGTTTCTCCTAGTACTCACATGCTCCCTTCTATTCCTGGAGATGCCTCACCTTAAGGTGGGTGTGCTGGCCACATGTGCTTAGATGGTTGCCCTGGTTCTCACTCTGAACATATAGGATAGTGCATGAGTAACAGTTAACAACAGGGCTATTCTTTCATCCAGTTGGTACTATGATGACAGATTACCTCGAGAGCGCAGCTCGAGAGGTAATCAGTCATCTTAGTACCAACGAGGTGAAAGAACAGCCCTGCAATTAAATGGTACACATGCACTGTTCTGTATAGTGTATAGTGGAACGTTGTTGCCTCAAAAAAAAAAATGACTACATCTTTCTTTTTAAAATAAGACTAACTGTCAGATTGCTGCTCGAGGACACCATGTGTGCCGTCCGCACTGCAGCAGAACAAAAAGTCATTCTGCTGTGCTGCGGACGTCACTTTTTGGTTCTGCTGCACTGCAGACATCACTAGTGCAGCAGAACAACATTTTGAGAGCACTAGATTTCAGTGAAGAACGATGTTCCACTATACACTATAACCATGTCACATAATGTGCATCTTGTCATACTGTTGTCAGTGTAGTCAATTACAAAAAAGTCCCAAACAAAGGATTTTGCTGCCACTGAGTGGAGGATCCCAATGGTCCAGGGTGTAACTCCTCCTCCTCCTCATGGGGCTCAGGTGGCAGTAGAATGACAGGGGGCACATGGACAGGTGCTGCAGCAGGTACAGGACCTGCAGGAGCAGGGTCAACTGGTGGTGGTTGTACCTCCACTATATGCTGCTGCTGGTGTTATGCTGGTGGGGGGGGGGGCAGTTTCCAATGCCCAATGTTCCTGATCCAAAACATTGCCTCTTCAAATGAATGGAATTTCTTTTGCCATCTGTTGAACTCATGACTATCCAACTCTCCTCCCTCTCCTCACTCTGACTCCCATTCATCGCTCCATATCCACCTATTTTAAAAAAGTATGAAAAGTAAAAAAAAAAAAAACACACACAAAGAAAGTGAATTTGAAAAAGGCAGAAAAATGTGAAAAAACTAATTACACAAAATAACTAAACAAATTCACAGAACAAAAGCATCTGAAAACAGAAGTAAAAAGAAAATATAGATAGAAGGCTATAGAAAAAAGTATAGAAATATAAAGAAAATATGACCCAAACCACAGAAAAACCTATGCAACAAACTACTAAACAAAGAGATGTAAACAATACAAAAAGAAAGCTAAAAAAGGTTGTTTTTAATGCTATTTTTAAATGCTCAAAAAGCAGCAGATCAACACCCTTTCACTTACACAGACTGCAAAGTGAAACTGAAGGATGCTGTGTACACAGAGCTGTATCATGTGACCTGCAGGAACTGTTATATGTGACCTACAGCCTCTTTTTGAGGAAACTTTGCCTGCATCCTCTGTATAGCAATGTCTACGGTGAAGTCACATGCAAAGTGCAGGTGAAGTTTTCAAAGTTAGTTAAGCTGCCAGAAAATGACCAACTTCACGGATTGAGAAATCGAAGCCAGTGAGTTTGTCAGAATTTCTCAAGTGAAGTAAATCTTCACTGCATCTCTACTTCAGTAAAACAGCATGACTGACTGTGTTAGTAAAATTTGTCTCCCTTCCTCCCCTTCAAATTTATCTGGCCAATATCATTTTGGTTGGTTAATCTTGGCTCTCTCCTCCACTATCTGGTCCACCCCACTTTTATGGTCACAGACATGGATGAGGCGCTCTCCTTGTTCCACGTAAACTTCCTGCATTGTGTCTTTTTAACCTCTCTTTCAGGCTCTTCTCTGTCCATTGGTCCTGGAAGTTCATTAAAGTTCTCCCTCTACACAAAGATGGTGATGCCCCCTCTCCGGGTAAGATTCAGTCTATATCTTTTTCTCCCTGATCTTGCCAAGGTGAAAGAGAAGCTTCTCTACAATCAATATTTCTACTTCCTACATGTCATCAAATTCCTGTATCCATTCCAGTCTGGCTTCAGTACTAACTATTCCAAGGTTCCTTACTCCTACATGTCACTGACTCTATCCTTAAGGGGATGGACTGGGGCAAATCACTGCTGCTATTTTCATTGACCTTGCGGGCATTGACACAGTAGCCCGTCCCCAACTTCTGAATATGCTGAAAGGTACAGATCTCTACTGCTCTAGCTGCCAGCTGGTTCAGATCCTACTTTTCTGGCTGCATCCCTTCTGTCCAGGTTGGGAGTGCCTTGCTCCCCTATTCAGTCGGGGGTTCCCCAAGACTTGGTACTGGTTCCATTTTGTCTGTCTGCCTTAATGACCTCCCCTCAGCTTGTGTCAGATCATATATCCACATGCGTGCAGATGATGCCATACTCCGTGCCTCGACAGCCTTGGTCTCTGACCTAGAAACATTGCTCCAGCATAACTTCAGTAATGTCCAATGCTGGTTCTATTCTCACCAACTTCTGATCAGTGCCAAGAATACAGTGTCCTTGACCATTGGCATAAGTAATAAGCTTGCAAAGCTCCCCTCCACCCTAGTCTTTTCTACCCTTGACGCCCCCCCCCCGAAGTCATTCCCACTTTATGTACCTTGGTGTGCAGCTGGATGGAAGACTCAGTTTCACCCGTATGAATGCCATTCAAAGAAAACTCTGTCACAGACTGTGCCCTCTATCACAACAAAAATTACCTACCTCTCCCAGTTTTCCCAGAACTTGTTAACAAAATGGTGCTCCTGGTGTTTGATTACCTGAATATGGTCTATGGGGCTGCTCCATTTCCTTTCTCACTAGACTGGACTCTCTTTGCAATGCCTTCTGTCATTTCACCTCTAACCCTCCCTCGTACCTACCATTGATGCTTTTACATTTAGCTGTCAATCCTGCCTCTTGCTTCCTATCTCTTTCTTCACTGTGCATCCTTCCTTTATTAATACTAGTTCTCATCTCTCCCTCTTTACCTCTCTTTTCTCCTCTCTCCTGTCAGCTCTGCCTCCTACTCACTTTGCTGCAGGGAATTTCACACCTTCTCCATTCCCTACTCCAAGTCTGCTGCTGGACAGTCTACTTTCTCCTACCATCTTCCCTCCATCTAGAACAACCCCTCCCCCCAACTTTGTCAGTCCTTTTCCTGTGTTTTACTCAAGCACCAGCTCAAACTCCTTCTCACTCCATCTTGCTCATACCCTGTCTAGTCTGTTCCATGCCCTCCAGGGAAGAAAAATTAGGTGAAAAAGCACCCACTCATGCAAGATGACACAGGACCCTTAGAGGCCCAACACCACTGACCAGATGACCCCAGCAAATTGATCCTGCTCCTTGGGGTACAGACCCATCCTAGAGATTCTGTCATTAGGGGTAAGACATGAGGATACGCTAGGAGGACAGGCCCTTGGGAAAGTGGATGATCAGACTGAGAATGCCAGCTGAATAAGGGCAGAGTGGGACAGAGAAGAGGAAAACCTTGGTTGAAATGAAAAACAAAGCATTGGGCAGCTGTTTAATGATTTGGTTAGTTCCTCTACTGTGATCATAGAATTTATAGTTCTGCTCCTCCTTCCTCTGCAAGGGTGAGGAGTAGGAGTCTGTTAAAGCAGCAGTGCAATAAATTTGGACAAAAAGTTTGATCCTATGGGCCCAATATTCAAATATGTGCAAAGTGGAGTGCAAAAATATGTGCTGTACCTTGTGCTTGCCTGGGTGCCAAAAGATGCTATATTCAGCTGAATAGCCCACTGGTTCTTTTTGACTGAATATAGGGCCATGTTGGTCCAGCGCTAAGCCCCTACAGCTGCCCGAGCACTATTTGCAATATTCAAAGGGACCCATGCAAATCAGTCCATTGGGCATGCAAGACACTGAGGGGCAATTTACATGCCCATTATGGGCTCATTTACATGTGTAGTAAGGCAGGTTAGCTAGGCACCCCCCCCAATTGCCCAGTCCTGGACATGTATTTATCCCTGGTGGTAGTGGTGTCCACACCACCCAGTCCCTGGCCCTGTAATTTGCATTTCTTTCCCTGATGCTAGTGGTGTATCTCCCCTCTGATCCCCAGTCCCAAAACGTGAAATACATTCCCTGGTGCCAGTTATTTCCCCCCCCAAAATCCCCAGCCCCATAATGTGAAATACATTCTCTAGTGCTAGTGGTGTCCCCCCCTCCAATTGCCAGCCATGTAATGTGAAATGCATTTCTGGTGGTAGTGGTGTCCTCCCTTCCCTGATCCCCAGCCCTGCAATTTACATACAAACTTACGAAAACACCAGCAGAACAGGTCTCACGTTCTATCGGATCTGATTGTGCAGCTAGCCCCTCAGTTTGCAGCTGCCTCACCCTTCCCCTTTTCAAAAATACGCCCCTAACTCTGTACCATCCCTTATTAAAATTTCCCACCATGCTACAGGTTACCACCTCCTTAGGCAGAGCATTCCACTTGTCCACCACCCTCTCTGTGTAATAATTCTTCTGGACTTCCCTCCTGAATCTTTCCCCCTCCAATCTCAGCTGGTGCCCCCTTGTGACCCTCTCCCTTCTGACCTGGAAAATCCTTTCTGTGCTAGTCTTGTTTATCCCCTTTAAGTATATAAAGGTTTTGATCATGTCCCCTCTATCCCTCCTCTCCTCCAGGGAATACATGTTCGGCTCACCCAGCCTCTCCTCATAGAAGTATCCCTCCAAACCCTGTATCATCCTTGCCACTCTCTGCTGGACACCCTACAACAATCTGATGTTCCTCTTCAGGAATGGGCACCAGTACTGCACGCAGTATTCCAGGTGTGGCCTGACCAGTGACTTGTACAGTGGCAGGATCACCTCCCTATTTCTGGAGGAGAGTCCCCTTGCAATACACACCAGCATCTTGTTAGCTTTTGTTGCTGCTTTCCTGCACTGTGCTGAGTTGTTCATACTCCCCGTTATAAGTACCCCTAAGTCCTTTTCCTCCTCAGTGTATTCCAGCTGTACCCCCACCCAGCTTATAGCTCCTCCCCTGATTATTAGCTCAGAAGTGCAGAACCTTGGACTTTTTGGCATTAAACCCCAACTGCCATGCCTCCGACCACTCCTGTAGCTTGGTCAGGTCCTCCTGCAGCCCCATCCACCTCTCGTTGTTATCATCCACAGCTCCCATCTTTGTGTCATCCATGAAGAGACTGATCATAATCCAGACCCCAAGAGAGATATCCACTAGGAATATCCCTAATAACACCGGTCTGAAATCTGATCCCTGCGGCATCCTGCTCATCACATCCCTCAGCATTGAGAGCTCCCCCACTACCACCACCACCCTTTGCTGCCTTCCCTTCAGTCAATTGCTGATCCAATTAACCCTCTTTGTTCTCACCCTATATACTCCAGCTCCCCCCCCAAGCCTCCCATGCAGCATGGAATCAAAGGCCTTGCTAAAATCCAAATACAGAACATCCATCGCATGGCCTTTGCCAGTTCCCTTGTTACCCAGTTGTAGTACTCAATCGGGTTTGTCTGGCAGGATATTCCCAAGACAAACCCATGCTACTGGCTGTCCTGGAGCCCGTTGTTCTCTAAGAAGGTCACCAACCTCTCCTTTAGGATCATCTCCATGAGTTTTCCCACAATTGATGTGAGGCTCACTGGCCTCTAGTTGCCTGGTTTGTCCTTTGGTCTACTTTTGTGAATGGGTACCACATGGGCCATCCTCCAATCCTTTGGAATGCATCCTGTGTCCAAGGAGGTATTGAACAGGTCAGCCAGAGGTACTGCCAGGACCTCCACTAGTTCCTTGAGTACCCTAGGGTGAATACCATCTGGTCCCAGTGCCTTATCCCCCCTCAGAGCCCTTAATCCCTTCAGCACCATATCCACTCACTGTAATCCCTATATCTGTCACCCCTTTCCCCCTCCACTGTCCACTCCCCCCTCTCCCAGGTGATACCTTCCCCCCTTTCTCCTTCATGAACACAGAGCAGAAGTAATCATTACATACATTCCCTGGTGGTAGTGGTGCCCTTCCTTCGATCTCAACCCTGCTGTAAATGTTTATAGCCCTGATGGGAGTGGTTCATCTCCCCCTCACCACCCGAGATATACAAACAACCTCTCACTGGTGTCCAGTTGCTCCCCCACACCTACTCACCATATCCACATTGTTAGTGCTGTGGGTGCTTTCAGTGACCAGCACAGCCTTCTTCACACCTCCTTGGCCAACCACCATATGTACAGGCAGGGAATGTGCCTCTCATTTATATGACAGGGTACATCACACTGCCTTTAATTAAGAGGCATGCTCCCTGCCTATACATATGGTGGCCAGCTGAGGAGGTGTGAAGAGGGTAAGCCAGTTGCCATATGCACCCATGGCACCAACAATGTGGATATGGTGAGTGGGGGTGCCTGACGCTATGGGTGAACCACTGGAAACCAGGAAGGGGTTGTTTGGACATCCTGGATGGCAATTGGGGGGAACCCCTATGACCAGGGCTATAAACATTTATGTCAGGGCTGGGATCAGAGGGAGGTACGGCACCACTCTCACCAGGGAATGTATGTCAAATACAGGGTGGGAGATCAGAGGAGGGAGGGCACCACTACCACCAGTGAATTTATTTCACATTACGGGGCTGGGGATCAGGGCAGAGAGGGCACCACTATCACTAGGCAATGTATGTCAAACAGGGCTGGGATTGGGGAAGGGAAGTCACCACTACCACCACTGAATGTTTATCAAATACAAGGCTGGGGATTGGGAAAGGAAAGGCACCTTTAGCATGAGGGAATGTATTTCACATTATGGAGCTGGTGATCAGGGGAGGAAGGGTACCACCACTACCACCAGGGAATGTATGTCAGATATGGGGGTGGGGATTGGGTGAGGACACTACCATCACCAAGGAATGTATGTAAAATATGGGGCTGGGGATCAGAGAAGGGAGGGCACCACTAGCTCCAGGGAATGTTTGTCAAATATGAGGCTGGGGATCGGGGGAGGAATGGCACCATTAGCACCAGGGAATGTATTTGACATTAAGGGACTGGGGATCGAGGGAGGGAGGGTACCACTACCACCACAGAATGTATATCAAATACGGGAGTGGGGATCTGGGGATGGCACCACTACCACCAGGGAATGTACAGTATGTCAAATACAGGGCTGGGGATCGGGGGAGGAAGGGCACCACTGGCACCAAGCAATGTATTTCACATTACAGGGCTGGTGATTGGGGGGGGGAGAGACATCACTAGCTCCAGGGACATTATATTCTAAATAACAGGCCAGCAATCACTGGGGGGGTACCAGGGACCACAGAGGATTGTTGTGCTCCCCATTGGTCAACTGGCATGGTGGCTGCATTACCTCCGGCAGTCACTAGAGTTGCTCAGAGTTAATTCTGAGTTTTGCTGGGTGATATTTGTGCTTTGCAAAAGGACCGCGCTAAACTCTTTTGCTCAGCGCAATGCAGCTGAATGTTGGGTAGCGTGCATATTCATGGCCATGCCTCTCCCCTTGCTCACACTTACACTCATACATTATGTTTTGCATGGGTGCTAACCCTCTTTATGCATGCAACAGCCCATTTTGAATATTTTTTATTTTATTTAGTTGTTTAATATGGGGCTCCAGTGCAAACACCAGTTTGCATGAGCAAAGACACGTTAGCGCCCACACAAACCTTTGAATATCAGGCCCTAGCTGTTTTCTTTTTCACTATAAAAGATTCCAGGCATCTTCTTGTTTTGTTTGGTGGTAAAATGTTCTAGATCCACCATAAATGAGCATGTTATAACTGTTTTGAAATAGTTTTTTCTAAAAAAAAAAACACCATAGTTGGATTAGAAATAACATTATAAACCTGGCAAGGATTAGGTTTCATGAAAAAAAATCATGGTGTGCTACCATGAAAATATATAGAAAAGTAGATCTGATCGGTATTTTAATACTTTTATGTCTGATGTGTGTGCACATGCAGCAAACATTTTGTTAGGAGAGTGATTTTTGAGGTGTATGACACTGTCGGTCCAATGCAGAGTGGTCAGCAAGGGGCTAGTCAGTGTCATACCAATCATCAGCCAGGCTGATCATGACAGTGGTCTGGCTTGCTGGGTGGAAACTTTGTGTAGTTCAAAGGAGAGAGCTGACCCAATCACAGGTCAGTTCTTTGCTTTGATCTACAAAACTGCTATCCAGCAAGCTTTGTTGGATGTAGATACCTGTGATGATTGTAGAAAGTTTTGCGAGTTGTTGGGTGTTAAAAATGAACCCCTCCCCCCCAGCACACTCCCAAAGCATTCCACTGAGAGTTTAAAGCAGACTTTCTCAGTCAACAGTAAACCTTATGGGCATGGATGCACTAATCTTGTTATGCAAACTGCAATCTATTGGAGGCAGTATAGTGCAGTAGTTTAGGTTTCTGAACTGCAAACCTGGAGACCTGGATTTGAATCCCACAGCCTCAACTTGCATACTGTGTGACCCTATGCAAGTCATTTAACTTTCTCGTGTTTTCAGGTCACACCTGGAAACAAACTCTGGCTTAGTGTGCCTTTGCTGGTTAAACAATTTCCCCTTCCCTGTTTCAAAGATATCATGATATACTCCACATTTGGGCTGTTTAATTTTGAAATTGTCAGCACCAAGATAATGCTTTACTTTAACTGTATTGTATTTTGCTGGCCCTTAGCACTTGTGCTTCAAGGTGTTGCCTAATAATAAAAAAAATATCACATTTAGGTACAGTTTGCAGTGTCAGTGGCTCAGTAGGTAGCACACTCGCCTCTGAGGCCGGGAGATCAGAGGGCTGTGGGTTCAGTTCCCACATCTGGCACTTGGGTTAATATCCCAGTACTGACACTGTAGTGCAACATGAGAGGGGTGCTGCACTTCTGAGGTGCCGTCTTTCGGATGAGACATTAAACCAAGGCCCCATCTGCCTGGATTGGTGGTAGTTCAGGTGGATGTTAAAGATTCCATGGCACTTATCGAAAAGAGTAGGGGTACTTTATTGATTAGAATACACAACATCACAGAAGAAAAAAAAAAACAAAAACCAACAAAAATAAAGAAATGTGTCAACAATCTAAAACAGATAAAGGAAAAGAACTTCCATTAACAAAAAGAAATGTTTTTCCATAAATAAGTAACATAAGATCTAGAATATTGTTTCTCATCTAAACAGCGTATCATTTGTAAATCAGAGATAACAGCAGAAAGAATAGCTTCAAAATCCATATTAAACTGTTGTAACACAAAAGAACAATGAGCCTGCCACAGGTAATATTGAAAAAGTGCAAATAAAATATTCAGAGTACTCCTGTGATATTTATTCAGTCACTAAATATTCACCTAATACTAATGTGAAAAAGAAAGGGACTGTAAGTGAGGCATATTCCATCGTTGGGCTGCAAAGTCCCAAAACTTCTGAGTAAAAGGGCATTCCAGAAAAAAGTGCACCTGAGTTTCTTCAATATTGGTACAATCTGGTCTTAAACAGTATCTTTCAGAAACAGGTTTATACTTTAAATTGCCTCGTACTCCAAGTCTTCCATGAGCAGATATCCATACTATATCCCAAACTTTAAATAAAATCCTACCATCTGTCAATTTACTGAAAACATTTGTCATATTGGATGGGAATAAGAAGGAAAGAGTAAAATTATTTTCTGCACATCATACACAATATATGCATAAAAGGATTTTCTGTGTAATGATTGTATTTTCTGCAAAGGAATCTTCCATTGATGTAATTTTTTAAATGGAAATCCCATAATTTGGTATGTCATCTGATGATAGGACTCTTGGGGAAGAAGAGACCATTTAAAAAATATTTGTGCCAAATGGATTTGTTCCAAAATTGCCAAGTAAGTAGAGCTTGCAAAATAAAAGAAAAGGAGGAAAAAGAAAAATGGAATGAAAAAAAATAACAGGATTAATCATATTTAACCCTCCTTCTCGAATTTAAGGTAGGTATATTCGCTTTCACGGGTTCAATCTATTACGCCACAACATTTGAAAGAAAATGCTATAAAGTCTTGTTTCTAACGAAAGGGAGGTGGAAAAGATGACTGATGTAAAGAAATATGGGTAAAATAAATTTTTTATTATCACAACCCTTTTCTTCTTCCCAAATTTCCAATGTTTCCACTGATTTACTTTAGCTTCTCCTACCACTAGCTGTTTTTCCCAATTATAAGTTTCCATATTTTGTATTCCAAACCAGGCGCCTAGAATTTTTGAGGACCAGACACAGAGGAATATCATAACAGTATGTTAAATTTGGGCTATCTGACCTAGTTGTAGTACAAAACTTTTGGAAATATTTAGAAGGCACCAGAATATGCACTAAAAAGAAAAGTCTCTAAAGCCCTTCTTAAGAGAGAGAATCCGCTAAAATGAGGGTAACGTCATCTGCAAAGGCAGTGACCTTAACCTTTCTAGACCTATAGAGGAGCAAGTCCTGAAATGGATGGATCATAAATAATGCTTCTAATAATTGGGTCTAAAACAAAAGTATATAATAATGGACTCGGGACATCCCTGTCGGACACCGAGAAATTGGTATTTTCTTACCTAATAGGCCATTCACTATAGGAATAGAGACTCCATATGAGTAAAGTTTTGAAATCCACTGAATAAAAGTCTCAGGAACACCATAAGCGGACAATACAAAAAACAAGAAGGAATGACTGATCGCATCGAAAGCTTTAGATTGATCTAACGCAGCTATTAGTTCCGTAGAAGAAAAATTTGTTTGACAGGCCAATATATCTCTAAGAAGAAAGAGATTGTGCTGAATTTTTCTATTTTTTATTGCACAGGTTTGAGCCGGGTGAATCAAGAATCGGGCTACTTTTTCTAGTCTAGTATTCAATATTTTAGATAGAATCTTATAATCACTATTAAGTAGGCAAATTGGTCTCCAATTTGAAAATGATATTTTATCTCCTTTTTAAAAATAAAGTCATTAGGGACATTGTAAAAGTCTGGATAAGGAATTCCAGAAGATAAATAAGAATTAAACACACAGGGAAGAAAGTGACCCATATACTTTATACACTTTTTATAAAACTCATTAGGTATTCCATCTATACCTGGAGAGGACCCGAGCTTTAGATTTTTAATTACCTCAATTACTTCAGAAGAAGTAATTGGTGATCTTAAGGACTGAATCAAGTTACGAGGTAGTTGAGGAAGAGAAGAAAAAATTGTGTGGTGAAGAGAGTCTATAGAGAACACCTTGGGGGGTGAAAAATAATCCTGGATGTAGTGTTCTACCACCTGTAACATACCTATATCAGTGGTAATTAGGTCTTTATTATCATTAAGTAAGCCGGTCATAAGAGTATCTTTCAAATATGTTTTACATGCATGGAATGGGTCTGCCATGGGGGAATCCTTGTAGATAAAACGGAATTCTAAATCAAGAGATTTGGCCCTATTATACTGATAAGTTTTCATTTGTTGTTTAATATTTTAATTTGAGAAAGAAAAGAAATATGCTCTTTCGAGGAAGTGACATAAGTCTATACAGTTGATTCCTCAGAACTAGATATTTCCTATAATCATCCTGCACCTTAGTCTTACCCCAAGACTGAAATAAATGTTGAAGTTCTGTTTTAAATTGCCTCCACCGATCATATGGGGAGGGAAAGAGATCAAAAGTGGAGGATTTTGCGGCTAAAAATAATTCGAGTTTAGAGAAATGAACCGGATCCGAAAGGAAGGAAGTATTTAATCTCCAACGAGAAATACCTGAACTAAATCTGGGGGGAAAAAGCCTTAAAGATAAAGAACAAAATAAAATATGATGGTCAGAAAATTCTACCGGAACAGCAACACAAGATAGAACCTGAAAAAACCGTGAAATAAAAAACATATCAATCCGGGTAGCAAATGTGTGTCTATGATAAGTATTACCACCTGTAGCATGTAAACTACGAAAGACATCCAAAAGCCCAGCATCTGAGACAACCTCTAATAGTGTATGAGAATCACAATACACCTTTTTCCCTTGCAATCTGCGAAACTGAATATCAAGGGAGCAGTTAAAGTCCCCCCCCCAAACCAAATGTTTCCTTGTAAATAAGAATGGCTTTAGGTCTGAGAATAAGGAGATACGACCTGTTTTAGTTTGTGGACCGCATACATTAATAACTCGGAAAGAATAATCACCCCAAAAACAATCCAATATGAGCAATCTACCTGGTAACAAATCAGTTACCTTCCTGATTTTAAAGGAAGTGTTACCAAACAGTATGGCTACTCCATCTGCTAGTTCAGTACTATAAGACCAAAAGGAAAGGCACAAGTCCACAATCTTTTCAATCTTTTTCCTCCGAAATGGAAGATACCTTGTTTCTTGCAAAAGAATAATATCTAAATTTAAAGCCGTGAATATGCAAACACAGATATCTGCCTATGGAATGTTTTTAAACTGCAGACATTCAAAGAAGCAAATTTTATAGCAGCCATGATAATACTTATGAACTATGCTTCTGACTTACTTTTCTTTTCTTCCCTTTTTTCCCTTTCCTATCTTTGGCTAATTCAGTTGATTTGCTATCATCATCATCTGTTACAAGTTCTGAGAGGTGAGAGGCCTCAGATTCCATATCCGAGTCCCTTACTTCCTCCTGGAGGGGGAAAAGAAATTCTCAGTCACTACTGGACTGCTCTGGGCCTGTTTTGAGGAGGCTCTGGTGAACCTCCTGCTTTTAACAGTTTCGAAAGGAGGGGGCATGTTGGAGACCAGACTCTGACTATCTCCTAGCAGAGGGGGACCTGGAGTTACTACTCTGAGGCTCAGAAACCAACTTTTGTACTGGTTGATTAGTACTTGGTAATGGGGGAAGGGAGGGCCTTGCCGTGGGGAGGGAAGGAGGAGGGTTAACCCTTTCACCCGGGTATGCAGTTTAGCCTGAGCCTTGAGCAGGCTATCTTGGTCTAAACCATCAGAACAGTTATGTCTCGCCCACGGACACTGATGGAAGGCATGACCCATCTCCTCACAAGTTGCATTTAAAGATATTTGTGCATCTGTCCACAGAATGCCCAAAACCCCACAAAGAGGACATTTCAGCATATCACATACGCTACTTATATCGTTCTATCCCACATTTATAACAGGCCTTAGGTTGTCCTGCATAAAACATACTCCCTATCTTTTCCCAGAAAAAGCTATTTGGTAAATGAACCACTTCGAATTAGCTTGCAATAATTTTACTTTAAATTTCCACCCCCCTGTCCAGATGCCCTCAATATCCAAGAGAGCCTCAGGGGGCCCCAACACTTCACACTTGGCCTGCAGCCATCTATAAATATCACTGACATTCACTCCCTCGTTTCTGAACATAATGGTAACATATCTAATTAATGGCTTAGATAATGGAATAACAAAAAAAGGTAACCATATAGGATGATTTTTCTGGTGAGCATATTTGTCCCAAAATCTGTTCATAAGGGCAATGGATTGGAAGCTGATATCATAAGAGTCCTCTCCAGAAACATGAATCAGGGCATAGATGTCCTTGGCACAAAATCCATTTTGGACTTAAAAGATGGTTAAAATATAGTATCTATCGGGATGTTCTTGCAGGCCCCTCTATATCTCAAGCATTACAGCATTATGACGTGGGGCCTGCTCTAACTTTGCTTTAAATAAATCTGCCATAGTTGGTTTAACAGGATCACTTGAAGCTCGATAGTCATAGAGGTAACAGCCCCAGTAGCAAAGTCAGTCCCAGGCCTATCCCCATCTTCCCTCGACATAGATGGCTGAGGGAACACTGTAACCCAGGGGCAGTAGTCTTCTTACCTGAGAGGGGAGTCCATTCCAGGTCAGGCACTCAAGCTCCCGACTCAGTTCTTCTCCACCCGGCATCTAAAAGCGCCATCTCCTCTGACCAGGCTGTTTTCAGCTCCTGACTTCCTCCTTCCTGGAGCCCGAATTGCTGTCGCACCAGGAGCGTCGTGCGCGGTCCGTCACTTTGTGCGGTCCTCCCGGAAACTGTCTCCCGAGACACTAGTTCCTTCACTAGGCGTGACTCATGAAGATCTGCACCCTGAGAATCTCCGTCGCTAAAAGGGCTAATACTACTACTGGATTCCGGTAATAAAGGCACCGCTGAAGGCGCACAACTCTCGCTGTTTACTGCTGCTGGCGACTGGTGCAAAACAACTCCTGAGGTAGGCAACATCGTATTCAGTTCCAACAATGAATCTCCTATACCATTTTGCTGTGTAGGCTCCCCACCTCCTCCACCTCCTCCACCATCCTGACCTCGGGAACGGCTGCCATAACGGCCTCTGACGTCAGCAAGGACCCCCACCAGCCACTGACCAGCAGCCAGTAGGGGAATTTCCCTGGTGTCCTGGCCAAATTTCTCTCATTCACCGGGAATACCACCAACAGCTTAATCTGGTTCCAGGTTAGTTGACATTCATCTGTATCCCCCTCCCCCGGGTCGTGCCTGAAAATAGGCAGGATTTGTCTAGTGCACTTACCCGCTCAACAAAAACTAAATAAAATAAATAAATTAAATAAATACATCACCTGGTTTTCAGGGGGTGGCATCAACAGCAGCAACAAATTCTATAGCTATACTGTGTATGTTTATAAAACAGCAAAGGAAAAAGGAGACAGAATTTATGGACAGCAGTCATCTATGATGGTACATCCATATAGTTGGATGCACGGTCATAATACCATACAATCATTTGTGGCACTTGACAAAACTACAAAAAGCACTACATGTTCAAAACCCTAGCAGCCATATTTTTTTCTGCACATATCATGAAAAAATAACACGTATCCATGTATTTTAAGATGCCTTGTGAGGGATAAAATGAAACAGTTTCTGAGGGTTTCACAATACGCATTTACAGTAAATCTTTTTTAACACACATGTCCAGTATTTTCAACAAAAGGAAACTTTTTACTGTCCTGTTCAGCCTCAATCCCACTATCTCATAGGTATTTACTTTGTTCTTATTACAAATTAGACACTAGCCCTCAGGGGCATCATGCAGTCAGAAATTCTGGAGGGGCACAAAATCCAAACCCCTCTAGGGGGGTCTGGGGGCATGCCACCCCCCCCCCGGACAATTTTGAAAATTGAAGTCAAATGGTGCATTTTGGTGACTTTTAGCAGGCCTGATGTTACTATTCCACAGATGCAGGTCTGCCCTGAGATCATGCTTCATCAGGTGCGTGTGGCTCAGATTGCAAGGCCATGTTAAGAGGGGGGGCTTGGGAGTCCTCCACTTTAAAGAGTACTACTGGAGGCGCAGCTGGTGGGCCTGTGGGATCGGTGTAAATGATGTTGAATGCAAATAAAAATATATACTTTATGGAGAAAGCATTCACAGGGAAGACACCAAGGTAAAGTTAGCACCACCGCTCCCAACTACCAAATGCTCACTGGTTCCCACCACACAGCAACATGAAACCCGTAATCGTGGGCCCCACCACTCCAAACTGCACACTGGCCCCCACACAAAGCGGCATGAATCCAGCAATCTCAGGCTCCACTACTGCCAAATGCCCACCAGTCCCCCCATACAGCAGCATGATGCCAGCACCCTTGGCCCCACCACTCCTGACAGCCCCACTGGTGCCCCCAGCACAGCAGCAGCATGAAGCCAGCACTCTCAGACTCCACTGCTTCTGACTGCCCACTGCCCCCCACACACACACATAGTGGCATGAAGCCAGCAATCTTGGACCCCAACGCCTCTGAATGCCCACTGGTCACCCGCACACAGCAGCATGATGCCAGCACTCGGTCTCACCATGCCCAACCGTCAACTGGTCCCCCCTCACACTGCTGCATGAAACCAGCATTCTTGGGCCCCACTGCTCCTGACTTTCCACTGCCACCCCCCCAATACACACAGCAACATGAAGCCAGCATGCTCAGGACCCGATGCTCCCGAATGCACAGTAGTCCACCCACTCACCCACAGCAGCATGACTCCACACTCTGAAGCCCACTACTGCCACTGTCCACTGGTCTCCCACACAGCACCATGATGCCAGCATTCTCGAGCCCCCACTCCTGACTGCCACTGTCCCCCCTCCACGCACACAGCAACATGATGCCAGGACTCACAGGCCTGACCACTCCCAGCTGCCCGTGGGTCCCCCACAGAGCAGCATGATGCCAGAACTCTTGGGCCCCACCCCTCCCACTGCCCACTGGCCCCTCACACAGCAGCAGGATGCCATAAGTTCCAGGCCCCACCACTCCTGGCTGTCGACTGGTCCCCCACATACAGAAGAATGATGCCTGCACTCTTGGGCACCACTGCTCCTAAATGGTCACTAGTTCCCACCGCACTCACACTAGATGGGCCTGAATGTGGATAATTCCTAGTTTTTCCCCTCTGCAATCACCATTATTTTTCCTTTTCTTGTTTTTTTTTTTTTTAGTGACCAGAGTGAATACTGCTGCCTTAACCTACAAAGCATCCAAATGCTGTGTTCTGATTGTACTCACAGTATTTTCTGTTTGTTTTCAACCCCACTCCATGGTGGCTTGACACCAAGGCACATTCTGTGGTGGAAAAAAAATGTTCTGCCCCAGCTGGTGTAGACCTAACACTACAGAAAAAAAAACATATGTAGTGGGGCCGTGAGTGCCAGCTGTTCCATCTCCCCCAACCAGCAGAGACTGGATCCAACCCCATTGAGAAGCTTTTTAACGTATACTTTGTGTGAAGGGCAGCTAAAAAAAAAAAAAAACCTGTACTGTAAAATAGAGCTCCTAGCCAATCTATGGGAAGGGGCCCTAGAATGCTGAAACTGATGCAATTAGATATGAAGTGATCAAGTGAACTTGTAATAGATAAAACAAAAAACCCAAGATTAAATGACAGGATCAAGGCATTCAGTTTAACCCCTAAGCCCCTGCGAGATAAACCATTTAATGCAAGAGCTTGCTGGATGCAAAATGCAGAGGAGAAATTGTAATGACATACTGTACACCACGAGTACAGACAGCTGATAGCCAGGGCATGGCAGATAGCAGGTACTGTACTACAGTACCGGAGGCTGGGTCTGGGATGGTAGCTCTGCATGGTGGGTAGGAGTGCAGGTATCTGGGTTAGGCATCATTTTGACTGTGTGGACATGAAAGTGGTTTTGATTTCCCTTAGAAAAATAATAAATGCTACTGCAAGCACCTTGTAGTGCAATCAGACCAGCTCTGTACCGGCAGAATCAGAAGATTACTTCAAGTACCAGCAAGACTCAGTGCCTTAGGACAGCCAATCTGACAGGGGAAAGCATGAACTTAGGAGACATTTTTATTCGAATCTTGATGGTGAGCAGAGATGGCGAGATACTTACTGTTGCCTGCCTCCCTACCTGCCTCAGCACCACCAGACTGGGAACTTTAATCCTGTAGCTTGGTTCAGGAATGAAAGGAAACAAAAAGAAAAATGTGTAGCTTGATGTTTTTGCCAGACTAACACTGATGGTGAAAAAAAAAACTATATGGTTACTCATAAACACTGCTGCTTTAATTCTACAGAAAAGTTGCATCTGCCAGTGATGGCAGACTGTTCCCCCTTCTACAAATCTGACATTTATTCCTCATAAACATTTCAAAATTTAAGCACTAATTGGGGCCTATCTTTGAAAAGGGCTTCTTCCAATCTGTGCCTTATGTGCAGATCTACAGTTTAGTAAAGACATTGTACTTTGCCACAGTGGCAAAAGGAAGCCATGTATACTGTGGTCCTTTACACAGTTATAGACTTCTGCTGATAGGATGAGCTCTTAAGGTACACTGAATACCCTTTTTAATGGAGAGAATGCATAAGCATAATGTTATATTAACAAAACTTCGCGATCAGAAGATCGTGGCATTTCTCACTCACTGCCAAAGGTGGAGGAGCCAAAGGTCAGCAGACCTCTCACTTTTTAGCAAGGGGGGGTCGATCAATGCCTTTTGACAACCCCTTCCCCAAAAAAATTCAATCAGTGGAGCAGTATTAAGAGAATGATGCTGGTGTACACAGTCATCGAGGACAAAAGGAAACCAGCTTTTAAACTTTTTTATACTGGAGAATCCAGACAACAAATTGTTCTTGTGTCCTGGGCAGAGGTGCGACCCTGGGGCAGCGGCACTTTTACATCCAATTGTCTATACAGTTCTGAGCTGTAATGTGAGCCTGCCCCACAACTTTCCGGTATGCTCCACCAGTACTGATCACTACTTACCATCGACGAGTCATGACCCCACTTGTACAGTCCCCAGTGCTTACCAAATGGATTTCTATGTGGAGAAAGGAGAATAGTCTTTACTGGGACACGTCCGGCATTTTCTTATTTAAAAAATGAATCCGTAGCCCAGTGTTCTTATTAGATAATAAATAAATAAGCATGAAGCAGCTGAGTATGTAGCGGGCACAGAACTCAAGGGGAAAAGACTTCTACTAGCAAAGGAAGCCTACCTTATAGTTTAAGTGAGCTAATAGCCACCAAGAGAGATGCCAGCATGGGGAGGTCGGACTCTGAGAGGGCTTAACAATTTTGGAGTTTGGTAGCTCTCCAACATAGAACACAGCTTAACAGTAATAATTATTTTCTAATACAGAAGAGCTCAGCAGGCAGCAGCACTTTAGTTCTGCAGACAGTCACAGATCAGACAGCAACTTGCAGGGTGGGGGGACTGTGGATTATTTACTTGTCTTTGTTATCAATTTTAAGTACAGAATTTAGTTCACATCACCACCAGCACCCCATGCACCTAGATGCTAGACCGCCCCCAGCTGCTGTCTCATCTGTGACTATCTACATGCTGAACTAAATGTGTTGCTGCTGCCATCTGAGTTCTTCTTTATTAGAAATGGATTATTACTGTTAAGTTAAGTTGGGTTCCATATTGGAGCTGAAAGGCTTTCAAACTACACAATTTTAAGCCCACTCCACTCAAGAGTCCGATCCCCCATGCTGGCGTCCCTCTTGATGGCTATTAGCTGCCGAACAATAATTGAACTGCAACATACCTCCACAGGCTGGCTGTTCAAAACATCTCAGTCCTCGCTCTCACTGACAATGGACCGGCGCTACCACTGTGCTGTGACTCCGACCTAGCTGCTACTAGCTTGCTGCTGAGCTGCTTTTTTGGTGAACTGCAGGAGATGGCAGCTCTATCGGGTTCCAGAGTCTGGCTAAAATCACTGGTTGCAGCAGTCGGCAGTGCGCTGTTCTCTTTTGAATGAACAGCAGCTTCTAGAATGATTTTTCTCTCCGATGCTCCAGGAGGAGTGCCAGAGATCCTGCTTTTACGAGCCAGCAGCAGACTTGGGGGGGGGACCTAAAAGTTAAAGTCCGCAGGGGATGGAGGTGTGATTTCAGCCACGAACCGAGCAGAGCCCAGTGATTGGTTGGAAGGGCTTACACGTCATCACCTGTGATGTAAACAAGCTCAGTCTGTGCAGCAACAACAGGGGAACTCCAGGAAGAAGCGTTCAAACATGGCATGGACCACATGGCTCTGTGAAAACGGGACTTTGGCAAGGTGGTTCGGGACAGTGGGAGGAATGGCATAAATCCGTGATTTCACAGAAAAATCGGGACGGTTGAGAGGTATGCATTTCACCAAGGAGGGTTGTGATGAACAAGGGAGGCAACCATTAGGATGAGCATTTGGGGAATTTGGAAGATGAAAGAACATTACTTTAGTTTTCTTGGCGTTCTGTAGGAGTGGCGTACCCTGGCTGTAGGGAATCTCATCCTGCTGCTGCTACTACTGTTGCTGCCTCTAGCCCCTGAGAATGTGGACTGTCACCTGGGTGACTGGAGCAGAGCAAAGGAATGAGTGCAGGATCCTTGGTAGGGTTGCCACCTTTGGATGAGGTAAAAACTGGATGCTAAACCACACCCAAACTCTACCTCTGGCTCCACGCCCTTTTTATGACTGGCAAGTATATTGCTCCTCCTCCAAAGCCATTTGTAATGTTGGAATAGACATTACTAGTGACAGGAAATCATTTTTATACTGTTATTTATTCAGATATTTATTTTCATTCTTTAGCAACCAGGTTAACTCCTACAGGCCAATAGCCTATTTTACAGGAGTGACCCAGGAGCACAGGAAGGTTAAGTGACTTGCTCAGGGTCACACAGTATATAAGTGGAGGTTGTGGGAATCAAACTCAGGTCTGTTGAATGTGCTAAGCTCATCCACTGCTTATTGCTCAGCCCTCTGTTAAACACTCCAATTTTCCTTTCCATGTCAGTCAGGTATTCTGATGCTTTGACCAATTTTTGCTAACTTAATTTTCAATGCTTGTGGTACCCTTAATACTGCACTGTGTCCACCTTTACCTCAGCAGCTACTGCTGTTTCTTTTCATATTTCTAAGGCATTCCAAAATTTCAGATACACCATTTCATGCTGTTTATCTGAATGACCTGTAAAAGTGTAACTAATATCATGGAATGTTCAGGTAATACAAAATATTTAGAGCAAATG
This sequence comes from Neoceratodus forsteri, assembly GCA_016271365.2. Lineage (NCBI taxonomy): Eukaryota > Metazoa > Chordata > Ceratodontiformes > Ceratodontidae > Neoceratodus > Neoceratodus forsteri. The sequence goes on along the minus strand of CM057458.1, from coordinate 981,049,943 downwards.
TGGTGATAAAGGCAATAAAAGTTAGATGATTAATTTAATACAAAATGGGTCAAAATATACTAGACTATATGGCAAACAAAAAGAAATGCATGACAGCACATAAAGATGTAAAAAATGTAAGACCATACTTAAAATGTAGAGTTGAAAAGATTAGGTTAATTTACTGCTAATTATCTTAATGGCCATACTTTACACCTCTCAGACAGTCTGGTTTTACAAACAAAGGCAGGTCTGAATGACTGTGACATCAGAACTCCTTTGTAACCTGGATATGCAATGCAGCCAAAACAGTGAATGATTTGGTACATCAGTTTTAAGAGTATATGAACACACAAAATGACCTAAAAAATGGACTGCATTTAATCAAAACTGGATGACCAGATAAGGACCACTAAAAACTGGATTATCTGGTCAAAAACTGGATAGGTGGCAACCCTAATCCTTGGTGTCATTCATATATACATTTCCAGATGCACTTAGCATTCACAGCTCCACTGACATTGATGAAAGAGCATGAGGTGGTGCTTCCAAATGGAACTTCCCTTATCTGTCACTCTTGCTGACCAGAACATTAATGCAAACATGCAGGACTCACAAGGGAGCATAAAAGAATGCTTTAAGGACAGAAGCCCTATTAAATAAGGACTTTGGAAGCAGTGTCTCTGTAGACTACAGGGGACAGTTGTCTTAGTGACCTCTGACCACTATGATGTGGCAGCAAGATTAGAGGGTGGCAGCTCAGTTAATCAGTCTCTTGAAGACTACAAGTGAGCCAGAGAAGGTTCATGGGACACTGCAAGACCTCATTTATTCACTCTGGAGTCAGGCCACCGGTCAGCCATTGAGGAGCAGCGAGGCAGACCCTCCCCAGTTATTGACAGGAGGATATGTTCAGTTGGCAGATCATCTGCTCATTCTTCTACTCAGGAAACTGATGGCACTAGGAAATTGTCAGCACCAGCAGTCTGCCAGCAGCAGAAGGAAAAAGCAGACCTGCCATCTGTCAGCATGAGAGAGCAGCTGCACAGAAGGCTTTGAGGGAGTTTTGCACTTATATGTTCAGAAGACTGCTGCTCACAGAAAGGAGAGAATGAGACATTGCCATCTGTGGCTGAAGTCACTAGTCTGCTTGGGTTAGCTGCCTTGTAGCTGAGCTTCAGTACTAATTCTGAGATGATTTCCCTGATTAGACCTGAGAAGTCTACAACTGTGATAGAGCCAGAAAGGCCTGGAAGTCGCCACACCATCACCATAGATGTGTGATCGACTACAAGTGTGGGTGTTACCTTAAGGTTCTGACTGCAGTAGGTAAGGTGACAGAGCCAGGGATTACCTTAACCACCATAAGAGAGTGACAGTGAGAGCACAGCTGATTTGTGGAGGTGCCAGAGAGAGAGAGAGAGAGAGAGAGAGAGAGAGTTTAGTTTAGTTTATTAGTCTAGGAATTAATACCTTTGAGCCAGAGCTCTTTTACAAAGGTTCCACGTCACAAAGAACATTCACAAAGCACGATACACATTACAGGTAAAACCAGACAGGAAAGTTACATCATAAATTTGCTATTAACAGTTTAAGGCAGTAACATTTTTAAGTTTCATAGAAAAACAAGCTATAACAGGTTCAAGCGAGTAGACAATTTCGAGGTTAAGGAAACTTCCAGGAAGAGGGTGATCATTAGGCGCCAAAAGGAGGCTAGAGAGGAGGGAAAGGTGGTGAGTGGGAGAGTAAGTGAGAGGGGACAGGAAAAAAGGGGGGGAGTGAGTTTGGGTGGGAGACAGGAAGTAGTAGAGGTACCAGAGGGTTCATTAGTCAGGGAGGAAGAGGCCTCAGATGTGAGGATGGACATGAGGAGTAGTAGTCTTTATCTAGCGCAATCACAGTTGCTAGTGGTGGTGAGGTGGGCATAGAGCATGGCTTTGAAAGCTTCATGCGAGGTTGAGGATAGAGTAGGTGGACTAAGTGCATTGAACCATGTCGGGGCCCTGTATGCGAAAGATCTTTGTCCCTGTGCAGTCCGGCATCTCGGAACTAGGAAAGGTTGGCGTTCAGATCTGGTGGAGGGTCGTGAGCCAGGATTCAGTCAGAGTAGGTTTTGAATACATAATGGAGTCAGTCCCAAGATAGATTTTTTTGCCATTGTGCAGGTGAGATAAATAAGACATTTGATAGGTTCAACCAGCCTGATTCATAGTACAGATCACACATGTGAGTCAGTCTTTGAGCCCCCGTGAGGAGCTGGCAGGCCTTATTTAGAGTGATTGAGATCAGCCTTAGAGCAGTGGAGGTAGCTGAGCCATAAATAATAAGGCCATAGTCAATGATTGAGATTATGGAACTCTGTATAGCTATTCTCAATGCCGCTTGATTTAGAAATTGACGGTTTACAGAATAGTATTCCAAGGCGTTGGTTCACTGTTTTAGCAGTGTTGTCAATGTGGGTTGCAAGGTGAGCCCTTGGTCAAAAGTGATGCCAAGGTATTTGAAAGTATTTACTTGGTCCAGTGTAATTCCATAGAGGTTTGTATGGTGAGTGGAGTAAGCCTATTTTTGTTTTGGTGATTGGAGAAGAGCATGGCTTTTGTTTTATTGTGGTTTAGCACAAGTTTACTATCCAGGAACCACCTTTCAACACTAGAAAGCAAGTTGCAGGCTTTTTCGTGGGAGTTTGGATCCTTGTGGGAAGAAGATTACAGCATCATCAGCGTATAAGATTATTTTCTCCTGGCAGATATCTGGGAGGAGTTAAGGAACAGGCTAAAGAGGAGGCGGTCCAAGAATTGATCCCTGTGGTACACCGAGAGAACTGGTTTGAAGTCGGAGAGTTCATTAGAGATTTTACAGCCTGTGACCGATTGGACAGGTAACTTTTACCCAAGCACAAGGACCTTGGCCAGGCCTAGGCTAGAAAGTAGGGAGGTAAGTAGGCCATGATGGACTGTGTCAAGCTTTTGTAAGATCGATAAAGACTGCACCTGTTTGGCACCCTTTGTCCAGGGCTGAGTGGACTTCTCCAGAGAAATCAAGTAAGGCTGTTGTTGTACTATGTCCTTTCCTAAAGCCGTGCTGTTGATTACAGAGTAGATTGTATTTGTCCAGGTAATCAGAGTTGGTCTGCCACTATTCGTTCAAGTGCTTTGGAGAGGGAAGGGAGTATTGATATTGGTCGATAGTTTCCTGTTGAGGTTTTGTCCCCCCCTTTGTGCACTGGCTTAACTATAGCAGATTTCCATTTGTTGGGAAATTGACTTTGCAAAGTGACAGATTAGAATTTTGCAAGGGGGTGAATTACTTCATCCAGGGTGAGAGATAGGATTTTTAGATCTAGCGTGTCACTACTTGTTCTGGATTTGGAGCAGGCCTTTCTTATGTACTTGTGTGCTTCGTGCACTTTGATTTTCTTGAAGTAAAATTGTGGTTTGTCACGAGGGGTGTTTTGTGATACTAGGCTAGGCACAGGTAAGTCCGAGAAGAAATCTGGGAGGAGGACCCCACTAAGGTCTGTGAATGTCTTATTAAGTGCATCTGCAATAGACTTTGGGTCAAGAGTGGTGGATCCATCAACTTTCATAATGGTAGGTGACGATTTTGATTGTTTACCCATTATGTTTCGGATGTTGTCCCAAAAGCTCTTCCATCACCCCAGGTGGATTCAAGGGCATTTTTGAAATAGGCGCTCTTCATTTGCCTAATTTGTGAGGTACATCTATTTCGTGCCTGCTTGTATTTTAGGGTATCATGAGGTGAGCCTGTGTCTCTGGCAACTGCCCAGAGGTGGTCCCGAACCTTGAGCTCGGCAAGTAGTTTGGCAGTAATCCATGGATTTGATAGCGCTTTGATTTTTCATTTTTTTACTGGGGCGTATAAGTTGCATGCAGAGTTGAAAGATTTAATGAAGTATTCTAGTGCGGTATTAATGTCAGTTGATTCAAGGATTGGCGTCCAGTCCTGTTGTAGGAGATGGGTTTTCAACTTGATAAGATTCCCATAAGGCAATACTCTGCTTGTTATAACTTTGGGGGGTGGCTTGAGAAATTTATTAGACCAGGTACAGGACACTGGGAGTGGTCACTGAGGAGTCAGGAGGACTTTAATGTTTTTATCCGGTCAGGGTGATTTGTGAGAACCCAGTCAATAAGGGTGCTTGTACCAGTTTTGTAATTTTTCCGGTGGGGAGGTTACCATCTGAGTCAGGTTTGCTGCTAGGATGTCATCTTTGTAAGAGCCAGTGTCAGAGGCGAGCCAGTTTATGTTGAAATCCCGAGGAGGAGGAGGAGGAGCTCATTTCAGAGGGCTGCAGACTAACAAAATCAAGTACAGACTTAATACTGGCACAGTGGTCTTTTGGAGGGATATAGACTACGGCCACTGTGAGAACTTTGTTTTGTGCACAAGAAGCAGTTTGATAGGGAGGAGTTGCATCTGCGTGTTGTGGGGTGAAGCTGCCGCATTGACAGGAGAGGTTGTCCTTTATGTAGATAGCACAGCCCCCACCTTTCTTGCTTGCCCGGTTGAGTCTGAAAAGATTGTAGCCTTCAAGCGAGACCGCATGATCCGGGGTGCTGGGAGATAGCCAGGTTTCCACAATGGCTAGTATATCAGGGTTTTTTTGTCCAGCGAGAGTTTGAAGAGATGCCAATTTGGGAAGGAGGCTGCAGATATTTAGAGTGATAATGGAGAGACCACTACCAACTTTCCCTGTTTTTGTCGGCTTCAGTGCAACAGGACCAGGGTTTGGGTGTATCCCACCAGATATTAAAAGTGGGAGGGCAGGAGTTTCCAGCGATGCCATTAGTAATTCATAATAGGTTGGAGTGAGTTTCTGCTTGTACTTTTAAGATGCTTGGATTGTCTTCTGGAGTCCCAGTAGAGGGTGATCGTTAGTGAGTTATAATGATGTGGCAGTTTCCAATTAGGAAATATGGCTCTTTGCACCCAGTATTAATTGGGTGATGTTTGTTTAAGACTTCCAGAGTAAAAGCCATGGTACGATGTTTCGGGTAGTAGTATAGAAAGGTGAGAGTAGGTGGAGGGGTAGGGTAAGCGGAGGGGGGAAGTTGGCATAAAGGGAAAAGGAGGGTGAGGGTGAGCAGGAACAGGTGGTGGGGACTAAGCCAAAGCATTTTTTTAGCGAGGCAGGAGAGAGACGAGAAGTAGTGTGGGCTAGGCAGTCGGGGGGGGGTGGCGAGCAATAGGAGGGTGATGGGGTACAGATTTTAGTGGGCTAAGGTGGATAGCTAAGCACTATGGCGAAGTACAGAGAAAAATGAAAAAAAAAGACTGGGAGGGTTTGGTGCCAGAGGGTTTAAAAGAAGTACTATAGTACTGTTGAGATCCAGGATCACATAATATGTTAAAGTTCCTGAAAGGTGATAAACTGTGGCCTGGGCATATGCAATATGTAAAATCCTTTTGTCTATATGTTTCCTTTGTTCTTCAAAGTCCTCAGAGATAAGTACAGTACCTTGGGAGTAGGTCAGACAGTAGGCATATGCAATGTGTGAAATCCTTTGTCTGTATGTTTCCTTTGATCTTCAAAGTCCTCAGAGACAAGTACAATACCTTTGGAAAAGGTCAGACAAAATGTTGATTCAGTCACAAAATGTGTTAAAATTCCTTTGTTCTTTAAAGTCCACAAGTGCAGTTGCTTTAAGAGTGGTCAGATGAGAATGTTGAAAATGTTGATTCAGTTGCAGGACCCAGCATCACCATGTTTGTAAGACTAGTTGTAAGGCATATGCTTCCTTGGGGATGCTTCAAGAAAGATGATTTAAAATTAAAAAGCTGATACCTGATGATGGCGATTTGCAGAAATTCAGTCCAGGAGACTTTCACCAATGTTGTGTGCAAGAATGGCACAGGTATTCCCAGCAGAAAAACATGTAAATAAACAAAAAACTAACCTACAGACACAGACAAGCACAAACAGCCACCCACACAGCCACAGAGAGAGAGAGAGCAGTCAGCTGTACACCATCACCGCAGTGACTCCCCAACTGCAAAGACCACCACAGCACCAGAAATTGGGCAAAATCCGCCCATCACTGTGGTGGTCCATGCAGCGATCAGGACTGCTTCGCTGGGTGTTTGCTCCCCTCAGTTCAACTCTGACTTGGAGTTAGATCCTAGAGACCCAGTGGTGTGGGAGTAGAGGGGGCACAGCACCACGATTGTATGCGCCGACATCCCATGGCTACAATGCCAACAGACAGCATTGTAGCTGTCGTGGTAGGGGATGTCGGCGCTAGCGCTGTTGAAGCGCTATAGGTAAACCGCAGTCAGCAGAGAAGAGCTGAGGGAGCTAGTAGGGATGTGCTAGAGAACTATAGGACAGAGCTGGTAAAGCCAGACAGAATTGCAGAGACCAAGTAAAGACTTCTGAACTAGAGGTTAACCATGAGTACCACAACAGGGTATGTGGGTTCTGCAATATATATCCTTTATAGTTAGATAGGACCACAGAGTCGGGCATTTAGGGGGCTAGGTCAGCCAGATTTACAAATACTGTTTGTAATTATTATTCTACAGCTTGCCAAAGCTGGCCACCACAGTAGTGTCACTATCAGGCCTGCCTCATTTCCACACCCAGGTACACAGAATTCACTGGGAGCTACCCAAGGACTTGTGGTAACAGCACTGATACTAGAGGGGATTGGCGTAGTGGTCCCACCATACAGTCGGGTGGGCACTACCTTGGTTAGGGATAGTATGTTAGACCTGTTCGCTAGCAGTACCTATTATATCCAGAGTCAGATCTTGTCTCCCTAATAATTCCATTGTTAGGGAGTCAAGAAAATTAGGGTTGCCACCTGTCAGTTTTTTTTCCCTGGTGATCAGGGTCCCTAGCAGGTCATCTGTTTTTGATCTGTGATAGTCAGGTTTTTTAGCCATTTTGAGTGCTTACATACCTGAGAACCAGATTTAGTCATACTGTATCATTCATTATTCTAACCCCAGGAATACTGCAAATATTCATAACTCTTGCGGTGACCCTTTAAGATAGAACTGCCCAGAGAGATAGAACATATGCAAATGATGGAATCTTTTGCATGTGCCACTTTTTCAAATGCTGCCTTCTACTAACTGCCTATATTTTAAATCCTTCAGATTTCTGTCTCCGCCTGTCAAGACTAAATGCTCACAGTTTCCCTTATCATCATCTCATTGTCATGTGAAGAATGTATAAAATACATATAAGTATATTGTTTCATTCATTTGCTGCCTTTTACTTTTTGTAAATTTGCATTAAACTGCAGTTTTAGTGTTAAACAGTTGCTGTTCTCGATTTCTCTCAGTTCGGTATAACTGCAAGGGAACCAGGATTTTGTTTTGATAGTTGGAGTTTTCTGACTAATAAACACTGTTAACTTACTTTATTTTGTTTTAAATTTGTTTATTTTAGTAACCTCTAATTGCGGTTACAGAGCCGATAACCTGGTTCATTCTCACTCAGTTCCTGGTTCCGATCAGTTCATCCATTGGTTCTGGAACTGACTGCACCTCCCTCTCTCAATTTCAAAGTTTGCTGTTATCTCACCTAACCGCTCCACCTTGCTCCTGCTTCTGTTGACTCCTAACCCGTTTACTCCTTGCACATTTCTCCTAGCAAAACTTTCCACTCTATCTCCTGCTCAAGACAAAAAAAATGTAAATGATGTCTGTATGTACGTAAGGTTTTGTTGACTGTGCTTTAAATTGCTTATTTTGCATAACTGAATGTAACTGATATACTCTTTTACTGTATGACTACTCCTTGTCTAATTTCTTGTATCAATGAATGCACTGTCAAGGTACTGCACTTCCTGGGTCATCCCTGAAAAAGGGACTGTCTTGTCTCAGAGGGCCTACCAGGTTACCAAAATTCAATAAATAAATAAAACAAACAATTTAACGATTATTTAACGATTTGTAATTTTATCGGTTTTCCCTTTAAAATGTTAGAAAAAACTAAAAGAAAAACTGGTCAACCCAGGTTTAAACCTTTTTCTGAGTGTGGGGAAGTATTTGCCAAGGCAGACAAACATACTTTATGTGTTCTGAGTAAAGTTCCTTAAGAACAAATAAAAGGAAAAAGGGTGACTCTTTAAAGTATCATCTCAGGGGAGAGCACCTATACTTCAGAGCTACAATTATTTCTAAAAAAGCAGTACTGATAAGTATTGCAAAGTGAGATCAGCACTGAAAAGTGATGTGTAGTAACATATATAAAAAGAGTGGCAGTAAACACTTGTTTTGCAAAACAACAATCCAATTTTATTAAATGCACATCACACACACATAGATGAGACTGAAAACAACGCTTGGACAAACCAGTCTCACCCACAGTAAAGGAAATGTTTTCAAACTGGCGTCTTGCAAAAATGGGCCACTTGCTGCAAATTTGCACACTTTTTTTTCCTCCGTTTCTCTGTTGCTTCTGCTCAGCAAAGAATCCACTCAGTCAAGGCACCTCGACTCTTAGAGCTGATAAACCACACACTGGAGCACTCACAGAAAAAGAGAAAAGATTAAGCCGTGTCACAGCCTAAAGCTCAGCATGGAACACCATGACCGACGCTGAAAAAACACTTCTTGGTAATGCTTACGTATCGACCTCTCTCTCAGGTCATCCTCAGAGTGTGCTACCTATGAGAATCCTTAGTTCTTTCAAAGGGACTCTCTTAAAGCAATACCAGCAGGAATCAGCATTGGTTAAAACATAGAGGGATGGGGGGGAGAGAAAGGAGATTGAAAATTCACAACCATCATATAGACGAAGTGCAACTTGCTCATTCCTAAACACATATTTAGCCACTTCTATTAAATACCATCAGCATATGTGCAAAAGTGCAAAATATATAATCAATGTGTAAAAGTGCAAAACACATTAAAATACATATAAATGACTATATCTCATAGCACCAGTTACCAAACCATCAGATGTGTCATTCACCTATAATGTAATCTAAGGAAGGCAGAGCCAGACAAGTCATGCATCCCTGTGTGGACAGAGCATGACAAGTCACATCCACACAAAATCCAGAAAAAACATGTAAGAAACAATAGAGCCAGAAAAGGCAAGCCCTTCGTTAAAAGGGACTTACTGCAATGCTATCCAAAAAAACAGCTGGTATATGTATATCATAGGAGGCAGAGCCAGAAAGTCATACTCTCCTGAAGAAGCAGAGCATGTCAGAGTCATACCACTATTCATAATGCAGCTGATACACAAAGAAGGTGCAAAGGGCAGCTAGTATGGGTATGTCACAGGAGGCAGAGCCGGAAAGTCATACACTCCTGAAGAGGCAGAGCATGTCGAAGTCATACCTCTATCCATAATACAGCTGAAACAAATTTTTTTTCTCTGCTTAAGGAAAAAAGTTGTTTTTTTTATTTTGTTTTAAAAGTATTAAGAAGATGGTAGAATATGGGTAGGGAGCTTTCCAAGATGTTAAATCATTTATTATAGCTCGACCACAGTATATTACCGTTCAAGCCTATGGAAATTAAACTATTCAAATGATGAATCCAACACGCTTCTCTTTGTAACAACTTGGTCCCTAAGTCACCACTCTGAATTCCTAATTCCACTTTTTCCAAGCTGGCAAATCTCATTGAAGCAGGTGACCCATGTCTTGCTTCATGGCAATGTATTGCCATTGCATAGTCCATATTTAAATTGCGTATTGCTCCTTTATGCTCACCGATTTTTTGCTTAAGCGGCCTTTTTATTTTGCCCACATATGACATGTCACCTGGGGTAGAGTACCGGTGTTTTTGCTAGCTTTTATGAATCTTTGTATGGGCAGGAGGAGATGCTGGACTTTGTGTCTAAAGCCACTAAATGCTCTGAAAATGTGGTTCTCCGGTCCATCTCTCCTTCCTGTGCAGAACAGCTAGATAAATGTGTAGCTATGGAGGAATTGCCAGCTCGAATAGCAAACCTTAAAACTGGAAAATCCTCAGGGCAGGATGGTCTTATATCAGAATTTTATAAGGCTTTTGCAGATCTTCTCCTGTCAGCAATGCTACTAGTTTGTCAAGAAGTGATGGAGGGAGGAAGCACTCCGGTATCTTGGAACCCGGCACTTATTTCAGTACTACATAAAGAGGGAAAGGATCCCCTAGAAATGGAATCCTACCACCCCATCTCATTGCTCAATGTAGACCTTAAGCTGTTCATGGGCTTGCTCATAGTGAAGCTTCAGGGGGTGGTCCACCAAGTAATACTTGAAGACCAAACTGAATTTATTTCTGGCCAGTATCTCATCAACAATATTTGGAGACTATTAAATATTATTTTAGCCTCCCAGACCCCAAAACCTTTCAAACAGCCATATCCATGGATGCAGAGGAAGCATTTGATAGGATGAATTGGGAATGTTTTAAAGCATCCATGGAAAAAATGCAATTTGGCCCCAAATTTATTCAGGCAATCTTTCCATTATACAGGAGCCCAGTAGCCCAAGTCTGAATGAACGGAATCAGCTCTGAACCCTTTTCTCTTGGTAGGGGAACCAGAAAAAGATGCCCTCTGTCCCCTTTACTGTTTGCCCTGTACTTGGAACCACTGGCGGCTAAGGTGCAGCAGAATACAGAGATAAAGAGCATTACTGTGGGACGAACAGAGCAAAAGCTATCCCTAGACACAGGTGACTCTATATTCTTTCTAGCCACTCCAGAGACATTGCTGCCATCCCTAATACAATTATTGCAGGCCTTTGGACAGCTTTCGGGTTATAAAATTAACTTTTTCAAATCTGAAGCCTTGTTCCTTAGCGGGCACTGCTTAAGCCTATTCAGAAGTGCGCTCCCCTTTCATTGAGCTCCCGGGGACAGGATAAGGTACTTGGTCATACACATTTCTCTGACCTCTCCAAGTTATTCTCCCTGAATTATGAATGATCATGGGAAAAAGTGGAACGGGATTTAGCTAGGTGGCACCTTCTACCACTCACCTTGGTGGGGAGCGTGGATGTCATTAAAATGAATGTGTTGACTAGATTTCTGTTTTTGTTTCAATCCCTCCCCATAAAGCTTCAATTGGCCTTCAGGAATAAACTCAATAAAGGTATACAGAGATTTATCTGGAACAATAATAAGCCCAGAATAACCAAAGAAGGAGGGAGGACTGGCCCTTCCAGACTTTACTAATTGTTATCTGGCGGTCCAACGTTCCTCTGTCCTTACCTGGGCTGAACAAAGAACTTCTTCCCTGTGGTAACAAATGGAGGAAGCTGCTCTAGGTGAGCACCCTCTGTTTGTTTTAGCTCCCACGATGACCCCTCCTGAGTACATACAAATGATTAAAAATAGGTGGGTTAAACATGGTCTTTATATATTTACTAAGATCTTGAAATTGTCAGCAACCCCTGTAGGCCTGGGCCCACTTGCACACATTAGATACGAGGCAGAGTTTTTCCCACCAGCTTTTGATTTAGGTTATGCTAGATGGGAGGCTCATGGGTTAACACGCTTCACACAACTTATAGAGAATAGATTATGCATTACATTTCAAAGAGCCAAAGAAAACTTTTATTGGTCAAATGCTGAATTTTATGGTACATGCAGGTGAGGCATTTCATTAATCAAGAGGAACATTTGTTACAGCTCACGAGGCCACTTTCAAAATGGGAGCCCTTCCTGTACAGTACCGTTAGAATTGCAACCCAAGGAAAGTATATATCAGAGATATGCAGGTTACTTTCTAGTGGCGGAGCAGACCCCATGCGCTCACAGAAGTTGGCCTGGGAAACTGAGGCATCCAACCCAATTAATGAACTATACTGGATTCATCAGCTCAAGTGGGGGTGAAAAGTCACCCCAGCCCCAGTTTGGCGTGAATTTTATTGAAAAGTATTGACCTGTTTTTTTCCATGCTCCAGCTATCGCACAACACTACAGTGCCTCCGAATCTGCCACTTGCTGGAGAGTGTGCGGGCAGATGGAAAGCGTCTGGCATATTTGTTTGGGATGCCCAACCCTAGGTGACTTCTGGTGGGCAGTGCAGATGGCCATACACTCAGTTATTGGGGTTCTGGTCCCATTAGACTTTATAGATTGGGTACTGGGCCTCCCAGTAGCTACACACCAGAGAGGGGATACCAGGAATGTCTTGTTAACTTTAATGGCAGTCGCATTAAAATGTATTATGGGCAGAAGGCTTCAACCCAATCCTCCCACACTGGAAAAATGGGTGGGCAGAGTAAGAGAGGTCATAGCAATGGAAGCTGTGACAGCAAGACTCTGATTAAGTTTAGAAAAACATGATATTAGATGGAAAGGATGGGAGACATGGTTGCTGGGACATGGAGGGAGTAACCCCACTTTACAGATGATACCCTCAAATGGACAGATGTCAGAGTGATTGCTTCCAGTCCCCAGATTCTCTTCTGGGAATCAGAGAGATTTTTATAAACGGTGTGAAAATCAGAGACTATCCTTAAGAGCAGGTAATTTGTGTTATGGGGGTATGAGGGGAGATAGTACTCTGCAACCGACTGTTGGGCCTCTTTGTTTAGGCCCTTTGGCTGTGTTCCTCACTGTTGAATTCAGTATGCAATGACACTATGTCATAACATACTTTAATGTATGTTCCTTATGTGTATAAAACCTGTAAATGTTGAAAATACCATGGTACTAGGTGATTTTGATAATGGTAAAAAGTACTAGGTGACTATTACAGAAATTAAGTTAGTTGTGCTATTTAAAATGCATGTAAATTGCTGTAAGTTGAACAATTTGAAATGTTATGTTGATTTGCATATATCCCATAATGCTGTGCGTTAGGGATGTATATGTGATGTTGTGTTTCTTTGAAACTTGGTTTATTGTCAATGCTCTTTGGGGTAACCCTTTTTTCAGTACTTCTGCACTGAGGTTCTTTGTTTTTAGCTTGTTTGGGTTTTTATTTTATTTGAGCCCCCATTACTCAAGCAAACAAGGCCCACATGGGGTAGAGGCTGAATCTCAACTGCTAATTAAATCAGAGATCAGTGAGTCAGTAGGTGCTGGCTAAATGCAGAGAAAGGACATACATAGGCTGTTGCTGCAAACTGATGTACTGAAAAAGGTAACTTGATACCATCTTGTCTGCGACATCCTCCTAGCAATGTGGTACCCACAAGAAACTTTTCCCCAAAAAACACCCACTCAAAAATCATCCCACTAGCTATTACTAGCATTCTATTTAAGGAATGTAAACTAACCCTTAATCATGTAGAGGCCAGGGAATTAAATGCTGCTGTGAAAGAGACAATCACTTTTGATCTCCCATTTTCTTTTGTGTAAAATGCTGGTTTTCTTCATTTTACGTCCAAAGCTTCCCCAAGTGGAATGTGCCATCCAGGAGCTACTTTTCACAGTGGGCAATTCCTGAATTGAGAGATGTTGAAAATGAAGTTTTGCATGCTCTGGAGCATTCCTTCAGTTCATACATCCATCTTACCACAGTTACTGTATGTGGAGCAGTGAGCCAACAGCTGCTAATTCATTTATACATGTAACAGCACAATGGATAGAAATGAATGAGGTTGGTCATTACCTTGGCAACAAATGCAAGTGATGACATTATAATGGACACTACATGCCTGGAATCTGCAAATATGCAACATGTCTATGAAGAGTGTGCCTGTTTTGCACACTGGGGAAAACATTTGGCGCTAATATTGGAGGAGACTAAGACTTGGTTGAACCCACTGAACTATATTTTCTAAGGCCAGGGAATGACGCGTGGTTCTTGCATCAAACAGAAATAACACAAGGGCACCCTGCACCATACCATGCATCATTCCTGATTTTGTAATGCAGCTTGTGTTCTCAGCAGAAATGCCTGCGTCTGACCGGCTTCTGCTGGGCTTGTGGCAATCCACAGGCTCCACCATGGCGGACAGGAGGCTCGCACCTCAAAACAGCTGCACCATTCTCTTTTTTATATTCCCAATGCCTGGAGGACCCACCAGTGCTTAGACTAGCCAGGGCTGGTCTAACAGCCACTGCGGCATCAAATGGTTTCCACTGCAGGCAATGGGCTTGACTGTGTGTCTTCCTCCCCCCCGGCAGACTGCGGTCCGGGACATGTATATCTGGCAGTGGTTGCACTGTGTTTGCAGAGCGTCATGCCATACAGTGACACCATCTGCACTGGTATGGCAATATTCGCTGATCATGCCCTAGGACAAAAGCCATCTGACCCCACAGCATGGCCCTGCTCCCATAGCTGGCACCGGCAACAGTAGACAGTAAAACACATCATGATAACTTGTGCTTGGCAGCACACCATTATGCAGGTCAGGGACCAGAGTAAACCGTGCTGTTGAGAACCCTCCCCCCCCCCGAAGGTGTCAGACTTTGGGGGGGGTGTACATACGATGTGTACACCAGCAACATCAGCAGCATTTACGGGGGTCACCCTCCTGACCCATCAGTGCATGCTCTACAATCACCAGCTGTGCAGCACAGAGTCCACTCAGCCATGGAGACAGCCCTTGCCTTGCATGACAGATGACATCCTGAGGAGCAAGGGTTTGGATCAACTGCAACCTGGTGACCCTGATGAGATCCCTGGCAGTGGGCAGGGGAACAGTGGGGCATGGGGATGTCTGCAGTGTAGACATCCATCAAATCATACACATGTAAAGTTGCATTCCAGGATGACACATTGGTACACACTTGCATGTGCATGAAACGGTGGACAGCACTTGTGTTTCTTCTGTGACACAGTGTATCATCCTTTCTTCTGCCGGGAGTCATGGTCAGTATGTGTAAGCACTTCTGAGTAGTTGCCAGTCACTGTGTGTTCCCATGGGCCTCCTTCTCCACTCGTGCATGCCTCCAGAAAAAGCCTGATTGTTAACCCAGTGAACATGCCATACACTGGTCTAATGTGAACTTGTTGTCATGCCTGCCCTCACTGATGGTGCTTCACACTCTTTCTCCTCCTCCAGTCCTCCTTACCCAATAACAAAACTGACCTCCTCCTGCATGCCTCCAAGAAAACCTGGGCTCTTAATCCAACAGAAATGTCCGACACCTTGACTACTGTGAGAACCTGCTTCTGTTGTTCTCCTGCCTCCTGCAGCTACCAAGATGCCTACTCCTCCACCTCTGTGGCACCATTGTGCCATTATACATCATGGTCATCACTAATTCGATGGTAAGTATCATTCCATTTTTTTTGTACTTTTGTATTTTTATTTTCTTTTACAGGCACAAAATACCTTGCGTGTTTCTAAATAATTTCTCTCTTTTGCTCACAGGTTTCTTTGCCTGCAAACTCACCCTGAGCAGTCGGCAAGCCAATTCCTCCTTCTCCACCTCTGGGGTACCATTGTGTCACTATACAACATGGCCATCAAAAGTGAATTACAAGAATTACTGTACATAAGAAAAATAGTGGAAATGAGAATTTAATAAATATGGTGTCTATTCATTTCTATGGCCTTGGTGGGACAGAGGTTACACACCCATCATGGAATTCTGCATTTCCCTCAAGCAGTGTCTGCTGGTTTGACAGCAGTGTTTGGAATGTGGCCTCCATGGGCACAACTCTGTTTCTGAGGTCCCTTATCTAGATGCAGAGTTGTGCCACTTCATCTCTTAACCAAGCCCTTGAAAGAGGGGGATCTTCAACTGTGGTCTCATGCTGTCCCTGGCTGTGGCTCCCAAGTCTGGCTGCAGGTCACACTTCCCTCATCAGTGCCCCCTCTGGCAACTGTGCATTTTGCAATCACTTGCTGCACCCCAACCCCCGGCACAGGAGGACCACTTCCATCCTTCTCAGCTGACTTACTGTATTCCTCCCACTCATTGCAGTGCCTTACTTTTGGGTGGGTGGGTGTGTTTCCCACCAGTGCCCAAGCAGCTGCCCCATTTGCCATGCCGAACAACTGTCTAGCTCAGTTTGCACATCACAACACTGGTGTCAGCAGGGTCCAAATCTAAAATTCCTAATCTAGGGACATGTGCTGCTGTCTATGGGAGGAGCCAGAGGTGGAAGGGAATGGGGGATCCTCCTCCCAGGGATATACCAGTGGTGGCTGCTGTACAACAGGGAGGGGGACACAGGAGTTTATTTGGACAGTCTGCCAAGCATCATCAGTGATGTCAACACCCATACCACCTCTCTTTCATCTGGACACAGACACCACATGCTTTTACAGTCCAATGACTTACTAGGCTACTGAGGAAGTACTGCAAGTTAGGGAGGGGGGACTGAGTGAAGTGGTAGGAATTTGGACTAACATTGGCACCAAAATCAAGTATGGGGTTGGCTCAGGAGGGGACAGGAATACTATTCTTTTGAAATGGTATTTTGGAGTCTGCTGAGTGGGCTAGGGATGGGGCATTATTTTAAAAGTTGTTGTCAGGTCCTGTTGCAGTGCAAAGAGCTTGGTATGTGTTTTCCTTTTTTAATCAATCTACTGGAGAATGGGGAGGGGGAAGGGTGAGAAATGTTTGGATGGGTGAGGGAGCAGCCACGGGACTATCATTAGCTACCTAAGGAAGGATAGTTTTATTTTAATTTTTTAAGTTATTTTCTGTCTGAAAATTCCAAATAATGAAAAATATTCGGTATTCAGTTCCAAGTACCGAATAGCTCATTATTTGCGGGTATTTGGGAATTAATATTCACTACTTGCACAGTCCTGCCCACAATGACATCAGAGTCCACCTTTTTGAAAATGCAACCATTTGTGTTACACAAAGCTAATTCCATTATCTAGCTACAGCCTGTCAGGCTCATAAACAATGATGAGAATCTCTGGAACTTGTTGACATAATTGAAAAAGCTTTGCCTGGAGTTCAGTGGCTAAGCAGCCAGCTGAGCTATATAAGCAGTTCCTGTCAGCCTGTTTGTGAAGCATATTTTTTTTGCAGCCGGAGGCTATGTTGATTTGTCCTCTAAGCTGGCTGGGGCCTAACCCCCCCCTCCCCGCTGTTTCTGTGTGTCTGTGCTGGACTCCAGTGTTTGTTTTCCTGCTCTTGGTTTGTATCTTTCCTCTGGCTGTGTGCTTCCTTGGATGTAATATTCAAAGGGGTTGCACATGGCGCAACTGTGTTGTGCCATGCGCAACCCACTGATGTGCCCCGGCACGATGTTCAAAGGTGGAAGTTGTGCTGCGCAAATCCTGATGCACTGGGGCACACCAGTAATGTATGCGGCGCAAGTTCGGGGGGCGTGCCCATGCATATTTGGCACATCCCGATATTCAGCCCGGGATGTGCGGTGCATATGCAGGCACACACCTGCCTTGTGTGACACAGGGGGGAGCAAAGATCCACCCATTGAAAGCAGGAGGAAGTCCTGGCCACCCACAGGTGAGCTGCCGTATTGCAAGGCACAACATGGCAGCCGTCTGCTGTGGGTTACCACCTGACCTCCCGAGCCACAGGCCGGGCATCATGCCTCCCCACACCCGATCACAGGCTTATGTAAACTGTAATAATCCCTGGTGGTCCAGTAGACCCACTCTCCAGCCCGATCCCAGGCTTAAATAGAAATAAATAATCCCTGTTGGTCCAGTGAACCTGCTCCGAAGCCCGATCGTGGGCTTTGTAACTAAAAAGATTCCCTGGTGGTCCAGTGGACCTGCTCCCATGCCTGATCATGGGCTTTGTAAAGAATATGAATCTATGGTGGTCCAGTGGACCTGCTCCCCAGCCCGATCGTGGGCTTTGTAACTAAAAAGACTCCCTGGTGATCCAGTGGACCCTAACCCCAGCCCTACCGCAGGCTTCAGAAAACGTAATGCCCCTGGTGGTCCAGTGGTCTCCCCGCTCCACCCGCCCACTCAGACCTGCCAACCTGCTCCCCCCAGTCAGCAGTGGGTGGCAGCTCGCCACCCGGCCGCCCACCGACTGACAATGTACAGTACAGCTGTATGTCCATTGGTCCACTGCGTGGGCTAATGGGCATACCAAACCATACTATACTACATTGTCCTGAAATGTGAATGAAACCATTCACATTTCGGGACTAATAATTACAGTATAGTCTGCATGCCAGTGGCCCATGCAGTGGACCAACGTGCTACAGCCATACTGTACGCTGTCAGTCGGCGGGCAGCTGGACGGCTTGCGGAGGGAGCTGCCACCGCTGTTGACTGGGGGGCAGGTGGCAGGTCTGAGTGGACGGTGGGGATGGGGGGACCGCTGGACCACCAGGGACGTTACGTTTTCTGAAGGCCGTGGCTGGGCTGGGAAGCAGGTCCACTGGACCACCAGGGTATATTTAACTTTATTTAAGCCAGCGATCGGGCTTGGGAGCAGATCCACTGGACCACCAGGGATTCTCTTTATTTACAAAGCCCGCGATCGGGTGTTGGGGCGCACTGTCGCCGAGGGGTGAAGGGGCATCGGCCCCTGATGGCTGCAGCCTGGCAGGGCGCCAGGCACAAGTCACTGGGGATCAGTGCACCTGCATGCAATTGGGGCCATAATGACATGCAAATGGTCCCATTGGTGCCTTGCATTCATAATGGCCTAATTTGCATGCTCATGTCTGAATATCACTCTCGCTGCACCTAACGCAGCTGCACTTGCGCAGCCCACTGCTCCTCAACTGCCACTTGCGGTGGCTCAGTGCCACTGCGTCTGGTGCAGTGCCACTGTGCCGTGCACAGTGTGGGCGCCCCCAGTGCCATATTCAACGGTGCTGAGCCATGGCGCAGCACCGTTGAATATCACCTGGTCCATGCCCAGGTGCAGCCCAGTTGTGTTGTGCCTGGCTTGCACCCCTGCCTGGCGCATTTCTGAAAAGCCCATCCCCTCTGTTTTGTGTTTCTTGTTTTTGGGTCGTTCCCTGATTCCTGTTTTGCTGTGTTTTGGTTTTGTCTTTTTTGGGGGGCTTTGTTTCTAAGCTCCTAGCATACTGCTACTCAGAGTTCATGCTACTGCTTTCAGTTACCTACAACTGCTGCCTCTGCTGTTATTTACTTTGATTACAATTGTACCCAATGCTTGGGTTTTTACACTGTGCTCACCAAGCTCAAACTACTGCAATGCAACTGCAATCATTATTTCTGTGTTTCAGCTCAACCATAGCTGCTCCATGTTGCATACTGAATTATTTTCACCTGACACAGTTTACTCTCACCCTAGCTGTGCTGCTCATTCCTGCTCTCATTCTACTTGCAGCTTCATTGCACTGCCTGGCTACACCTGCTTTCAGAGCATTTGTCTCCATGTTTTTTTGCAGTTACAACTCTGAGGTCACACAACTAAGCTCCTGCTGAGGCTGTGAATATAACTTTGTTATTAAATCTTGCCTCGCCGCCGAACAATCCTCAGAGTATTTGTCACCTTGATTTGGCCATTCATGTCTGGCTGGCTTGCCCCCAATTCAGTGCTGTTTAATTGCTATACAGTATGTTATGCAGGTCCACCTATCACCACTACTGTTTACTGACCTATGTGCAGGTCCTCACTTGCTTATGCAACCGTTGCTCCTTGCTTACGCAAACCATTGCTTCATGCCTACTGCCATCCTCTCGGCTTCAGCCTCTGGGATTCTGCTGCACTCAGTCTGCATTCGACGCTGCAAGGTCACGGCACTCAATGCTCATTACTATGTCAACACACCGTGCTCATTCAGCTCATCAGCTTTTCAGCTCTCATTCAATTTGTGGGGCATGCAAGGCATTCTCTTCTGGCACAGGGTTCCTGCACTCAATGGTCTCGCCCTGCATTTAGTCCACATCTCGAGCGCATCCAACTTGGGGTGGGATCCTTCTCACCTGGCCCATAGCTGGGAATGTTTTTGCCCTGGGCTTGGCTTTAGCTGCCTACTATGTGACAGCAGCTCCTGGCGTAGAATTTAAGACTAGCGGTGAAGGGTGGTTACGACAATATCCTTTGGCTCTAGTGTTCCACTATAATGGTTAGCCATTGACTTTAGTGGTTTCAGTAGCAAGGCACCTTCACCGCATTCTCCCTACAACTGCCTCTGGTTTATATGGTTTGATTTAGGGTGGGTAGGCCAGGTGAGTGCCTCAGCAATTGTTGCTCTCCTCTTGCACCTTGGATGCACGTCTTGTTGCAGAGTTTTCTCGCAACCTTCCACGGCGTCCCTGCTAGAGGGTTTGAGTGTGAGCCTTCCTCCAAACTGGAATATTTTCCACTTCCCTTTAATTGGGTTTTCCAAATTGCAGCTGCAGAACCGTCACTAACTAAACTATCCCAAGCCTGGAGGGAAGGTGACCTAGGCCTTGGATCCCCAGAGACTTCCTCCTCATAGGGTTTTTTTTCTCTCCTCCATTTCCTCCAGTCATAACACTCAGTAAGCATATGGTAGTTGTTTCCCCTAGTCTCTTTAAGTAGGTTCTGCTGTTGGATGGAGGTGGAGGATGTCCTGCCATTCCCTCTCTCCTTAGGGGATCCCCTAATCTCAAAGCAAAACATCAGTATCACGCTATGCAGACCTGGGCAGTCATTACGTTATCCAACTGAACATCTCATTGCATTATCAAACTGCCTATGCTTCTCTACTACTACTACATTACAGTTACTGCTCCTATGTCACAGTTACCGCTTGGTCACATGCTCGTGTTGCCTCCTTCTTTGGGGATGATTATACATTTCTTTTGGGGATTCCTATGGCACACTTAATCACAGGAATCGTCTCGTGGCACCTCTAGGGGTGGAACCCTCTCTGAAGGTTTCTTGCCTTTTGTAACCCTAGAGGGTGGTAATTCCTCTGTAATAGAGAGTGTGAACAGCCAAAACCAAACTAACACAGCTGCATAAGCATAACACTATACTGGCTGCATAGGTCAGTGAATTGAAAATGCTTTACCTGGAATTCAGTGGCCAAGCAGGCAGCCACTCCCACTTCCTGAGCTAGATAAGCAGTTCCTCTAAGTCTCTTTGTGAAGCATATTTTCTTTGCCCCACCATCCTCCTCCCCTCCTCCTCCAATGGCAGCACTCTCTCTCCTTAGGGGGATTTCTAAGGTACCTTTAGTCACAGGAATCATCCCATGGCATCTCTTGGGGTGGAACCCTCTCTGAGGGTTCCTTGCCTTTCATAACCCTACAGGGTAGTAATTCATCTTGAATAGAGAGTGCGAACAGCCAAAACCAAACTAACATAGTTGCATGAGGATAACAATATACTGGCTGCGTAGGTCAGTGAATACCAAACAGTATAAATGACTCGATGTGTTCACTCAGGAAATGCTATTTAGTCCATGCAGTTTAGTATTGATAAGGTTCCACAATAATCCAAAAGAAAAAGGTATTGAGTTGAGCTGAGTGACGAGGCAAACATATCAATATGATAAACATCCATCTTCTGTTGTTAAGGCACTGGTACTGAAAAATTATACATTTACTATGTATAACAAACATTACTGAAATACTGTGTAGCAATCACACTCATAGCTACCTAACGCTTAAAAGAACTACAGTATGCACTCCATGCAGAGTTATAAGGGCTGGCATCAAATGGTTGCTGTGAACTATGCTGTAATGGTCTTTGCCCCTTTCTGATGTGGTCACAAAAGTTTTAATTACTATGTGGAAAAGGGGTGGGGCCATGCTAATGTCCTTCAGGGTCATGTATAGAAGAGCAGCCTTCTCAGTGCTGGCTGCAGCCATCTTTGACCCCATGCCAGTTGAACTTCTCCAGGCTGCTGTTAATAAGGAAGGAGGAATAAGGGGCAAACCAGTGGCACTGGATACAGGAGATAGACCATTCAAGGGGAAGTTGGTTGGGAGGGGGTCCACTGGGCACCTATGGTGATGGCCATTGGGTCACAGAGTGAAGGAGCCATTGGTGCTCATGAGTTAGGGATAGAAAGATTCCCAGGAGGCATGCCCATCATACCTGCATCACAGCATACTATAGTGCCATGTAACAGATACTGTACCATACTTTGACCTGGTTACTAGCAGTAACTGACATGTTAATGGGTACCATCCCCATTCTTACCCTTTAACATTTTGCTTCATGTCTGCATTGCAATCCTGTTGCAGGGAAGCAGAAACACAGAATTTACTTGCAGATTAGGACCGTTTGGTCCACCTAGCTTGCCCAGTTTTCTCCTACCTACAGTATCACCACAGATCCTAGTTGATCTCCATCCCATTCTCCCTGCCTCTTCCTTTCCCTTAAGATTTCTTTACGCCTGTCCCATGCATCCTTGAACCGCACCACTGTTTTCACCCCCACCACCTCTACTGGAAGGTTGTTCCAGGAATCCAACACTCTTTCTGTGAAGAAGTACTTCCTCACATCTCTCCTGAATCTACCCATTCCAGCTGTATAGCATGTCCCCTTGTTCTAGAACACCCTTTTCCTGAAAAAATACTTCCCTTCTGTACCTTGTTTACCCCATGAGGTATTTAAAGGTCTCTATCATATCCCACTTCTCCCTCCTCTCTTCCAGAGTGTACATATTGAGCTCCTTTAGCCTCTTTTCATAGGGTTCTTAATGCAGATCCTGCACCATTTTATTTGCCCTCCTCAGGACCGCCTCCATTTTGTCTATGTCCTTCCTGAGACGTGGTCTCCAGAACTGGACTCAATACTCTATGTGGGGTCTTACCAGTGATCTATACAGAGGCAACATCACCTCCCTCTTTCTGCTGGTGGTACCCCTCCCTATGCACCCCAGCATCCCATTAGCACTCCTAACTGCTGTGTCACACTGCCTTTCCAACTTTACATCATCAGATATGATTACCTGCAGGTCTCTTTCCTCCTTAGTAGCTGTCAGTACCACCCAACCAATTCTGCAATTAGCCCCAAGGATTCTGTGCTCCAAGTGCATTATTTTGCAGTTTTCCACAATGAAACCCAGCTGCCATACCCTTAACCACTCCTCACGTTTTCTCCAGTCACTGCTTATCCTTTCTACACCCTCCCCCCAGTGTCCACAGTTTGGTGTCATCCTCAAAGAGGTAGGCCTTCCCTTCCAGTTTCTCTGCAATGTCACTTAAAAGACATTAAAGAAGACCAGTCCCAGCACTGATCCCTGAGGCACCGCACTGGTCATCTTCCTCTCTTTGGAGTGAACTCCATTTACCACCACCTTCTGCTACCTATTTCCTAACCAATTTCTTACCCAGTTTGAAATCATTAGACCCACTCCTAAGTTACCCAGTTTGATTACTAGTCTCCTATGGGGAACAGTGTTGTAAACCTTACTGAAATGGAGGCAGGTTGTTTCCGCTTCACCCTGATCTAGTTCCTTGGTCACCTAGGTCATTCTCTCCTGCCAGTCAAAGATATCTATCAGATTCATTTGACATGACCTTCACCCACTCCCCGTGAATCCATGCTACCTCAGGTCTTGTTAGCCTTGGAATTCATGATATTTCACAATCCTTTATTTCATTAGCGATTCCATTCATTTTCCCAGCGCTTAAGTCAGACTGACTGGCTTATAATTGCCAGCCTCTTCCCTGCTACATTTGTCCAATGTGACTACATGTTCCCTGCTCCAGTTCTCCATGACCTCTCCAATTTCCAATGAGCTGTTAAACAGGACCATCCCTCAACAGACTTGGGTGGACTGTGTCTGACCCCCTTGCTTTATCCACTTTCACATTTGCAAGTCACTTCAGGACTCTCTCCTCTGAAAATGGACCCATCAACATCCTTCCTTCCAATGATCCTGTTACATTTTGTGTCCACTCCCCATCTCTTTCCTCTGTGAACACTGAAAGAAAAGGATTTGTTTAGGATGTCAGCCTTTTCCTGGCCCCCCTCTTCTCTTTTCATCATAACAATTCCAATCCTGGCCTTCCTCTTTTTACTTATATACTGAAAACAATGTCTTGTCCACTTTTGTTACCGCTTGGCTATTCTCTCTTCAGTTTGCAACTTTGTGCTCCTTACTGCTCTCACTGCTTCCTTCTGTTTCCCCGATATGTCTCCCTATCCTTCTCCCTTTGTGTCTCCTTGTACTTTCTGAATGCTACTTTCTTCACTTTTACCTTTTCCTCCTCCTCCTTTGAAAACCTCACTGATCTCTTTTTCTTCCTGCTTTTGTTCATTTGCTTGATGCAGAGGTTTGTCACCTTCACTTTGGCTCTTGTATGTTTCTCCCACTGTTCCTCCACCCCACCTGGGTCATCCTCGAGGCATTCACCCATCTGCTGTCCCTTGCCTTTGTGTGGTTTGATTATGCAACTGTCCTTGTATTAAGCCACACTGCACAGTGATTGCTGGTCACACTGTGACACTGTGCCTGTTAATAAGTACCAGGCCCAGTATTGCCCCATCTTGAGTGGGTTCACTAACTAGTTGCCTGAGGAATGCCTCTTGCCAGAAGTCCAGGATGTCCCTGCTTTTAGCTGAAGCCAAAGCTGGGAGTTTTCACTCTACATCTGGCAGACGGAAGTCCCCCACCAGCAGCACATCCCCCTTTTCTACCATCTTTGCAGTGTCTTCCAACAGTACCTTATCTAACTTATGCCCTAAGCTGGAGATCTGAAGATCATGCCAGTGTGAGGAGAGGTTCCATTCCCCATTTCTAGGGTGACACACAGTACCTCTGCCCCATATTCCCTGTATCTCTGTCACTTTAATGCCCTCCCTTTCCTTCCAACCCCAGCCTTCCTGAACAGATAATAGCCTGGTATGGCCATGTCCCAGCCATGACTTTCAGTGCACAAAGACTTGATAATGGCCACAATATTCAGATCTGCCTCTGCCATGATGGCCTCTAGGTCTGGAATCTTAGTTCCTACACTGCTAGCATTTGCAGACATGTCTTTCCATGATTTTTTACCATTCTGCTTGTTACCCCCTTTTTCCATTTTGGTCTTCCTTCCCCCTCCTGTGACATGTGTTGCATTCTGTGTATAGTGTAAATAAGAGGCAGCACAACTGGGTGATAGGTATGCTTCAATTTTACACCACCACCACTGCAACTAAAAAAGTGTTACATCTTCTTCTTCAAGAAGGTATTAGATAGATACTTTATTTATATTGCACTCCTTTCCTGAGAGTTGGAGTGCTTCACAGTCAATACAATACCACAATATCAAAAGTATACAAACACACAATTAAAATCTACACCATTATCCAGTTACACATTATAAATAGGATTACAGTCTACTCCATTTATACCGCCCACGGTTAAAACGGGCAATCGTCTACATCGGTCAAAAGTGAAAAACCATTTGCCAATTCTCATAGAATCCAATGGTACAGCAAGTGGTTACATTGAATGTTATCTGCCTTCTATAGCGGGCAGATTCTGATGGGTGTTGAGACTTTTCACACCCGATTATTGCTTTTCCGTTACCATTCTAATTGCCAAGCTCATGCAAAGCAGTTTACTGTTCCATTAGAAAAGAGGGCTACAGCACCTTCAGTGCGATCAGTTTGTCTCTGAACTGCTATAACAATGGCTGGCAAAAGAAAGACAGAGAAAAATTGAACTCCGACATAGCAAGTGCAGAGCAGTGGCTTATGAATGTTCTCCCTGGGATCCTGGAGGGATATGAGCCTAAAAATATTTTTAACTGTGATGAAACTGGTCTCTTCTATCGTTGTGTTGGGTATAGGACCTTAGTTTTAAAAGTGAGCCATTGCTGGGATTGATGAAACAAAAGGAGAGGATTTCTGTTTTCCTTTGCTGCAACATGGATGGCTCTGAGAGGCTCGAACCATTGGTTGTGGGTAAGTCTCAAAACCCACACTGCTTCCATGGAATTCATAACTCACCGGTTCTCTACTGTGCTAACAATTCTTCTTGGATGACTGGTGACATTTTCGCAGACTGGGTGCAAACATGGCACAAAAAAATTGAGGTGGCGCAAAATCATCCTTCTACTGGACAACTTTTCTAGGCTCCAAATGTTGCTGGACTGAGAAATATAAGACTGGTGTTCTTGCCACCAAACACCACTTGCCTCATTCAGCCTCCTGACATGGGCGTAATTTATAGCCTAAAACAGCACTATGTTCGTACCATGCATGAAAAGGTTTTGGACACTCTAGATGTCAGCCCAGAAATGCATGCATCTCAATGTGTAAGGCAGATCACACTGTTGGATGCTGGGAGACTTTTAAAGAATTCATGGGACATGGTGTCTGATCTTATGATCCAGCACTGTTTCAAGAAGGCTGGATTTGTGCTCCCTGATGCTGCCTCGGCAGAGCAACCTTCTATGTCCAGTGAACCTGACCTATCTGCCCCTGAAGTGCTGGATATAGAAACCGTAGCTGTTTCTGATGGACTGTCAGATGAACAGTTTCAAGAGCTGTGTCACCTAGGTGATAATGACTCTCCATCTGAAGGAGAGACAGATGACATCCAGGAGGTGATTGGTGTGCTCAGAGGTGATGTTGATGCTGAAGAGGATGAAGACCCGGAAGCTAGTAGGGTGGAACCCAGAGAGGGTTATGGATGCATGGAACGGCCTTCCAGAGGAGGTTGTGGAGTCAAAAACAGTGGTGGAATTTAAGCATGCATGGGACAGTCATAAGGCAATTCAAGGGGGTGGGGTAGGAAGAAGTAGGTTGCTGGTTAACTAGGATCTGCAGCTTATCCATTAGGTAGGGAAATGGGCAGACTGGGTGGGCCAAGCGGTCCTTATCTGCTGTCAAATTCTATGTTTCTATGGAAGAGGAAGCTATCGTTACCACCATTGATGTTCACGCAGCTCTCTTAACATTGCATCGTGCCATGGAACAGAGTGCAGAGCATGAGCCGAACTGGGACATACTGCAAAAAACTGTGGAGACATCGCGTCCATACTGCCGTAAACAGAATATCCAGACTTGGATCACAGAGTTTTTTCTGGGACACAAGTAGGCGTAGCATCACAGTTTCTGTTACACTACATTACTATGTGTTACTGTACTGGAGTTTTCCTTTTTTTTTAACTCAATTTATTAAAGTTTAGTTAAAGAACAGTAAAGTGTATATATATATATATAGTACTCCCTTTACTGAAGGTGTTTGATTACAGTACTGCCTTTACTTGTGTGTTTGAACACATTTTGGTAACGACGTTAAGTAACATCATTTATTGAGTTCAGACCACTAATATTAGTCAGCATTTGGATACATCATCCATCTCCTATAATGGGCAAAATGGCTTGACACAAACTTGCCTGTTATAAACAGTGGGCATTGTATATATCTAATCAATTCCAATAAACGCGGTTATCTAAAAACTTAATTAAAAGCTTACTTAAATAAATATGTTTTAAACCTTTTTTGAAGCTATCCACTGAGGGTGCGTTCCCGTAACTGTTTAGGTAATTGATTCCACAGGGTGGGTGCAGCCACTGAGAATGCTCAATCACCCGGGTGGTGCAACCTCAACCTAGGAATATCCAGAAGACACCCTTGGCGGAACGGAGAGCTCAGGACAGATGATGAGGTACAAGGAGATCTTGCAGGTAGACTGGTCCCCTTCATGTAGGGTTATATAGGTCAGAAGCCCGACCTTGAAGGCAGTCCTCCATCTAACCAGCAGCCAGTGCAGGTCGCAGAGGATGGGTGTGATATGATCATACTTATCCACACCCGTCAGTAGTCTTGCCGCCATGTTCTGCACCAGCTGCATTCAGTGCAGGTTACCTCCAGATAGCCCTAGGTACAGGGCATTGCAGTAATCCAGTCTGGACGTACAAATGTATGTATGAGCGAGGCTAGTTCCTCGGGGGGGGGGCAGTAACAAGTTCCAAATCTGGGCAATATTCCAAAGTATTGTTTCATCCATAGAGCTGTGGTAGTGTACTGTGTGTCGACTAGACTATTTACAGTACAGTGAAGCCCTCTTATACAGTCTAAATGCCAAGCAGAAAATGAAAATTTTGTACCTACTGTAATTCTTGATCTTTCTGTGTATATTCACCTTTCATCGCTATTGTGTATAAGCCAGAGGATTAGGACCCAATGGGTGCATTTTTTAATTTTTTTTTTTGCAAGAGGAGTAGCCGACACAGAGATGGTGCTGCCCTCGAGGCCGATTGTAGGCGTTGTGTTATAGTTATTAAATTATAAATTAAAAATGAGATGAACAGAGATGAGACTGATGGTGGAAGAATTTAATGATTATAACAATAATCACAGCGAGAGATTTCAAGTGGTACATTCTTCAAAATAACAGTGTGTGCTGGCTTGCTTATATAGTGGAAGACAGCATCATCATTTCCTATGGTTTTCTATTATTGGTTTAAAACAAGCACAAACATCAACTTATAAGGTAATACTTTTTCTTTGGTATATGTATGAGCTCATCCTTGGTCAGCACAAGTATAGATAGTGTACATTCTATTATCATATATGGCTAGCAATAGCTGTCACGACCAGTAACCAAGGTTCAGGGGGAAGAAATAGGTTTGGACTTAGGAATGTGCATACAAGAATTTTGGCCTGTCTTGATAAGGACAAACACTAGAGATAGTCAAGAGGGTAATTTGGACACTATCCTGTGTTCCTGTCTTGCAGTTACATAGGCCAAATGTTTGCTATTACTTACATCTTCAGCACAAATGTTAAAAGGCACTTTAATATTGCAACTTGTGGCCTAGTTTGTCTTGTGGCTTCACAAGCTTTATATGATCCAATTATAAAGGCTAACATTTGTTACGCAGACACATGATATTTCAGACCAAAATGAGGTTAGGCTGTAATATGGGGACAAACTTCTTTATCCCTTGTTACAAGCCCCCTCACTATATTGTCTAATTATTATTTGTGCAACAATGCAGCTCCTCGGACATGTACATCTACTCGTACTTTCGATTAGTAAGTCTTAAGACACAGGCCCATAATTACCAAGAACACTAAGATCACTTGCAACAAGTAAAGCTTTAAAAGACAGGACTCCTAAGGGCCCCCCTGCATAGCTATAAATCAAGTGCTCATTATCACTCTCACTGAGCAATTCATTTACAACTGCTTGTGCCTCATGGGCAGTATTTTGGATTTGTATCAAATGAGTATCTTTTCGATTTAAAAGTGACTGCACGTTAAGAGACAGGGGAGGTATCACAGCTCCAAATGATGGTGCATACTTGTTAATATCATATGCCTGGTGTGGGGTATCAAATGTCACATTATAACTCTTATCCTCCAGGTTGGTAATAGGGTGCAACACCTTGTCACCAATATATTCGTTATGTTTGGGAATAATACAAAAGTTTGGGTTGTGAATGGTACACATTTGTCCTTCATAAAATAAGATGGGTGTATTTGTAACAACACAATATTGGTTAGTACCATTATAGGTTACAACTACTTGTGGAGTGTACCACCGTCTTAACTGGACGGGGCACCAGGCAGTATTATTTTCAGCTTGACCCATGGGAATTTCCCCACAGATGGGTTGCGTATGTGACATGATGTCACACTGGCATATCCATTGATTATTTATTTCCTCACAGCAATGTAAGTTTGGCGCTACCCAGGACTCATCATTGCTACGTACTAGGATCTCTGGGGGTGAGACTCGATATGCATAATACTGGCTTTGTAAATACCCTACGGAGTGTACTTTTACTATTTGGAGTACACCTCCTTGTTATACTCAACTTGAGGTAGTCTTACCACGAGGGACACCCTCATGGTGCAACTAAGCGTACTGTTGAGTCTAAATACTTGTAGTTTAACATATACTTTGGTTACCTTGCAAATCCACCACATAGGTGGGGCTCGAGCTCTAATACAAAAAGTTATACACTTACTATCATTAACATTAAGGCAATCTGGACAATACCACAATTTTATTAATCTTGTGCTCTACCTCTTTAAACAGACGGCCCACCTCATGTATATTGTACACAGATAAATACTCTTCCATTGCCAAACCTTGCTGGCCTAATGTAAGTGGTAGCAAGACTCTCTCCCCTGTATTAGTATTAAACAGGTCTTGGTACCCTTTAATGGCCTCTAGATCTGCCCTGTTCCATATACTCATTCCTGATCCAAAAAATCCAGCCAGGTCTCCCCACAAATCTCGTTTCTTTCTAGTATTACTAACCCTTTCTTTACTAATAAGAGGGGCCATCATACTCCCTGTTTTGGCATGGAAGGCACTTAACATGTCAATTAACATGGTGGCATAAAACTTTGACACACCAGTGTCTGCACAACTACTGTTAACATTTATATTCCAGCCAGAGAAATCTAGATTTATATGCACTCTACTGTACTTTACATTATTTACAAGCATTTGATCAATAGGTGTTGATGTAAGCCCACTCTCTGGCCCTGTTGTCACATTTGGGCATTCGGTTGGTGTTACAGTTAAGTATATGGCATCTGAAACTGCAAAATGTAATGAGTTGTTTACACCAGCATAGTTACAAACACTATTATCACCCCAAAGACAGTAGGATAGAGTTAACACATAAACACCATTGTCCTTTGGTGTGGCCCTGTCTATGACAAGAGACCCATTTTTCTGTTTCCAATCCATGTAACTTTGTTGTGATCCAGTCTTGAGCTCTGACGCACAGCTGGACCAGCTATTAAAAATGTCCACACACCAATTTGTAGATATAAACGTATGGTTATTTTTGGTCCAGGTGGCTTTCCATGCTTGCGTCGTGTAGGTGTTTGTATCAACAGTGTCCCAGTTCCAACTGACTAACAAAGTAATAGACTGTTCATACTCACACTTGACCTTAGTCTGTTCCACATTAATGTATAGAAAGTCTTATGGCTGCCACCAAGCCGGTGATAATGATGTCTTGGGTCTTCATGGCTACATAGAAACATAGACTTTGATGGCAGATAAGGACCGCTAGGCCCATCTAGTCTGTCCATTTCCTTACCTACAGGATAGGCCGCAGATCCTAGTTAACCAACAGCCTATTTCTTCCTACCCCCCACAAGAATTGCCTTATGTCTGTCCCATGCATTCTTGAATTCTCCCACAGTTTTAGACCCCACAACCTCCTCAGGAAGGCTGTTCCATGCATCCACTACCCTCTCTGAAATAATACTTCCTCACATTGCCCCTGAACTGCCCTCCTTCTATCTTTAAATTGTGTCCCTTTGTTCTTGCAAGTCTCTTTTCTGAAAAATGCTACCCTCTTGGACTTTGTTGATTCCACTGAGGTACTTAAAAGTTTCTATCATGTCCCCCTCCTTCTTTCCTCAAGGGTATACATATTAAGCTCCTTTAGTCTCTCCTCATACGGCTTCTCTTGCAGACCCTGCACCATTTTAGTTGCCCTCCTCTGGACTGCCTCTATCCTGTCTATGTCCATGGAGATGGGGTCTCAGAACTGGACACAGTACTCCAGATGGGGTCTCACCAACTGTCTGTACAGAGGGATAACAACTTCCTGTTTCTGCTGCTGATGCCTCTCCCTATACATCCCAGTATACCCCAGCCCTCCGTACTGCCTTCTCACATTGCTTGCTAACCTTAAGGTCATCTGATATGATTACCCCCAGGTCCCTTTCCTTTTTTGTTGTTGTTACTACCTATCCACCCAATGTGTATTCTTCCCCTGGATTCTTATTTCCCAGGTGCATTATTTTGCACTTCTTTGCATTGAATCCTAGCTGCCATACTTCTGACCATTCCTCCAACCTTGCCAAGTCCCTTTTCATCCTTTCCATGCCTCCTTGTGTATCAACCCTGTTGCAGATTTTTGTGTCATCTGCAAAAAGGCATACTTTTCCTTCCAGTCCCTCTGCAATGTCACTGATGAAGACATTAAAAAGGACTGGACCCAATACTGAACCCTGCGGTACCCTACTAGTAACCCCCCTTTCTTCAGAATGGGCTCCAAACATCAAGTGCAGTATTTTAATTTTCAACCAGCTTTGTTTGACACTTTTTTACACCAATCAACATGTACCCAGAATTCTTGTTTCCTATACCTCTCAGCTTCTTCTGTATGCCCAGTTTTTTGGCATATTCCCTTTTTAATCTATGTTTTAGCCATTTGGAGTCTAACATTAGTAGGTACAGCTCTTGTTGATATCAGGTTGCAGCTGACATGGCTGCCCCAGCTGCGGTCACTCCTCGTGTGCTTACAGGTGCCTTTTTAATGGTTACTGTCCCACCCCTTTTTCCAGTAAGGAGCTCATCTAACTCATCTTGCTTTCCCTGTAACTCCTGGATCTTACTTGCAGCATCCTGGAGCTCAGTGTACAGGCGCCTAGTCTCACTAGCATGTTCTTGTGACTGTTGGTCTAACTTAATTTGTAGGAGGGCATGATCCCTATTTAACAGACACAGATCCCCTTGTGCTTTTATTAGCTGTTCCCTAAAATTAATACACTGCTGCTCTAACTCTTGGTGTTGATCTATTGGGACACTATCTTTATACTTTGATGTTAATTCTTCTAGTTGTTGTTGCAACTTAGCATTTTGATCCCTTTCGTCCCTCAATTGAGCTGCTTCTTTATTTCGGCGACACACAAGAGTCTGATTATACTGCCACAGCCCTTGCAATGCATTTGCAAAGATTTCCTTTTCATTTTTTACTCCCTCATTATGAAGGGACACTTGCTGAGTAAAATACAATTGTGCCTGCTGATCATCAGGCACTGGTTTGTATGCTTCCCCCTTTAGGAGTTTTCCTAGAAAACGGCCTATTATTGTTTCCATACTCATTTTTTTTATCTTCTTGCCTGCTTAGCCTCCACAGCCGGGCTCACCCGTGCACTGGTGCCCTGGTCCGTTTGGCTACATCTTACGGCTCCCTTGTGAGGTCCGGCTTGCAAGTCCCAGCATCTTCACTTACCTACTCTGACCCATGAGTTCCTACAGAGTTAAGCATTACTTTTTATTTTAAACAATTTGAGAAGCATACAAAGCATACATCACCTGATTGTCAAGTGGCTGTGACTGTCTGTGTGTACCTTCTTCTCTCGCTTCAAGCCAGCAGCACCATGTCTCCGAGCATCGCCACCCTGCTATGGGGCTTGCAAGCTAACCGACCAGTAGTTAGGCGGCCTCCTCACATGTAGCACCAGCGATCCAAGTCATGGCACCAATTGTAGGCGTTGTGTTATAGTTATTAAATTATAAATTAAAAATGAGACGAATGGAGACGAGACTGATGGCGGAAGAATTTAATGATTATAACAATAATCACATCGAGAGATTACAAGTGGTACATTCTTCAAAATAACAGTGTGTGCTGGCTTGCTTATATAGTGGAAGACAGCATCATCATTTCCTATGGTTTTCTATTATTGGTTTAAAACAAGCACAAACATCAACTTATAAGGTAATACTTTTTCTTTGGTATATGTATGAGCTCATCCTTGGTCAGCACAAGTATAGATAGTGTACATTCTATTATCATATATGGCTAGCAACAGCTGTCACCACCAGTAGCCAAATAGGTTTGGACTTAGGAATGTGCATACAAGCATTTTGGCCTGTCCTGATAAGGACAAACACTAGAGATAGTCAAGAGGGTCATTTGGACACTATCCTGTGTTCCTGTCTTGCAGTTACGTAGGCCAAATGTTTGCTATTACTTACATGGTCAGCACAAATGTCAAAAGGCACTTTAATACTGCAACTTGTGGCCTAGTTTGTCTTGTGGCTTCACAAGCTTTATATGATCCAATTATATAGGCCAACATTTGTTACGCAGACGCATGATATTTCAGACCAAAATGAGGTTAGGCTGTAATATGGGGACAAACTTCTTTATCCCTTGTTACACCAATGTATTATGTGGCACTCGCAGGTTGTCCGGTAACTGCTGTTGACATGTCCTCAGCCCCTGTTCTGCATGCTGGTGAGAGACAGAAAAGTAAGGAGGGTTGGGAGGTGGGCAAGGTAGCCTGTGGGACAGAAAAATGAAATGATATAAAACTTAAAGAAGGAATATGCTGCAGAGAAGACAGAAAAGGAGAAGAAAACCTAGGGGATTGGGGAGAGGGGGCCCCAATCTCTGGGTGAAAAGGAATGGTGGAGAAGTGGGGGTAGCAAGAAAGAAGAAGGAAAGAGGAGGAGACACTGCCTCCTGCACTATCAGCCTGGACTGTTTGAGAAGGCAAGCCACAGATTTAAGGCAAGCTAACTGATGTCAAGACTTGAGGAATGGAACCATTGAAAGGTAGAGGCAGGCCAAGGATTCAGGACGGGCGGTGTCTTCATCTTCTACTAAACTATTAAGACAAAAGGACTACTAAAAGGTGCCCTGGAGAACACCCCAGGGTAGGGATTGAATGTTTGGAGAGTAGGGTAGCTCCACAGGAGGAACTGGAGGGGGAAAAACAATTTTCCAGAGGGGAAATAACTGAGGTAATCAAGAGAAGAGATCCCGCACCAGGATCCCTCTCGAGGAAGAGTAGGAGTCAGAGCATCACGTTACCTAGGTTGAAGGTGAGGGAAAGAGCTCCTGCCATCCCCAGCAGCACAACCCTCCCTGCTTGTCTACCCAGAGGAATCCCCCCATGATCCCAGAAAGGAAGGGGAGCGTGCTAAGATGAGATTCCAATGGAAGACAAACCGGGAGGAGGAAATTGCCCAAAGACTGAGGCCCCAGAGGGTAAGGTCAGTGGGATTTAGTGATGAATGGTGAAGAAACTCAGAAAGATCAAGAATTATGGTTGATACGTAATTTTCATATCCTATCTGTGTCAGTTTTCACCATTCATCACTATTGGGTGAGAACTAAGCCCCCCCAAAGGGGGCCCAGCACCTCCCTAAGGGACAGTGGCCCTCAACCTCCAGTGGGGGAGATACCGGAGGAAAGAAACCCTGCAAGCCTCACTAGGCATGGGACTGGTTCAAGTGAAGTGAGGATCCCCTTGCAGGAGAAGGAAGGTGCCCCGAAGCTCTCGCCTCACCCCATGGGAGAAAAGATGGGTTCTCCAGAAGGCAGAGCAAGTCACCTTACACTGGGCCAGGGGTGACAACCGGGACAGATGAAGCCATGCTGACTGCCTGATGCAGATCACTGTCCCCACTATCTTGGAGGCCACTTCACTGGCATCGTATGATGCCCTTGCTTGGTGCCTTGCAAGTTCCAGGCCTTGCGTGAAGAGGGCAATAGTTTGTCTGGTTTCCTCTGAATCAGGCAAGGAGGCTAGAACCTGTCCTAGCTGTGACCACAAGTACCTGTTGTAGGTAGCATGGTGGTCCTGATGTGCTGCCACACAGAGTGAGATCCATGCAGAGGAGAAAACTCTCCTGCCCCAAAATTCAGACTTAGCTGAGTCTGAATCTGGGGGTGGGTCATGGCTTAGGCTTCTATATGCAGAAGGGGTGTTCAGGAGCATCACACCAGAAGAAGGGTGAGGCAGAGTTCCTGGAGACCCCAGGGGGATGCAATACTGCTGGCGAAGGTCCCTTGGGGCTAGAGCTGGGGCAAAAGTATGTTGCCAGACCCAGTGCGATGCCTCCAGGAATGGAGCAGGACAGGCAGGGACCAACAGATCGGCCGCACTGTACTTGCCCAAGAAGGCTGGTGCTGACCAGTCCGGATTGCATTCTCATAAGGTGGAAATGTGGAGCTCGTCGAGCAACCCTGACAGGAAACACTGATAACTAGAGATATCAGCTGCTGGGTAAAGATGGATGGAGGACTCCTCTCGTGAAACCTCAGAGGAGGAAGACGAGGGAGCCAATGAGCTTGGAGAGAAAGAATCAGGTTGCACTGGGGAGTGGTGGAACACCTGTTCGTCCATGGCTCAGAAGTACACAGGGTACAGTGCAGTAGTGGCACTGAACTGTTCCCAGGTAAGGGGCCCCATAGGACCAGAGATACCTGGGAGAGAGTGAGGGGCTGGCAGAAGCACAGGGGCAAGGCACCTCTGAGGAGTGGCACTGCCTCTGCCAGGGCAGGGGGACTGTGTGGGAAACCTCAAGGGAGGAGGAGTCCTGGTGGTCCCAGCAGACAAAGACTGCTCCACCAAGCTGAAACAGCCACAACTAATCCCGAGAGAAGAATTTTCCCTGCGAGGTGACTGGGGCTGCATGAGCCCAAAAGAGTGGAATCTGACCTCCAAAGAAGATGTCTCTCCCGGGTGGACCTCAGAGGAGAAACTGGCCCAATGCTATGGCTCCTTCCCAAGCCCCTGTGAGCTCCCAGGGGAGGTTGCTGCACTGAACCGAATCCACTCAACACTTTTTCCTCTGAGAGAGCCCTCTTTCTCGCCACCAGCTGAAGCAGCTGGCACCCCGCAGCTGACTCCAAGGAGACAGTCGGGGGGTGGAGCGCCCTTCCCTGTCTGGGACACCCCAGCCTGCCCAGAAATTGGTCTGGCCAGGACAATCACAGGATGGGGTATGTCCTCCAAGGGGGCAGATGATTCACTGGCTCTGGGCTGCCCGGTGGCACTCCCCTGGACATCTGAGGACTGGTCAGTACCACCGACCTCAGAACCAGTGGAATATGCCCACCCACAGGAGGAGGCTGAGTGGGGGCCAAAACACTGGACACAGAGGAATCTGAGGATTCTGAGAAACCTGAGAGCCAATCCAGGTCAGCCTCCAAAGCATCATTCCCTGAAGAGAAGGCCTGAACCCAGATGATGCCTCGATCCCTCCCTGTCCTGGGAACGCAAGTGGTGCCGCCCCATCCCAGGTGCCACAAATGGCACCAGAGTCAGAGATAGCACTGTGAGTGGCACCACCAACTGGCCCCATGCTTTCCACAGTGCCACCTCTGTTCCTGGCACCGTGAACAGTGCCAAGGTCAGAAGTGGTGCTGGAGGCTGTCAAGGTGCCACCCACGGTACTGCCCCAAGTCTCAGTGCTGCAAGTGGCACTGGAGTCAGGGGCAGCACCAACAGGTGGCACCAAGGATGACGCTGGTCCAGGCCTACAGGCCCCAGAGCACAATCCTGGGGGAGCCTTCACCTCCAAAGTGGCAATTGCCAAGATGGTGCCTCCCACCTGGGGGGCATTCTCCACCATGGAAGAGCCCTCACTGAGGCAAGACTAGAATGGGCAGAGCTCCCTCCTCTACGGGCCATAGAGGACCAGGAGGGGACCTGGAGGAAGGGCCAAGAACCCTGACCTTGGCTTTCCGAGTGCAAGCCTGTCCTCTGAAAGTCAACGGTGCTCATCTGACTTTAAATGCATGCAATTCCAAAACCCATCAGTTCATGGAAAAACAGGCATTACAAAGATCCATGTCATGGTTGGGACTGAAGCAGGTCAAGCAACAGTCATGCTGGTCTGTAACAGAGAAAAGTTGGCCACAGGGACACCACCGCATACGAGGCAGACCTGCCTTAGAAGTTTTCGTTTTGTCCCCCAAATGAGACATGACCAGACAAAAACACAAAAAACAAAACAAAGGTACTCGGTGTCATCAAAAATAAAATGAAAGATCTTACCGGGAGATGACACCGAGAACGGAGGCGAGCAGAACTTGAGCAGGAGCTGACGGACTAGGCCACTGATGCAGTTTCACTTCGAAGCTTCAACACGAGGTCCTCTCTTGACAGCAGGAAAAGCAGAACCGGGGCTGAGGAAGTGTCGACAGCAGTTACTGGCCAAGCCGTGAGTGCCACGTAATACGTTGGCCTCGAGGGTGGCACTGTCTCTGCGTCGGCTCCTCCTCTTGTAAAAAAAAAAAAAATGCCCCCCCAGGGTCCTAATCCTCCGGCTTATACCCAATAGTGATGAATTGTGAAGACTGACACAAATAAGATCGGTCTTTTACAAGTGATGTTACTATAATAGGGCTTACTTGAAACCATTGCAAATAAACACAAAACCTATTACTGATACAGCAAAATGGAGTAATTTAGATTCCAATGGTAATAATGTGATTTACTAAAATTAATCATTTTGGTACAGTAAAAAAAAATTGCAGATATCTAAATCACTTACTGTACAGACACGAAAGACAACTTGGGCCTTTTTTAAACAATTTTCCCATTATTTATAGATCTTTTCATCCCATTCTGTCAGGTCATTCATATTTTATTTTGTCTTATGGACAGATAAAGACGAAAAAATAAACAAAACAATGCAATGTAAATACCTTTATTAGTAAATATTTCAAAGAGCAGCACAGTTATTTAAATATCTTCTTTGACTTTACAGGGTACACTCATAACATGATAAAAATTATGTGCCAAAAGAATAACAAGCTATTACTGATTAAAGTCTTATTTTTGAAAGACATTTTTTTTTTATTTTTACGCATATAGGAGACATTTCTTGTTGCTCAGATTTATAGTAAGGTGTTGGATTTTGGTGTTAGCAAAAAACCCAAACAGAACAATATCCTTCAAAGATGTCCAGCGTAAACTGAAAGAAAGAAGGTGTCATTCATATTCTTAAATCCTGACATTTCTCCAGTGAGGTGTATTGTATTATATGCAGTAGCCCTACCTGGAGTGGGGATAGTGGGGAGGTGGAGGCACAATGGAAACTGAATTAGGGAGGAAATAACTAGGATAATGGCAAGCTGTTTGAAGATAATAAGCAAGGGTAAGTGGTGAAAGAGGCCAATGTGTTCTCAGAGGTGGTGGCTAAGGCGGTAAGGAAGAAAAAGGCTGCTTTCAGGAAATACATGGAGACCCAACAGAAGCAGACAGGGAGGTACATCTAGTGAAACAAAGGGAGGCAGGAAGGAGAGTAAGCACAGTAAAGGCTAAAACTGAGGAAATGATCACCCAGGATGTCACAAATGGGAATAAGGCTTTCTCTTGGTATATGAATGGAAAGAGAAAGCAAGGGGTGGTATAGTGAAGATCAGGAGACCAGGAGGGGGACCTGTGTAGAGGAAGACCAAGAAAAACCTAATTCACAGTGTGGGGGGCAGGCCATTATGCAGTAACAGGCACGGGGAAGGGGGGAGTGAACACAAATCCATTTTTGAAACAGAAGTCTGCTGGGGGCTGGAAACCCTTTAGGAAAACAAGGCGATGGGGACAGATGGGATTCACCCAAGGGTACATAAGGAACTGAGCATGTTGTTAGGTGCCCTGCTGGCAATACTATTTAGCACCTCATTGAAGAGTGGAAGAATGGAGTAGCACAGCAATTATAGACCAGTCAGTGTCACATCAGGATGGGGGGGTAGTTAATAGTGTCCCTGCTAAAGAGAGACTGATGTGAGTACCTGGAGACACATGGACTGCAGAATGACTGGCAGCATGGCTTCACGGGGAAGAGCTCTTGTAAAACAAATCTCTTAGGTTTCTTTGACTGGGTAACAAGGGAGGTGGATTGGGGAGGGCAGTGGATATGGCCTATTTGGACTTCATTAAGGCCTTTGACACTGTGCCACACAGGAAACTGATAAAGAAACTTAACAGCCTGAGAGAGGGGGAGAATGTGGTGTGCTAAGTATCTAACTGGTTGAAAGGTGGGAGGGACGCAGACAGTGGTAGAAAACAGCAGTCACTCAGAAGATAGCAGAGTGGGCAGTGGAGTACCACAGTGATTGGCATTGGGACTTCTCTTCAAAATCTTCATAAGTTATATTGCTGAGGAACTGGAGAGGAAGGTGTGTCTATTTGTGAATAACTCAACATCTGCAACAGAGTGGACATCCAGTATGGGGTTGAAGGAATGCAAAGGGAGCTGGGTGAACTAGAAGAGTGCTTTAGGGAGTGGCAGCTGAGTTTCAATGCCAAAAAGTGCAATGTCATGCACCTGGAGTGGGGGGACGCAGGGGCTATGTATAAGATGGGTTGGGTGTATTTTCAGTTACTATGCAAGAAAGGGACCTTGTGGAGATTATATCTGATTATCCCAGTGTAACAGGAAAACAACCAAGGCTAGCTTGATGCTGGGGTGCATAGGGGGATCTCTAGTAGGAGAAAGGAGGTGGTGTTGTCCTTGTTTCGCTCACTTGTGAGACCCCACCTGGAGTACTGTGTCCAATTCTGGAGGCTCCACCTCTGCAAGGATATCAGCAACATGGAAGTGGTCCAGAGGAGGGCTACTAAAATGGTAGGGGGGTTACATGAGCAGCCATATGAGGACAGGCCATGAGAGCTCAACATGTACTCCCTAGAGGAGTGGAGAGTGAGAGAGGACATGATTAACTCCTGTACTATAAGTACCTCATGGGGGTGAACAAGGTGCAGGAGGTGAGTCCCACTCCCAATAATAGAAAGAGGAGCACCAAAACACAGGGGCATGCTATGAAGCTGGGGGGGAGTAAGGAAATACTTCTTTACAGAATGAGTGGTGGATACCTTGTACAGCCTGCTTGAGGAGGTGGTGGGGGAAAACCATAGGGGAGTTTCAAGCATGCAGGGATAGGCACAAAGGTATAATAAATAGTGGTTAGAGAGAAAGGAGGGTGGGACACATGTGACCAAATAGAGTCTGGGGTAGTGTTAGGCAGGGAAAATAGGGTAGACTAGATGGGCCTACATGTCCTTTTTCTGCCAACATATTCTATGTTTCTGTGCATTATACATAAATAACCAGCAGGTTTTCTAGTGGTTATTCCACTGGAGATTCCACATACATTATCAGTAGTGCTGAACAAACATAGAAATTCTGCCAGCAGAATGCCTGTAGAATTGTAATTCTGCTTCAAAAAAAAAAAAAAGATCCACGTTATTTTAAATTCCCTAAACAGGAAATGAGGGAACGTTTGATACCTTTTATTGGACCAACAAGTGTCTTGAACAAAGATAGAATTATACACAAGCTTTTGGGGCCTCACAGGTCCCTTCTGCAGGTGAAGAAGGGAGCTGTGAGGTCCCGAAAACTTGTGTATAATTCCATCTTTGTACAAAACACTTGTTGTTCCAATAAAAGGTATCAAACTTTCCCTCATTTCATTTTTTCCAAGGACCAATATGGCTGGAACCTCTTTTTTTTTAAATTCCCTAAAATTCTAATAAGTAAATCATGGGATCATTACTGTAAACTATTGGTTATTTTTACTAAAGTTAATAAAAACTGGAGTTTTCCTCTCAGTTTATCTCTTACATACAGTAGAACAGACATCAATGTCAAAAATGAAATGTTTACTAAAGTTTGTACATACAGGCCCAGATATTCAAAAGGGTTACGCCATGCGCAACAGGGTTGCGCCATGCGCAAGTCCAAAATGCGCCATTCTGCGATATTCAGCAGGAGGCAGTTACGCCACTGGCAACAGGTTGCGCAAGAGAGCAATGCAAATGAATGCATGCTCAACAGGAGGGGGAGGATCCATGCATAACCTGCGCAACCCGATATTCAGTCGGGTTGCGCAGAGTTCTGCATGCGCAACCCCAACCTGCGCCCGCACAAGCAGGCCAAAAAAAGGCATAGTTGAGGGCCACCCACAGGTGAGCTGCTGCATTGCGGGGCGCAACACAGCAGCTGCCACCTGGCTGGCCCCAACTCGGACCCTGTGCCCCAGCCCGATCGCGGGCAGAACATGTACATGTCCCCTCACACATC
Source organism: Neoceratodus forsteri (assembly GCA_016271365.2). Classification (NCBI taxonomy): domain Eukaryota; kingdom Metazoa; phylum Chordata; order Ceratodontiformes; family Ceratodontidae; genus Neoceratodus; species Neoceratodus forsteri. The sequence goes on along the minus strand of CM057458.1, from coordinate 981,008,697 downwards.
TCCCACAGCCTGATGTGGGCAGAACATTATATCGCCCCCCACATCACCCACAGCCGATCGCGGGCAGAACCTGTAGAACCCCCAGTGCCCGATCGCGGGCAGAATGTAACCCTCCCCAACCCGAATAATCTCCCTGGTGGTCCAGTGGACGTAGCCCGATCGCTGGGCAGAATGTCACAGCACAACCCCCCAAACATCTCCCTGGTGTCTAGTGTCTCCCACCCACCCACGCCACTGCCCTCCACCTCGGCCTTCACACTCCCGCCGGTGCACCACTGCCGCGCCGCCGCCGCCGATCGGCAGCCAGGCAGAGCCACAGCCAATGGCGTGGAGCCCATATCAGATGACAGTCCAGATTTGTAATGATCATTCACAAATCTGACTGTCATGTAATGTATGGGCTGCATGCCCATTGGCTGTAGCTCTGCACCAATGGGCGGCAGCCCTACCGACAGTCAGTCGGCGGGCGGCGGGCGGCAGGCGGTGGATGCTGTCGCCACCGCCGCGGGGAGCGGGTGGTTGGGCTTCGTGGGTGGGTGGGGTGTACACCAGACGCCAGGGAGATGTTTGGGGGTTGTGCTGTGACATTCTGCCCGCGATTGGGTTTACGGTCCACTGGACCACCAGGGAGTTATTCGGGTTGGGGAGGGTTACATTCTGCCCACGATCGGGCACTGGGGAGTTCATACAGGTTCTGCCCGCGATCGGGCACTGGGGTTCATAGGTTCTGCCCGCGATCGGGCTGTGGGAGCTGTGTGGGGGCGACATAACTGTGATGCCCGCGATCGGGTTGCATTAGGCGGCGGTCCCCACGGCTGCTGCCTGGCAGGGTGGCCAGGAGCAAGTCCTGGATCGGGCGCACCTACATGCAAATGGCATGCAAATGGGGCCATAAATAGATGCAAATGGCCCCCTGTGCCTTTGTATAAATTATGGCCCCATTTGCATGTCACCTTGAATATCGGAAATTTGGCGTATGGCGCAATGGTACTTGGCGCCACCGCAAGTTTAATGCTCAACTTTGGCAACTTGGCGGTAGTGCAGTTCCACCGCGCCAGCGCAAGTGTTGTAGGTGCTCGGTATATTCAAAGGAGTTGCTCAACAGCGCAACTCCTTTGAATATCACCCCGGCCACACCCCTGCGCAACTATTTTGAGCAGCGCAGGGGCTTGCGCCTCAGACTGGCGCAATTTGAATATCTGGGCCACAGTGTATTTTGTCTTCAGTTTTTTTCTCATATATAAAATAAAATAGCCATTAATGTAAATTGCTGAATTTTTGCTAAAGACAAGTTAATGGAAACTGCACATTTGCCCCACTTTTGTTTGACATATACAATATACATCTTTCAAATTTTGTCATTTCTGTAAGTAACTGTTGAAATCCACAAGTACCGAATGGGCAGAATTCTGCAAAAAGATATCACAAAATTAGATAGAATCCCAACAGAGCTGGAATTCCGCCCTGTCCTATTTACCACTGACTGAGGACTTTAATACTGTTCAGTGAAGAAGCTGAATGAGATTACAACAAAACTCAAAATGTTAGTCCTTAAATACAAAAAAAGCTTGGAAATAATTGTTGCAACGCAAGCTGTATCTCAGAATTCATAATTTTCCATTCTACTATGATATGTTTCTGTGGCAGTTTCTGTTGCATTTTAATATCCTGTTTATAGTTTCACCTCTATTACCCTAATAATGCATCTCTGAACTGCACCCTTTAAAGCTACAAAACTGAAGTGAAATATCTCAGTCCCTAAACAGTAAAGTCAATGATTCAACATGGGCCTCCCATCCAGATGCACTACTTTCTTCCTAGTATGGCATCATACTGCTTTCCAGTTCTCTTCACCTGAACATCGCGAAACCCTGCAGCGGTTAGGAGGTTGTTATACTCAGATGGTGATCTTTCCTTTCCTAATGTGACAACCTGCATGAGCAGAGAGCCTAGCAGGCTGTGAAGAGGTCCGCTTTTATCTTCATTCAAAACCATTTCAACTAATAGAACACCACCACCTATGTGAAAGAGAAGTTAATGCACATGTAAGAATAAACAATGAATTTTTAAAGCTTGCTTTTCATTGAATGTATCATTAATTTAACTTCACTTTGAGCCTGACCCACAGTCGTGTATCTCTCACACTTGCAAACTGACACACATCTCAGTAAACTGCATGTGCAGACTGAGCAGAAAGGGATGAGCTAAACAAATTAAACCAATATAGCTGCCAAAAGGAGACATATTTATTCATTGGGATAAAAACAAAACAGAAAGACAGTCTGTGACTGCTCATTAAATCCTTATTATAATCAAAAGATTAATACTGAATAGAGAAGATTTGCACTCTGGACACATTGACTCTCAGTAGTTTGCACTAAAAATATAGCAGATCTGCATGTACAGTAATATGGAATTTAAAAGTACAATGTATTTGCTCATTGAATTATTTGTAACTACACTACTGTATGCGGATACTTTTTGCTTTTGGTCCTGTCAATATTTACAATATCAATTTATATGCTGGAAACTAGCTAACATGTAATTTATCCCATTATAAACAATCTGTGGGCCACTGAAATTTACTTTGGGGAACACTGTACCACAGACTGGTATTGGTGACACAGGAGAATGCAGCAATTCAGATTTCACATAAAAATGTACTTATTGGAAATAAAATAAAATCATTCTGAAGGTACAAAGAAACTATTAATCTGATCTGAAGCCCTGGAGCAATAACATACAATTCTGAGTCCCTCTCTGTGAAATGAAGGTGGTAAAAGAGTGTATTAGGAAGGTATTAGCTGGGAGCTACCCAGGTTCGAATCCCCAAAACATCATGTGTGACACTGAGCAAGTCTAATAACTAGCTATAGTAAACCTCTCTGTATCTCTCTCTCTCCAAGTTACCTCTGTGCTTTTTGGATCTCCCATTGTACTAACAATTGCAACAATGGTCTTCCCCTCCATCTCTTGCATTACAAAGTGCTTCAGGATACAGTTTATATCAGAGATGTAAATTCGGTTTTACCAATGAATTGATCACCTCGAAATTTGGATGTTTGAATCTCGGAGTGATGCAAACATTTGGTCCAAAACTCAGGCTATTAGTTTAAATAGTTTAAATGGTGTGTATCAACCAAACCAGTTGAACTGAATCCGCGAACTACAGCTTATGAGCTGTTTGAGATCACATGACTAGTCACACACAACACAGCTTCATTTTGGTATGAGCTGAGTGCTTTGCTGCAGTGAGAGAGCTCACTCATATTCCAGGTGTTGGGCTCAGAGGTAACTAGATATGGCTTTTGATTATTGACAGTTTATCTAGACTTTTCAGCATTTCAACAGAACAAAAATGACTTTCAACAATATCTTAAAGGACAGCAGTCTACGTGATTCTTTTCCTGCAAAATAAGAGCAAAAAGCAACATTAAAAAAAGCCTTTTCATGAGTGTGCATATAAGTTGTGCAGTGTGCAGCACCTGGGCCAGGTGGTGAAATAGGAAGGAGTGTGCCTGCATCGTAGACTAGGCTCAGATGGCAGGCAGTTGGCATTAGTTGGCACCCTTCTGGTGCCCATTCCTAGTTTACACTTTTTCTTATGGTTTTAGGTTTGTAAAAAGTGCCACACAACATCTGTGTCAGGCTCAACTGTGACACTCCCGAGGCTAGCAGTTGACTGTAAGGAGGGAACCTGGGCAGTGGACAGCATGTGGGTGTTGACTGGCAGTCTACCAGGTTAAACTGTTAATTGGCACTTTTTCTTCACATAAAATCCCCTCCAAATAAAACTAAAGTTATCATTTTCACAAAAAGTACAGCACAGCATGCATGTGTTTCAGGGTTGGAACCCATAACCTTCATATACTGTGGACTGCTACTATTCAGCAACACCATCTTCAAGTTGCCTTTTCGTGCTACGTAAGCCATTTGGGGGGGGGCAATGCTGGGTGACTACTTTGTGTGTCCAACACTTTGTACTGTCATGCTTCATATCAGGTTTGTCAGTGATAAATGGATGTAATTTTTGGAATCAATTCTTCACTGGAGGCTGCTGCACCTTCTACTGTTTATTGTACTTCATATGCCCTGCCAGTACACTCTACATTAATAATCTTAAAACCATGGTGTCACGTGAACTTGGACAGCACAACAAACACCCAATGTGCTCTAGTAGGAAAAATACTCCAGAATCAGAATGTGCCAGTAGTACCTCAGGGACCATTTATTATGCCCAACTCATGCATTTATGCCCAGAAACTACCACAAACACCATTCACTGTATAAAAATAAGCCTCGTCTGTATACTGATTTGACAGAATGAATTCTTCTTATTTATTTTAGATGTTTGCCATTACTATCTGACCACCTTAAGTAACCACATTTTGTAATTTTGGCTACAGGCCACTTTAAAAAGGTTGCTTAGGCCAGGTGGGTGTTTATACATTTCAGTGTCTCCAATGCTCCATCCCCTGACAGAGATCAAAAGGTTGAAATACCAAGCCAGTTGGGTCAAACACACAGGCTAGTAAACACCTCCAGAAGAGCACTGCTTACAACTGTTTTTTATAAAACTGTTTTTTGCATTGTGCAACCTGTTTGAGGATAAAGCTGACTGAGTGTACTGTGCACAAGAACTGAGTGAAGTAAAGGATCCCTTCAGTACTACTAGCATCTAATGCATGGGTGAGTGTGATTATTACCTGAAAATGCATACTTTAGAACTTTGTTATGGTATCATTGTGAGGTCAAGAGGTTGTTAACCCCTCTTGACTATGTCACAAAGATAACATAACAACATTGGCTCTTTTGCACATGTGCGTCCTTTGCCGATTATGTTTTTTGGCTACAAATATTTTCTTATTTTGCTTCCTTGTTACCTTCAGGCCTTTGCAGCTATCAGTTCTTATACTTAGCAATTTTTAGTGCACAACACTGTGGCGGATGTGCAGGAGGAGTGAGGTTTGCAAGACATCTCATGCATGCGTGTGTCTTGGACATGAATGGCCATGGCAGTGAGAGAGCGGGATCAAAAGGAAAGGGGGCAAAGCAACAAAACAAAAAGCAAAGTAAGGAAACTTTTCCTGTAACTCTAAATCATTCCCATACACTGTAAAATATAATCAATGGCCATTGGACAGTAACTTCACTGCAATAACTTCTTGAGGTTTCCATGACAACAGTAAACCTCCAGAGCTACGCTGTCAAGGTTTACCATGTTGTCATGGAAACCTCTAAAGTGATTACAGCATTTGTTACTGTCCAATTGCCATTCATTATCCTCTATATATTGATTCTGGAGTATTTTTCCTACCAGAGTGCATTGTGTGATAATTCTGTTGTTGTGGACTTTGGGGCTCACTGCCTTACATTCAGCACCACCTGTTTCCACTAAATGCCACCTCAACTCAACCTGGTATCAGTGGGATGGTAGTTCTACTGAGTCAGTCTGGCTATGTCAACAGAGAAAGGGGTGTCGGGCAAAATAGTCACCCAGACAGGAACAGCAGGAATGCAAAAAACTCAGCCCTGCTTATCAAATAAAGTAGTGATATGTGCATTGTGAGCGTTAAATTCCACAAAAAGAATTCTGAATGCTTCATCCACTGTATATGCTACCATAAATATTTGAGAAAAAGTTACCAATAATTGTTTTTGCCTGTTTTCCACTGTAAATATAAAACTGATAAACCAGTTTATCCAGCTGTGTTAGACACCAGGATGCATTGACATCGGATATGCATGTCAAATGTTAAGTCTCTGCCTGCAAGAGCAGAGAAGTTACAAACATCCACATCTTTGAGAGTTTTCACAAAATTTTGCAAATATTTACATACTAAAATTTTGAACCCCTGTAACTTAAAAATCTCTAATCCAAGCCTCTCCATATTTAGAAGATTCTATAACAATTACAAAAAGGTTATTTGTGCTAATTTATATATGGCAGACTTTGAGCACACATAATTTTGAGATGACAGCATCATACTGTCATGAAATTTGGCACGTTGTTTGAACTCCTATCATCAAGTAATCATGCCACATTTAAGATCTCTGGCCAATAGATGGCTTAGGCTTATGTAAATACATATTCATGAAATCTAACATGGGAAACAAAATGACAGACTTTGAGCACCTATACATTCGAGACAAACCATCTTAATTTTAAGATATTTAGCACATAGTTGAGAATCCTCCCAGAGAGTAAGCATGCCACATCTTATAGCTCTAGCATGAAATATGGATGAGTTATGAGCAAATTAATACATTTTAACAATTCTATGAAATTCTGATGAAATACCACACAATTTCACAGAATTTCTCAACATTTTATTGAAATGCCATTAATTTAGAATTTTCTCATTCCACACAACTCTGTCTTTTTCCCTGTGGGCATGATTTCTGACAGCTGTTCTTGCATGTCAAGGGGCTCCCTTGAGGGAGGCATCACAATCTCACACCTTTTGAAAACACACGTTTACAAATGTTCAGGGGCCCATTGTTCAGAGTCCTAAAGTCCACCAAATGCCAAATACAACTGTATCTAGTCACATGCTTGACAGGTATGGTGTGGCATCATTTGGAGGCACAACCAGGTGATGCTGGCAGACTGTTTTGGTGGCAACATTAGGTGATTCTGAAAGTGTTCCCCCTCTATATTTGTCTTTCACGATTGAGGAGTGTGATTTGGAAGTGTGGTGCAAAGTAAAGCCTATAGATGTCATGAACATCCTTATGTTGACTGGAATCCTTGAGGGAGCCAATTGTCACAAGATGGAGGAGATCCTACAGGATCTAGCTTGTCCAGAGAGTGTGAAATGCAAATGATTATTTGTCTACCTATCTACTTTTCAGTGCATGTATGCCTTTGCATATCTGGAAATTTGGAGCACTGCATGCAGCTGGTGCAGAATGCGGCAACCAGGTTTGGTGTCAGGTGTGTCATATACAAATCATATGACACCTATGCTGAGACAGTTGCACTGGCTTCTAACTAGGTGGTGCACCACCTTCAGGGTTGCTTTAGTAACATACAAAGCCCTGCATGGAGCAGGCCCTGCCTATATTGAAAACCTCTTAGCCTGGTGCACCCCAAGTCATTCTGTATACTCAACCAAGGAATTGTTGCTGGTTACCCTGAGATCACATTTAAAACAATCTGTTGCCTGAGTTTTCTCAGTGGCAACTCCAGCAATATGGAACTCCTTCCCTCTTTGTTTAAGGAGGCATTTAAAATGTTTCTAAAGATGTTGCTGAGCTGATGCTTTGCATTTCATCTTAAATTAATATATAACCCACCCTTGCAGGTTAGGTATACTAATTTCTGCCCCAGTCAGGTTTTGGCCTAATTGATTAATAAATATTTATGGAATCTGCCCACTGGTGGAGTCTCCAATGTTTGGTAGCTGCCATTGGTGATACAGCCATAAATAAGGGTTTTGGCACTGTTTGGAAGTTGGTTCCCTCTCTGTGTGGTGTGGAGCAGTGGGGCTGCAGGAACAAGGGTGATTGCCTGCTCCTGCATCATTTTGTTATGGCTAGTTGGGTGTCAGGGTAATAGCAGTGATGAGCTTGTCATGGCAGTGGCTGTGGATAAGATTAAACTGCTCTGTGGGGTAGGAGGATTTGAACCTGCAGCCCCCAAGATAAAGTGTGGTCAGAGAAGGGATGAGAGCACATATGGATGCCAGAGAGTGTTGGCGTGTACTGGTCTGAGACCAGAATCACTGATCTGGAGTGCATAGCCATGAAGTGGGTAGTGGAGATAGAAGCTGGCAGTCCCAGCCAAGCTGCCAGCATGGATGTGTCCATTGTTGGGGACGTCTGCCCTGGTGTTTTGGGGGAGAGTCGGCCCTCAGTGCCTGAAGAGAAGTGGAGAATCGAAGTGGCGGGAGAGTGAGGGATGGAGCCCAATGTGTGAGGGCTTCTCTGGCCTGCCACCTCGCACATTCATAAAGGAATAGGAGCCTGCCTTACTGCTTAAGTGAATGAGCGGCTTGAGTTATTGGGGAGAAGAGATGCTGTTGCCTAGTATTTAGGGGTCACCCATCGCCTCTGTATTGAATGTTGCTGCTGCCTAAAATCCCATCAGCCCACGGAACAGTGAAAATGGTGAAAGGTCAGTTCGGTTATGAAGAACCACTGCAGTTAACTCCATTGTGGACTCACGGGTCCAGAGGATTAAATTCTGTACAAGGTTGTGACTTGGCCAGTGGCTATCAATTAAAGATGGATTCTCCATTCCAGCCTTATGCCAGTGTGGACCTTCAGTTATTTGAATGTTTGACTGTCTTAATGTTTTAACCTGGAAGTTCCCTTGCAGCCCAGCACTCTGTATGGCACCCTGCTGGCATCAGAAGTACCCTGTCAACTCAGCCAGCTTATGGTAAGAACTGTTTAAATGGCCTGAATGTGTTTCTGTTGTTGTGAGCCTCTCATAAGGCATAATCCTAGACATGGGGATGGGTGGTTTACAAATATATGCATGTGAAACACTCTGAGCCCTTGGGAGAGAGCACTCTTCAAATGAAACTGCTTTGCCCTTGCCTTGCCTTATGAGAAAGTGACAAAGAAGTGGACATTACTTGGTTGGCAGCTACTATTTGGTGAGAAGATGGGAGGTGTCTGATACCTCTTTGGCAAGAAATGTACAACTCTCTCTCCCCCCTTATCACCCAAATCCCTTGATTTTTGACAAAAAGTTTAAGATTTGTTGGATTAAGAGTGGAAAAAAATCTGGTGACTTGAAAGATATGTGAGTGCCAGATGGAGCTCCTGGGTCTTCCTCAAGGCCATTATTACTGCCATAGGCACGCTATGTGAGAAAGCTGGCAAGCCTCACTCTGAGAGCAGCCCTTATGAGAGACTAAGTACTGTATGTTATCTAGAAAGCATCCTACCCCCATTAGAGAAAACTATTTCAACATCTGAACAGAGCAAGTAACACAGATGGTGCAAGAGGTTCCTGCTCTGATGAAGAAAAATGCAAACATCTAGAGAAGGTCTGTAAAATCCTGCATTAAATTTTTTTTTATTTGTTTTATTTAGTTTTTGTTGACCGGGTAAGTGCACTAGACAAATCCTATACTTTAATGCAGCATCTGTCAATCATTTGTACACCTGGAAAGCAATATTTGTGAAACATCGAGAGTAGTAAGGACATTTACCTGTGCTTGAAAACCCTTTTGCAGAGTAAGAGAGATAAACATACTGGGCTGGATATTCAAACTGTGCCCAAAAAGTGCACAATAGCAGGAGCAAGCACAAGTCCACTGCGCCCATCCACAATAGACGCGACATTCAAAAAAGGAGCAAGCCAAATTACGCCAACAGCTAACGTCTGAATATCGCTCAACCTGCGCCATAGCGCAACTAGGGAGAGGAAGCTGAGCAGATACGATGCGCTATGGCGCAACAAGGGATGCCCAGCTGAGCAGCCCAGAGGTGCCAATGCTCAAGCAAGGAGCCCCCCAGCAGCAGAGCAATGTAACTGCACAACCAGGGAGGTAGGGGTCCACCACCCATGCCACAGATGGGCACAGGAACACACAGCAGAACTGACATTGCGCCCCCACACCCCAAGCACAGCACAACTGGGGGAGAGCTGGAATATCCACCGGCCCATGGGGACAAGCAAACAATGCACAGCTGGGCCATGGTGCCCCAGCACACCCACTGGCACGCTGAGACTGCCACACAAGGAGGGCGGACCACTACGTGCCGCACCAGCCCCCCCCAGTGCACAGCACACCCTGCACCATGACCCTCGGACAACCCCCATGAGCAGTGACCATCACTGCAGGAAACCCCACGCATACCACCACACCCACTGTCACACTGCAACCTCGTGTACCACAGAACCATACAAGCCAGCCCCACCATGAGCACCCAGCAGTGGGTGGCAGCACACGGCAATGCAACAATGGCAGACAGTGCCAACATGCACAATCCCCCTGAGGCACAGCTGAGAGACCAACCATGCATCGGCACAAGAGGTACCCCACACGGGAAAGGGCATGCCCCTGACACCACCACCATTGATACAGCACCCTGCACAGTAGACAAGTGACACATCCTGACCCACCACTAGCCACAACAGCCAGCACAGATACCCACAGTGGTGCATGGAAGCATGCATCACACTGGATGCAACACAGTGCAGGGGCAAACACACACCCATACCCAAGGGGACAATAACAGGGATGCAGTAGTGTGGCAACCAAGCCCCCAGTGTGGGCCCATGAAAACTGTGCACACACAGCCTGCAGCCCTCCATGGCACAGGAGTGACACCCACCCTGTGCAGGCACTGTGGACCCATACGCCACCATCATATGCCTGGAGCACAAGTCACAGACAGTGGTGCACAGCCCCTGCAACACACACAAGCCACAGCATGGAGGTGGGACAACAACTGCGGAGGCCACAGTGTCACCCGAGGCAAACATGCACCACACCAGTGACAGGAGGCAACCCAGCATTGTGACGGTTACAGTGGATGATCTGCATGGACAGCCACCACTGACATGGCAGCAGACGTTGCAGGCCACAGACATGCAGGGTGTCAGCTGCACAGGCCAAGGACTGGTTGACAGGGGCACAATGGACACACAGCATGCACCATGGACCACTGCACACAGTAATCCAATGCACAGGGAACAACACACACACCACAGACACTGACTGATAGCTACTCCCACACCATAGACACTTCCTCACGCACATACACACATACCCATGACTGCACCACCCCAGATGCCATGCACACCACTGCAGCTGAGCACCTATAGCCAGCTGCAAATCAGAGACCACCACAGTATTCATATCAAAATATTTATATTGCAACATATAAAACAAAACTATATACAGAACTATGTACATATGGGGGGAGGGACAGAAACAAGGTGGGGGTGAGTAAGGGGCAGGGGTGAACATACGGGAGAAGGAAGATGGGGTGTGAGGGTGGGTCAAAGGGGGGAAGGTAGTAGTCGGCACATGGGGACATCAATGGCCGGCCTGGTCCTCCTCCTCTTGGCACTGTCGTCTGTTCCTCCTCCTCCTCCTCCTCTTGACCCCATGCTGGTGCATGTCCCTCAAGATCTGCAGGGACTCCCTCATCACCTGCAGCAGCTCTTGAACAGCCTGCTGTATCTGCAGGAGTTGCTGGTCACCTAGGACGAGGGAGCAGAGTCAACAGGTGTGACTGTCCATCCCCCTGCAGCCCACCCATTATGCATGGCATACAGTCATGTGCCACGCCCCTGTGATGGTGTGCGCCCACCCACAGTGACCGTGTCCACAAGACCTGCCCATCCAGGCAGCAACAGCCATGTGGACCACTACACACACCCACTGCCCATGTCCTGCACAGCAGCATCAAGGCCATACAGTAATGTGGCTATGCGGTGTGCAGACAGTGCCACAGCCATGTGCCCAGTGCACGCATGGACCACCACTGACGCACTCCCAGACATGCAGTGCCACTGGACAGTGCTGACTGTCATAAGTCACGTGCATGGCAGTGGTTTCCATGGATGGTGGCCATGCCCTGCTTCCCACCTTGTTACACGGCATGCAATAGTAATCATGGTGTCATGGCACTCACCCTCATTGGGCTGGTCATGTCGGCGGTGCTGGTCCCCGACTCTCTTGAGTGCTGCGTCCTCCTCCCTCCGCTGCTACTCCCCCAGCCGGCCATCCACGCCTGTGGGGAAACAAGGAGAGAAAACATCAGTACAATCCCAAAGCAAAGTCCCCTGCCCCAATGTGTGTGCCCACCCACCCAGCCAGACCCACCCACCCCATACCCTGTAAATACTGCCACAGCCAGCCCTAGACTATCCCTCCCCTATGTGCTGGACACATAAAACAGTGTTACCCATATGGACAATACAAGTGTGTAGATGTATCACCCACCTGGACGAGGCACCATGCCCCTCCTGGCACGCGACCGCAGACGGGCAAGTAGCTCTGGCTCCCTCCTCCTGAGGTCCCCATAACTGTGCCTGCACTGCTCTGCAGTCCTCCTCCTTCCGGTAGCCTCAACAAGGTCAGTGACCACCTCCTGGCCCTGTCCAGTGGCTCCATCCCAAACAGAGGCCCATGGTGTGGCTCCACAATGGCCACAAGGTTGGCCAAGTCAATGGCAGTCCACTGTGGGGATCTCCTGCGTGCCATCCCAAACAGTATTGTAGGCAATATGGCGCACTGCAGCGCGATACCCCATGTGAAAATGCTGTGTGGTACAGCACCGCCACTCCCTATCGAACTGTTACCGAACAGCGTGATAGAGGTGCAGCCATGCCGGACGCATGGCGCCAAGGGGGCAAAGGTCGGGCACAGGGTCAAGGGTCTCTGGCACAACGTCACGCACAGCGCCATCGGACGACTATGCGTCTAGTGCAATTGGTTGCCTGTGTGCCAGCGCCACAGCGGACTATCGCGCAGTTGTGCCATTGTGCCTATGAAAGCCCATTGCCACAGCGCCATGTAGTGACCCTCGCTATAGCGCCACTGGCACAATGGTGGCAGTGCCCTGCATTGCCTACCGCGCACAGCACGTCATCAGCATGGCAGACGCCTGTGTAAGCTACCTGTGCATGCGCAGTGAGGTGTACTATGCATGCCACAGAACTGCGCCATTGGCTCAGCACGTTCAACACACTGCGCAAAGCGCAACGTGTGATGTTCAGCCATACAATCATCCAATCAGCCATTCAACGGCGCAGCAGCGCCGATTTGCATCTACTTAAAGTTGCTCCTCACCTAATTTGCATGGATTGGGCTTATATAAAGGTGAGCAATGTCTTCTGCAGTGGCCATATTCGGTTACTGCAGTTTATTGGTGAGTTGCATGCTGTGTGGGGGTCTGGACTGTGGTATCAGGGACATGCTTTGTCCTGCACAGTCACAGGTAACCACTGTCATCCTTACAGGCTGAATAATGACCGAGCGAGGTCTGGGTGAGGAGGACTACGATGGTGGGCAGAAGAGGAGGCCCACCCGAGACGGAGGCACTCTTCAAGGCCTACCTTGATCAGAAGCCACTGCTCAGTGGATGGCGGGGCACCCCTCAGGCCTGTGCTACTGCATGGGAGGAGGTGGCACGTGCCGTCAACCTGCATGGCAGCCACCAGCGCTCCGTGCAGGAGTGTAAGAAGAAGATGGGTACTGACAGGAGGAGGGTGAAGGAGAAGGTGGCTGCCATCAGGGCGGCACGTGCTGCAACAGGCGGGGACCAGCCGGAGGTGGTGCAGCTCACACCGGCAGAGGACAGACTTACTGCAAGCATGCACCGCAGTGCCATAGAGGGAGTTCCAGGAGGTGGCTTCCAGATGGGTGGTGGCCCATCATGGCATGGTAAGTCATGGTCTGTCTATGGGGGGGGCAGGGTAGGTCACACGCAGTAACGTGACTTTTCTTTCTGTTACAGATCCTGCGTGTCTGCAGGAGTCAGCGGTGGAGGGCCTGTCCACTGCGGACAGTCATCTGGAGTTGGAGGAGGGACCATCCACCTTCACAGGTATACGCCGAGCATTGCAAAAGTGGGCCACCTGGCTGTCCACACTGATGTCGCGGAGACAGGTGGGGGAAGCCCCTTCCGTGTCTCAGCGTTCCTGGCATCCAAGGATGCCAGCACGCTGTGGCTGGGGCAGAGACCTGCACCAATGATGAAGACACGACCGTCATGGGCAGTGACACATGTGTGCCACGGAATGGACACACAGCAGGTCAGCTCAAGCCCATGGCTCTGGCTGGTGCCGTGTTGGGCCAGTGTGTCAGCACAGTCCCAGGCTGTGCCTGTCAGCACCAGTGGGACAGCACCGGTGGCTGGTCAGGACAGTGGGACTGTTGCGGCCACAGCGGCGGCACAACTGATCCCTTGGGCATAGCAGGCGGAGGGGCGGCAGCAGCAGTCGCCCACCGGGACTGGGGGTTCAGGATTCCGCGGTGGTGTCCATGCACCACCTGTGGACATGCCCATACCTGGTTCTGGTGAGCAGCGCCCACCCTCAAGGGGTGCTGAACATCAGGCCCTTGCATACCCTGAGGGACGGGATGCCGAGGTGGCAGACGACCTCTTTGACGAGCACACCCGCCTACTGCAGGAATCAGTCCAGCAGCAGATGCAGCTTGCAACGTCCATGGAGGTACTGTGTGTGGCTCTGGAGTGGGTCGAGGAGTGACGCAGCACGGACACCGATAGGATCGTGTCACAGATTGACCATTTATGGGAGGATGTGACCGCTGCCATTGACAGGCATGCACAGGCGTTCATTGCTGTCATGGCCACACAGTCAGGTGCCCATGCGTCGCTCACACCGCGCAGTGTGCTATCCACTCCCTGTTTCCGGAGTCATGTGACACCCACCCTGTCGACGCCAGGTTCAGCTGTGGGCATCCCGAGCACTCCTGGTGCAGGAATGTTCAGTGTGCTGCAGACCCCTGTGCGGGCACGGTCACGTTCACGCAGTGGAACCCCTGGTGGACCACCGGTGCCACCCCATGAGGCCCGTGGTCAGCCTGCCAGTGCTGCTGGGTCTCGGCGGGGCCGCCCACGCATCCAAGGTGGATGTGGCACTGTGCCACAAGACTGACCTGTCTCCCAGCGTGGGCACTGTCTGGTGCTGCCCTGTGTGCATTGTGTGTTTCGGTGGGCAGTGCACGGGTGGGTGCCTGACCCTGCAGGCAGACACACAGTGCACCTGCACACCCTCCCGGCTGCTGTCCACAGGTACGTGTGCATGATGATACCTGCATTGTGCTATACACCAAAGTGCGATGGTGCCCAGCATCTGACACATGGACATGGACAGTCAGTGGACGTAGTGGCCTGTGGACATGTGTGTTGCTAGTGTTTGCGTTCTGGCTTGGTTTTGCACCTGACCCCTGTGCACGTTTTGTGCCTACTGTGTGTGCATGTGTGTGTGTCCGCCCATATGGCGTGTTACTGTTCACCCCTCCCTGGTTGCATGTGTGTGCTTCTGTACCCTGCCACATCCCTTGCCAGCATGCACCCCTGGTGTGTTTCCATGCGTGTCTGTGGGTTGTGCCCTAGCCACTAGTGGTTGCACATGGCACCATGACTTACCTGTGTTGGCTGAAGTGCTTCTCTGTGATGGTGTCCCGGTGCAGCTGTGCCAGCCAATCAGTTGGGGGTCCCATCGGCCATGGGGCTGCCCATCCCTCATCGCCACCGGCATCACCATCGTCCCTATCTGTTCCCCCATTCGCACCTGTACAGCTATCCCACAGTCTTTGGCCATGTTGTGCAGGATGCAACAGGCCAGGAATATCCCACAGGCCTTTGAGGGGCTATACTGTAGGGCACCGCCAGAGGTGTCCAGGCAATGGAATTGCCTTCAGCATCCCGAACACCGCCAATGACATTGGGCGGTGGTGGCATGTGCCTCATTGTAGTGTTGCTGCGATGGGGTCGGGCCGCCGTAGGGTGTGAGCAGCCAGGGATGGAGTGGGTATCCACTGTCACCTGTGTGAAGAGAGTGGAGGTTAGTGTCGTGTTCAGCTTCAGACTGCCCCAAGCCCTGTGGGCCACACCCATGGCACCTCTGGCCATACACCCCCATGCCCACGATATGTCAATTCTATTTACATACTCACCCACTAGATGACCTGTGGGGATGTTCCCACTCTTGAATCGGTGGCACAGTGCCGACTGGTGCCAGATGTAAGAATCATGTGCTTCCTCAGGGTGCGCAGCACAGACATTGATGATGCGCCCACTGGCATCGCACACCACCTGGCAGTTGACACTGGAATATCCCTTGCGGTTCATATAGGTGGCACCCTCGGGGCCAGGTGGTCTGCGTATGGCCACATGGGTGCAGTCTATCACCTCTAGCACGCCAGGCATACATGCTACTCTGTGGAACTCCTGTATGTTTGCTGTGCGCTCCACCACAGTGCTGGGGAAATGGATGTACTCCACAGCATGTGGCAGCAGTGCGCTGAGGAATTGGGTGAGGATGCGTGACGTGGCCGACTGTGTTATGCCTGTGGTGTTCCCTGTTGGTCTCTGGAAGGTACCCGTGGCAAGCAAGCACATGCAGGCTGTTACCTTTGTCTCCAGTGACAGTGCATGACTCCGTTGTGTGGGTGCCTGCATCACATCACTGCACAGCTTACAGAGCCACCTCAGTATTGCCCTGTTCAGGTGGTACCGGCCCACAATCTCGATATCTGTATACAGCTCAAAGCTGGTGCGGGCTCGGTACTGGCTGTTGGGGGCATACCGCCGTCGGGCCTTTTCACGGCCACGTCCCCCTGCCGCATGCCTTCTCACCCCCCTCATTACAGCATCAATGTGGAAGGTGGCACTGGCCATGTCCCTGGCTTGTGTTTCCCCCCCAGCAGCTGTTGCTTTGGTCCCCCCGCTGTCCTGACTGCTACCTCCCCTGCACTGGGTACACCTGTCTGTGCTGGCCTCTGGAATGTGTGGCTCCACACACCTTCCCTGTGCATCTCTTCTGCTGTTAGTTTTCCCTGGCCTGCCCTCTTTCTGACACTTTCCCTGTCCCTGCCTCTCACTCTGCTTCATGTGGCTTCCCTGTAGCATTCTTGCACCTCTTCCTTGCTCCTTTTTATATTGCCTCATTTCCGCTACGGTGCAACTTCCGCTTGCACTACTGTTGCACATTGCGCAAGTCTTTGAACATAGCACTGCGCCCTTTATGCATGGTTCCTCCCCCTTCGGTTGCACATGCATTCATTATCATTGCGCTGTTGCTCAGCATGTTTTCAGTGGCGCAACTGCATCCTGCTGAATATTGCAGAATGGTGCATTTTCAGACTTGCGCTGGCGCAACCCTATTGCGCATGGCGCAGCCCTTTTGAATATCCAGCCCACTGTTTTTTAGTTCATGAAACAGGAACCTCTCCTGCAGTGAGTTTATTGTAAGGTAGGTTTGTCTCCTGGTGATGTGGGCCACCTGTGGGTTAAGCAAATAGTGAAAAGAACCATCTACACCAATCTTCTAAAATATACTGTAAGTTTCAGTTGGAAGAATGAAAGAATGATCCCTCTCATCCAGGAGAAAAGGATCCCCTAGGACAGAGTCCACAGGAGGAAGGCCTCCCAAAACAACTTTTTGAGCTACCCATACTGAGACTGGTGGTGACATGTCACCCAGTTTGGATCAGCAACTATAAAAAATTAATGTGCTTTATACCTGCCTGGATACTTTTTTCATGATTCCTACAGTCATGGCCAGCAATGTTTTCCCTGTGGCAATACTGCCACGAGTGCTGCAACAATCAATTAAGGCAAAGCAAGCCAGTTTTGTTAAGCCTCCTATTTAAAAAAGGCTAAGGGCACTTCACATCAAACAAAAAGAATTATAACAATGCAATAATATGAATCAATGTACATTAAGATAAAAAAAATCAGCTAGCAGTACAAATCAGAGCAGCTGTTTAAAGTTCCAGATGTCTATGAGTCAAGACTCAACGATTTTGAACTGTTTTCACTGAAAAGGAGAAAAGAGAGGGAAGATATATATTTGTGTATAGGGCATCAAAGAGATCCTTAGCTGCAAAAGAGTTTAAACATAACTGAAACAGGGAGAAAAAGATCTGAGAAGGCACAATTAATAGTTGAGGGGTGAGCATTTTCAATCAAAAAAAACAAAATACTGGTTGACAAGGGGTGGTGGAAAATACTGGTTGATACAGATGGTGGTGGAAACCTGGAATACTCTGCCTAGAGAGGTTGTAGAGAGTAGAGCAGAGGACCAGTTGTCATCCTTCCCTCTAGGATCTTTCCATCATCTCTCAGCTGGTCTTGCTGACATGCAATGATGCGATGTATATGCGTGCAGTAGTACGTTGTCACATCCTGGCATCCAGTGGCTTCTCCCTGTCACACAGCAGCCTCTTCTGCACTACCTCCAAGCCCAGGGCTTTAGTTAACTCCATTTCGGGAGTTTCTGACTCCCAAAAATAAGATAAAAACTTCCAGAATAAAGGGGAAGAAAGTCATTGACTTCCATATGTAAAAAACAAAATTGAATAACTTCCAAAACTGAAGGCACAGAAATTAAGAAATTATGGATTTACCACTAGTATTTGCATTACCATTCATACATTGATCCCTCTTAGAATACTGGCTTTCAACTTGTGTGATCTGGGAAGTATTTTAACTTCCATAAAATTGGAATGACTTCCAGATTTTGACTCATGGAAGTATCTGACTTCCACAAAAAGTACATTAACTGAACCCCTGTCCAAACCTCAACTGGGTAGTAGAGGAACAGCAGGAGGTTCTCCCCATCTCATAGGAGGAGAGGTGACTTGTGGGGAGTTCCTCACTCCTTCCCTAGCTAGCTAACAGCAACCAGAGTCCATTCCCTAACCTGTGTCACTGGAGTAGAGAGTAGAAGCTTTACTGCTATGCCACCTGGCTAGCCATACTGGAATATTTCTAAACTGTCAAACTCTTAGCAGGGGCAGTGTGTGATTCCCATTACTTTTGAGGGGGCTTACTATTTTGGCTTCCTGGGGCCACCTTGTCTCAACTTTTGCTTGCACTCCATGTTTGCTGCTGCTGGTACATTTCACCTGGGTTCCCCGCCCAGACTGACTGATGTATCAGAGACTGTGGGGCTGAAGTCAGAGAGATAGATCCCACTGCTCCTGTGTTGTTGCTACCTGCATACTGACAATTGTGGCCTTTGTTGGTGCCACTCAGGGAGTTGAGACCAAGCTAGTGATCACTGAACTTTAAAACAGTATGTGTGGGTGCAGTTACTATGCTGGCAGTCACCACTATTTCCATGGCACACACTTGAAGTATAAACAAACTTCTGGTGCAGCCATGTTTGTCTCAGCATCCACTGCAACAGGGGTCAAAGGCTATTAAGTAGCCAGCCAGCTAGAAGGTGGCAGAACTCTGAGAGTGAAGCAAATTGATGATTTATGGGACATATAGGAAGTGACAAATGACAAGAATTAGCTAGGGAATCAAGACTGAGACACTGTGATACAGTTTACACCTCCCGAGTGACTGTACCTATGAGCAACTGAGTTTGTAACTAGGAGAATTTGGCCAGCCTCAGAGAGTGTTAGATTCTTTTTAACATAGAAACACAGACCTTGACGGCAGATAAGGACCACTTGGCCCACCCAGTGTGCCCATTTCCCTACCCACTGGATAAGCTGCAGATTCTAGTTAACCAACAGCCTACTTCCTGCAACCCCCCCAACTATAACTGCCTTATGTCTGTCCCATGCATGCTTGAATTCCCCCACTGTTTTAGACCCAACGACCTCCTCAGGAAGGCAGTTCCATGTATCCACCACTCTCTCCGTGAAAAAAATTTCCTCACATTACCCCTGAGCCGTTCCCCCCTCTATCTTTAAATTGTGCCCCCTTGTTCTTACGCATCTCTTTTTTCAAAAGATGCTACCCTCCTGGACTTTGTTGATTCCCTTAAGGTACTAGAAAGTTTCTATCATGTCCCCCCTGTCCCTCCTTTCATCAAGAGTACACATATTAAGCTCTGTCAGTCTCTCGTCATATGGTTTCTGATGCAGACCCTGCACCATTTTAGTTGCCCTCCTCTGGACTGCTTTCATCCTGTCTATGTCCTTGCATAGATGAGGTCTCCAAAACTGCACACAGTACTTCAGATGGGGTCTCACCAACTGTCTGTATAGAGGGATAACCATTTCCCTTTTTCTACTTGTGATGCCCCTTTCTATGCATCCCAGTATTCCCATGGATCTTCTTACTGACTTCTCACATTGCTTACTCACCTTTAGGTCATCTGATATGACTACCCCAGGTCCTTTTCCATTTTTGTTGTTGTTAGTACCTCCCCTGCTATTGTGTACTCTTCTCCTGGGTTTTTGTTTTCCAGGTGCATTACTTTGCACTTCTTTGTATTGAATCTTGAGGTATGAGCAGACACAACTTTTGCAGGGGCATGTGTGAAGCAGATCAGAGTGCCTGTTGTGGCCTGAGACTTACTGTATGCTCAGTGTTACGGACTCCCGTGTGGTGAGTGGGTACCTACACTGGAGTGCATGTGTGACAGGCAATTATCTAAGAGACATTATGAGTCCTACTTGGAGTCAGAAAGAGTAATTCAGTTCCAGGCCATGGTGTTGGGGGGGGGGTGGATGTGGCGGCAGTCACGGAGACATGGGCCAACAAAAAACATGACTGGGACCTAAACGTGTGGGGGTACACTATGCTTAGGAAGGATAGAAAGGAGGGCAGAGGGAGTGGAGTGGCTATGTTCATTAGAGATGACATAGAAATTGCTAGGGTAGAAGAGGCAGAGGGAAACGAGGAGGTCTTATGAGTCACCTTATGAACCCCAGCAGGAGATAAGGTCAAGCTGAGTGTAGTATATAGCCCCCCCCAGGATGGGTGATGTTCTGGAGGATGGTTTGCTGGACAACATCATTGCCCAGCATGGATCAAAAGGGGAAGGAGTGGTGTTGATGGGGGACCTTAATATGCCAGGTACAAACTGGGGAACCATGTCCTCTAAGGTGGCCAAGGAGCAGAGACTGCTGGATGGCTTCCAGGATGTGTTCTTAGCACAGCATGTGATGGAGCCCACAAGGGAGGGGCATGTCCTGGACATGGTTCTGGCAGATGGGGACCTGGTAAGGGACCTGGTTGTAGAGGATCCCCTGACTGGGAGTGACCACAATACTGTCTGGTTTCAAATAAGCATGGGGGTGAGATTTAGGACACTGGCAGTGGACTTCAGGGGCAGACTTTGTGGGCATAGGAAATATTCTCAAGGATCACTTGAAGCGGATTACATCAATGACAGATGTGGAAAAGAGATGGAAGGTCATAAACCGGGAACTTCATGAGGCAGTCAGGACCTACGCTAAGGTGAAACGTAAGGGAGCAAGGTCACATAAACCATGCTGGTGGTCCAGTGAGGTTCAGGCAGCAGTCAGAGAAAAGAAGGTGGCCTACAAAAATATAAAACAACAAGAGGAGATAGGGATAAGGAAATGTACCATCTTGCATCTAGAAAAGTCACCCGGATGGTGAGGGGCAAAGTCCAGTAAAGAGCAGCGGCTGCCACAGGGGATACATGGAGGGGAAAAGGGGTTCTTCTGGTAAATTGGGGAGTGGAGGAAAAACTAAGGGCCATCTCAGCAGATTGAGATCAGAAGGAGGGTGGGTGGAAGAGGCGAGGGACCAGGCAGAGGAATTAAACGAGTACTTCACCTCTGTGTTCACTAGGAAGGGGGATGGAATATCTACAAAGCAAGGCATGATGGGGATAGAAGCGGCAGAGTGTGGGATCAAGGGAGCAACAGAAATGGAGCAAGAGGGAGGGATAGGTACCCCAGGGGTGTCACATCAGGATAAGGATAAAAAGGCCAGTAAGGTGGAGGGGACGGATGATGCTATCTCCATCGAAAGGGTGTGGTTAGCCCTCAAGGCCCTAAAGAAAGACAAATCTCCTGGGCCAGATGGCATTAATTTGAGAGTACTATGGGAATTGGTGGACATACTGGCTGCACCCCTGGCGGAGCTCTTCAACAGGTCGCTTGAGACAGGGAGGGTACCTAGGGATTGGCGAGAGGCACATGTGGTGCCAATCCATAAAGGGGGGGTCGAGGGAAGTACCAGGTAACTATAGACCCATCAGTTTGACCTTGGTGGTGGGAAAATTAATGGAGAGTATATGAAAGAAACGATTGGGGGTGTACTTGGAGGAGGTGGGAGGTCTGGATAGTTGGCAACATGGGTTTGTGCCAGGTAGATCATGTCAAATCAATCTTGTGGAGTTCTACGAATGGGTAACATCAGAACTGGACAAGGGAAAGCCTGTGGATGTATTATTCTTGAACTTCAGCAAGGCGTTTGACTCTGTCCCCCACAATGGCCTGGTGGAGAAACTGATGGGGTTGGGAGTAGGCCCTTTGATGGTCAAATGGATTGAAAACTGGCTAGCTGGATGTACCCAGAGAGTATTGGTCGGTGGGGAGCTCTTGAACCCTAGAAAGGTCGGTAGTGGGGTACCGCAGGGCTCGGTCCTGGGACTGATCCTGTTTAATGCATACATATCGGACATCAAGGTGGGTATAGGGTGTGAAATGAGTCTCTTTGCTGATGACTCCAAGATGGGAGCAGTAGTTAAGGGAGAAGAGGGGAGGTTGGCCCTGCAAGGGGACCTGGATGCTCTGGAAAGCTGGGCTCAGACATGGAAATTAAATTTCAGTATCACCAAGTGCAAGGTGTTACATCTTGGGTGGGGAAACCCTAAACACAGGTACACCCTGGGAGGGGAGGTGCTGGAGGCCTCAATAGGGGAAAAATACCTACGGGTCATGGTGGATGCATGTATGAATAACACTGAGCAGTGCAGGAGAGTGGCTAACAAGGCAAATGGGATGTTGGGATGCATCGAAAGGGGGATCACCTCTAGGAGCAGGGAAGTGATTCTGCCGCTGTACAATGGACTGGTTAGACCACACCTGAGTACTGTGTACAGTACTGGAGACCACACTGAAGAGGGACATACAGCTCCTGGAGAGGGTACAGAGGAGGGCAACTAAGATGATACGAGGACTAGGGGATTTGACGCATGAGGACAGACTTGAGGAGCTCTGCCTGTTTTCATTGGAGGAGAGGAGAGATGGGGGGGACATGATTGAGGTCTTCAAGTACCTCAAGGGAATAAATAGGGTAAACATGGAGGGGATCTTTAGACTAAAGCAGAGAGGCATCATCAGAGGGCATGGTTTGAAGTTGGAAGGCTGAGGGGGAAAAGAGGAGGAGGTTTTTCACTGAGAGGGTGGTGAACCCTTGGAATGCACTGCCAGGTGAGCTGGGTCAGAGATCCACAGTGTAGGGCTTCAAGAGAGAGTGGGACAGACACAGAAAGTGGATGTATCAGATGATGGCCTGGCCCAGGGAGGTGGGGATGGATGATGGGGGTTTCTGGAACACAAGGGGGGGGGGCCTCGGCACCCAACTAGGGATCTGAGGTTCGAACAGACTCGATAGACCGCAAGGCCTAATCTGCTGGCAATTATTATGTTAGTATGTGATTGAATTTAGCTTCTCGCTATTGCCTGCCAGCTGATTGCTGACATTGTAGAAGACCCCTAACCAGTTGAAGCATAACAGTATCTGGGAGAGAAGCCCACTCTGAAGTGATGAATATTAATGTCCCCTCATGAGGTTAATATTGAACATGGTTCCAGGGGCACCAGCTAGGGATGCTCAAAATCTGATTTCAACTCTTGTGTAGGAATTAAGACAAAAATCCTAATTCCTCAAAAGGGGGCAGAACTGAAATTTGACATCAACTGGTAAACATCTGCCTGTGCGGTGGGACTGTGACTAAACCAGTCAAGCTCTCTGCCAGATCTGTCACCTTTGGGGACAGAGATCACAAATTGTCTGCTGTCATCAGCAAAGAGAAGGCTTCCTGGAGGTGGACCGTGCCCCTTTTTACTGTGCTCCAACTGGGGGCCGAGGCTGACAAATGGCTGAGATTGAATAAAAATGGGCAGCATTCAAACACTGCTGCCACATTCCCATCAGTAAAGCAACTGTCTGTGTGGTGGGACTGTAGCTGAGCCAGTCAGGCTCTCTACCAGACCTGTCATCTTTGGAGACAGAGGTTGCAAATTGCCTGCTGTCACCAGCAAAGAGCAGGCTTCCTGGAGGTGGACTATGCCCCTTTTTACTGTGCTCCAACTGGAGGCTGAGGCTGACGAGTGGGCAGAGTTGTTCCAGGAAGTGAGATGGACAGGAAGTTCTTCTGAGGTGATCCGTCTGTGGGTATTTAAGGGGGCAAACCTGATATGTCCCACATGTTCATGTCCCATTGAGTGAGTGGAACAGCGATGGAGTGCTACAGATGAAGCACTAGTGTCTTAAGGTGTTGACATGTGTCAGTAGAGGAAGTGGTGGACTCTGCTGGTGACTAAGGTAAGGTACCTGTTTTCCTGTTGCTGCAGTCACTGTTGGGACAGGGGTATGGGTGAAGGTAGGCCAAAATATTGTAAAAGGTCAAAGTGTATGAGAGTTAAATGTTGTAGCTTTTCAGGTAGTATGACAAAAGTGATGTAAAAAAAACAATGGGGGGGTTAAAAACATCATATTGCTTGTTTACTGCATACTTTAAATTGTGAAATGATAAGCTGTTTAGTTTAATTACTCATGCTATAGACAGACTATTGTTACCGGGTTGAGGGAAGTGAGGACAGAAAGTATAAGGAGTGCAAGAGTAAGAAATGTGGGGAGTGACGCACTGCAGTGATTGTGGAACAGCAATCTTTAGGGAGACCTTCTGGAAGCTGCATTACTGCCCCATCTGTGTGCTTTCTCTTGGCTGGCAGAAAAAGTCTCTATACTTGAGGCTGCATTCCTTTTGAGACAGATGAAGGTTACTATACTAGAAGCTGTGTTGACTAAGAGTTTGTAGACCTTTTCCCTTACTCAGGGGTCATCAATTCCAACACCATTACCTCACAGAATGCCAGATAACAGGAGCAGCTGGAATATGATGGCCTTGAGGAGGCAGAGAGGGCATGGTGGGGTTAGGAAGGTTGAGAGGACGGAGTCATAGACACATTCCGCAAACATAGACAGTTCCACTGCATAATTCCTATGCCATTCTGGTGGAACAGGACAGCGAAGAAATAGCACCCATAGTACTGGCCAGGAAGGAAATGGGTGACCTGTTAAGTCGAGGTTTTAATGAGAGTGAAAGAGGACACCGGAGAAAGAGGAAGGAACTTCTGGTAGGAGAATCTATTTTCAGAGGGACAGAGTTGGATTTGGAAAGGGGTCTGGAAGGGATGCCAGATGCCTGCTAGGAGCCTCTGCCAGGAGAGTTGAACAGCGAATACTAACGATAGCTAAGGCAGCAGGAGGGGAAGAGGAGCTGGATGTCACTGTCCACCTGGGAACAAATGACCTGGCTAGGGATGAGGCAACAGCAGTGTAGGAGAAGTTTAGAGAGCTGGGAAAAAATCTTAAATAGGTAGCATGCTCTGTAGCTTTTGCAGAGGTACTATCTGTCTATGATAGGGGAAGAGAGAGAAGGAGCTGTGAACAAAGGCTTTCAACTTATGGTTGAAGGCCTGGTGCAAAGAGGAGTGGCACAGCTTAATTGGGGACTGTTAATCCATCTGGATGGATAAGAGCCTACACAAAGGTAACGGCCTGCATCCATCTGAAAGGGGAACCATAGTTCTCAATGGAAGGTATAAAAGTTTCTTTGATGTATGTTTAAACTAGTGGGTGGAGAGGTAGAGGTAAATGGGGAAGCAGAAACAGTTCCCCCTCTCCAAAAGAATGGGACAGATTGCATAGAGTTTCTCTGGGATAACAGTCCCACAATGGATAAAGTAAACTGAATAAGCAGGGTGCTAGAAAAATGAGATGGGGAAATACAAAATGTAGTTGAAAAGAGGGAGTAAGGGGGATGGGGGGGGGACACAAAAGGTCTGGGAAATAAAATTCCAGACTTAGAAGACATCATGACGGAGGCTGGTCTGGATATCATGGCCATTACTGAGACATGGTGAATTGAAAACCATAGTTGAGACATGGTCGTACAAGGGTACACATTATTTAGAAGGGACATGGTAAGAAGGAAAGGAGAGGGGAATGTTACTTTATTTGTGGCACAGCATAAAAGCAATTGAAATACAAGGATTTCAGACAGAAGCAGAGATACTGTGGGTTACCCTCGAGATGGGAAAATGAGCTAATATTTGGACAGGCGTGATCTGTAGGTCTCTGGTGTATGGAGAGGACTTAGATATGGTAATGTTAGAAGAAATTGGTAAAATGGTATAAAAGATGGAGGTATTACTGTTAGGGGACTTCAATCTGCCAGATGTAGATTGTAGAATCCCTGCTGCAGTATCAGCTAAAAGTAGAGACATCTTGGACTCACTTCATGGGATATTCCTCAGGTAATTAGTCAGTGAGCCTACTAATGGTAGGGAAGGCAACAAAGCTCTACGTCAGGCAAGTAAACAAAAGCAAGAGGAAAAAGATACCACTATGGTCCCCAAAAGAAGTGGCTGAGAAGGTAAGGCCAAAAAAGTTAGCATTCAGGAAGTATAAGGAGACACAGAGGAAGGAGGATAGGTAGGTGTATCACAGGATGCAGAGGGAGGCAGTAAAAGCAGTCAGGAGTTTAAAGGCACAAACAGTGGAGAAAATAGTACAGGCAGTAAAGAAAGGGGATAAGATGTTTTTCAGATATGTAAGCAAAAAGAGAAAAACTAGGGTAGGAACTGTAAGGCTAAGGAGGGAAGGGGAGAAGAGTGTTTAGGGGGACCAGGAAAAAGCAGGCAACCTGAACAAACATTTTTGTTCTGTGTTCACAGAGGAAGGGGAAGGTGAGGGACTACAGTTAAGTGACAGGAGCATCAAAGGAAGGGAGGTGGATACTAGTCCATTTACAGAGGCAAGAGTTCTGAAGTAACTCGTAAATCTGAAAGTGGACAAGGCAATGGGGCCAGACAGGATACATCCAAGGATGTTGAAGGAGCTCAGACAGTTGAGGATAGGCAGGTGTGATGCACTTGGGGAGCACAAATCCATAAGCAGGATACACCCTATGAGGGGCGGTCATTAAAGTAAAAGAGCAAGAGACAGGGATCTGGGGATTATAGTATCAAGCAACCTTAAGCTAGGTAACCAATGTAGCAGGGCAGTGGAGAAGGCTAATGTAATGTTGGCATGCATCAGCAGGGGCATTACTAGCAGAAGAAGGGAGGTAGTGATGCCCCTCTACAAAACCATGGTGAGGCCGCACCCAGAGTACGAAGTTCAGTTCTGGAGACCACACCTGCGAAAGGACATAGATGGGGTAGAGAGAGTTCAGAGAAGGGCAACCAGGATGATGCAGGGTATGCAAGGGAAGACATCGAGCAGAAGTGTAAGGAATTGGATCTGTACACATTGAGACTAGAAGGGAGAGAGGAGACATGATTGAAACGTTTAAGTATGTGAAGAGGATCAACAAAGTGAAGGAGGGTTGTTTACTTAAAAGGAAGGAGGGGGCTATAACTAGAGGGCATAGCCTAAGACTGCAGGGAGAAAGATACAGAGGCAATGTGAGGGGGTGATTCTTTGTGGAGAGGGTGATGGAGGCCTGGAACAGACTACCAGAGGAGGAGGTGGGGGAATTCCAGAGGGCATGAGACAGACATATGGGTCTGATTAGCGCGGGGGGGGGCAGTGGAAGGAGGGATGGGTAAGGGGAGCAAGGGGCAGACTAGATGGGACGATGGGGTCCTTTTCTGCCATCATGATTCCATGATTCTATGAGTTGCTGGCTACACCTCTGACAGTCTTGTTCAGCCACTCACTGGAGATGGGAGTGGTCCCAGAGGTCTGGAGGAGAGCAGATGTAGTCCCACTTCACAAAATAGTAGCAAGGAGGAATCTGGAAATTACAGGCCAGACAGCCTGACCTCAGTGGTGGGGAAATTAATGGAATCACTGCTGAAGGAAAGGACTGTGGAATATCTTGATACCAGCAATTTACAGGATCTGAGGCAGCATGGATTCACCAGGGGGAGGTCATGTCAAACAAATCTGATAGATTTTTTTGACTGGGTGACCAGGGAGGTAGATCAAGATGGAGCAGTGGGTGTGGCCTACCTAAATTTCTGTAAGGCCATCAACACTATTCCACATAGGAGAATAGTAAACAAGCTGGGCAGTCTGGGAGTAGAGCCAAAAGTGGTAAACTGGGTAAAGAATTGGCCCTGGGATAAGCATCAGAAGGTGCTGGTAAAAGGAGTTCACTTCAAGGAAGGGCGGGTGACCAGTGGGGTGCCACAAGGATCAGTACTGGGACCAGTCCTCTTTAATGTATTTATTAGTGACATTGCAGAGGGACTAGAAGGGAAGGTGTGCCTTTTTGCAGATGACACTAAAATTTGCAATAGGTTAGACATTCTGGGGGGATGGAAAAATGAATAGGGATCTAGGAAAGTTTGTGGAGTGGTCAGGAATGTGGTAACTAAGTTTCATTGTGAAGAAGTGCAAAGTCATGCACTTAGGGCATAGAAAACCAGGGGTGGAATACAAGATGGGGGGAAGTGGTGCTGATGGCCACCAAACAGTAAAGAGACCTGGGGATAATCATATCTGATAACCTAAAGATGGTCAAACAGTTTGACAAGGCTGTAGGGAGAGCCAGTGGGATGCTGGGGTACATAGGGAGGGGTATCACCAGCAGAAAGATGGAGGTGGTGATACCACTGTATAAATCACTGGTGAGACCTCACCTGGAGTACTGTGTCCAGTTCTAGAGACCACATCTCCGGAAAGACATAGACAGAGTAGAGGCAATCCAGAGGAGGGCAACACAAGTGGTGCAAGGTCTGCACCAGAGACCATATGAGGCTAGACCAAAGAACATCAATGTGTACACCCTGGAGGAAAGGAGGGACATGACAAAGACTTTCAAATGCCTCACAGGTATAAATAACGTACAAGAGGGAAGCATTACACCTTACTTCACTTCCTTAATAATCCCAGCAAATAATCTCACCATAGAACGAAAAAAACTTATTACAATTGCATTTATTACAACAAGGAAGTGCATCCTTTCGAAATGGAAGGACTCTTCCCCTCCGGTTGTTCAGACGTGGCTGAACTACATGGCGGATATGATAAATTTGGGAAAAAAATACTATATAAAAGAAGATAAAGTGCAACATTTTCACAAGATCTGGGCCCCATTCCAGGGCTTGATACACTCTAATGGTTTTCAAGATCTTCTTAAATTAGAATTTAATTCTAATATTATTTAACAGCCTGGAACCCCTCCCGGCTATGATGATCCCTTAGCTCTAACCCAAGTAACTGATATCTGTTTCAGATGAAATTAGGGCTGGTACAATTTCTGAGCTGGAGGAAAAAACAAGAGGGAAGCATTTTTTCAGAAAAAGAACCTCAAGAACTAGGGACGTGCTAATAAACTGGAAGGAGGTAGACATGGGGGAAACATAAGGAAGTACTTCTTCACAGAGAGAGAGTAGTGGATGTCTGGAACAGCCTTCCAATGAAGGTGGTGGGCACAAAAGCTGTGGTGGGATTCAAGAATGCATGGGATAGGCATAAGGGAACCTTAGTCAATAGGGAAGGAAGGGATAAACCAGAGATCAAGTAGAGTCTACAGTATTACGGTAGGCAGGGAAAATGGTCGGACTGGGTGGGCAAGCGGTCCTTATCTGCTATCAAATTCTATGTTTCTATGTTTCTGTGTTTCTATGTAATGATGTAATACTGGACCTGGTGCTTACAAACAGGGACAGTGTTGCAGATGTCAGAGAAGGAAGTCAACTGGGGACCAGCGATCACTGTATAGTGTGGTTCAAAAGTAGGACAACTGTAGAATCTGATCACACAAAGACAATGATTCTGAACTTCAGAAGCATTGATTTTGCTAAGATGGGTGAATATCTCATGAACGAACTGAGAGGAGATGAGGGCCTGGGAGGGGTGGAAGAAAAGTGGGCCAGACTAAAAGACAGCACTGTGAAGGCAACAAACCTCTGTGTTAAACAAGTAAGCAAAAGTAAAAACATAGAAACATAGAAACAGAATTTGACGGCAGATAGGACCGCTTGGCCCACCCAGTCTGCCCATTTCCCTACCTAATGGATAAGCTGCAGATCCTAGTTAACCAGCAGCCTACTTCTTCTTATCCCCACCCCCTAGAATTGCCTTATGACTGTCCCATGCATGCTTGAATTCCACCACTGTTTTTGACTCCACAACCTCCTCTGGAAGGCCGTTCCATGCATCCACAACCCTCTCTGTGAAAAAATACTTCCTTAAATTACCTCTGAGCCACCCCCCATCTTCAAATTGTGCCCCCTTGTTCTTGCACACCTCTTTTTTGAAAGATGCTACCCTCTTGGACTTTGTTGAGTCCCTTGAGGTACTTGAAAGTTTCTATCACGTCCCCCCTCTCCCTCCTTTCCTCGAGGCTATACATATTAAGCTCCTTAAGTCTCTCTTCATATGTCTTCCGGTGCAGACCCTGCGCCATTTTAGTTGCCCTCCTCTGGACAGCTTCCATCCTGTCTATGTCTTTGCAGAGACTGGGTCTCCAGAACTGCACGCAGTATTCCAGATGGGGTCTCACCAGCTGTCTGTACAGAAGGATTATAACTTCCTGTTTTCTACTAGTGGTGCCTCTCCCTATGCATCCCAGTATCCCCCCCAGCCCTCCATGCTGCCCTCTCACATTGCTTGCCCACCTTTAGGTCATCTGATATGACTACCCCCAGGTCCCTTTCCATTTTTGTTGTTGTTAGTATCTCACCCCCATTGTGTACTCTTCCCCTGGGTTTTGTTTCCAGGTGCATTGCCTTGCACTTCTTAGCATTGAATCTAAGCTGTCATACATTTGACCATTCCTCTAACCTTGCCAAGTCCCTTCTCATCCTTTCCACCCCAACTTGTGCATCAACTCTGTTGCAGATCTTTGTGTCATCTGCAAAGAGACATACTTTTCCTTCCAGTCCCTCTGCAATGTCGCTTATAAAGACATTGAAGAAAACAGGTCCTAATACTGAACCCTGCAGTACCCCACTAGTAACCCTCCTTTCTTCAGAGTGGACTCCATTTACTATTACTCTCTGTGTACTATTCTTCAGCCAATTCTTTACCCAGGCTGTCATCTTGGGACCCACTCCCAGGCTGGCTAACTTGTATATTAATCTTTTGTGTGGGACTGTGTCAAATGCCTTGCTAAAGTCTAGGTAGGCCATGTCCACAGCCCCTCCCCTGATCTACTACTTTGGTCACCCAGTCAAAGAAATCTATCAGATCTGCCTGGCATGACCTTCCCGCTGTGAATCCATGCTGCCTTGGGTCCTGTGCCCCTCTGGCCTCTAGATACTCGCCAATTCTTTCCTTCATAAGTGATTCCATCATTTTCCCTATCACTGAGGTTAATCTAACAGGTCTGTAGTTTCCTGCTTCTGCCTTGCTCCCACTTTTGTGAAGGGGAATCACATCTGCCCTCCTCCAGTCCTCAGGTACCACCCCATCCTCCCATGATTTGTTAAAGAGGGTAGTCAGTGGTGTCACTAGTTCTACTCTTAGTTCTTTTAGAATTCTGGGATGAATCCCATCACGCCCCATTGCTTTGTCCACCTTCAGTTTTAAGAGTTCTTTCAGAACCCTTTCTTCTGCAAATGGGCTGGTATCAACTTCTGTATCCAGAGTGTTTCTATTGTTTGTTTTAGGTACCTCCCCCTCTTCATTTGTAAATACTGAGCAAAAATATTTGTTTAGTATCTCTGCCTTTTCACAGTCACCCTCTGCCCACCTCCCTCCCCTTTATTAAGCCTCACTATCCCTCCCTTGGTCTTCCTTCGCTCCCTTATGTACCTATAAAAGGTTTTATCCCCCTTCTTAACTGAGTTGGCTGTCTTTTCCTCGGTTTGGGCCTTCTGCTGTTCTGACTGCCTTCCCATCTTCCTTTGCTTTAACTGATACAGTTCTCTGTCCTGCTCCTTCTGTGATTCCTTGTACTTCCTGAATTCTTTCTTTTCTCTTGAACCTTCACTGCCACTTCCTTTGAGAACCATAGTGGTTTCTTACATCATTTTGTTTTGTTTATTTGCTTCACACAAAGGCTTGTTGCCTCTGTGATGGCAGTTTTATTATTCCTCATTGTTCTTCTTCCACCCTCCTTTCTGCCCATTTGCTAGTGTATCTCTTAGCACTCACCCATTTTGGCAAAGTCAGCCCTCCTAAAGTCCAGTACTTTGCCTTTGTATGGCTTGACTCTCTATTGCTGTGTTTATTGTGAACCACACTGTTTGATGGTCGCTAGTTCCCAGATGGCTACCCACTTCTACATCTGTGATCCTCTCTCCATGTCCATTTGAGAGAACCAGGTCTAAGTTTGCTCCCTCTTGAGTGGGTTCCAATACTAGGTGTCTAAGGCATGCCCCCTGTAGGGCATCTAGAATAACCCCACTCTTCGAAGTGGCCGCTGCAACTGTACTCCAGTTAACATCTGGCAAATTCAGATCACCCATCAGCAATATATCCTCTTTTTCTGCCATTCTAAGTATACTTCCTATCATTTCCTTGTCCATTTCCTCCCCCTGAGAGGGGGGTCTGTATACAACCCCTGTGCGGACTGTGGTGCCATTGCCCATCTCCAAATTGACCCACAGTGCCACTATGGTTCTCAAAGAAGGTAGAAGAAAACGTAAAGGCTAAAAGAGTAGCATTCAGAAGGTACAAGGAAACACAGAAAGAAGAGGATAGAGAAGTGTATCAGGGAAAACAGAGAGAGGCAGGCAAAGCAGTAAGGCGAGCAAAACCACAAACTGAAGAAAGAATAGCTATGGGGATATCAAAAGGGAAAGAAGCAATTTTTAGATATGTTTGAGACAAAAGGAAAACAAAGGGACTAATTGCTTGGTTGTGGGGGGTGATGTACAGATAAGGACCAGGAAAAGGCAAACATCCTGAAAGAATACTTCTGTTCAGTTTTCAAAGTAGAAGGGAAGTGGGAGGGAGCACAAGAAATGCACCAGAAGCATTGTGTGGAGGGAATTTGACAGTGTATTTTCAGTGGGGAAGAGTCTAGAGAGTATTTGAAGAACTGGAAGTAGACAAAGTTATAGGGCCAGATGGTGTACATCCAAGGGTACTGAGAGAAATTGGAGAGGTCCTAGCTGCACCTCCACCTCTGACACATATTTTTAACAGATCGCAAGAGACTGGTGTAGTTCCAGAGGACAGGAGAAGAGCAAATGTGGTCCCACTACATAAATGTGATAGCAAGGAAGACGTGAGCATTTATAGATCTGTTAGCATGACATTGGTAGTGTGTTAGATAATGGAATCACTACTGAAGGAAAGGATTGTTGAATATCTTGTATGAAATGGGTTGCAGGACCCAAGGCAGCATGGATTCATGGAGGGTAGGTCATGCCAAACAAATCTGATAGACTTTTTTGACTGTGTGGCCAAGACACTAGATCAGGGAAGTGCAGTGGGCATGGCTTACCTCGATGTCAGGAAGACGTTCGACACCATTCCAAACAGGAGAAAAATAAGCAAGTTTAGTAACTTAGGGTTAGATAGAAACATTGCAACCTGGATTAAAAACTGGTTAGCCAGAAGGACACAGAGGGTAGTGTTGAATGGAGTGTGCACCAGTAAAGGCAGGGTGACCAGTGGGGTGCCTCAGGGATAAGTGTTGGGACCAGTCAGTTTCAATATCTTTATAAATTACATAATGGAAGAACTGCTAGGGAAGTTCTGTCTCTCTGTAGATGACAACAAGATCTATAACAAAGTGGACACACCTGGGGGAGGGTAGATAGAATGTGCATAGATCTAAAGAGTCTGCAAGAGTGGTCTAGGCCGGGTATGACAACTGGGTTTTAATTAATGCAAAAAATGCGAAATAATGCACTTAGATTTTAGGAACCCGGGTGGAGTGGAGTGCTTCTGACGAAGACAAAACTTCATCAGTCTTCATCATTGACATTGGAGACAGCATTAAGGGCAAAATGTGCCTATTCACGGATGACACCATGCTCTGGACACAGCTGAAGGGATACAGGACCTACAGAAAGATATGGAAAAGCTGGAGAAGTGGTCCAAGATCTGGCAGCTTGACTTCAATGCCAAGAAATGCAAAGTTATGCATATTGGAGCCAAGAATCCTAGGACAGAGTGCTACCTGGGTGGAGTCCGAGTACCTGCATCAGAGGAGGAGAAGAACCTGGGAGTGATGATCACTAGTGACCTGAAGCACTCCACATAGTGCAAGAAAGCAGCAGCAAAGGCAAACAAGATGCTCAGATGCATATCTAGGGGGATCAGTAGTAGGAGAGAGGAGGTTATACTGCCTTTGTACAGGTCACTTGTAAGGCCTCATCTAAAGTACGGAGTTCAGTACTTGTGCCCACACCTCAAAAAAGACATGAACCTGCTGAAAAAGGCCCAGAAGAGGGCTACAAAGATGATAGCTGGTCAGCATGGTAAGGCATAGGAGGAAAGATTGAGGGCACTGAACATGTACTCCCTGGAAGACAGGAAAGAGAGAGAGGGGACATGATTGGGACCTTTAAGTACCTGAATGGAATAAATAAGGTTGATAAGGAGAGTCTCATTAAGCTGAGTGGCAACCAAAACATGAGGGGACACAGCCTTAAGCTGGAGGGTGGGAGGTTCAGGAGGGAGGTCAGAAAGCACTTCTTCACAGAGAGGGTGGGGCACTTGGAATGCGCTGCTGGAAGAGATAATCTCGTTGAAGACAGTGGGCACCTTTAAAAGAGGCTAGGATAGGCATAGGGGAAGCTAAGGATCTTGGGTATAGAGGATGGGAGGAGTGGGGAGGGAGGGCAATGACATTAGCTCAAGCTGTGGACCCTGCAATATGAGCAGACTTGATAGACCAAATGGCCTTCTTCTGCTGGCTTCTTCATATGTTCGTATGTTCGTACGTAAAACAAGAAAGAGACCTATAGGTAATCATATTGGATGACCTAAAGGTGGCCAGGCACTGTGATCAGGCAGTTTGAAAAGCCAGTGGGATGTTGGGGTGCATAGGTAGGGGTTTCTCCAGTAGAAAGAGAGAGGTGGTTCAAACAACATGAAGTCTTGCTATATTATGACATATGCAGTGAGTCCCAACCTTCGAACTGCTCCGGAGGTGAAAGAGTTAACTTTCCATGCAAGGCATGGAACCTTGAGCGCGAGCTCGGTTGAACACTCTGTCTGTTGATGCTCAAACTCAAACTGTCAGATTCTTTACTCCGCCTCACTGAACAGTCGCTCCGGAGATTTCTCCTTCTGCT
This sequence comes from Neoceratodus forsteri, assembly GCA_016271365.2. NCBI lineage: Eukaryota > Metazoa > Chordata > Ceratodontiformes > Ceratodontidae > Neoceratodus > Neoceratodus forsteri. Next base: position 980,973,868 of record CM057458.1, on the reverse strand, counting down.
CGGTTCGTTTGTCAGTTAAAAGTTTTATTTTTTCGGTTTCTTAACCGAAATTAAACCGCAACCGGTCGGTTCAAGCTCTGTCTGTGGTATCGTAAGTAATAGATAGGCTTACATTTATTTTCTTCTGTGTGGAACTTGTAAACGTGTTTTAGGTTCAGTTTGAATCGATCAGGTTGTTTTTTATAGACTTTCAAGTCCTTTAGAGTGCGGTTCCCGGGTTCTTATCGGTTCTAAAAAAACTGGATTTCATTACGGTTTTTTCCACGGCCCGTGACACGGCTGGGAACCAATAAGGGAGTCTTGCTTGGCAGATTGCCATTTACGGGCAAGTTTGGTTAGGCTGGCACTATGTCTGAGAAACCCAAAAGAAAAACCGGCCCCTGGTTTCAACACTGTGGTCTCTGTGGGGAAGCCTTTGCTAAGGCTGACCCACACACCACTTGTGTATATTGTCTGGGGTTTGACCACTTCAATGCAGACTGCCAGATTTGTAAGAATTTTCCTGCTGCCACCGTGGAAAAGAGAGTTGGTAGGCTCAGGGAAAGGGAGGCCAAAAAGTCCGCTGACCCAGATGGCCAGCTCGGTTCGGGTTCAACCGAACCGGAGGGAGTGCCCTCTGACCAGGGTGATGCTTCCTCGGCCAAACGAAGAGCCAGCTCTGAGGAGCCGGTTCCAACTAAAAGGGCTAGAAAGTCAGCTAGTTTGGAGCCAAAAGTTCTTTCTCCAACCACTGAAGAAATAGCTAAAGCAATTCAAATTGTCCAGGCATCTTTCTCAGTTCCGTCGAACCGGCACCATCAGGAAAGCGGTCGGTTCGGTTGGGTTCCACCGGTTCAAGATTTTGATTTTGAGGATTTTTATGAACCGGAGGAAGGGGAGGAGGAATATGGGCAGAGTGAATGTGATTTTGAAGGTCTGGATGTGTCCATTGAACCGGACATCTCTCCAGACAGGCTGTCTGGGGTCTCCCCCCCAGGCTATCTGACTCCCCTTCTCATTTTATGTTCTATAAGAAAGTTGCTGAAACTCTCCAACTCCCTGTTGAGGAAGCTGACCAAGAGGAGCCTGATTATGTAGAAATGATGGATATTCCAGAGTCTAGGAGACTGTCTATTCCCTTGCGTAAATCTTTTAGGAAACAGACAGTAAAAATTCTAAAAACTCCTCACTCCATCCTCCCTGTTGATAAAAAGATGGACAAGAGGTATACTTTATCAGGCTCTGATACTGAGTTCCTCTCTCAGCAGTGCAGCCATGTGGGGGTAGTGCAGGCTGCAGCTTGTGACAAGGCAAATTATATGGCTTATGCTGCTAGGTACCAGAAGTCCAGATGGGATACTGTGCTGGCCCTAGCGAAACAAGTCCCTGACCAGCTTGCCAGGGAGCTGGAGCAGGTGGCTTTGGATGGTATTGAGGCATCCAAGGTGCAGTTTCATGCTGCAGTAGACTCTAATGATGTGTCATCAAGGGTCATGGCTACATCTGTGGCACTTCGCAGAATGGCTTGGCTCAGATGTACTACCCTGTCACAGGATACCCAGTCTAAGGCTATGGATTTTCCTGTTGTGGGTAATTCTGTGTTTGGGGAGCAGACAGAGAATTATATGAAGAAAATGGATGAATATAGGACCACCTATAGGAGTGCAGAGGCCAAAGAAAGGCAAGCCACTCCTCAAAGGCAGCATCTCAGGGGCAGGGGCAGGCCCTGTCATAGGCCTTTTTACCAAGCCCAGGCCTCCTCTTCTGCTTATGCCCAGAGAGGATTCTTCAGAGGGAGAGGCAGATGGGGTACAAGTAAGCCCACTTCTACCCCTCAGCCCAAAGCCCCTGCCAAACAGGCTCCCTGATGGGGTGGCCAGGGCCGACTCTCCTCTCACCGTAGCAGGCTGGTTTACTTTGTCCAGGACTGAGGTCTTAACAGCAGACAAGTGGGTCCTGGAAGTAGTAAGCCAGGGACTGGTTCTCAGCCTCAAAAAGTTTCCAAAGATGAGAATCAGATCCTTTCCACCTGCAAATCCATCAGAGGCTCTTGCCCTAGAAACAGAAGTTTATATCCTCCTGGCTCTCAAAGCTGTGGAGAGGGTTCCATCCCTACACCAGGGCAAAGGGTTGTACTCCAGGTACCTCCTTATCCCAAAAAAGACAGGAGAATGGCGGCCCATCCTAGATCTCAGATACTTAAACAAGCACCTTTTAAAACCAAAGTTCAAAATGGTGACTCTGGGAATTATTTTACCCTCTCTAAGGCCAGGGGACTGGCTAGCCTCCCTGGACCACAAGGATGCCTACTTCCATGTTCTTATCAGAAGCTTCCATCGAAAATACCTCAGATTCGAACTGCCCTCAGGCCATTATCAGTTCAGAGCAATGCCCTTCGGCCTCACCTCGGCCCTGAGGGTATTCACAAAATGCCTGGCAGTAGCAGTTGCCCACTTAAGAAGGCAAAGGATTGCCATCTTTCCTTATCTGGACGACTGGCTCATAGTAGGCCAGTCTCCAGATCAGGTCAGACTACACCTTCAGGTAACTCAGCAACTGCTCACATCTCTAGGTTTCCTCTCAATCTCCCAAAGTCAGTCCTAGAGCCTGTCCAGCTTCTCACCTTCATAGGTGCAGAACTGAACACAAAGAGGCCAGAGCCTTCCTTCCCTGGAAAGAGCAAGGACCTGATCTCTGGCCTCTTCTTTCACCCTTCAGGTCTCTCGACCAGCAAGGCACTTTCTTCAGCTCCTAGGGCACATGGCTGCCTCTACAGCAGTAGTGCAGGGAGCAAGGTTTCAGATGAGGATGTCCAGTTCCATTTGAGAACCTTTTTGTCTCAAAAGAGGGACCCTCTAACCAAATTGATCCCAGTGACTCGGACTCTGATCCAGGCCCTTCAGTGGTGGCAGGACCAGAGCAATCTGAGACAGGGGTCCTTTTCACCCCCAGTCTCACTCCTTAGTCCTTATGACAGATGCATCCCTCTTGGGGTGGGAGCTCACATGGCTAATTCTCACTACCCAGGGATTGTGGTCCCCCAGGAATCTCTGCTCCACATCAATCTGTTGGAACTCAGAGCAGTTTTTCTAGCACTTCAAGTTTTTTCCACATCTGTTCAGAACAAAGTGGTTCAGGTCAGAACAGACAGCACCACTCACAATGTGGTACATCAACAAGGGGCACTCGGTCTACGGCCTTGTGCAATCAAGAGATGAAGTTGTGGTCTCTGGCTTATTCCCTGAACACCTCCCTTATGGCAGTTCACCTACCAGGCAAGGACAATGTCCTGGCAGATGCTCTCAGCAGGATTTCCCAGGGCCATCGCGAATGGGCCCTGGATCCCCTAGTATTGGAGGTAATATTTGCCAGATGGGGCACCCCGCAGATAGATCTTTTTGCAGCCCCAGACAATCACCAACTTCCGCTTTTTTGTTGCAGACCCCCAGTGTTGGGCTCAGTCCCTCTGGATGCCTTCCTTCTCAGTTGGGAAGGGAAGTTTCTCTATGCTTCCCCCCCTTCCCTCTCCTGTTCAAGGTGCTAGTCAAAATCAGATCTCAACCCTGCAAGGTGATCCTGATTGCCCCAGATTGGGCCAGGCAGCCCTGGTACTCTCTCCTTTTGTCCTTAGCAGTCCACCTTCCCCTGTGTCTTCCCAGGAATCACAATATGTTATCCTGTGCCCAGGGGAGGGTTTGGTATCCGAACCTCAAATCTCTCAACCTCAAGGCTTGGCTCTTGAGGAGTTAGAGTTTGCTGACCTATACCTTTCCCAAGGTGTATTGGATATTTTGAAGGCCTCTAGAAAGCCTTCCACCAGGGCCACTTATAATTCCAAATGGAAGAGGTTTTCCATATGGTGCTCTGGCAAGCACATTTCTCCAGAATCTGCTGACTTGCCCACAATCTTAGATTATTTGGTGCATTTGAATTCGTTGGAGCTTAGACCAGCTACCCTAAAAGTGCACCTGGCAGCCGTGTCTGCTTTCCTATCAGCAGGTAAACCCTCTTCCTTTTCAGCTCATCCTGTATTCACTAAGTTTTTCAAGGGGTTGCTGCACACCAATCCCCCATTCAGGGACCCTGCCCCTGCTTGGCATCTTAATATTTGCATTGCCCATCTTATGCAACCCCCTTTTGAGCCATTGTCTTCAGCAGAGCTTAAGTACTTGACTTGGAAAACTGTGTTTTTGGTAGCCATCACTTCTGCCAGGCGCATAAGTGAATTGCAAGCATTGTCAGTGGATCCTGATTTTATCTCCTTTCACAGAGATAAGGTGGTCCTCAGGACTAACAGAAAGTTTTTGCCTAAGGTGGTTTCAGACTTCCACCTTAATCAATCCATGTCTCTTCCTGTGTACTTCACTGACCATTCCTCCTCTGGCGAGAGGAGATTGCACAGTTTAGATGTCAAAAGAGCCCTTAGTTACTATATAGAATGTACCAAGGGTCACAGGTTTGACTCCCTCCAATTGTTCCTCACTTATGGTGAGGTTGGTAAAGGAAAACCTGCCACTAAAAGATCCATTGCCAGGTGGATTGTCTCTTGTATCCAATTTTGTTATGAAAAACTGGGTAAGGTTCCCCCCTCAGGCCTGAGGGCTCACTCTACCAGAGGTACAGCTGCGTCTCTGGCTGCTGCCAGGGACATCCCTATCCTAGAGATATGTCAAGCAGCTACCTGGAAAACAGTTCACACTTTTACTAAGCATTACTCTCTGGACATCCAGGCTAGGAGTGATGCTCGATTTCGGCACAGCTGTGCTTCAGAGCCTATTTCCTAAGTAGGTTCTGTCCCTCCTCCATGGAGGTACTGCTGTGTAATCTGCATATGTCATACTATAGCAAGACTTCATGTTGTTTGAAGAAAAAATTACTCACCTTAGTAATGTTGTTTCTTCTAATGGAGTCTTGCTATATTATGACCTCCTCCCCAGCCTGCCCCTCTCAGAACCTTTACTTTTGGGATGTGGGTGGGCAGGGCAATGTTGGCATTTCATAGGTGCCCACTTTATTTTCACCCTTCTTAGGGTGCTTAGGTGTCTTTATATATATTTTTTCTTTCTTGTATCCCCTGACTTGAGTCTTTGTTTTGGGATCAAGAACAAAAATGTGTTTTTGTAGTTAAGTAGCCAGTGGGCTAGTGTAGGTTTACGGCTTCCACACAGAACCTTAGTGAGTTTTGCTTGTAAAGATCTGACAGTTTGAGTTTGAGCATCAACAGACAGAGTGTTCAACTGAGCTTGCGCTCAAGGTTCCATGCCTTGCATGGAAAGTTAACTCTTTCACTTCCGGAGCAGTTCGAAGGTTGGGACTCACTGCATATGTCATAATATAGCAAGACTCCATTAGAAGAAACAACATTACTAAGGTGAGTAATTTTTTCTTCTGCCCCTGTATAAATTGCTGGTGAGACCTCACCTTGAGTACTGTGTACAGTTCTGTAGACCACATCTCAGAAAGGACATAGAGTGGAGACAGTCCAAAGGAGGGCTAACAAAATGGTGGAGGGTCTACAACAAAAGCCCTATGAGGAAAGGCTAAAGGAGAGTATTTTTGGAGAAAAAGGCGCTCTATAACAAGGGGGCATAATGTGAAGATGAAGATGGGAATTTCAGGAAGTATGTGAGGAAGTTCTTTTTCACAGGAAGGGTGGTGGATAGCCGGAATAGTCTTCCAGACAAGGTAGTGGGGGCAAAAACAGTAACTGGGTTCAAAAATGCCTGGGATAGGCACAAGTGAATTGTGGCAGTAGGGTAGAGAGGAAGAGATAGCAATGTGGATTAAGCAGGGTATGGTTGGAAAAACACAATTGGGCAGACTGGGTGGGCCCAACGGCCCTATCTGCAATAACATTCCATGCATCTATGATTCTGATTCCACATCTAACTGCTTTTTAAAACTGCCCCAATATATTGTTATTACTTTTATGAATTCTTTATTTGTATAGCTGAAACAAATTAGAATAAAGTATCCTTGTGTATTAAGGTCTCATTGGAAATGAGCTTGGCTGAATTGAGTTTCTGATTCGTGAAAAATGAATAAAAGTTTTACTGTTATTACTACTACATAGGTAGTTAGGGTTTTTTTATGTTCCATGGAAGCCATAAGCTGTGCAAAAACTGTCTGGAAGGATACATAGCTCAGGCAGAAGAACTGCATAGGGACCATCTGGTCAGGATCAAAGTTAGTGTTTGGTTTTATTTTAAGTACACTTACTCTGCACCAGCCTGTGATGCTTGTTATTGAGTCTTCGTAAAACCACCAGCTAATTCTAGTAAAGGAGCACCCTGGGATTAGGCATTACTAATCCGGGTACGCCAACTAGCTCAATGACTTGTGTGGTACTGTCCAGCGGTGGATCAGCAAAGACTGAGGGGTTACCCTACTTATTTATTATATTGTTTTATTGCCCTATTATTTGTCTACACTGTACACCTCATTCATCATCTAGATCCCCGTTTCTGTCATTTACCAATACAAAATATACTCCCAGTTAGACAGTGTTTCTTTTTTTTCTTATATAGAGTTTTTCCTGCTGGGCAGGAAGGGCATTATTTCAGTCCCCTGTTCCTGTCTGCCACAGCCTTCCCCAGCTACCTTTGAGGTATGTGGCTGTATCCTCCATGGCGCACCCCTCATGGCAGCACCAGGAGGGGAAGGCTGTCCTGCTCCCTCCGTTTACACATCTAGACATGCCTCAGACCTGGAGTGGCAGAGTGGGCTCAGGTCAGACGGACAGGGCTTCATGAAGCCATTCTCCACTTTTCCCCCCCTATCTGCCACAAACATGCAATAAGCATGATGTGCGAGCTTCACTTCCATGGAGATACCCTCATTGCATTGGATGTGAGGCCCTCTGAATGTATGTGACTGCATGTGCCACCACCTGGATTCCTCCTCCAGGTCACAGTAAAGCAGTAGATCAGAGTTCCCCCTTTACTGAGGGAGGAGAGTTGTCCTCAGAATGCTCAATCCTCCCTCCCCAGGCCAACTGCTGACTACCTGTGTCCGTTCACAGACATGGTTTGTTGGTGTGGCAGGAGGTAAGGTGCCTGCAGTGCCTCAGGCCTCCATGCCACTGGGCCAGTCATTAGACAGTATTTCTTGCACTCAGATAAATCACTGCATGCTGTGCTAGTGTAGGTATGTCAGGTTGTTCCACTGGGAGACAGTTAGCATTCTTTCTGGAGGGAGTATCATCCCTAAATGCTGTTCTTGCAGATTAGAGGACTTCCTGGATGGATGTACCACCATCTTGTACCTTTTGAGAACCCAAGTTTTTACACAGAAAACCTAAAGACCATGTCCCATAAATACTACTGGACTGAGTCATGTGCCTGGTGGGTAAGGTGTGCCATCACATCAAGTACAGTACATTGAAAAGTTGTAAAATGGTGCTTACCAATAATGTGCAAATCAAACGTTTTAGAAGTAACATCTGCACATGAGCAAAACTTTATGCAGGCAGTGGGCCTAACTGTTGGACTTACCAGTGAAACACAAGTGTACAGGAGCACACACTGGCCCGGGTTAACCATAGGGCAGATGGGGCAGTTGCCCAGGGCCCCCCCGAGTTTCCTTGTCATTTCCCATTTTGAGGTTCATTTTTTTTTTGTAAGCAGACTGGCCAACTGCCCGTATAATTTGTCACCTGACGGGGGCTCTCACCGCACAGTCCAGTCAGCAGGGCATCTCAGTTTGTCTCTGTGGGCTTCTTTGATTTTCGCAGACTTTTTCCTTTCTTTCAGTGGTGGTGGTGGTGGGGGGGGGCAGGTAGCTGCAGCAATGTGGACATTGAAATATCAGTCCTCAATCAGGTCCGCCACTTTTTTGATGCTCATGATTGGCCATCATGTTCAGGTAGGGGGTGTGGCTAGCCAGAAGCAGGTGTTTGAATGCCCTAGGCTAGAGGATGCTGCATCTTCGCCATGGTGGTTGAATCGTTGGCCTGTGGAGAGATTCTATTTTGACTAATGGAGCAGAGCAGCTTTGCGCTTGGAGAAGAAGTGTCCCGATTCCTGAACAAATACACTGGGCGGAGGGCCAAGGTGCAGTGTAGTGCAGGGCATCATCAAGCACCCAGAGAACACTGAACTCATGGTCAGACTCCACAGCCTGGCTGGTGCAGTCAAGCAGAGAGCTTGTCTGAAGTTGTGCGTGGGGGGGGGCAGGCAAGGAAGTGGAATAAGAGTTCGAACTTCGGAACAAACAACTTGGACAATTATAGAGGTAGAAAAATCATGGCAGCCATCTGCAATTGTTGATCAAGCCTTCATAAAGTCTGAAAGTGTCTTTGGATGCCATTGTACAGTAAAAGAAATCCTTATCCAATTGCTGTGTTTTGTGGCCCTGGGTTTGAGGGGAGCTGGGTGGAGGGAGGGAGCCTAGAGTGGGAGACTGAGGGAGGGACTATGGTAAAAGCTACAGTAGTTTCAGCTACAAGGAGGAGGAGACATGTATTTGTCTGTTGCAGACTTCTAGTAAAAGCTAGTGTAGTTTCAGGCACACCTGTTTGTATTAAATGCAGACATTATTATTAGGAAGTAGAAATTCACCTGCAAATACTGTAGCAAAAAAAAAGCTAATAAGAAGACCCCTACTCCATGTTGAAAATATGCCGACTTCACTTCCATAAAATGTTTTTGGGAACTTTTACAAAATCATTAAACAAAGTTTATAGGACCAGAATTGTCCAATAAAATTGCTCTGCCCAAGTTTTTTTTTTTTTTTTTAATGTAGCTCTTCTTACGTAGACTACTGCTGGCCCTACTGTAACAGTCAATTTGTGTTTTATAACACATTTCTGGACTCAATGTGGTCAAAAAATTAATCAAGCAATACAACTAAAAGCTAGTCTTAAGCTGGAGGGTGGGCGGTTTAGGAGGGAGGTCAGGAAGCACTTCTTCACAAACAGGATGGTGGATACTTACAATGCACTGCCAGAAGAGGTCAACTCATTGAAGACAGTGGGCAGCTTTAAGAGAAGCTGGGATAGGCACAGGGGGAAAGTAAGGATCATGGGTAGGGAGGATGGGAGGAGTGGGGAGGGAGGGCAGGGACAGTAGCTCAAGCTGTGAACCCTGCAATATGGGCAGACTTGATAGACCACATAGCCTTCTTCTGCTGGCTTCTTCATATGTTCGTATGTACTGTTCTGTGTGGACTGCAAAGAGAAAATAACTAAATAGGTACTGTATTGTATTGTATTGGCAGAGGACACAGAACATGGGAAAACGCTGTCTTTCTGCTGTCTTTTTTGTGCTGCACTGAAGCTTGCATTATAAGGCAAGGGATAATAAATATTTTTATTCAACACTGCTGTTTTGCACACTGAGATGGTTTCCTTTCTCTCCCCCACTATTTGTTTTTCCTTTGACCTATACTTCAGGAATTTTTCTTCTCTAGAGGAGCAGGCTAGCCTTCATTTAGCAATTTAGCAGCTGAATGAATTGAATGTCTTATACAACTGCACATATGACATGTGCACATTCTCTTTCTCTCTCTTACCCTCCCTCCCTCTCCCTCTTGTTCACCACATTTTCCAGCCCTATAGCCAGTTCAGAAATACAGAGCTTTCCCTAGATAGCAACTGGTTTCCAGCACTGCTGTGGCCCACTACAGAAACTGGAAGTTGATCATCAAAACATCCAAACTGTTTTTTTTTCTTCAGTTTTCTGATGGCCACTTTAAGTATAGGCCCCAAATACTAAAGCAGACTGATAAGGGTTGGATCCCTTAGTCATTATAGCAGATGGAGAAAATAAACCCAATGTACTGCTACATTTAGTTGCAGTGGTGCAGTTGATAATGCTGCTAACTCTACACATCTGTGCCCCCTAGACTGGAGACTTGGGGGTCAGGATTGCCCACCACACACCCACAGGGCAGACTACTATCTATTCGGGCATTGGGATGTTGGTGTGGAGGGACCAGTACTGCATGGCTGTGCTGAGTGCCGACACTCAGTGTGAAAGTACTCCAACTTCAAACATTATAACCTTCTATTTCCACCCCAAGAATGGCATTCAGAGTAGCTGGAAACCCTTCCAAATTTTAAGGCATCGAAAACCGTTCAGCTTTTAGCGGCCGGAAACACCAGCCTATTGGTCAGTCAGAGGGGGCCCCACAATTCAGCATTGCCCAGGGCACCACAACTTGTTAACCCGGCCCTGCACATAGGACCTTTAATAAGGAATTTTTTGCCTACAATCTGCTGGTGTGGAAATACCGTACATTGTGCATTACATTTATAAAAGCTAGCAGAGGGTCAGTGCCTCAATTCATTCCTTCTGCATAGTTTTTACAGCTGATGGGAGCAGAGCCCTACAAACGTCTTGCTATCACTGGGGGAAAAAGAGCACTTCAGACTCCCACCGAAGCACAATTTTGGAGGTGAACCATGATCCTTCTGCTACTGAAATCACTCTGCTGAGGTGGGGGGGGGAGGGAAGAGAGAGAGAAGGAGTTCTTTTCCTATTTGCAGCATTTTCATGCTAGCTCAAATTACAATCAGTGGATACGCTCAGTGTAAACAGCACAGGTATCTTGTTTTAGTCTTAAAGGATACCTAAACCCTCTTTTTACACATTTTTACATAAACAGTGCCCTGTTGGCAGGGGTGTAGGGCTCCAATACATCTTTTTTTTTATGTGGTTCTCCAGGCAGCAGTCTTAAATCAGCAACTGAACAGTTTCTGAAGCACAACTGTAAGGGAACTTTGTTTCATAGCTTCTCTGTTGAATTCCTTCACAGACTTTATTGGAGCACAAGCTAATTTGAAATCAGGTTTCGGCTTGTGGCAGTAAGGTCACTGTGTTGGGACAGGCAGACAGACATTGTGATGATCCTCCAATGGATTAAAAATGGGCAGTCCCACTTTTTAGTAAATTTGTTTGCTTGCTAAGTTAAAATTACTTTCCATACTAAGGTAAGTAACGATCGTGTAACCATCTGTCAGGTTGCTATATTGACAATCCTGTGGAAAAATGTGGGTGGTTACACTTTATTTGCATTTGTAAGGAGTTTGTTTGGAAATACTGCTTGATTGATAATAAAGTGAATTTTTTTTAGTGCCTGTGTTTAATGGCTATCTTCCATCTGGGACTTGCAAGGTACTGAAAGCTCCAGTGGTGCTGGTGGGTGAGGCGTTGAGAAGGGGGGAGGGTGAGGCTTCAGTTTGGTTTCCTTTTTTTAGCCAGATTCTCCTCTATTTAGTACTATAATAAAACATGTAAACAGTAAGATAGAGTAACTAAGACACTAAACCATGATTACACATTGCTGATATCTACTCTGTGGTGGTGCCTACTTAAGCACTTGTGATGGCATGGACTCTGGAGTTGAATGCACTGCTCTGCTTTGACTTGTCATATTGTGTCCTACATTTCTACTTGTGTAATATTTTTCTGTTTGTTTTAAATGAAGCATGCTTTGCTGCCCAAACAAACGAGCATAAGTCGGTGCCAAATTTGTTTGCTTTCCTGCTGTTACAAATTAGAACAACAGTATCTTGAGGCTACAGGCAAGTCTTTCTTACCCACATGAGCCACTATTTCATGGACTTTGGGTTAAACTGGGCTAATGGCAGTTTGTGAATAGCCTGCCTGTGGGGCAATATTCAGACAATTAGCTGACTGCAACTAGCGTGTGCAAACTGTCTAAATATGAGGCCATGCCAGCGCAGTGCAAAGTGACTATGTGCTATGCTAACACAGGCCCAGGCTGAATATGGCTGACAGGAGTGCAATGGAGGTAGCGTGGATCAAATTGGATAGTGGCAGGGCTCCTGAGGGTCATATTTAGCCCTAACATGCTAATGACCCCTTTGGGCATAGAAGGTGCTGTGGCCCATTTGCATGCCCATTATGGGCCCATTAGCACATGTGCCTGGCCCCCATTCTGTAGCTGTCTTACATATTCCTTGTGGTATAGTGGTCTCCCCACTGTCCTATTTGCCTGTCATGTAGCTGTCTCAAATATTCCTGGTGGTGTACTGGTTCCTGTACCCCCTGATTGACTGTCCTGAAGCTGTCTTGAATATTCCTGGTAGTATAGTGGTCACCCCCTCATAAGGGCATCTGATCTTCTGTCAATCCACCTGCTCAAGCCCCCCCCCCACTCAGGTCACCTAAGCTGAAGTATGGCAGTAGTGACAGAGATCAGCACAGCCCTCTACTCACCACCTTGGCCAGCCACTCTCTGATTCTCAATGAGCAATCATGAGCACAGTAGAAACAGGTGTTTGTATAGTACTTGCAACTGCTCCATGACAGTTAGATGGAAATCAGTTGAGAAGATGAGCAAAGGGCTGTGCCAGTCATCACTATTGCTGTAGTTTGCATTATGTGACCAGGGCTGCGGTGGGTGCCTGAGAGGTTGAGTCGGGAGAGGGTCAGATACCCTTATAGAGGGGACCACTAGACCACCAGAAATATACCAGACAGGTACAAGACAGGGGATCTGGTACAGTGCATTTTTCCAGGACAGATCAGCTTACATGCAACATCTTCTTTTAAGTGGGGTTCTGCTGTAGAGTCCTGCATTTACAGTTTTACAATATATTTTCTCAAGATAGCCCAGCTGAGTTGTGATATCTTATTTGCAGTGTGGTTTTGTCTGACCCAGTTGTGACTAGGCTGTGAACATGCCACATGATGTGCTTGGCATCAGGTCATCATCTGTTACAGTTGTCAGTGGACCCCAAGCAGCTTGGCTATCATGAGTTGCTTGTGCTGGATTGCTTGATGGTGTTGTGATTCCAGTGTATAACATATGTGGATTTGGGGTTAGCTTCCACGTACTGGTTATGAATGGGAAACACCATCCTGCTGTACAGCAGTGACACATATGATCATTTCCATTGTCCGAGGTCTCACACAGGTTGCTGAACACTTGCTGCATGTCAAGTCTGTGGGCTATAAGGTAACAGTCTATGCCCTATATTTCATGCAGCTGTCCCTGCTGAGACTTACCCTCCCTGCTCCAACTGTCTCAGTTCAGGGTGTAGATACAGATAAAGCATTCATGACCTGGTATGCATCCTGTATCAGTGCTTGACCTTGAGGGACCCTCCAGTGGGACCTGTGTATCAGTTTCATTCTCTGGCATGGATGGTCTGTGTAAGTGTCCGCTGTGTGACAGACACATGCACCTCCAGGCTTGTGTTTTGTGTGCCCTTCTCGCAGTCTTGTGTGTCTGACTGTGTGGTACACTGTTTGGGGAGAGTGGCAGAGCCTTCTGTTCAGGTTGCAAGGTAACAAGTGTAATGCCTGCTGCTGCAGTGATAGTTGACTGTACTGAAGAGAAGTGGTATATAGTAGGGTGTTTGAAGGGAGACTGGAGTTGAATTTTTTGCTTTAGTTTTGACAATTTGTTTTAAAGAAAATAAAAAAACAGCTACTTTGATAGTGATATTGGTTGTTTGTAACAAGTCAAAGAAGACTTTAAAAGCAGTGAAATAGTGTCAAAATTACCCTCAGAATGCATATAAAACCTGGATCTTCTGGGGCCAGGGCAGCCCCCAGACCCCCAGCCTATGGAGTGTTGGGGACGTCATAGTTAAAGACCACCCCACACTTCTAAATTTAGCACTAAACCACTGCCTGTTGATCAAAATTGAGTTTGTAAGGAGACTGCTTTGGAGCAGAATAGATTCAAATTATACCTCTCTCTCTCTCTCTCTTTCTCTCTGTCTGTCTCCCAAGTGTGTGTGTGTGTGTGTGTGTGTGTGTGTGGCACTGTACAATGATTTTCTTCACCTAAACAATCATTTTACACATTCATATCTAAACAATGCCCTGTTGGTCAAAACTGGGGTTGTAATGTGACTTTATTGCTGCAACAGAGATACAAACTACACTTCTCTCTCTCTCTCTCCAAATTATGTGTGTGTGTGTGTCAGTGTACAATTATTTACTGCTGTCTGTAGGGTTTGTTAACCCTTTCAGGACCAATCTATTACCGAATGATAAACAGAGCTACACTATTCCTCCTCCCCTATCGCTCCTCCCCCTCTCTCTCTCTCTCTCTCTCTCGGAACCAGACTTATACAGGGAAATGCTGACATGTGAAGCTGACCAAATGTGATGAGTTACTTGACTGTTTTGTCAACTTAAAACTTTTTAATTATTTCCCAGACTTTTACAAATAAAGTTTACTATGTGCACTGAATGGAGGCTGATGGCTTGGATAAAAAAATATGTACTTCTGAAATCACTGATTGTAACCTACAGAATATGTATGTAATGTTCATCACTGCTGGGCTTAATGGAGTGCTTAGTACTATATGGCAAAGGTATTTAATTTGCTTTGTTTTTACTTTCATTTGATCCACAAGTCTACATCTCCTTACCCTTCCCTCCAACAACTACCACACACATTTGTATCTAAACTTGCTCTGTAAACCAACAGCACAAGTGCACAACTGTAACAACTGTGTGCCTTATCCATTTGAATTACATAACCTGTCATACGTAGAAATGTAACCCTCCCTCCCTGTGTCTATGGGTATGGATGGAATATGTCTTTGGGAAGGGGGCTCCCACAGTAGCAGAAACACTTCCAGTGGGCACGTTACCCAGGCCCAGATGTCACATACAGGGTCCCTTTCTTCACTTGTGCTGGATGAAAACAACAGGTTAATGCATATTAAACATTCATTTTAATAAAGGAATGCCCACATTGAACTTGAAACAACAGGAATCCAAAATTCATTAAACATATTCATGCATAACTCCAGTGACTATAAGTTAATTCGTGGTGAGCACATTCAGCTTCACATGGCCAATATGGCCATAAAAGCAACTTTTACCTGGACTGGGGAGGTCGCACATTCTTTAGGGAAGCATTGATTCAGGACCACTATGGTCACAAAAGTCTGAATGCAACAAAAGTCCCAAAACAGTTCACAGTGCCTAACAGCCCATTATTCTTCACAGGCATCCAAACTCTCAATGATCCTTCTCTCTCTCTCCCCACACTGGCTCAGCGGTTCCTCTCGGAACATGCAGTCCTTGTGGCTTGGGGATTTGTGGGTTCCCTCATGATGCTTCCATCCTTTCCCAGAACTGGTAGCAACTGTCCCTGAATTGAGAAGGGGGACACATCTGGTGGAGCTCCAAGGCAACTAACTCTCTGGACACTACACTCCCTGCTGCATTCTTGCCCACTGGATCACTACATGAATTGGTGCAGACTGCCAGGGCACTCTGAGACTTGCGGCTGCTGGCTCCCTTCTCAGCTTTATCTGCCCTGCAAGATATTGTGTGACTTGTGGCTACTGGCTCCCACTTTTTCCTCATAGTCCCCCCTAACTGCCCCCGGTCAGGAGGTGGAGTGGGCAATTGCCCCCATCCAACCCTGACCCACTCTCACTCCCTTGTCACTCATTCCTCTGACTAGAACTCCCTCTCCTGCCTAAACTGCTGGGCTTCATCCCCCCACACACCTGTGGTGACCTCCCAGCCCACGTGAGACTCCACCTGAGTGCTGAAAAGAATTAACCATTTTCCCCACTGGGCTGAATTATGCCATAAGAACCCAGGGCGGTGAACAGACTAGTAATCTCCCAAGGGGGGGGGGTTACATAAACATAGACACTGATGACAGATAATGACTGCTGGGCCCATCTAGTCTGCCCATTTTTAATTATGATCACTTTTGCTGCAGACTTGACTTGCTCTACAGCGCTATCTCTTCCTCCTAGGATTCCTTTGTTCCTGTCCCTGGCATTTTTGGAACCCACCACTGGTTTCACCCCCACTGCCTGTCATGGAAGGCTGTTCCAGGAATCCACCACCCTTTTTGTGAAGAAGTACTTCCTCACATCTCACCTGAATCTACCTCTTTCCAGCTTCATATCATGACCCCTGGATCTACAGCACCTTTTTCTCTGAAACATATCTCCCTCCTGTACCTTATTAACCCCCAAGAGGTATTTAAAGATCTCCATAATATCCCCACTCTGCCTCCTCTCCTCCAGGGTCTTCAAATTGAACTCCTTCAGTCTCTCCTCATAGGGCATCTGATACAGACATTGCACCAATTTGACATCCCTCACCTCTCTTCTTGCTGCTTTTTCCTTTTTCCAATTGTTCCCCCTTCCACTGCTCCTTCCCCCTTCTTCCTTTGCTAGCCCCTTGCTTCCTTGAATAACTTGCATCCTGGTGGGACTCTCTCCCCTTGTGATCTCCCTACTCTCTATCTCAGCTTGTGGTGGCTCACTTTCTGCCTCCCATATTTCTTCTGTAACCCCCCCATCTACTTTAAATGTCCATCAATGTAACATTTGAATCATCCATTGAGGACTGTGGTTGCCTCCTGGATGAAAGCAGGCCATCACCTTGGTATAGGCTCTTATCCTTAAGGCTCACAGTCCCCAATGTAGACATACCTCTCCTCCCTGCACCATTCCTTTTACCACTACTTCAAGGTCTTAGTGTGGAGCACCCTCTCCTTCCACATAGAGTACAACATGCACTCACCACTCATATTTTAAACACATGGGAAACACAGCATCAACCAGATAAATTATCTGCCTTTACCAAAAATGAAATTTACATACGGAGCTGACTATGTCAATTCATCTTTAAGTTTAAGGCCATGAAACACCGTTATCAAGTTAATGTATTAGCAACTGTAGTTGCTCTGACCAGAATTTGTTTTTATTGATGGCACCATTGCATTTTCTGGTATGAGTGTGACCTGTTTAATTCTGCAAATCAGAAAAGCCCAATGGATATACTAGAAAGAAGCCTGTAAAGATAGAAAAATAGCTGAACAGAAATAAGTATTTCAAAAACTCTTTCTGCAGAACATACAGTATCAGCTCACAGGTTAAATGCAGTTGTCCTTTAATGGTTTAAATACTTACCAGGTTTGCAAGACTTGTATATTTTTTTTAGCAGCTCCAGACATTGGTCATCTGTCCAGTCATGCATAATCCTGGCCATAATATAGAGGTCAGCTTCTGGAATTTGATCTTTAAAGAAATCTCCTGTAGTAGCAAATATAGAAATTATCAAGTCAGCGTACTGTTTTACCAGTTTTCTGCAAAAACATTATAGTTGGCATGATCAGAGCTCATAAAATCCCATAAGTATGTGAATTTCAGGAGGTAACTTTGTGTTTTTTACTACAACTGTTTGCGTGTAATACATGATCAGTCTGATTCTGCAGAGTTTTGGAAAACCAATAAACTATCACTTAGAACATTTGGAGAAATAATTCACAGTTTAGAATAGGAATTATCTCTCTGCATAGCTAGCCAAATCAGAATTATGCTCTAGCCAAACAGACACATATGGCCTGGCGCATAGGCTGATTAGTACAGCTGAAGTAAAACAAATTCTTCATGAGCGCTCTTTGTAAATAGAAAACAGTAATAAAAAATACCCACTGAACCTTACATTGCATACAAAACTGGGCAGAAAATCACACCTATCCTCTCATAATGGATTCTTTCCCTCTGAGGAACTCCTTGTCTTCATATTATTTTTAAACAGTACATTTAACCATCTCGTTACACATTAAATAGAATACATAAAATCTGTGAAGAACTCACTGATAACCCCATACCTCGTGAGGGTGGGGACATCATAAGGGTAATCAAGCTTTGCTGTCATGTCCATGATGTCACCACCATCACTCAGTGAGAGGTTACCAGCTTGTTCTTCACAGACAGGGGCTAGTTCTTCTCTATGAGAGCAGGCCTAGTGCCTTACACAACATCTGTTCCTATATCCTTTCCTGCTGTGCAGTCATAAGCACTCTGCTTGGGACAACAGGATAATTTCCATGTAAACAGGTTGTGATGTCATAAGCAGTCGGACTATGACTTCATGGCAGTTATTGTATAAGCAATGTGAACAGGTGAAGTCTAAAGAAAAAAGGCCCTATTTTAATTAAGTTGTGTTCAGTAATAAAAATTAGATGGTACTGAAATTCAAATGGGGGAAGTATAAATGAAATTCAAATGGGGAAGTGTAACTGACTTCTATTGAATTTTAACAGTAAATTATTGACTGGAAACTAAACATTTTCATTAATGTTGCAAATAAAATAAACATATTTAACCTATTATAACAATTGACCACATTTTTTAAATGAATCAACAAATATATATCTGTGGATGCTTTAAAAAACTTCATGCATATTTTTTAGATTTGAAAATATTTTTTTTATTTCAGTAAATTGTGACATTTCATGGGAAATTTTGCACTGCACTACTCTAGATACAAGAATGATGGCCATAATTATAGCTTTACATCACAACAATATAGAACAGGTCAGGTACAATAGAAATAGACCACAATCAAAACTGATAAGAACTGAGCAGGGGGATAAATTGGACTGCCTCCTTGTCCAACTTCTATGTAATGTCTACATTAATGTCATCACAGACAGCTCCAAGTATACCCTCTGTGCCCCTCCAGCAATAGATAACACATTGGTCCCTATGCTCATGCATGTCAATGACATTATGTTTTTGTTCCTTATTCCAGCAGGGCTACAGAGGGCCCTGAATGTGCTGGCATCAGAACTTAATAATCTTAAGTCTATAAAAATGAATATTGATAAATCAAAGATAGGTGACAGAGGTGTCTGCAAAAGAAATTGGACAATCAGTGGGCAAGAGTGGAATCATTAAAAAGTTAAAAATATTTGGGAATTACTTTTGATACTGATGGTCTCAGGAATTGGTATTGGGACTTGAGTAACCAAATGCAAAAGCAGGAAGTTGACAGAATAATCAAGTTTTATAATAACTTTATGGGGCACTAGAGTTTTTCAGTATACTTTGCATGACACTTTTTATAGGATTATGAGGGTGTTCGGTGCAAAATTAAATTCAAGCATACTGTATGGGCTGAAGTATGGGGCACTGATCTTAAAGAACTCACACTTGAAAAAATTCTTAATTCTTTTTTAAGAAGGATATTGATTCTCCCACATTATATCCCTGGTGCACACCTCAGCACTGAGACACAATCGCTATCTACTGGTACACATGCCTTACAAAGAGTATTTGGATATTTAATAACAATTTGAAGTATGGGGCAAGGCAATTTTTATTTAAAAAGAAACCCAATCAGAAAGCCTCTGGGTGCTGTACAAACAAAATAAACAAATAAAAACACAACCAAAACTCAATAAATATCAATTCCATAAATTATAAAATAAAACAAATTTGGCTAGAAAAATTTAAAAGCATCGTTGCCGGGAACTGAGATCAAAACCTTGACATGTTGATCTCTCTTAAAAAGTTAGGTTGCAGAAAGCCTCGGTGAACAGGAGGGCCTTGAATACTTCCAGCGATGGGGCCTTCCTAACCCAAGGGGTAGCAAATTCCAAAGGACGGGGCTGGTGGCACTAAAAGCCCTGTTGCCGGCCATTCTTAACCTCATCCTGGGAATCACCAGGAGGCCCCTACTGGAGGAGTGGAGGGGACATACCGAGACAGCAGGTGTAAGAAGGTTCATCAGGTAACCAGGGCCCTGGTGATGTAGGTCCTTAAAGGTGAGAAGAACCACCTTAAAGAGGATCCTCCACCTGACTGGCAGCCAGTGCAGTTAGCACAGTACCGGGGTAATATGGCAATATTGAGGCTGCCCCATAAGTAACTTGGCAGCTGCATTCTGCACCAGCTGCAGTCTATGAAGAGATCCTCCCACAAACCCGCGGTAGAGTGCATCATAGTAGTCAAGCCTTGATGTCACCAAAGGCATGCATCAAAGTGGGGAGGTCCAGAGGCAGCAGAAGGGGCTTTATCCTGGCAACATTTTGAGATGGAAAAAACAGGAGAGAACAGTGAAAGACACTTGTGCCTCCATCGTCAAACCCCTGTCCAGGATGACACCAAGATTCCACACATTACAGGAGGCCTTCAATGGGACCAATCCCCTGAACAAGTCTGGTTTTTGCACCAGAGGCCATCCTATCCTGCAGTCTGTTTGACTCCACCACTAATATCTCCATCTTATTGGGATTCAGCCACAACTGTCTGGAGGCCATCCATTCATTGATCTCGGTAAGGTAGCTGTTTAGCACGTCTGCCATGTTGGATGTTCCTGGGGCAAAGGACAAGTATAGCTGGGTATCATCAGCATAGCAATACCTACAGACCTCTGAAAAAGGTTCTTTGTGAAGAATTAGATCAGAGCAGTAGGATGGACTCACTTTTTGATTCGGTTTAAGAAGTTATGGAAAACTAAGCAATTGACAGATACTGATGTCAGCAAAGACTGGCTATCAATACTGTAGTCTGAGATGCATTATTTTTCATGCAGAGCTCTTGCTAAGACTGCAAAAAACTATTTCAGCCAGACCTGTTAATAATGAATGAGTCCTCTCTGCTAAAAGTATATAAGGTTTTCAAAACCAGAATGGTAAAGAATACTATCTAGACTGTTGTAAAGAAAAAAAAATCAAACACAGAAAGGCCATTGTAGATTACAATTCAAAATTATACCTATTATGTTTAACAATCTTTACCTAAAGACTATAATTTAATGTAAGTGCTATGATTATAATGCCTTTGAGGAATGTTTAAAACATTACTTGTTACTATGTGGTTGTTTAACAGCTGCTAGTGAAAACTGGTTATGACCTCTATGGTCCAAACCTGTTTATAATGATGATGTAAAATAGTATGACATTTTTAAAGTAAACAAAGACCACTGGATTTTTGCTCTTGTCACTTTTGGGACTCTGGCATAGAAAATTATGTTCAGCTAATGAATCAAATTATGAAGTCTTTTTAAATATGTGCTTTTTTCTATAACGTTTCATATAATGATTGTCATTGTTGTGTACAATTGTTTTGTATGTTGTATATGTCTTAAACATTTTTATTTTTTCTATGATTCAGTAAGTGTAACTGCACCAGTCTTGACAAAACTGTTTATTTGAAGCCTTACTCAAGAAATTTTTCAAAAATTATAGAAAAAAGTGAAAATCATTCTGATCCACAAAGGGGATCCACTGACCAAGCCTACAAACTACATGCCTATTGCTCTACTGTTGATGGTGTCGAAGGTCCCGGATAACCTGGTCCAGCAAGAGCTTGGGGAGTATCTTGATTGGTACTCCCTGCTTTTGGTGTGCCAGCCAAGTTTTAGAAAAGGTCATTCCACAGGCACTGCACTCGCTGACTTTGTGGACCTGATAGCATCCCAATTGGAGGGGGACAGGTCAGTAGGTGTGGTGTTCATGGACCTCTCGGGAGCCTTCAACATTGTCAACCATGGCCAGTTATGTAATAGGCTATTAGAGACAGGTATGTCTACAGAAGTTAGGGGATGGTTTAGGTCCTATTTACAGGTCCATACCCATCAAGTTCTTGTGGATGGACACCTCTCAGACAGAGCTTTTGCCCAAAGGGGTGTATCACAAGGATCAATTTTAGGACCTACCTTATTTCTGATTTATATAAATAAATAAGTGGATATAGCAAATTTCTCCAAAGTTAGGCTTAATGCCGACAATACCATTCTAGTTGCTAATGGAAGAAATCTAGACTTATTGGAGAAGAACCTTTAAACAGATTTTTCTGCACTATGTACATGGATAGCAGACTCTGGTTGGGTAATGAATAACAAAAAAAAATAGTCTTTAGGAAGAAGGGGAATAGGGAGATAAATTGTGTTTTTGATATAAAAATAAAAATAAATAATGGTGAACAAATAACCCAAGATAAAACATACTGTACAGATACTTAGGAGTCTGGCTTGATGAATACTTAGACTTTGATTACCACATAAATTACACCATAACCAAAGTAAATAAGAGGCTAGGTGCTTTCAGGCACTCAAAGTTACGTTTGAATAAGCAAATGAGGTCCCTCATTGTAAATCAACTCCTGTTGCTGGTCTCAGACTATGGAATTCATGTATATGGCTTCGCAAACAAGAAGGATTTTCAGCCCTCACACCCACCCCCACCCCTCCACTGATTAATTACACCTATTGCCCACCCACATTCCCTCTCGCTCCATCATTTGTTAGTAAGCCTAGCAGCACTCGCTCCCTCATTGGCTAATAAGCCTAGCAGCACTGCTCACTCCCTCATTGGCTACCTAAAACCCTCATCCCCTCTGCTCCCCCCTTGGTTCCTAGTCCTTATGGGTCCCTATCATTTCCTTGCCCCTGCATCCCAGTCCTCCACCTTCTCCACTACGTAACTACAGCACATACCTTCCCTGCTAAGTACCCACAGCAATAGGGTCCTCCAGCACCTGATCTGTGCCATGATCCTTCTACCAGGCCACCAGACCCTGCTCATCCTTATTTTCTTCTCCCTCCCTCCCTCCCTTCCTTTCCAACATGCCACCCACCTCCCATGCCGCCTCCCAAATCCTGCCAAACCTCATTGAGATCTCCCACCCCTCCAGCTCAGTGTCAACCTCCCCTTTCACCCAAGCATGGACACACTCTGCCACATGTCCCAGACCATTTCTTTTCAACCCATCACTCCCCTGGGTCATTTTTCAACTTATTCCCCTATGCCCAGCTCATACATGCCATCAATCTAAGAGACGCCTGCTCGCAGTCAGTCATATACAGCTATTCACTCACTACCTAACTCTCACTCTCCTGTTCTTTGCAGCAGGTGACATCCACCCTAACCTCAGCCCCAATACTACCCCCCTCATGCCCCTCTCCAACATCGTCCTCTTCCTCACCTCACTCTGGAGACCTTCTCCCACATGTCTTGCACCTCCTGCACCTAAATATAAGAAGCCTTGTCCACAAACTTGACTCCCTTCAGATTCTTGCCATCCACTATGCTCCAGATATCCTCACCCTGACCGAAACCTGGCTCAACAAAAACATCAATGACTCCTCTGTCGCTATCCCAGGCTACACTATGCCTGCCAGGATAGAGCCTCTAAAGGCGGCAGAATAGCCATCTATGTAAATTTGGACTTGCACTATTCAGTGGTCCTGACCAAGTCCGAACCAAAAGTCCTTGAAATAATACTAATTCAGCTTGTCCTTCCCTTCTTGCTACCAATCTACATTGAGGGGATATACTGCCGACCTAGTACACCAGCTTTTGCTGTCACCGACCTCCTCAAGCAAATCTCCTGCCTAACCACGACAAGGGAACTCTACATTATGGGCGATCTTAACCACAATTGGTTAGCTCCTGCCATCAACTAAACCAGGACTGATATTTCCACCCTAAACCTCTCACAAATCATTACTGAGCCCACCCGGCTTAACCTAAAATCTGGTAACCACTCGCTCATCGACTGGGTCCTTACCACACACCCCCACTAGGTCTAACAAGCTGGTATTCTTCCTGACTCCCTCAGCGACCACCACGTAACCTGCTTAGTGTGTAAAATCCACCACCCAAAATCACCCATTAAATTTGTAGTCCAATGCTCCTATAAATCCCTCAATCTAGTCCCTGTATTAGATGACCTTGCGCTAGTAAACTGGGCCCCTGACCCACCTATGATCTCCATTGATGATGCCTTCCTACACTTTAAAAACACATTCCTCAGCATCTGGAACACACACATACCCCACTGCATTGTACAAGAGTACAAGGAAACCACCTACCTTGGAACATCCAAGAACTGATTGCATGTCAAATCGTATGGGACAAAGCCTGGAAAAAGCATAAATCCTCCCACCTCCCACAACACCTCTCCACATACCAGATGCTCTGCAATAAGTGCACCAGAGTCATTCGTCTTCCAAAAGCAGAGTACTTCAGCAGCTCCCTCCAGTCAAACCTAAATAAACCCTCAAAATTCTGGAAGGTCATTCACTCCCCTTTTCACCCCACCAGCTGCCAATCCCACTCCAATGCTAAATGTTAATAACTTTCTCCTATCAGAGCCCACAGCAGTCACCACTGAGTTCAATGTGTACTTCTCCACTTGTGCTGCCACCCTCCTCTCTTCCCTGCCCAACACTACACCTCTTGCACCGCCTACAGACATAGAGACCCAGACTAGGCCTCACTCCTTTTCCTTCAAAGACATCTCTGCAACTGAGGCCCTAGATGCATTACTTTCTCTCAACCCTTCCAAAGACAAATCCCCAGATGGATTAGACCCCAAACTTCTATACCTCTCCACCGCTGCTATAGCAACTCTGCTTGCCAAACTCCTAAACCAATCCTTTGCTGCTGCTGCCATCCACCATGCATGGAAGCACGCCATTGTCATCCCTCTGCCAAAAGAAGGTGCCCCTACCTCCCCCTCTAACTACCACCCTATCTCCCTCCTCCCAGCCCTAGAAAAACTACAAGAGCACCTTGTGCTCACCCAACTTACCTCCTTCCTCACTGACTCCAAATTCTTCACCCCATTCCAGTTTGGCTTCAGGAAGGGACATTCCACCACCTCCTCCCTGATAAGGCTTACAGACACTATCCTGACAGGCATGGGCAGTGGACTGATCACCTCAGCGATTTTTGTAGACCTTGCAAAAGCCTTCAACACTGTCTCCCACCCCATATTGCTCTCGAGTCTCGCTGAATCAGACCTCTATGTCGCAGCCACAAACTGGTTCAGATCATACCTCTCTAATAGAACTCAGTCTGTTAGAGCCTCAAATGTGATCTCCACCCCACTTCCCTTAACTACCGGTGTCCCACAGGGGTCGGTTCAGTTCTTTATATTCCTAAATGACCTGCCACTCATCTGCTCTAGTTCCTCAGTCCGCACGTATGCAGATGATACTGTACTCTACTGCTCGGGCTCCACTCCTGATGTGGTACAATCAAACCTCCAAGCTGACTTCAACAAGGTACAGCAATGGTTTAGCTCACACCAGCTCTCCCTAAATGCAAAAAAAAGGTCACTATGACCTTCGGCACATGACAACACCTGGCCAGACTCCCCTCTCTTCCCTACTTCACCACCCTGGATGGCCAAAAACTTGAAGATGTCTCCTAGTTCCGTTACTTGGGGGTCTGACTCGACAGCCATCTCTCCTTCTCTGACCACATCGATGCTATCTCAAAAAAACTATGCCCTATGCTCAGTGCACTATATAGGAACCACAGCAACCTCACTCCCTCCCCAACTCCGACGTGAACTGGTCCTGGATACTGCACTCCATCGACTGCTGAAACATTGTATACAGTGCAGCCCGTAAGTCCACCCTATCTAAACTGGAGACACTTTATAATGCCTTCTGCCACTTTGCTCTCGATGCCTCTCCCCTCATCCACCACTGCAACCTCTACTGAGCTTTGACACTACCGTCCCTCAAAAAACCACCATGCTAAATTTGTCTACAACCTATGGTTCAAGTCCATCCCCTCCTACCCTGCTCACAGATGCCCCACCTCCCTCCCATCATCCTAGATCCAGTGACTCCCACCAACTTTCAGTCCCTAGATGGAAGGCCTCTGCCGGTCAAGCTGCCTTCTCCCACCACCTACCCAAGCTCTGGAACACCCTCCTACAGCAAATTCAGCACTCCTCCTCTTCGTACTCTCTGTCTACTGCCCTAGCAAACTTCCTTACTACAAATTGCTCCTGTCCCTGAACCTGCCATGCCCCACTATCCCCTCCCCAATGCCTGACCAGTGGCCTTAGCCTTGCTACAGAAGCTGGCATATAACCCCAACCTTGCATTTATGTCCTGGGCCTATTTTGCCCTATGTACTATGTATAACTGTATTACTGTGATATACATCCTCTGTTCTTTACAGCTGTTACTACTGTGCTAATTTACCTTGTCTGCTGCTTCTTGTCACAAAAATTGTAATTTGATACTATAATATCCTAAGCATTCAATGTGCGCTGCTTGTATATTCTTGCAATCATGTATCCTTATGCTGCTTTTATTTGCTTCTGTTAACTGTTCACTTGATAACCTGTGTGTTATCATATTCATGTGTACCCCCCCCACACACACACACAGGTCGAACTGGGAGATGAGCATCTTGTTGCTCAGTGTGCCTTTCCTGGTGAAACAATTGCAATAAACAAATAAATAAGTGCCGGACTAAAGTTGATATGATGCATAATAGGCTAGCAAGGTTTACTCTGTGTAAGGATTTTAATACCCACCATTGCGCTTTATTTGAGGAATTTGGATGGTAGGTACCTTTGCATAAAAGAAAGTTGCAACGGGCAAACTTGATTCACAAAGTACTTCACACACAAAACCCAACTTACCTTTACAAGAAGTCAGAAAACAATCCAATATCATCATAACTTACATCAGACACTTCTATGAGGGTTTAATCCTCCAATGTTAATAAATAAAAACAGTAATATGTGTTTTCCAGCTATCATGTTTCAAGTATGGAATTCAATTAACAAATTGTCTATTGTTGTCCAAGACAATGTTAAAATTTTTACGACGGAGTTAAAGTATGAAATGAAGGTGCGATGTGTGTATAATGACTAAAATGAGAGTGCTATGTATGTTGCATATGATGATCTGATTTCATGTTTTGTAGAATTTTTTGTTTATATTGTAACTGAAACAGGAACATCTATACTATAGGAGTTTTATCCTAAAGATGTTTTGTTCCAGCTTATCCTGTATAAAAATAAAGATTTGTACTGCTATTACTACTGCTATGGCAACCTCATACTGTGCATGATTTACAAACAAGAGATATTCAGCATGTGATTGAAAGCCAGCGAGCTCAATACACGTGAAGTACTCATATGGCTATAACAGTGCTTCATATGATTCTTAATACTGTAGTCTGATTGGCAATTGCAGTCCACACAATCTATAAGACTGTATAATGATATGCCTTGGAAACAATGAGTGGCACCAGAATGATCCATTTAACTTCAAGTGCCAGAGAGGTCCCAGCATAATGCTCATATTAAACAGCTTTCTTATAATTGTAAAATTACCATGTTTGAATTGTAATATTTTCAATATAAAGAACTGCATAAGTTTACCTTTCCAATGAAAAAAAATATATTTTCCTTCTCTTTGGAGACTTATTTAAAATGTGTTTTCCAGGGATTCTTTATTAAGCACTAAGGCATGATCAGGGCTTGGGTTATCATCAGTTAATCAAACCATGAAGGAGTCAGGAGACATGTAGAAATAGATTAACAAAGCAAAATATTTGCTTTTTTTAGTGTTTTCATAGATCATCTTCTAGTTCTACTGTATAAGCCAATTTCCAGTCATTAAAATTAAAAAAAATGAAAAGTTCAAAATGTTTTTAACATTTTTTATCATTCAAACTCTAGTTGTTGTATTGTACAAGAGGTTTCACTAAAGTTCAGCAACTGTGGTCCTGAAATTCAAAGGAGTTGACTATGGAAAGATGGTGGAAATGTTGAAATATAAGCAGATAAGAGTATAGGGCTTGCAAAGGGCAGACGCTAAGTGGGAGGTAACAGAGGTAACAGCATCATGCATGAGATAGGTCATGAAGAACAAAATGTAGAGACAATCCAATATGGTTTTCTAGAGGGATGGAAGAGGCAGTAAGGTTATAAGGGCAGAATTGCAAAAATACAAAGGGGAAACAGAGCAAGGCCAATGGGGAGGCTTATCTGAAAAGGGCAGAATAATAGTAAGAAAAAGAAGGGTAGAGACCGAGCTGAGAATTACAGAAGGGTTGGGGAGGGGATGAAAATCTTCTTAAAGTACATTAGTGATGAAAGGAAAAGTAAGGAGGGTATTAGATTAAAGAAGTATGGGGCATAGATGGAGGAGTATGGGAAAAGGGTTGCAATACTGAAGGATTAATTTTGTTTACTATTCACCATGAAGAAAGGTTGGCCACTACTGCAGTGCTGACTACAGGACGACAGAGAGTGTGTGGTGAGATGACTAGATTTAAGACCAATCTCAGAAGAAAGGTTATTCAGGAGATTCAAAACCCTGAAGATGAACAAAGTACCTGTTCCTAACAGGTTGCACACTTGAGTGCTGAAGGAGACAGAGAAGACACTGGCAGTGCAATTGGTAAATCTGTGTAATTGTTCACTGAAGAATGATATTGTTCTAGCAGAATGGAAGATTGCTTTATGGTACCACTTCACAAGAGCAGGGACATGGATCACCCAGAAAATTGAATACTGTACAGTCTAGCCTTGATCATAGGCGCACTGCTGGAAACCATCATTAATGAACATAGTGGGGTTTTTGGTGGCAAATGGGTTGCAGTACTGGGCACAGTAGGGTGTTGTAGCAAGGGAATTATTGCCAAATTAACTTGATCAATTTCTTTGAGTAGATTGCAAAGGCATTGAACAGGGAGGAAGCAGTGGAAGTGTTGTACCTCGACTGTAGCATCGTCTTGATTTCTGTCCAATGCAGAAAGCTAAAAACTGGTAGATAATCTGGGAGTAGAGGAAAAAGTGACCTGGTACAGCAGATAGGGAATTGGGGTTTGGGCAGTGCTCAGAGAGTGGTTATTATTGGTCACAAAATAGAATCTGCCAGCAGTGGGTGCAGTATTTGAAGACAAAAGGCTATTTTTAAGACAAAATATGTTGGGTGTTGTATAGGAAAAACCTTTTGAAGTTACATCTGCAGAGATCATTTAGACCAACCATAGTATCCATATTTAAGGTACAATATTAGAGAGTTGTGTCTTTCCCTGTATGATAGGGGCTGGGTAAGAATTTTCTGGCATGCAACCTCAGCTAGGCGATAGAGTAGAGGTGTTGCTTGCCTGTGGCAGGTATTCGAGGTCCAAACAGAGAGGAGTGTAAGAAGGCATTTTATAGGCCTGCAGGGAGAGAAATGATGGGGTGCATTTCCAGGCTGAAGGCACCAGGAAGTATAAAACAGAACTTCTACTACTAGTAGTAAGCCAGATGGCAGTGACTGTGCCGCTTGAAAAGTGGCACTTAGACAAATGCCATGAAAGGAAGTGATGAGAGAGACTTAAGGGAACAGGGACTTTAGACAAGAAAGACAGGGCAGGGAATGTTGTCAGTGTCAGTGGATCAGCAGGTAAAACACTTGCCTCTGAGGCTGGGAGATCAGAAGGTTGTGGGTTCTATCCCCACACCAGGCACTTGGGTTAAATCTCAGTACTGACACTGTAGTGTAGCATGAGGGGAAGGGTGCTGCACTCCTGAGGTGCTGTCTTTTGGATGAGATGTTAAACTGACATCCCATCTGCCTGTTCTGGTGGTAGTTCAGGTGGATGTTCAAAGATCCCATGGCATTTCTCAAAAAGTGTAGGAGAATTTCCCCATTGCCCTGGCCAAATTTCCCCCCATTCACTAAAAATACCACCAACAGCTTAATCTAGTTCAAGGTCAATTGGCATTTATCTGTATACTCCTCCCCCAGGTCGCACCTGAAAATGGACAGAATTTGTCTAGTGCACTTACCCAGTCAACAAAAACTAAATAAAATTCAAAAATAAAAGCTGCATAAAGGTTTCCATATCTGGTCAGTGGATTCAGTGGTTACTGTTACCATATTCAGGCAAGTAGGAGTGTGGAGGATACACACAGTTGCAGGGAATGTAGAACTGCCATTTTCCAAAGGGTGCTCAGGGAGATAGGGGATGTCAGTTATGTAGGAGATCTGAGGTCCTTATGGCAGTGGTTCTTTATATAAGAGGTGAGACCAAGCTGCTGTTTAGTAACCTCGGAGGCCCCCAAGGGTCTACTTTGGGGCATGGACATAGTGTGGAATATAAGGAGGCAGGTTCATTTAGTCAAGATAGTGTTCCCAAAGTTGCATATCTGGAACTGGGTCTAGTATGGTTGCCCGTCATAAGTTTTCCTGACTCTTTATTGCCCGGGATCTGTTTCCTGCAGTTAAATTTGCCGACGTGATGTTTTCCCGAATGTTGTTTGCTTGACTGGCAGATTTTTAAATATGTACCTGAATGAGCCAATATTATTTCTCTTTATAGCAAAAAATATGCACTCAGTCTGATTTACTTGCACAAATTACTCATGAGGTACAGAGTATATATATTTTGGAATCTATGCGTATCCCTGTAGAAACCCATAAAGAATGTTGGCACAAAGTGGCTTGGATTGTAGATTCTGACAAGCCTGAGACATAAACTGCTTGATTTGCTTATTTATTTGGCATACGGACATTTTGTTTGGCTTTTTTTGCCACGGTCAAGCCGTTGTGGGCATAATACTGTATTGCTGAGTTGCCGCCTGCATAGTGGTCGTGGCCAACTTGTAGATGCAGCAACCTGAATCTGGCGACGTTATCACTGTGACTATATAAAAATCTCTGCCATGCCCATCACTAGTCAGATACCCTAATCAATGTTTTTTAACACTTTGCCCCCCCAACAAATTATTGGCTAGGCTAAACAGATCAATTAACAAGGATCCAATAACAAACCGTCATTAGGTTTCTTTCAGCAGGGCATACTAGCAGGGCCAGTATGACTAAACAAAGGATATTGCAGCAAACTGAGTTCTTGGTTTCATCGGGGAGCTGTGGCAGCTGATTGTGCCTTCTGTCTGGTAAAAGTTAGGGATGGTTTGTCAGAAGTGGATCTTGTACATTTTGATTTCAGCATTGCGCCCATGGTGGGGTCTGGTGCAGAGTAAAATTCAGGGGGGACCCTCAGCTTCTTTAACAGTGGCTTCTGAATACCTGCATTGCACCCATGGTGGGGTCTGGTGCAGAGTTGTGTTTTTGGACTAATGTGCTGTGCTACTTGTTTGCCGATTTCACCATTGTTAATGCCGGGGAAATGTCAAGCGGGATTTCATTTAGCGGGGAAAGCCTATGATGGGAAACTGGTGTCGGTATACTGCTTGTTGGGCAACGTCATGCTGGGCAACCATATGGATCCCCTGGAACAACTTTACCAGTCTGGAAGTGTAGGAATTAGATGAAAGCCCTGACCTCACAGATGCAGTTGCTACTCCAAGGTAGAAAGCTCCATCCAGGTGTGATGACCCCCCTTTCACTCACTCCTTCCCCCCCTTTTTTCTCAGTCCCCTCTCACCCTTATTTGTTAGCTCTCTCTACCCTCCCTCTCCCCATCCCTACCCCTACTAGCTACCTTGTTTTCCCCTGTGTCTTCAGCTCCTCCTCTCCCTAGCTCTTTTCCCTATTTGTCCTATCCTTGTACTTCTACTCTTCATTCCCTCCTCCTTACTCTAGTACATAGTAACCTTGGTGTGAGCCTCCATGTCACCACTGGCACTTAGTTTGTCTGCTTTTCTTCATTTCCTCTCTAGCACTCTTGGTGTGTGTCTCTATTTACCACCACTGGCATCTAACTTCCCTGCTTCCTCCCTATTCATCTCCACCTATGTATTGTTGCTTGTTGAACTGTTTATCCTCCTATGTTACTGTGGTGCAGTCTGTTTACCCTGTTTCAAATCAGTATTACTGTTTGTAACTGTGTTTTCCCACTACCCTGTGTCAATCTATTGTTGTACAGCTAGTTATCTGCTTTCATCGGGCTTGCAACTGTACATTGTTCAGTTACTTCTCTGTACCATTGCTTATTATGCTCTGTATGTTTCTGTTGGTACTTGTGTCTGTACAGCTTGCAATTTACTACACTTACTGGATTGTAAATTATTTTACCTGTTTGATTCTGTGCCATTGTTTGTGGCCCGGGTTGTGACTGAAACCGGTCCTTGGATCAGTGCACTTACCCAGTAAACAAAGACATACACACGTACATAAATAAAGTGGAAGGACAGGAATCAAAGGCAGTAAGAGCAATAAAAATGTAATAGTGATTGGGGACTCTACAGCCATAGAGACAGAGAGACTAGTCAATGGCTCAACACTGGGGGAAATATCTATAATATGCCTTCTTGAGGAGATATCTGTTAAGGCAATTCCATGGCTGGACAGTTTGACCAGGGTGGAGGGGAGGAAATAAGATACTATAATTCTCCTAGTGAACAACAATCTCATACACTGCAATGCAGATAAGTTCAAGGAAAGGTTTGGAGAACTAGGTACATTAGCAGGTTATGAGACGTTGCAGATATAGTAGCCTTCTTGGAGGTCATGTGGATGACATGTGTAGGAAAATATACAACAGTCAGGATTCTAGAGTTTAATGCATGGTTAAGGTTGATGTGGAAAGGAGCTGTTCAGGTTTGTGGGGATGCCTAGGGTTCCTTATCAGGTGATGACAGACATTTTGAAAGGGACTGTCTGTATCTGCACAGAGGGGGCACCAGTGCATTGAAGCAAATGTTAGATCTCTGGCTTAGAAGGAGTTTAAACAAGATGAGTGGAGGACTGTATTTAAGCAAACGAACCATAGCATGATCATAGTAGGATCCTTGTTAGCCCTGCAAAAAAAGTGGAGTAATATGAACTTCTAGGGGGTGAGGAGAACAGGGGAAAGGCAAGGAATACATTAGAGGGCAAAAGCAAGAAATTCTGAAAGAGGGAGTGGAGACAAATGGAAGGTGTTGTATGCAAATTCCAGAACTCTAAGAAACAAGGTGGATAACGTTTTGGAAGTGATGACTGAAGAGGAAATAAACACAGTAGTCATTACTTAAAATAAGGCTAACCTGAACAGCTGCTGACAAGACAACTACCTGTAACTGTTCCAGGTTGCAAGCATTTCAGGATGGACTGGTAAATAGCGTGGAAGAGCAGCAGTATATGTAAGGGATGATACTGGGTGCCTGAAGATGCAGCAATCAAGCAGGGGTGGGAGTAGCATCAGTGTAGATACAGGTGATGGAAGGGGGAAGAAGCACAGGGTAGGTGTTTTGTATAGGCTACAAGATCAAACAATTGAGATGGATGAAATTCTGGTGAAGGGAGAAAATGAAAGTGACAGGATTGGGAGGAATAGTATAAATGGTAAACTCAGATTTCCAGACATAGCCTGGGAGATGACAAGGTTAAGTGTCAGAAAGAACAAAGATTTGTGGATATCTGTCAGTACTGCTTTTTCACCCAATGGTGAGTGAAGCTACAAGGGTGGAGGCTGTAACAGACCTGGTGATGACCTGTGATCAGGCAGTCCCAGTTAGCCAGAGAGGCCATTACATGGAGAATCTAATTCAGCATGAAACTGGGGTCACAAGTGGACACCGACACACATGTGCTGGACTTCAGGAAGACATGTTTCAGAAAAGTTGGGGGTAATACGAGAAAGACTTGGTGACTTCCATAAGATTATGGGGGTAGAGGAGAAGTGAGCAGTTTTAAAGAATGCTATTATAGAGGCTAAGCAAGACTGCATCAGGACTGTAAAGAAATCTAAATGATATAGGAAAATGTTATGGTTAGACAGATATAGCAGGCTAATAGTGAGAAAAGGGGGCATTTGTGCTTTATTACAAGGAGCAAAGTGAGGCAGAGAGGCAAAAGTAGAAAATGGGTATAGTAGAAAAACTCACCAAGAGGAAAAAGCAAAATCAGAATTGAAGCTAGTAGAAAAGGTCAAGAAGAATGAAAAATCCTTCTTTAGATACATTACAAAAGAAAAAGACAAGGGACAACTTAGTAAGGATTAGGAAGGAAGTGGGGAGTACAGGAGATGATGTAAAGAAGGTAGGTGTACTGAAAGAATATTTTTGTTCCGTATTCACTGTCAAGAAGGCATGTCCACTTCCTAACAGCAGGAGAAACTTCAAGGTGGATACAGGGACCAGATCTGATAAACTGTAGGTAGGATAACAAAGGAATGATTACTAAAGGGTCTGCAGAGCCAAAAATCAATTAATCATCAGGGCCAGACAGGATCACCCTTGGCTGCCACAGGAAACTAGACAGGTGGTAGCAGAACCACTGTTAGTCATCTTTGGAGACTCAGCAGCAACAGATGTAGTGTCTGAGGCCTGCAGGGTGGCAAATGTGGTTCCCTTACACAAAGGGAACAGTATGGAAAATCTAGGAAACTACAGTCAGGTGAGTCTGACACTGACAGTAGGGGAAAATGCTGGAGACAATTATTAAAGGAAGATACTGTAGTTGCACTGACAGAGGAAAGGGCTGAATGGATGGGAAACAGTGTGGATTCACAAAGGTCCAGTCAGACTAACAAACTATATTTTTTATGCAGTGACACAAATGGCAGACAGGGGCCAGTCAGTGGACATACTACACTGGCATTTTATCAAAGCCTTTGATTCAGTGCCTCATTGCAGACTGGTTAAGAAGGTAAGTAACCTGGAAACGGGACAAAATAACACGATGGTCAAACAAATGCTGACAGAACCTAGAGAGTAGATCTAAATGGTAAATTCTCTGATAACAGGGCAGTGACCAATGGAGTACCACAGGGACTGCTACTGGGACCACACCTGCTTAATATTTGCTGTATATCTGGGATATAGGAGAGGACAGCTGGAGCAAGCTGAGCCTGTTTGTAGATAACACCAAGCTCTTTGGGAAGGTCAACAGTGAAGGAAGGGTTAACTTTATGAGACAAAATGTAAGGAGACTGATGATTCAGTAATAGCATTAAAAATGGGTTGAAACAAATTCTAGTCTCTGATTGACTGAGCCTAGAGACCGCTCCCTCACTATTCAGTGGGAACATCCATCAGTTAATTTCTCTGTCATGTAATAATCTAGACTGTTTTAAATATACACATCATGGTGTCTGCTTGGCTGGGGTTCTAGGCTGGGAAGTGCATGCAGCCCTGCACATCCCCCATCTGCCGCTCCCTCTGAAAACACCCTCTGCTGGAAGGTAGAGGAGGTCTGTGCTTGCTAAAAAGGCCTCTGAAAAGTCTTACCCCTACCAGCCCTAGACTGCTGCTTCTGAGGAGTAGCCTGTCTCTCTTTGGCCACTGCACTCCTATAGGTGGTCCTGTATTTGTCCATTTTCTTCATATACATCTCTTTCTGCTCACCAAACAGAGATTTCTGTACCACAGGAAAATCCATGGCCTTAGCCTGGGTATCCTGAGAAAGACTAGTACATCTGAGTCAAGCAAATCTCCTTAAGGAGACGGATGTAGTCATGACTCTTGATGAAACATCATTTGAGTCCATTGCAGCATGAAACTGAATTTTGGATGCCTCAATCCCATCTGCAGCCATCTGTTCCAGCTCCTTGGCCAGCTGGGAAGGGACATTCTTTGCTAGTTCCAGAATAGTATCCAACTTACACTTCAGGTACCTAGCCACATAAGCCATATAGGAGGTCTGCCTGAGTCCCAAGGAGGATGCTAAGTATTGTTTTTTTGGCCATAGCATCCAGCTTCCTGGAATCCTTACTGGAGGGGAGGAGGGTAGTGTGAAGCCAAGGGGATATTAGCCTTGTCACAGGCTGCAGCCTGCACTAACCCAACATAAATGCAATGGTTAAAAAGGAATTCCATCCCAGAACCTGACAACATATACCTCCTGTCCATCTTTCTATCCACAGGAGGTATGGAGGTGGGTACTTGAAGAATTTTTTGTGTCTGTTTCCCCAAAGATTTGTGCAAGGTAATAGACAGCCATTTTGTCTCTGGAACATCCATCATTTCCACAAAGTCTGGTTCCTCTTACTCTTCAGAGGCTACCACAGTGGGAAGCTGAAGAGTTTCTGCCACCTTTTTGTAGGAGAAAAAGTGGGAAGGGGACTCAGAAAGTCTGTGAGGAGAAACTAAATTAGGCCTGTCTGGGGAGATGTCAGGCTCCACTGGCTTATCTAGGCCTTCAAAATCATCTTCTTCTTCTTCTCCCTCAGATTCCAATTTATAAAAGGCCTCCGGATCATAATTGGAGTGAACATGAACTGACTCAGCTGACCATCTTGTAGAAGTCATTGGTTCGGTTGGAATAGGTTGAAGCGATTGAACTATACTGATCGCTTTAGCAATCTCCTTGGTAGTTGGGATCTGCAGATTCGGATCTGGACCAGCTGACTTTCTTTTTCTTTTCATTGGAACTGATCCCTTAGAATTGGCTTTCCGTTTGCCAGAGGAGGTATCACCTGGGTCAGCAGGCACCTCCTCAGGTTCGGTCGGGACTGACCCAGGTTGGCAGCCCGGGTCAGTGGATTTTTCGGCCACTATTTTCTTCAGTCAGTTCAAGCACCTATCCAGCATGGCTTTAGGCAAATGTGCACAAATTTGGCAGCCTGTTTTCAGGTGAACAAATCCCAGACGATAAACACAGAGAAGGTGGAGATCAACTTTAGCAAAAGCCTCCCCACACTCCATGCAGTGCTGAAAGCCAGTGGGACTGGTTTTCTTCTTGGGTTTCTCAGACATTGTGCTTTTTCTATCAAGTTACCTTAGTTCAAGTCAGGTAACATCAAAACTTTCAGTCACCAACCGGATCAAGGGTTGTGGAAAAAAAAGGAAAACAAACTCCTTTTTTTGAGGCTGAAAGAACCCACTACCAGAAAAACACTTTACAATTTACCACAGAAAAGTATTTGGATCTACACCGGACTGACTGATGAAGAACCGACAGAAGTAAATTCTTACCACTATCTACTAAACTACACTACCTGTACTGTTGACAGAGATTTAATGACCAAAAAACAATAACGGTTATACAAAACCGACCAATTTTTTTACTACCAAACCGAAGTAGCGAGGAGAAATCTCCGTAGTGTCTTCAAAGTTAGGCGGAGTAAAGAATCTGATGGTTACATTAGAATGTACCCAGGACAAAGGTTTGAAAACTGAGCTCAAACTAAACATTCTATGCTCTGCATAGAGTTTAACCCTTCACTCTCTGGGGCAGTTCAAGTGCTGGAGCTAACTGTATTTTGTCAGAATACAGCAAGACTTCATGTTGTTTGAAACTGGAGGAACAGATGGGTCCCACGGATAAGTCCTAGAGACAGTGGGTGATGGGGTTGGGGTGACTGTGGAGCTGAAGGGGGCCAGTCAGTGCAGGAGGGAAAGAACATATCTCTGTTACAACTAGTGGTCATTGATGTTGGTAAAGAGTTCCAAATACCAGCTTTTCACTGTGTATCACAATATCTCTCTGCTTCACTTCTGAATTGCCTTGTTTGTATTTATAGGTTATGCCCCCTTTTTCTTGAACAGGTGATGTTATTTTCCAGATTTAAATCTAGCATCAGCTTTTCATCCTGTATAATATTATAAAAGATAAATGAATTCCATCTCATTCATACTGTCTCTAAGCTGCAAAGCATCAACCTGATAATTCTGTCTTGGAAAAAGAGGTCATACACACCTCTAATCATTTTTATGGCTCTTCTCTTTACTCATTCCACACTGCGGGATCTTTCCTAAAACAAGGGGCCCAGAACTGCAAACTGTAATAGTAATTGTGAAAACATACGAAGAACTGTATTATCAAAACACATGGTAACTTGATGAGAATATCACCAGCAGTTCACTATTTTTACATATACAGTATCTTTAGGTTTCTAGCTATAGTTGCTCATTCAAAAATGTATTTTACTGGATGTGGTTACAGCAATGCAGCAGCCAAGAGAGAAAGAGGCTCTGTTAACTTTTAACCACTGGAGTTTGATGTATTTTGTAAAGTTAAACTGCTGTGCTTCTGGAAGACAACACCAGTCATGTCTCCTTATGATGATCATTATTTTTGCTACAGTAGGGTGCACATGAAGTTTTTATCTGACGTGGCATGATGAATGACATAATGTCATGATTGATCATATCACATCGTATAGTGTAGTGGCAACATCAAGTTTTTGTCTATTTTACAAATAATGGTGACTATTAACTCATACTGTGCCATTAAGATAAAACATTACATATGTCAGTAGTCTGATGACCAATATCATTAAGTGGAGCTGTTAGTCATCAGAAGGAGTCATTTGAGGATGTTAGAGAATTTATTTATCTGAACGCTATAGTAATAGTTGCTTTTAAGATCAAAAACAGTTATTACCAGAATTTTCAAAGCTTCCAGTGCTTCTAAGAAGCTCCTTAAAGCAGGCCACTCAACAACATTGATATAGTAGGTAAAAAGCATTGCTATCTACAGTGGTAGCCAGAGATATTCAGATATCTAAATACATCTGGATATTTCACAGGAAATCTCTATTCATTTCAGAGGGTTCCCTGGTGAAATATCAAAGCATATTTACTGGGATATAGCTCTAGCTGGATGAACTTCACTGACACCAAGTCTCATATACTGAAGGTGTTTTTTTTATTCTTAATACACATAAAAATTCATGGGTGACTGTTTCATGGCCTAGCCACTTCCTCAGGCCCTTACTGTGTTGTCACTAGATTATAAATTATAAACAACCAAGTATCACTGTATTGTATTTACATCATTTATGCACTTAAAACAAAAATACAGTTCCCAATTATAAGGCAACAATTATTAAGTGTTCACCAACATGTAAAAAACACTGCAGCAATGTGTTGTCCATGGTATAAATTATGTAAATACAACACAGTGATACTTGGTTGTTTATATTTTATAATCTACACAGCAAGGGCCGAGAAGTGGCCAGGCTGCAGAACTGTAGCCCTAAATTTGTGCATCAAAATTTGAAGCATTTTCAGTGTGTGATATCTGGCATCAGTGGAGTCCATCCAGACTTTTTTTGCACTTTACAGATCTTGTCACTTTTGGATGACCCAGCTTGGAATAAAGACTTCTACTACATATAGGGGCAACCTGATTCTGCTTTCTACAGTTACATAGCTCTGGCTAACACTGTAGGGAACATCTTGAGATAGCCTGTTATAGGGGTCAATAGGCAAGTGATGGAAATAAAGTTGGATGGCATTAGAAGCTATGAATAATACCTAATTTACAGACAGAAGACTGGAGGGAGAGGAGCTCAGGGCTTATTGATTGTGTACCACCTGATGAGAAGTTGCAAGTATAGTAGAGAAATGATATGTCTGTTACAAGTGTTTTTCTAATGTGTCACCTAGAAAGAGATGATGTAAGTGTACTGGAATCAATTATACATTCTTTTGGATAGGGTTAGGACTATTTTAGGAATGAAAGATAATGAATGAGATTTCGAACATGGAAACTTAAGAAGTATTAGCCAGAAGTCCAAAGGTCCATCTGGTTCATTCTCCTGCCATCCAAGCAGCTGCAGCATTCAATGTCTTGTGAAGTACATGCAGCCACTGGTACATGGGAAAAGCTTACAGTGCATTTCATAGACATTTATACTATGGAGATGAAAACCATCAGTGGTAGAAATCTCTAGGAACCCCAGGCAGGCAGGCAGTCTTGATGGACTAAAACATTTTTCTGTCCTTACTTTCTATGTGTAACCCCCCTACCAATTTGGGGGCTTACCTGTAGTCCATAGCTCTCATTTTGCTCTCCTGTATGGCACCTCTGTCTGCCTGCTATTTTTGTTTCTTGCCCCCCACTCTGGCCCGAGTCCTTGGTGTGTCCATGTGCCCCAGATGTCATCCCTGGTGTAATTCCAGCCCTGCGGGCCCCAAAGTCCAAACTGTGATCCCCCACTCGAATCCATGAACTCCAGTGTGGCGGGGATCATGCAGGCGTGAGTGGCACCTTTGATGTTTGACTGCTTGCATTTGCAGTCTAATTGAGAAGAGTTTGGCAGTCCTGGTATTCCCACCTACTAAGTGGGAGCCAGTGACCACTACAACTGCCAGGAGAGCCTGTTCTTCAATTTTTTTAAAAAGATTCATGGCGCATTTAGATCAGGGTCCATGAATATTAATAAGCCAGAGCCCTGATCCATATGAATATTCATGAGTGTGCTTCTGCCCTCAGGGAAGGCGTGTTCGGCAATTGCTGAAAAAGCAGAGATACATTTTTAAAATAAATCTATGTAAATGCTGCATGTGTTGGGGAAAAATGTGTACAAGGGGGAAAGAAATGTTTAAATAAATGCTCTATCCTGCCTGCACCAGTATAATTTTGGGACTCAAATAAATAGCCTGCCTGCTGCAAGGCATCCTTAAATATTGTCAGCAGTGACAGGCGTACAGACTGAGAAAATTACTATGTCTGGGCAGCAACTGCAAAAACACACCAGTGGCTATTAAACTGTGGGGCAATTGGGCCATTTAAATAAATATTCTGGCTGCATCAGGACTGTATTTGGGACTGTATATATTCTGCTTCAGGGACTGTGTGTTTAAGCAGCCATTACTAAGCAGCCACAGCCAATCAGAAAGCTATGATTTTAAAGCCAGGACTTGTGGGACATTTTCCAAAGCTCATGGGAAACTTTCAAGTGCTCATGGGGAACTGCAGGGACCTAATTTCAGGTGTCAAAACAGTAAACCAACTGTGCATCAAGTGAGGTTCATGTATAATATGCATCTTATGGATTTTAAAGTTGCTCTGTTATGATTGTTTATTGTTGTATGTGTTTTGTTCTAATGTACGTACAAGGGCTTTGGTTTTGAGAAAGGTGCTTTCTATAAATAAAATATGAGTTGATTGATAATTCATTTTCTTTATTGACAGGCTGTCCAGCCAATCAGAGGCCAAGCATCCAATAGCTACAGCCAATCAAGAGCATAAGGAGAGCCCCATAAAAGACTGTGATTTCAGCAGATTCTTAGATACGAGCGGGAGCCCCCCAGCCATGTAACTGGGCCTGGTGATCCAGTGTGAGCCCCTCTGTCCAGGAGGTTTTTTTCTCCTTTGTAGCAAAAAGTTTAAAGTAATTTAGTTAATGTAAAACTTGCTAGCCTGGGGGTTTCCAAAATGTCCCCCAGGTGCTATCCCTCTCTTCCACGTTGGGGAAAGATATGGACCTGCAACTTGAAGACATCAAGCCAACTGTGAGAGATCTGATTCTACCTCAGTTGTGAGAGGACTGAAGACATCAGTAGCCTTCTCTGCAGAGATTCTACCATGAGGAGCCTGAATGAGCACTCTTGTACTCCCAGGTGCAAGAAAGAAAGAAGAAACATGCTATTGGGGTTGCCAGTGCCCAGAGACTGTCTGATTTATATTGTTCATCTGGTCTGCATGCTGCATCCTGCTGTGCCTAACCTTAGCCCAGTGTGGGTGGAACCTTTTGAAACTTTAATTGTTTGAGACTGTCCAATTGATCTGCTCCTTGCATCTGCTGAGCCTGTCTTGCCCAGCACAGGTGGATCTAACTGTTCTAAGGGACCAAGGTGAGTCCAGCTAATTGTACTGTATAAATGTGCTGATATATGTTGTCTGCTATGGAGCTTACAGGACTGGAAGGGGAGTACTCAGAAACAGGGATCAACCTGACTTTGACTGGGAGGTCCAGCATTTGCTAACTGATTCGGTCAAGATGTCAAGTGGAGCTGCAATCTATAGCCTTGTGCCACAAATGGGACTGAGACTTTAAGTCTATCGGATTTGACTGCTTTACTTGGAAATTACTGTTTTCTGAGCAAACTGATTAGGGTGGCCATCCCTGCCCCTTGTTGAAGGTACTATACCTTTTATAAATGTGATAAATGTTCAACATTTCAATTGTGCTCAACCCAGTGTAACCAGCTGGTTACACCTACCTATTGTGTTCAACCGCAACATGCAGGGCAATCCTTGCACGCTCCTGAAAAACTGTAAATAGTTCAAATATCTATTGTTGGGAAATCTAATTACAAATTTTGCTTATCAAGCTGGCCAGCAAACGGCTGCACCATCCACCAGGCCTGCAACCCTCAAGGGACCTTTTGGTAATTGGGTACCCAGGTTTAAATATTGAGATTGCGGGGTTTCAATATAACTTTGGGAAACTGGTACCAGTGTGGGAACCAACCACAAAAGACTTGCACTTTCCCCACCTCTAGCACTTAGGTTACTGACCCCTCTGTACCCCTTCTCTTCTCTCCATATGTTACACACGTAAATGTTTGGGCCACTCTATGTGTTTCTCTCTTTTTACTTTATTGTAATCAATTGCCTCCTGTTTTTCAGTTTATGAAAATTGCTGTAACTGTTAGACAACTGTTAGTCTTTGACATTGTTCTATATATCTAAACCACTGTTTGGATTGTTTCCCCCGTAAAAATCTTGTTTCTGTTAGACTCTGTTTTGTATTGTCATACCTTCTTGGTATCTCTTACACTGGATATTTGTGAAAATGGGCATTTTTGCTCACATAACTTCCAGTGTACAAATAAAGACTGATTGATTAAATAAAGATTGGGTAAAAGTGTAGAATTGTGTTCCATCTGATTTCATGCAGTTTAGTTTAGATAGCCAGGGCTCTGGTCATCTAGTGTTGGTTAAATATGCAATTACATCTTGATCTGCATAACAGGTATCTACCCAGCTGGATGTTTTTTACCAGCACAAGCCACAACTCTAATCCTCTGTACATACTGTAAATAATAATAACATTGCTTGTATAACCTCTACTTGCTTTTTTCCCTGTTCCCAAGCCCTAATCCCCCTGTAAATAAAACTGTTGTTATTGTTCTTGTTTGCAAATAATGGTGGCATCAACATATTATTAGAGAGAGAGTCATTAAGTAGTAAAATGTCTGAAATGTGGGGAAATGCCTATCAGATCATGTTATGGGGTGGCTAATGGTTATAGTGGGTGGTATGACATCCCAGGGGGTTGTACCAGGTAAAAGCTAGCCCGTTTTAAAACTAAACGCTGAGTGGAGGCACTGCGCATCATGTAAAATGTTGGGTAAGAATCAGTTTTAATCTAATCTTGGGAATCCAAGCCACTCAACCTTGGTCTGGCCAGGCAAGGCAGGGGTAGTATCTCTAGGAATAGTGCCGCCTAGGGGTTACATATGTTTCTATGTTGTTTAAGGCCAGTAGGGCCATCATTCATCCTAGTGTACTAATTCTACTGTGAGGTACACTATGCTCTTCATGACCCTCCCATCTCCTATGCATAATACTGTACCCAACAGTGTTATCCTCCATGAGTAACTGATCCATCTTGAGTTTAAAAGTTTCAGCACTTCTAACTTGCACAGCATCCTTAAAAGGATTCTCCATATATTTACTACTCTCTAGTTAAAAAAGAAAATGCTTTCTCGCATTACTCTTGCACCCCAACCATGCGTAGGGTATGCTGTCTAGTGTGGGACCCATAAAGTCAATAATTCATGTCAAGTTTAAAGTCTTATTTTCTTCTAATGCAAAAGTATTAATTTCCATCTGATCTATTTCTATCATAAACAAATCAAACTTGTCATTTGTATTGGTAAGCTCAGTTTAACTTGTTGTTTGAAGTCTGTAGTGCATCTCTGCAGTAACACTGTTGACCTCTAGTAACCCTGCTCGAAACCAATGAATGGCGAAACGCTGTTAAGAAAAATGATTTAAAAATAATTACTGCAAACCGGTCTGTTGGTGCATCAGTAGCGCTGCCACCTCACTTTGCTGGAGACCTAGGTTCAGAAGTGAGCTTGAGTTATCAGGAACTGGCAGGGGTAGAACAGAAACATAGAAACATAGAAGCTGACAGCAGGTAAGGGCCGCAAGGCTCATCCAATCTGACCATTTTTTTTACCTTATCAATGTGCCATAGGCCTGTACTCTGTCAATGGCCTATCTATTCATACTCATTTGTATTGCTCCCTTATGCCTATCCTATACCTGTTTGAAGCCCTGCACCGTATTCATATCCACCACTTTTTGAGGTAGGCCATTCCATGCATCCACCACCCTTTCTGTGAAAAAGAACTTCTTCATATTACCCCTTAATCAGCCTCCCTTTAATATCATGCTGTGTCCTCTTGTCCTACTATTTTTCTTATATTGAAACATGTTTGACTCTTTCACCTTGTTAATGCTCTTAAGATGTTTGAATGTTTCGATCATATCACTTCTCTCCCTCCATTTTGAGCTCTGTTAATCTGTCCTCATACGTTTTCTGATGCAGTCCCTGCAACATTTTATTTGCTGTTCTCTGGACTGCCTCCATTTTGTTAATGTCCTTGTGCTGGTGCGGCCTCCAGTACTGAATTCAGTACTCCAGATGGGGCCTAACCAGTGTCTTGTAAAGAGGGAGTATTACCTCCCTCTTACGACTTGTGATAACCCTACTAATATCAACAACATCCCACTAGCCTTATCTTCTGCTTTAGTAGTCTGCTTGGGTGATTTCAGGTCATCTGTGATGATGATGATGCCTAAGTCTATGTCTTCCCTTGTGATTGCCAGCAACTTTCCTCCCAACCTATAGGTGGCTTCAGGGTTTCTCTTCCCTATGTTCATGATCTTGCACTTCTTTGCGTTAAACCCCAGTTGCCACTCTTCCAACCATTTTGCCAGTTTATCCAGATCTCTTCTCATTCTGCCGCCCCCCCCCCAATCTGGATCATCTATGCTGTTGAAGATCTTGATGTCATTTGCAAACAGACAAACTTACCCTCCAGTCCATCTGCAATGTCACTGATGAAAACATTGAAGAGGACTGGCCCCAGGACTGCTCCCTGAGGTACCCCACTTGTGACTTGCA
This sequence comes from Neoceratodus forsteri, assembly GCA_016271365.2. NCBI lineage: Eukaryota > Metazoa > Chordata > Ceratodontiformes > Ceratodontidae > Neoceratodus > Neoceratodus forsteri. The sequence continues at coordinate 980,929,672 of CM057458.1, read as the reverse complement.
TCTGTTCTGACTGTATACCGTTTACCACCGCTCCCAGTTTGCCATCCAGTTGACCAGCTTCTGACCCACTCCGAGCCTGCTCAGCTTAATCAACCTTCTATGTGGAACAGTATCGAATGCTTTGCTGGTCAAGGTAGGTGACATCAACTGCACCCCCTTTGATGTAATGGGAACTAGACTAAGACCATCACAACTCGTTTCACAGAGGGCACTGAGGAATTGAGCATTTGATAGGATGCACTCCTGCTCCAGAGAGGGAGGGCAGCCTGCTCTTGCACTTTACTGCCCCTTGGGTGACTACAGGTGGCAATGCACTCTGAAGCATCTGATTGGGTGGGGAGATGCCAATGGATGATGCACACCATATGCTTGCTTGCATCACATCCTTTGGTGGTAATCTCAGAAAGGAGGAAGAGAGGAGGAAAATGATGGCAGGCCCGGGGCAGAATGAAGGGCCAACCTTTCACTGGCCCTGAACTCACCACATGGCAGCCCTCCCAGAGATCCAGATCCAATTGTGGCATTTGAAGCCCTGATGTCCCCCATCACAGGGGGTAAGCTGGTGGGGTGGCAGACATGAGAGGAGAACTGGGAAAACCACACAAAGTTGGGTGATGGCGCTGAGGAGTGCTCTGGATGCTGGGCACAAGCCTGCCAGGCGGCATAAATACAGGAACAAAAAAAACAAAAAGGCAGTTTTGTTTTATAATGTATTAAAATCTCACTTAAAGAAATATCAATCAGGAAGGCTTTCCTTGTATTATCAGGTTTTGGCAAATATTGTAGTGTTGTACCTGTTACGTGAATGTTGAGATTTAGTAAATATAATGCTATTCATTATTCTATAAAATACACAACAAACTTCGAAGCCCATTCTGCAGTCTTTACCAAGAATATTTTGATATCAGAAGGCATTATGGCGGAGGAAGTAGATGGTTCAGTGGATTGGTTTTGGAATAAGAAGCTTTTTACCTCTAGGTCACAGGTTCATATCACGCACAGGTTGGTAGTGGTCAAAAGCCATTATTATGTGATGGCTGTTCAGTGCCCTGTGTGAAACGAGCTGTGGTGGTCTTAGTCGAGTTCCCAGATGGCAGGTGTCACATCACAAAACCACAACATAGTTAGCATTAAATGACAATCTTGTTGGCAGTCTCACATGAGAGGCAAAGAACTGAGTGACATAGAGTCCGAACTACCAACTCACCTATGTGCTGGTCCCTCCATGGCCAGGTAGAGGAACACTGGTGGGGCAGTGAGGGGCAGCTTACATTGTACCTGTCATGTGGATAAAGGCAGGACTTCAGGTTCTAGTGCTGTCAATCCAGCACCTTTCACAAGCACTAAATCCACACACAGAAAAAAAAATCTCTAAAAAAGAAAAAAAGAAGGCATTATTGAATGTAAACAAACTCTGCCTGGTTATCTTTCCATCTACTGATGTGTAGATGAGAAATGTCAGTGTAAAATGTACTGGATGCAAGAATGACCTCTTCCTGAAAGAGACAATGCAGCTTTCTGCATCCAGGTACCATCATCATGAAAATTAGCAAGCAACAGAACTGCAGAAGAGAAACACGGAAACAATTGTCTTTCCTACTGAGCCGTCACAAACAAGACAAGACACACAAGCCAGGAGCAATGCCCATCAACGCCAAACTCCTACCAGTAGAATGGAACATTGGGTGGCGTGTCTGTTGAGCTTACTGTACCCACATCAAACTCCGATAAAACTGCAAGCTTTTACAAAACAATACTACCTACAGCAGTACAGTAACTATAACCCACTACGGTACTGAGCCAGTGCGAGCACATCGGCACTCAGGCTAGGAGCAGGAGCTGAAACTCACTTTGGGTACTTCTGTGCTGAATCAATGGGAGCACATTTGTGCTCAGCACAGAAGGGACAAAAGCAAACAGCAGGGAGACAGCTGATGGGGAGTGGTGCATGGTCCTGCTACTGTAACAGAGCTGTAAATAATTGTGTTAGACGTTTTTATCTGTTAGAAGGCAGCAGGGTGGCTAGACATTCAGGTGAGAAAGCGGACAAAATTAGTGGCTGTGTGGAAGAGGTCATGAAGGATCATATGGCCTCCCACAGCCAACAGAGGAAAACCAAGAAGAAAAAAGGGCAATAAAATGAGACAGTGAGAGTGCTTAGTACAATAGATGTAACCCACTAGGGTACTGAGCTAGTGGGAGACATCAACACTCAGTGCAGGAGCAGGAGCTGAAAATCACTTGGTTATTTCTGTGCTGAACCTGTGGGAGTGCATTGGCACTCAGTGCAGAAAGGACAAGAGCAAGCAGCAGAGAGCCAGCTGAGGGTAAGTGGCTCATGGCCCTGCTACTATAGCAGATCTGTAAATAAGTTTGTTAGACTTTCTTACTGACTAGAAGGCAAAAAGGTGGTTAGACAGTAGGGAGGGAGGGAAAATGGAGTCCAGAACAAACTAGCAGCACTGTGGGAGAGGTCAAGGAGGATCACATGACCTCCCACAGCCAATAGGGGAAAACCAGGATGTAAGAAATACTGCGTAAAAGCCAACACACCCAGCATGACCCAGTACACTTGTGTCCCAGTGAGTGAGTGGAACAGATTCTGGCATCTTAGGTGCTGGCAGGCATAGCAGGAGGAAGCACGGAGGCAGGAGGCTTTGTGGTTGACTAAAGTAAGGTACCTGGTCACTCCCATTGTAACACTCACTGTAGAGGAGAGTGCAGGGTAAATGGTAAACCACAGCAGAGAAAAGGTGCAACACCCTATCTAGGGCAGGAGTACAAAGGAACTTAAGGAAGGAATAGGGAAAACACCCTATCTAGTGTAGGGGTATAAAGGCATTTAAAGAGGGACTAGGAGAAAGCTAACAACACCCTATCTAAGGTAAGGGTATAAGTGGATTAAGGTGTGAATGGAGAAAACCAATAATGCCCTATTTATGGTCAAGCAGCATAGGGATAGATGAAGCAAAAAAGGGAACAATTAGAAACACCCTGTCTGTTACATGTTGACAGATTTCTTTCAATTTAAAGTGAGTGTAGGAACAGTAACGTTGAAAGTGGTACAGTGCAGCGGCTGTGGGGCAGCAATTTTCAGAGAGATCTTCTGGAGACTGAGGTACTGGTGCATCTGTATGTACCTCTCTGGCCTGGAGGGATGAGTTCAGTATAGGATCTGAAGGACCTCTTCCCGCACAGAGGGACCACTAAGTCTACCACTATTCCCCAGTGAATGTCAGTGAGGAGGAATGGAAGGACTGTGGTGGGCTCCAAGAGGGTGAGGGTGGTGGGGCGGAGACACATTCTTCAGCTGATACCACTGTAGAACTCATTTGCCACTGTGGTGGGATGGGACTGCCAAAAGGAGGCACCTGAGGTGGTGGCAAGAGAGGATGTGGGGTCCTCTGTAGTTGTGGCCCCAAGGAGGTTGGTACAGGACCCTGAAGAGGAGGAAGCAACTTCTGTTGGGGACATGGTTGTTATGGGACTAGATCTGGGAATAAAAAGGGAGGGAGGGCTGTGAGGTGTCTACCTGGTGGCACAGGTCAGAGGGCTGGAAAGTGGATCCTAAGGATCACTAGGGTGGCAGGGCAGGATGTGGAGCTGAATGTTATTGTCCACCTGGTCTCTAATAATCCTGCCACTGATGTGGTAGTGGTTGTGCAAGGGGAGTTCATGGAGCTGGAGAGAGATCTTAGATAGCAGAGGATAGAGATCCCCTCACCAGACGCTTCAACTTATGGTTGAAAAAAATGGTGCAGAGAGGAGAGGTTCATCTTCACTGGGGACTGTGAACCCACCTGGAGAGATAAAGGCCTATTCAGGGGAGACAGCCTGCTTGGGGATAACTGAGACCTGGCTCAAACCCCAGATTCCTGACTCTGCCTGTGGGCTCCCTGGCTACGAGTTCAAACGGTTGGACAGAACTGGAAGCAGAAGGGATGGAGGCATCCTGATTTACTATAGGAGCCACCTCAATGTACCCCTAATTAATCACAGCTCCTCGCTGCCGTCATCCTGTGAGCTGCTCCACTCCGTGCTTCTACTTGGCAATGCCAAAAAACTGCACGTGGTGTGTACCTACAACCCCCCTAAGGGAGGGCTTCAGGGCCTCACCCACCTCCTGGACACTGTCTGTCCCAGAACCGGGGACAATGAACTCCTAATCCTGGGGGATGTGAACCTAAATTGGGCAGGGGATAATGTCAAGCAGTTCGAGGCCTTGCTTGCCACCCAAACCCTGACGCAACTTGTACAGGAGCCCACCCGACGGAAGGAAAACAGTACCTCCTGCTCCCTTCTGGACTGGATCATGTCAAACCATCCCAAGAGGATCTACTCTGCAGGGACCCTACCTGACTCCATCTCTGACTAGTCTTCTGTTCTCTGTATATGGAAAATCCCCTCCCCTAAGGTCCCCCATAAAATCATCCAGGTCTGAAACTTTTCCAGGTTCAACCCGGACCTGTTCATGGAGGAACTAAGGCTCACTGACTGGACAGAAGTCTACCGAGCCCAGGACCTCCTCCGCTGTTGCTGCATTCCACAACATCTTTGTGGATCTACAAGATAGGTATGCCCCTATCACTAGGCGTAGGGTCCGTGGGACAGCCACCCAGTGGCTGCATGGGGGCCTCCTCTCCCTCATGCGAGTGAGAGACAAGTGCTGGGCATGTTTCAAATGCTCACATGATACTACCCTGTTTCAGCAATACAGAAAACTCAGAAATGAGTGTAAGAAAACTATCAGGGGCGCAAAAAGTAATTTCTGCAAGGCCGCCCTTCTCAGCTCTGCTAAGGACCCCAGACAGTTCTGGAGAACCATTCAAACACTGGTCAGTGGTCGCTCCAACTCTGGGGTCACTGACATGCTCATTGGAGGAGCCTCCTGCAACAATCCTCACATGATTGCCAATGCTCTCAACTCCCATTTCACTGACTTCCCTACTGTCCTCCCACACAGGTCTACGGCCTGGAATACAAACAGCCCTGCTCCCATGACCAAGCGGGAGTCTGGCCTGCCCTGTCCTCCGTTCCACCTAAGGGTGGTATCTGTAAATGAGGTATGGTCTCTTCTCCAAGGCCTCTCCCAGTAGGCAAGCCCAGGCCTAGATAACCTGGAGCCCAAGCTCCTCAGACTTGGCGCCCCCCACATTGCCACCCCAGTGGCCCACATCTTCAACCTATCCCTTACCCAGGGACAGATCCCAGATTATCTGGAAGGTTAACAAGGTCGTCCCTGTCCTAAAGCAGGGCAACCCCAAAATCCTGGATAACTACCGTCCTATAGCCATCCTCTCAGCTGTCAGTAAGCTCCTGGAAAAGGTGGTAGCCAAACAACTCTCGGAGTATATCCAGACCCATGGACTGCTGTCCCCTGCCCAACATGGCTTTCGCAAAGGGCACAGTACTACCACGGCACTTATCTCTGTCTCTTCCAGCATCAGAGTAGCAATGGATCTGGGGCAACTCTCAGGTGCTGTGTTCATTGATTTATCCAAGGCCTTCGACCTCGTAGATCATGACCTGCTCGTCTCGCTGATGAGGTCCCTTGGCCTGTCCCCCCCTGCTCTAAACTGGGTCTCTGACTACCTGCATGGCAGAGAACAACTAACTAAATTCAATAAAGTCCTCTCTGCCCCCCGCCTGCAACCTCTGGTGTCCCACAGGGCTCAGTGTTGGGACTCCTACTCTTTTCCCTGTTTATCAACAATCTCCTCGCTGCGGCCTTCAGATGCCGGGTTACCATGTACGTGGATGATCTGGTCCTCCTGGCCCACTCCAGAGACACAGCCACCCTAAACCGCCACCTATCAGAGGACTTCAGGAACATCCAGGTATGGCTCTCCAACCAGAAGCTGGTCCTCAACCAGAAAAAACCCAGGCCATGTTATTCGGCTCATCAGCCAAAATTTGGGCCTCCTCAGTTCCTCTGCAAATCAACTGTGAAGATGGTACCCCTCTTCTTACTGTGACCTCCCTCAAATATCTTGGTGTGACGCTTGACCCCCAACTGGACCTGGGAAGTCACATCCTCAACGTTTGTAGTGGGGTCAACTGCAAGCTGGGGCTGGCCTACAGGGCTAGGTACAGCACTTACCCCTCTTGACTTGTCTGGCTCTTGCCAGGGAATATTATTCCTTCCTCAGCTATGGTTCCCACCTATTTGCTCATACTTCTAAGGTCCTCCTTAACAAGTGGAGCACGACGTACAACAACATCTGTCGGTTTGCTCTGGCTGCCCCCGTCTTACCCACCACTGTGAACTCTATGATAAGCTTGGATGGCTATCCCCGGCCAATCACCTTAACTTTGGCACTGGGTGCCTAATGAGCAAAGTAATCAGCCCTGGCACCCCTCCGGAACTGGCCCGGCTTCTCGCCCCAGCTGACCTCTCACCCTACCCTCTGAGATCTCAGGGCCCTGGCCTACTAAATGTACCCATCACCCGCACCCTCATGGGTGATCGGAGCTTCACAGCTCATGCACCCAGGCTCTGGAACTCCTTCCCTGAAAGAGTCCACACTGCCCCTTCCCACAAGCTTTTCCGGACCTCCCTGTGGGAATGCCTCAAGCTGGCCTCTCACTGTGTATGCCTAAAGCCACCCTAGCACGTAGTTCCCGGTTATCACTAGCCAGATGGCTTCACCTCTCCCGTGCTGCTACCTGATCTCACTCACTACCCTACTGCCTGTCTCTATGGTGATCCTACACACCTTATTCTTTGCCTGCTCTGTTGGATATTGTATCTAATTTCTCAATTGTATCTTGCCCACAGTCTTGTTAACTGGGTATACCTTCCAATCAAATGTAAAACTGTTTTTCTCTCCTGCTTTGTTGTATTGATGTACCTGTTATACCCTGTTGTACTCTCCTGGGTCGTTCCTGAAAATAGGCATAAAACTTGTCTAGTGTACCTACCCGGTTAACAAAAACAAAATAAAATAAATAAATAAATCGAGGTAGGGGTAGACTCTGACCCCCTGATGCCGAAAGTGGGCTGCCACCACTGCAATTCATTTTGTGAAGACCCATGGGGCCAATGACAGGCCGAATGGCATGGCCCAGAACTCAAAGAGGGCTCCTTCTGCTTGGAAGTGAAGGAACTGTTGGTAAGACAGATGGATTGGGACATGAAAGAATGCATCCTGGAGATCCAGAGAGCAGAACCACATGTTCTGCTCAAGGGATGGTATGATCTGAGACAGAGTTACCATCCGAAAGGTGCATGACCTGAGGAACTGGTTCAGGTTGTGCAAATCCAGAATGGGGCACCAGCCCCCCATCTGCTTCGAAACCAGGAAGTACCTGGAAACAAACCCTGGGTTTACCAGGGGGTCCATGACTCTAGCCACGACTTTCTTGCGGAGGAGTTGGGCAATGTCATCTTGAAGAGAAGACGGAGTAAGAAAGGACACCATCTCCTCCCGTGGGGTGTGGGCTCAGCTGGGTGGGTACTGCTAGAACACTAGAGGTAGACCCTGGCTGACCACTTCTAGAACCCACCTTTCCATGGTAACAGTGGACCAGGCAGAAAAGAAGTGGCAGAGCTGACCCCCCATGGGAGGACCCAGAGTTGGCATAACAGGTATAGAGGTGGCAGCCCCTATCACATCCCTGGGTAGGCTTGGAGGAAGAGGGTCCAGATTGGGGACCACCTGAGCCCTGACCTCCAGGTTTATGGGCCACCGGAGGCCTGGGCTTGGGCAGAGGGCATCAAGACTGTGCCTGCTGTTGATGTCCTGCTGGAAAGTGGGACTCCTTGGCCGCAGAAGCAGGGTGCCAAAATGGCTTTTTCTTCTGCTTTTTGGAACCCTGAGATTCCTACTGAGCAGAACTGACAGAGTCTAAGGTGGCACTGAACTTCTCGATGTGTTAGAGGTGCTTGTCCACACCTGGGCTGAAAAGGTCGGTGCTCAGGAAAGGGATGTCTATTAGCTTGTGCTGGGTGTCTGCCATGAAGGTGGAGAGCCTCAGCTAAGTCCTATGGAACATGGCAACCGCTGCCGCCACCGAGCAGGTGCATGGGTCCCTGAGGTCCAGAGTTGTCTGGAGCTGCTGTTTCACAACAGCCTGACCCTGATCCCAGACCTGCATGACTGTGGTCTGTAGCTCTGTTGGAGCTGAGGAAGGATTTCAACCAGGGAGCCCAGAAGGGCATGGGAGAAATGTGCCATGATGATGGCCGAACTTGCCTGACAGAGGCCCAACGAAGAGGTAGCATAGACTTTTCAGGCAGAGTGGTCCAACTTTTTGGATTCCTTGTCCAGAGGCCTATCTCTATCTGCCGAACTACCTGAGCATCTGAACACAGATTTGGTCACCAGACCCTTCGCAGAGGGATGCTCTGTGAACCCCAGAAGGGACACTATAGGCACCACATACTTGCGAGCCATACTGGCAGATGGTGCAGTGCAGGAGGCAGGGTGGTGCTGAAGCTCCAAAGCCAGACTGACAATGGCCTCAGCCACCAGGAAGGCTTCCCCTCTCTGGTGAGTCCCCTCTCTTAAGGATATCCATGAGGGAGTATTCAGCCTATTTTTGAATGTGCTCGAGAGGCATCACCATGGATTTGGAGATCAGATGGAGGATGTCCAGAAAGGAAGAAGGGCCTTCCTCCGTCGAGAGACTGCCAACTGATTCATCGTTGAGGGGACAAGAATGCAGGTTGGAGTCATCAAACTCTGAAGAGTCTGGGTAAATCGGCTGGCCACCTAAATCTCCCTCAACCCGCCTGGGGTGATCAGGCATGAGGGTGATCGAGAGCCTAAGTGGGAGGCCCAGAATGGTCTGAGACTCTTTAGTAGGAGCACCTCCCAAGGGCTGCTTAGGTGGCAGTTCCATCACTATTGGTGGAGAGGTCAATTTTGGCCAAACTAGGACAGTTTTGACTGACTCTGCAGGGGGTGGAGGAACGGTTTGGGCCAGCACCAAGAGACTTGGCTTCAGCCTGGGAGGCGAGAGTCAAGTGATGGCTGTTGTGGAAGCCATAGTCAGCTTCTGACTAGACAAAATCAACTGTTGTCACACTAAATCTTCATAGTGTTGATGGAGTTTCCACTGAAGACTCTCCTCATCTGGGGAGGACGAAGAAGAATGCTGGGATTGACTCTTTTTAGAGCACTTACGCGCCTTCCTCGGCCTGTAGGTTGAAGGGGTCTGAGACCTCAACCTCAATCATCATGGAGACTGACTAGATTGCTTGCGAGACACCAGGTGGCCCAGCAATTTTCCAGGTTTTGGGACTGGTTCCTTGATGGGATCACCAGTGGGCTGGGTCTCCTCATTGGGAAGAGGCAGGACCAGGGTCCTGAGGAGAGAGTTGTCGGCCTCCTTGGGAGAGAATGGGTTGACAGGATTGAGAATAATCTCAACCTCATTTTCGACTGAAGTTTCGGCTGGCTGACCTGACGGTGGGACCGAAAAGCCAGAGGCCGAGGTCGAGACTGGAGATTCTTGGGACTGAGATCTCTCATGATCCCGAGAACATCTTTGTTGAGACAAAGAATCTCTTGGTTTCTTGTCCTTTTTACCGGACTGGGAGACATGCAAGTCCAAAGGTCCCTCACCCTTAGTGGGGAAAGATTGGCACATTTCCCAAAAGGAGCATGAGAAAGTTAAGCCCAAATTGAGCAGTATGAAGAAGGGCCTCGAGGAAGGTTCTGAGGCCTGAGCCACCTCTTCCTTGAAGGCTACATCTGTTTGAGCTGCTCTGCTGACCTCGCAGCCATGGAGATCACCCATCAGACTTCTTTAGATTTGACCAGCGGATTCCGTTTCATCGGCCTGCCCAATTTTGAACATGTGAGACGATCATCGAGGATGTTAAGATGGAAGTTGGGACACATCTCGCAGGCCTGACTGTCACGTCTGACACCCAGGCAGTAAACCCACGTGGCATGTGGGTCTGTGCATGACGTCTTTTGCCCACACGGCCAGCAGTGGAAACTGGGAGAAGATTTCTCTTCCGTGATGGTCGAGATCATGAAGTGATGATCAGTAACTCTGATGAGTTCAATTTTCAATAAATCCAAAGATTTAGAAGCCAGGGCCTACTGAGCACAAGAGCGGTAAGGAGGCAACCTGTATCTTCCAGTGGAAAGGAAGATCTGGCATCATGGGGCGGAGCCGAGGGCTATACCACCTGGTTGGGTTGGAGAAGTCTGCTTTAAGACCTTCCAGCAAGATTTAAAGAGGAAAGGACATGCCAAACAGTGTGGATAGAACAACATATCCATGTCCCTAGAAAGGAGAGGTGGAGCTGATGGGGGACTTCAACCTGCTGGATGTAGATAGGAGCTTCACATATGTAGCTTCAGCTAGAAGCAGGGATGTTCTAGAATCCCTGCAGGGACTGTCCCTCAGGCAACTAGTCAGGGAACCCTCTTGTGAGTGGCAATACTGAACCTGCTGCTCACTAAAAGGGATGGGTTTGCAGACATCAGGGAATGAGGCCTCCTTGGGATCAGCGATCACCGTACAATGTGGTTCAACATAAGGAGAGAAGCAGAATTAAACCACACAAGGAAGAGAGTCCTAGACTTAAGGAGGGAAGATTTAAAAAGAAAATGAGTGAATGCCTTAGGGGTTACCTAACAGGGAGATGACCTGGGTGGGGTCAAGGACTAATGGACAAGGATAAGAGAGGGCATAGTGAAGGCAACAAACCTCTGTGCAAAAGAAATGAGCCAAAGCAGTAACAAAAAAGAGACCACTATAACTATCAAAAGAAGTGGCTGAAAAGGTAAAGGCTAAAAGGGTAGCATTCAGGAGGTACTATATAAAGAAACACAGAGGGAGCAGGAAAGGCAGGTATATCGTGGGGAGACAGAAGGAGGCAGGGAAAGTTGTAAGGAGTGTAAAAGCACAAATAGAGGAAAGAATAGCCCAGGGGATAAAGAAAGGGGGTAATATATGTTTTAGGAACATAAGTGAAAAGAGGAAGGCCAGGGAAGAGTTTGTAAGGTTAAAGAGCAAGAGCCAGATTCACAAAGCTTTGCACCAGCGCAAACCCTGTTTGTGTGGTGCAAACTGTGTTTTGCATATAGTGGTATTCACAAAAGCCCAGTTTGTGCCTGCAAAATGGGTTTGTGAAAGGGCAAAGGTTTGAGGGGTTTCTCGAAATGCAAATGAGGAGGAAGGGACCTGCGTATCTGCGCAGTCCCATTCATGAAACATTTTCCACACAAAGGCCTTTTGTAGGGCTCCCTTGCATGGAGAAAATGCTGCACAGCAAAATCTCTTAAATCCACACAACCCTAGTTGTTGTCAGAGGTAGAGTAAGGCACCACCTCGATCCACAACACCATGTCTTTGATAGTTCAGTGGTTCCTCCCCCCCCCCATTGCTAATCGCCATCCCCATAGTAAAACAAATATGTTCCTTGATAGTCCACTGGTCCCTCTCCTGATCACAGGCACATAATAAAAATAAAAATATTCCTGTTAGTCTAGTGGTCCTTCCCCGCTATCCTGATGACTAATGACCATCCCGTTATTCAAAAAAAATATTTCTTGGTAGTCTAGTGGTCCCCTTCCCCCGACGTCTAATTGCCATCCCATTGTAAAAAAATAATGTTCCCAGTAGTCTTGTGGTATCTCCCCCTTCCCTGATCACTGATCACTCTCCCGATATTGTTTTCTCAAAGTTACTTGTAGTATAGTGGTCCCCGGGTAATTTACATACCACCAAAGCAATCAGAAAAGATAGACACAGAGCTCATAGAGGAAATCAGAGACATGGCAAAAAAAGGGGACACTGCTGTAATCAGCGATCTGAACATGCCAGATGTTGACTAGGGTAACAGCTGCACATTCAGTGAGAAGTCAAGTTGGAGTTGATGCCTTACAGGACTGTCTACTTACCTAACTGGCTAGCACACCAACCAGGATGGGCACTATCCTTGATGTGGTCCTAACAAATTCTGAAACTGTTGAACATGTGGAAGTCAGAGAACCACTGGCAAACAGTGACCACAGCTCTGTCTCATTCACTTTGTCCATAAGGGTGGAAAGATCTCATTCACAGGCAGAAATCCTAAGCTTTAAAGGTGCCAACTTTAGTAAAATGAGAATGATGGTTAAGGGCAGCTTGACCGAGATTCGCAGAGTAATGGGGGTAGAAGACATCTGGGGGTTGGTCAGACACTCCATACTTGGGGCCACAAAACTCTGCATTAAAACAGTGTCAAAAAGAGAAAAGCAAAACAAACCCATATGTTTCACAAATGACATCAGGGCAGTGGTCAGAGCCAAAAAAGTAGCTTTCAACAAAAGGAATCAGAACAACAGTGATTGGGAACAACTACATTCAGAAAAGAAAGGGGGCCAAAAAAGAGGTAAAAATGGGAAAAGTCTGCAACTGAACATTGGATTACCTCTGGAGTCAAATCAGGTAACAAACAATGTTTCCAATACATCCAGGAGAAAAGAAAAAGGGGGAGGAATAGTTAAACTCAAAGAGGGTGACAGGATCATCAAGGATGATGAACAGAAAGACATGATTCTTAACAATTACTTTAACTCAGTATTTACCAAAGAGCACAGTGGTTCATTGCCAGAATGTGGCATAAAAGCTTCTGATGTAGGGCACCCATGGATGGAGACACCAAAGATCTCCACTGAAAGAGTTAAAAGGCACCAGCAAACCTCAGAATGGACAAAGTACTGGGGCCTGATGGACTGTATCCAGGACTACTGAAGGAATTGGCTAAAGAACTAGCTGTCCCTCTCCACAAGGGAGGTAGTAGGGAGGAGGTTGGCAAAGGCCAGTCAGTCTTCCATCTATTGTAGGAAAAGTAATGTAAACCCTGATTAATCAAAACATAGTGGATTACCTGGATGAACACAACCTCCTGGACCCCAGACAGCATGGATTCATGGTGGCAGGCTATGCCAGATAAACCTTATTGCATCCTTTGACTGGGTAGGGAAGGAATTGCATAGGGGTCACCCAGTGGACCTTCTATATTTCGATTTCAGCAAAGCTTTCATCTCAGTGCCACACAATTGACTGATAAAAAAGTTGGAGGATCTAGGAATTGCAGATAGCTTAGTCAGATGGGTAGGAAATTAATATGTGGGATAGAAACCAGAGGGTAATCAATGGGGTTAGGTCTGCTGAGGTAGGGTCTCTATTGGTGTACCCCAGGGCTCGACCTTCGGTCTAGTCCTGTTCAATATGTTTATCTGTGTCATTGGCACAGGTATTCGGAGTAGGATCAAACTATTCACAGATGACACCAAACTAGAGGGTAGGGTTGACTGTATAGAGAAGGTTGGGGAACTTCAGAACAGCTTACAAAAACTAGAACAATGGTCTGAAGTCTGACAACTGAAGTTCAAGGCAAAGAAGTATAAAGTGATGTATCTAGGAAAAGGGAATCCTAGAATGGAGTACTCATTCAATGGAGTCCAACTTAGCACATCCCAAGAGGAGAGGGACCTAGGGGTCCTTAAAAGCAACACACCCAAACAGTCTAGCCAATACAACAAAGCTTACGGTAAGGCAAACAAAATGTTGAGGTGCATTGGGAGAGGATTTGACAGCAGAAGCAGGGAGATGATCCTCTCCCATGTATACAGTAGGTCCCTGGTGAGACACCCCCTGCAATACTGCATCCAGTTCTGGAATCTGAACCTAAAAAAGGACAGAGATAGACTGGAGACTGTGCAGAGAAGAGCAACCAAAATGATACAGGGCCTCCATGGACTCTTGTATGAGGAACGCCTGAGGGAACTAGACCTATTCTCACTAGAAACTAGGAGGGGGGGGATATGACAGAGACTTAAAAGTTCTTAAAAGGCATAAATAAGGTGTCACACACAGATATGTTCCAAAGGATCTCTGGCTCTACCACCAGAAGGCACAAATGTAAGCTAAGAGAGGGGATCTTCAAGAAAGATCTAAGGAAACATTTCTTCACAGAAATAGTGGTAGAACTCTGGAACAACCTGCCGGCAGAAGTTGATAATACTAAATCCATATCAGCATTCAAACAAGGGTGGGACAGAACAAGGGCTCAAGTGTGCATGGCAGGATCTGGGAGGGACAGGACACTGAACGGGGGTTATGCCTCATGACCCACAAGATGTTCTGGGAACTCTCAAGCAACTTGATGGACTCATGGTCTCTTCTGCAATCACTTTTCTATGTTTCTGTTTCCCTCACTGTCCCTGATCCCCGTCCCATGAAATATGGAAAAACATAACCATAGTGGTCTAGTGGATCCCTCACCCCTTCCCCCCTGTCAGGTAGTAACTCACCACCCCCTTCCTCCCCAACCCAATCCTCAGCTGGCAACCAGCACAGCCCTCCTCTCATCATCAAGGCTGACCACCAACTGAGCTGTGAATGAGTGCATACTTTATACAGTATGCACTCAGGCACAGCTCAGTTGGCAGTCAGCCATGGTGGGAGAAGAGGGCTGTGATGATCACCAGCTGGAGGTCGGATGGGGGTGTGGGGTGGTGGGTCACTGCCTGACAGGGTGTGAGGTTCACTAGACCACCAGGGTTATGTTTTTCTATATTTCATGGGACAGGGAGGGACCACTAGACCAGCAGGAAATATTTTTTTTGCATAAAGGGATGGTGATTGGACATCAGGAAGGGGGGGAGGGACCACTAGACAACCAGGGATATTATTTTTGCACAATGGGGTGGCAATCAGACATTGGGGGGGACCACTAGATTACCAGGAAATATTTTTTTGCATAACAGGATGGTGATCGGACATCAGGGATGAGGGAGAAACCACTAGACTACCAGGGAATTTATTTATTTTTATGCAGATGGTGATCAACAATCTGGACAGGGGTGGGACCACAAGACTACCAGTCCTGCAGCTGCATTGGGCAGGTACTGGGGGGGTGCACTATGACCCTGCAGCCTATGAAAATGGGCCCATAATGGGCATGCAAATGGCCAACTAGTGCCTTGCATGCCCAGTGGGCTAATTTGCATGGCTGGCTTTCTGAATGGCAAATAACGCACCTGTGCTATACATTGGAGTGGCTTATTCCTGGCTCCAGGTTGGGGCATTGCTACAGGGGTTAACGCTGACTCTACCTGGCCCCTATCCACAGCGAGACAGTGCAGCATGTTATCTGACTATGAATAGCAATTTTTGGACCCTGCATAATCACAAAGTGCGGCGCAAACCTTTGCACTGCACTTTGTGCTTATTTGTGAATCTGGCCAAAATGTGTTATTATAATAAAAAGCTTAACAACACTAAATTTGCACCAATTACATTTTAACTTTATTGTTTTCCAGTTATCATTTTTTTTAATTTCCTCTGCTATTGCTCTAATAAACATTGTAGCTAATGTCACAATTATATGTGTTTCAAAACATATCTGACTCACTGCTACTAACTGCACAATTGTCATTTGTGACGTTATACTCTGTTGCCATGGGTAACTCTATGATGTCATAAACGAAGGCACTGTGAGGTTAACAGGGGAGAGGCAAATGCTTTCAAATGTTAAGATGCGCTGTAAATCTTGGAAAGGAACACTAACAATGAAAACATGTATTCTCTAGTAAATTGTAACAGGTAAAACATTTTATTAATGAAGACACATGATGAAGGGCAGAGGTATTCTTTAAGAAGGGGAAAGGGGAGTCTATGCAGAGGAGGACTGGGAAAAGGCAAATTTCCTGAACAAATACTTTTGTTTGGTGTTCCCAAAAGAAGGAGGAGAGAATGGGCTACATAAAAGCATCAGGAGCACTGGAGGGAGGGAGGTAGACACTTGTCCTTTTTCAGAGGAGAGAGTCCTGGGGGGACTTGCAAATTTGAAAGTTTTGATAGCTTTGGGGCCAGATGGGATACATCCAAGGGTTTTGATGGAGCTAAGTGAGATACTGGCTACCCCTCTGACAGTCCTATTGAACAACTCACAAGAAAAAGATGAGGTGCCAGAGGATTGGAGGAGGACAGATGTAGTTCCATTTCACAAAAGCAGTAGCAGGGAGGGAGCTGGCAACCATAGACCAGTCACCTTGATATCAGTAGGGGGGAAGTTAATGTAGACACTGCTGAAAGAAAGGACTGTGGAGTAGCTTGTATTCAACTGGTTAAAAGACCCAAGGCAGGATGGACTCATGGGGGGGGAGGTTGTGTCAAGCAAATAAGATGGATTTATTTGACTGTGTGACCAGGAAAATAAATCAAGGTGGAACATTGGGCAGACCCTGTTCTGAAAAGGGAAATTACTCCAACACCAAGAGTCATTTTTTCTAAGGGTAAAAACATTGGGGACAAAATCACTAACAGTTATTTTGTTGAAACAAAACCAGATCTTGATGGATTAAACTGGTTAAGGAAAAAAACAAACAGTGTTTTCATGTGTGGAAAATGTAACATTTGTTAATACATTCAAAGTGGTAAAAGCTTTGAGAAAGGGAGGAGAACTTTTAAAATAGATCAATTTATAACTTGTTCAACACCATTTGTAGTGTATGTCTGCTGATGTGACTGTCCAATGTATTATGTAGGAAAAACCACTCGTCCCATCAAGAAGAGAATTCTAAAACACATTAGAGCCATTTTATTTTAGTTGTTTAACCAGGAATTGCACACTAGGCTGAAAGCTTTTTTACAGGTGCAACCTGGGAGCACAGGGAAGTTAAGTTATTTGCTCAGCATCACAGAGTATGCAAGTGGAAGCTGTGGGATTCAAACCCAGATCTGGTCTGCTGGATGTCACCAGATTTGCAGCTCAGAGCCTTAAACCACTGCGCTATACTGCCTCCCAATTAGAGCCATAATTAATGACAACATATACAATGCCTTAGGAGCACACTTTTTGCAGACACATGGAGGTAAACCTGATTGTTTTAGATTCAGGGCTGGATATTCAGACTGCTCCGGGCAGTGGTGCAAGCCTGGGCACAGTGCAACTAGGCTGCACCAGGGCGAGAACCAGGCTATCTTCAACGGTGATGTGCCATGGCATAGCACCGATGAATATGGCAAGGGCGGTACACATACTGCACATGGTACAGTGGCACTGCACCAGCACAAGCCACAGAGGGGGAGCATGGGGATGCGCCAGCACAAGTGCCATTGTACTAGGTGCATCACCCGTGATGTTCAGCCAGGGGCATGGAAATGAGGCCATAATCTATGCAAGGCACAAATGGGGCCATTTGCATGTCATTATGGCCCCATTTGCATGTGATGCGCTGGGTGTCCTGGCAAATTGCGCCTGGTGCCCTGCCAAGCTGCTGTCATCGGGGATGGCTCCCTGGTGGGCTATTATAGGCCCTCCTCCCGTATGCCCGATCATGGGCAGTAGATAGAAAATGAAGAATCCCATGCCCGATCATGAGCAGTAGTTCAAAAACATGTCATCCCATGCCCAGTTGCGGGCAGTAGTTAGAACAAGATTAGTCCAATGCCTGATTGTGGCTGTAGTGTCTAGAAAGATATCCCTGGTGGACTAGTGGACCCCACCTCCCATATGCCTGATCAGGGGCTGTATTGTCTAGAAAAGATCCCTGGTGGTCTAGTGGACTCCCCCCTCACGTATGCCCAATCATGGGCTGTAGTATAGTGAAAATGATTCCTGGTGGTCTAGTGGAACCCACCCCAAAAGCCCGTTTGCAGGACTTAGTAATAATTGATGTCTACCTGGTGGTCCAGTGGTACCCTCTCTCCTTACCCACCGACAGAGGCCCCCGGCCATCCAACACACCCCCCATCATCGGCGGGAGGCAGCACCCCACAGTCACAGAGCTGGACCTGTGTAGTACAGTATGGTCTGCAAGCCCATTGGTCCACACTGTGGCCCAATGGGCATACAGGTATGCTGTACACTGTCATTCAGTGGGTGGCAGAGCGGTACGAGGGAGGGGTGCTGCCACCCGCTGATGAAGGTTGGGTGCTGGGTGGCCGGGGGCCTCTGTGGGTGGGTGAGGAGGGGGTACCACTGGACAACCAGGTAGATGTCAATTATTACTACAGCCCATGATCAGGTTTTCAGGGTGGGGTCCACTAGACCACCAGGAATCATTTTCACTACACTACAGCCCGTGATTGGGCATACAGGAGGGATATCTTTCTAGACACTACAGCCCATGATCGGGCATATGGGGGGGTCCACTAGTCCACCAGGGATATCTTTCTAGATGCTACAGCCATGATCGGGCATTGGGTTACTCTTGTTCTAACTACTGCAAGTGATAGGGCATGGGATGACATATCTGCTAACTACTGCCCACGATCAGGCAAGGGATGACATATCTGCTAACTACTGCCCAAAACTGGGCATTGGTGTAGTTATATTCTGGCCACTGCCCACAATCTGGGGGGCACTGGACTTCCAGGGGGGACCAGGTGCTTGTGGACTGTGTTCTCGCTGGGCGGGTGGCCACCCATGGCTGGCGGCTGTTGTGTTGTGCCTTGCAATATGGCAGCCCACCTGTGGGTGGCCAGCTTTTGAACCTATGTTTTATGGCTCAACTTTATGCACCTGTGTGCGGTGCATGTAGGGGTTGCACCAGCATAGGGTGCACCAGCATAAGGTGACCTTTGTATGGTTTTTAGAGCACTTCATGATAATCTTTTACGGGACAAATTGGCACTAAATATCAGAAATAACATTTATGACACTCGGGCACATCCTTTGCAACTTAAGGGAGAATGTTGTAAAACAAAAAAAAAAGCTCTTGGTTCACAATAAGAGTTACTGGAGTCTGGAATCAATTGCACTTAACGGTGGTAACTAGTGATTCAATGGATATTTTTAAGACAAGACTTGATAATTATCTACATGTAAATTCAATAAATGGCTACATGTAAAAAAAATTTTAGCGGGCTATATGGACCTCGGTCTTTTTGCTCTGATACCCTATGAAACTTATGAATTTGCGCTGCACATCCCGGGCTGAATATTGGGATGTGTCACATATGCATGGGCACGCCCCCTGCATCTGCACCACATAGGATTACATTGTGCCCTGGCACATTGGGATTTGCACTGCCCCGGGCAGCCTTTTCAATATCCCGACTGGGCGCAATGTGAGGTTGTGCCAGCACAACTCTGTTGCACCAGGCACAACCCCTTTGAATATCCCAGCCTCACTGTTTTGGAGCATGTTCCCAGATCCTTTAGAGGAGGGAACAGATCTAATATTCTCTCCCAGAGAGAAACTAAGTGGATTTTGACTCTTGATTCAATTGTATCCTTTGGCTTAAATGAAGAAGTAGATTTTTCCCCATACTTATAAATTCTTTTAAACTTGTAAAAGCAAAATCTCTACTGGAATAAATCTGTGAAATATAGATATTTCGAACATGACTCGACTGATTAGGTTACTGATCACACTATATGTGTATATTGCCCTGTTTGACCTTTTGCAACCATGATGACCTCCTTGGCTTTAAAGTAAAAAAGTAAAAGATTTTTCTGCTCATATAGCAAATGTTTGGTGTACAGTAATAGAGAACACAGTAAATATATTTTATCTATGTGCTGCTTTTTTGTAAGTATCTTTTACTATCAAGTAAACTTTGTAAGCAATCATGATGATTTCCCTGGTCCCAGTGGACATTATTTTTCTTAGTGGTAGTGTTTGGTGTGTAGTTTTAGCCATTATATTATATTTATTTTTTTTTTTTTTTAAATATTCACTTATAATGAATTTTGCATTATTTGACCGTTTGCAAGTATGTTGACCTCCAGGGCTATAATAGATAACATTTTTATGTTGGCTTGCCATGCTTGCGTGCAAGTCAACATCTTGGGGGAGTGCAGATTTGGAGGCGCGGCTGCTGTTGGGCGAATGCAGGACACGCATCAGTAGGTGCGTCCCTCATTTCCCAATCAGCCTGCATGCCGGCGCCACACCATGCATTCTAATGTGGACAGCACATCTAAGGAAAGGTCCGCTGCAATCCGAGCAAAGCTTGTCAGATGCAGCAGAGCCTTCCTGCATGCTGCCACATTAGCAGCATGGCGGACGGCTGCCCAATGGCCGACTTCAGGGGTGCCCATTCCCCCAGCTGGCTTTCTGTGGCCACTGAAATTTGCGATGGGGAGCCCTCTCCGCGGCATGCAGCAGCCCCATTTCGATATGCCGCGGGGTGCCCAATCCCCTCGGTTCTTGCCTCCCCGCTTTCATTGTGTCCGACGGGGAGCCCACTCCATCAGCATAAATCTGCCCCCGCATTTCTTATATGCCGAGGGGGTGTCCAATCCCTCAGCTCTTGCCTCCCCTGCTGTCATTGTGTGCCGACAGGGTGCCTAATCCCATTGGGATAAGTTAACCCCCCATTGTCTGACAACGAGGGTGTCCAGTCCCCTGTTGGCTACAGCAACCCCCCCAAAACAGTTAGGTGGCATGCTGGGAGCCCACCCCAGCGTGCCAAGTTCCCTGAAAAGGGAAAACTGTCACACGATGTTAATGTTTTTTTTTTCTACCCTGTAACAAAAACGGTCCCTCGCAGTCTCCTGCCCCCAACCGCACCCACCCACTGTGCACCCTGCCTCCCCACACCCCCCTCACCCCATACTTACCTCCGGAGTCTGGTGCGACGATCTTCGGTGGACCGGGAACAAGTCTGCACTCTTCAAAGCCGACTGCGAACTGAGGAAATGCCGGTAAGCTGTATAATGGAATGAACTGGGTTTTTTCAACTTTGCTGCATATCTCGAGCATTTGTTGGAATTTTGGCACCAAATTTTCAACATGGGGTTTTTGGGGCCCCTCCTCATGAATTCTGTCACTGTCATGGTGTTAATTAGCCTTGAAGGTGATTTTGCAGTCACTGCACAAAATCACTTTTTAGGGCCCATTAACGAAATGACAGTGCCAGTGTTCATGAGGTGGCCTCTCAAAAAGCCTATGTTCCAAATTTGGTGAAAAAAATCCAACAAATGCCAGTTTTACAAGTGTGCATTGTGCAGTTGCTATGCAGGCTCGTAACTTTGTGCATTTGTAATATTTTAATGCCGGATTTTCAGCATTGCCATTTTTGTACACCTCCTTGTGAACAGTACAGTTGTCATTTTCCACATCCTGCCCAAAATGGGTTTCCGCACTTTCGGTGCACAATAGCGCAGTCGCTGTGGGAAATCAGTGTTTGGGCCAGAGTATGAGAATGACAGTGACACAGTTCATGAGCAGAGGTCCTAAAATGCCTATGTTGAAAATTTGGTGATGATACTCCATAAAATGACCATGTTACGATGTGCGTTGGCAGACTGCATGCACGCTCATACCATCATGCATTTGTGATATTTTCACTCTGGATTTTCACCATTGCCATTTTTCCACACCTCTTGATGAACAGTACAGCCGTCATTTCACATATCCTGCCCAAAATGTGTTTTCGCACTTCCGACGCAGAATAGCGTGGTTGCTGTGCGAAATCACTTCATGGGACACTTTGAGGAAATAACAGTGACACTGTACATGAGCAGAGGTGCTAAAATGCCTATGTTGAAAATATGATGCTGAATGCCCATAAAATGGCAGTGTTCCAAGCGTGCGTTGCTTATTTCCCACGCACCCTTGTAACTTCGGAAGATCCCAATGCACACTGCGACACTCGTCGGTGTCTACAGGATAAGCAGAGGTGAAATGGCATGAGCACTATGGCCAACACCCAAAGGGACACCCCAATGCCTGTCAGTCTCTGCAGCATGGGGGTGGGTTGGCATCAGTTCAATACTACACTGCCATTCCTATTATGAATCTCTCTAACTCCTGCACTACCAATGCCAATGCCAGCAAGCCAACATTCGGCATTGACAAATGCTTGTTCTTATAAATATGACTTATATGTAACTAAAACCAACATATTTCACTATTGTTAAGACCCCCCCTTTTTTTTTTCTGTTATACTTAACATAATATTTTTGGAAGAAATTAAATGACTTGCCCATGGGTATATTTCTACTAATTACAAGATATTTAAAAAGCTTAACTTTAACAGAAATAAAATTTAAGAGTTAAAAAAATGTTTTTTTGCAGCTTTACCTATGGACTAAGTTATAACAAAACATTCAACCCGCCTCTTCCCTTATTTCTCCAGTTTTTTCTTTTTAATGATATTCACTATGGTGATGGTATGGTCACTTTAACAGTTAAGTTTATAAGGAGTTAATTGTATACTGGTTTGAATCTGCCCCTAAGGAAGACCTGCTTGAGGGTTGAAGCACAGGACTGTTGTGGCTTCTCAAGCTTGCCAAAATAAACTTGCACTAGAGCACTTTGAGAAAGGAGTTTGTGTGCAGATTATTTCTGAATCAGTATTCGTTAGTCTGCAAAAAAAAAAAAATATCATATCGCTTTTTTCTTTGACAAAAATGCATTTGTTCCAGATTTCATTCCACCAATTCACAATATATGTTGAAGTTTCATGGCCCTACAGCAACACTTCATCAGAACCAGTTCCGCCAGTAACATCATGGTGCGTCCACTTGGCAAGACCAACATACATAATTTGTAATAGCTGTCCTGTCGCAAAAGATCCAGAACTGAGCAGAGCTGGGGGTGATTTCACCTTGGACAAGTTTGTGAAGATGCCCTTCTTGACTGTAGGGACAAAGACACATTGGTTACAAAGAGGATACATCAATGAAGGAGTGTAGGAAGGCTTTGGCATAGCCATGGGTACACTGAAGTTCTTAGTTTCCTATGTTATCAATCCATCATCTTTCATCATTGAGCAAAAAGTCCTACTCAGATTGGTGTGCATGCTATTAGAAACATAGAAACAGAACTTGGTGGCAGAAAAGGACTGCTTGGTCCATGCAGTGTGCCCAGATGTTCCCTTCCTAATCTGTCTTTGCACACCATAACTGGTCTTAGGTGACCCTCCTTCCTCTGTGCCTGTTTACTAATTAACTATTACAAATATATGTCTCCTGTATGTCTATCCCACTGTTGTTTTTCATTGACTAGCATGTACATTATTATATTTTTATAATATCATACCTGTAAATTGAATCAAAGATGTCTCCATGTTTCTTTCCATATGCTTTTTCATGCTGCCGTTTCCCTTCTCTGAAATTTAAACAAATTGTGTAACTTTGGTGCAGGAATACTATATCCCATTTTAAAGCAATCACTGGGAATGGAACTATATATCTGATGTGTATTATAATTTCTAAGGTTCACATCTGGAAACTCTCATGTATAAAAAAACAACAAGAAATAAACTATAAAACATTAATACAAAAAATCAATTTGACATGAACACTAATACGAATCCACTATATGCCAATGCTTGGTTGTGTTTGTTATTCTAACCCACGAGGCAAAAGAAATCTTGCTTAGCTTCGAGCATTATGAGATTGCCCAAGAGTTAGAGGAACTGAAATTATGCAATGGGGCTTGGTGAACTCTAGCCCTAAGACAAACGCATACCATTGTGATTCTATCCCCCTCCATACAATTGGAATGTCAGCACAGTGATGCCACAAATCCAGATGATGGAACAATAAACTTTGGTATCACTATAAAGTATCTCTGATTCCCATTTACCAATATACACATTTATTATAACTGGGGGCCATATTGGCCCCCATCACCAATCTCTTAATTTGTTAGAAATCCATTCTTTCTTCATCAGGATTTGTGACATTGTCATATTGCAGACATTCTTATTGTCTGGAAGGGGATGGACTCACAATTGTATGCATTTGTCTTATGGTTAGAGAGCAGCAATCCCCACCTTCATTTAAAGTTCACCATACATAAACAGGAAATTATCTTTCTTAACTTGAAAATGTTAAGATGGGAAGTGGTAATGTGGCACTACTCTGTTTACAAAACCAACAATAAGAATAGTTTCTTAACCAACAGATGCCACCCCAAGCATGTCCCTAGAAATATCCCAAAAAGTCAACTTATCCATACACTATGCAGTCGTTCAAGGAGGGAGGACTGCTAAGAGAGACATACTGAGTAGGTTCAGTGCTTCAGTGAAAGAGGCTATGGCTGGGAGTTTATAAGCTTTGCACACAGGGATGTAGACGGTATAGACCATGGTGGTATGCTGGTACCTAGACACAGAGAAAATACCCCTTTATTCACATGTGTGTAGTTTTATTGTACTAGGTCCAATTAAATTAGAGATTTAGTGGTGAAATTTGGGGAATCTTACACATTGATGAAAAACTGAAGAAATATGTGGGCAATGCCCCAGCAATGGTGTAGAGACATCCTGAAACAGTATGCGAAAGGTTATTAATAAGTTTCTTCATGTACCAAAATGAACAACACTCCTTGGTCATTACACCCCTGATGGCACCCACAAGTGTGGAAGTGTTAATATTATCCCTTTTGAAAAGTGCAAGTCTTTACTAATCATACCTCAGGTGAAATCTACCAAAGTAGGGACTTTATTAACTGTTATTCCAGAGGGGCAGTGTATTTGTTACAGAGCTCCTGTGGAGCATTCTCGTTGGGCTCATAATACAAGCATTCAAAGCCTGCATGGGGAGCAGTCAGGAGCCATAGAATGGAATGACAACTCACATGCCATTGTACAGCATATATGTGAAACACAAAATGCCGAGCACAAAGTGATATTCACTGACTTAAAGAGAATAGTGTTGGGACCCAGGGAAGTAACTGGGAGCAGAAGATTGGTCAAAAGAATGTTTTGGGTTTCTGAACTAAAAGAGCAAGAGGGCGGAGGCCTCAATGACAGTATAGATTTGGTGCCTGATTTTAAAATGGAGTTCGATGCGCATAGGGACATGCATCAGGAAGTTTGATGCAAGTGATGACTTGCATCAAGCAATGTGGCAATTCCAATTCTACATTAAAAAAAAAAACAACCTAGCCACAACTCCCTGGCGCAAATCCCTTGTGCCAGACACAGGACTTAAAAAACCTCCCCCATCTACATTTGCATCATAGGGGAGCTATTCTACTGGGTTTGCACTAAACCTTTGCGCAAGCTGCCTTAAAGTGAGTAAACTGTCTAACTGGCCCAACCCTTGTAAAGTTAGGCTGAGTTGTGTCCAAGGGCTTTGGCGTAGCTGTGGAAAATATTGTGGTTGATGCAGAGTTTGATGCAATCCCTGCGTCAGCCTTCTAAAATTGGGCCCTTGGTATCTTTTGTATGCATTGCTGTTTTTCAACCTTACTATGAATATACTTGACATCTTGTTATCAGTTGTATTACATGACATTTTACACATTTTTTCATGGTCACTTCTGGGATCAGATTTCCATGCAACTGTACTTGTTTTTGATTATCAAAATTTGGATACAGTACTGTTATGTCTTTATATTTTGGCTCAACCATTTTTTGAGCAACTTTTTACAGGTCCATTAACACATTTGTGCATGGAAGCTGGCTTGTGTAATGTCATATTGCGCATGAACATGTCTGTATGTATAATGTTCTTGCGCTTATTTTTATGTCTCTGCAATACTCTCCTAGTACCTGGCTATTTTTGCCATGCTGCTTTTAAACTTACATTTTTAACTCACGTGTTTTACACATTGATACTTTGTAAATGCACTTAATTTTGAT
Organism: Neoceratodus forsteri; assembly: GCA_016271365.2. Lineage (NCBI taxonomy): Eukaryota > Metazoa > Chordata > Ceratodontiformes > Ceratodontidae > Neoceratodus > Neoceratodus forsteri. The sequence continues at coordinate 980,904,166 of CM057458.1, read as the reverse complement.
TGTTTAATAGCTGTATTTAAACAGCACTAGGTACAGTAACTAACACACTATCTCTTATGAAGCAAGGCAGCTGTACATGCAAAATGTATGACATGCACCTAGAAACATAGAAACATAGCATTTGATGGCACATAAGGACCACTTGACCCATCCAGTCTGCTCATTTCTTCTTACCAACACTAGTACGACAGACTGCTCTCAGTCTCAGCTCTTTCTCTATCCCACCTTCTTTCCACTATGATTCCCTATGCTTATCCTGTGCATTCTTAAATCTCACCACTGTTTCTGCCCACACCATCTCTGTGGGAAAGCTGTTACAGGAGTCTCACCACTCTTTCTGTGAAGTACTACTTCCCACATCTCTCCTGAAGCTACCATGTTCAGCTTCTTACATGTCCCCTTGTCCTTGGGCACCTTTTTCTGAAAAAACTCCCTCCTGTACCTTATTTACCCCTGTGAGGTATTTAAAAGTCTTTATCATACCCTCTCCATCCCAGGATGTACATGTTGAGATCCTTAGTTTCTCCTCATAGGGCTGTTGATGAAGACCCTGCACCATTTTAGTTGCACTCCTCTGGACTGCCTCTGCTCAGTCTATGTTCTTCTAGAGATGTGGTCTCCTCCATAACTGGGCACAATAATCTAGGTGGGGTCTTATCAGTGAACTATATAGAGGCAGCACCACCTCCCTCTTTCTTCTGATGATACCCCTTCCTGTGCACACCAGCATCCTACTCACCCCCCCCCTGCCTTGTCACACTACCTGGCCTCCATTAGGTCATTCAGTACTATTACCCCCAGATCTCTTTCCTGCTTGGTGGTTGTCAACACCATTCCACCCATGTGCTCTAAGTGCATTGTTTTGCACTTTTTCCATTAAAATCCATACCCTTGACAACTCCTCTAGTTTTCTCAGGTCTCTGCTCATGCTTTCCACCCACCACCCTCAGTGTCCACCCTATTGCAGATTTTGGTGTCATTCAGAAAGAGACAGATCTTCTCTTCCCTTCTAGCTCCTCTGATATGTCACTTATAAAAACATTAAAGAGGACTGGTTCCAGCACTGATACCAGAGGCATCCCACTGGTCACCCTCCCTTCCTTGAGGTGAACTCCATTTACCACCATCCTCTGTCACCTATTCCCTAACCAATTTACCACCTTTGGACCCACTCCTATGCTTACTAGCTTGCTCATTAGTCTCCTACGTGGAACGGTATTGAACACCTTACTGAAATCTAGGTAGATCATGCCCACTGCTCCTCCCTGATCTAGTTCCTTGGTTTTCCAGTTAAGGAAATCTATCAGATTCATTTGACACAACCTCCCCTCTGTGAAACCATGCTGACTCAGATCTGGTACATAGAAACATAGAATTTGACGGCAGATAAGGACTGCTTGGCCCACCCAGTCTGCCCATTTCCCTACCTACTGGATAAGCTGCAGATCCTAGTTAACCAGCAGCCTACTTCTTCCTACCCCACCCCAGAACTGCCTTATGACTATCCCATGCATGCTTGAATTCCACCACTGATTTTGACTCCACAACCTCCTCCGGAAGGCTGTTCCATGCATCCACAATCCTCTATGTGAAAAATACTTCCTTAAATTACCTCTGAGCTGCCTCCCTCTATCTTCAAATTGTGCCCTCTTGTTCTTGCACACCTCTTTTTTGAAAGATGCTACCCTCTTGGACTTTGTTGATTCCTTGAGGTACTTGAACATTTCTATCATGTCCCCCTCTTCCTTCTTTCCTCAAGGCTATACATATTAAGCTCCTTTCATCTCTTCATATGTCTTCCGGTGCAGACCCTGCACCATTTTAGTGCCCTCCTCTGGACAGCTTCCATCCTGTCTATGTATTTGTGGAGATTGGGTCTCCAGAACTGCACACAGTACTCCAGATGGGGTCTGACCAGCTGTCTGTACAGAGGATAATACTTCTGTTTTCTACTGGTGATGCTTCTCCCTATGCATCCCAGTATCCCCCCAGCCTCCTTTCTGACCTCTCACATTGCTTGCCCACCTTTAGGTCATCTGATATGACTACCCCAGGTCCCTTTCCATTTTGTTGTTGTTAATATCTCACCCCCATTGTGTACTCTTCCCTGGGTTTTGTTTCCAGGTGCATTACCTGCACTCTTAGCATTGAATCTAAGCTGCCATACATTTGACCATTCCTCTAACCTTGCCAAGTCCTTCTCATCCTTTCCACCTCACCCTGTGCATCAACTCTATTGCAGATCTTTGTGTCATCTGCAAAGAGACATACTTTTCCTTCCAGTCCCTCTGCAATGTCACTTATAAAGACATTGAAGAGGACCGTCCTAATACTGAACCCTGCGGTAGCCCACTAGTAACCCTCCTTTCTTCTGAGTGGACTCCATTTACTATTACTCTCTGTGTCCTATTCTCCAGCCAATTCTTTACCCAGACTGTCATCTTGGGACCCACTCCCAGGCTGGCTAACTTGTATATTAATCTTTTGTGTGGGACTGTGTCAAATGCCTTGCTAAAGTCTAGGTAGACCATGTCCACAGCCCCTCCCTGATCTACTACTTTGGTCACCCAGTCAAAGAAATCTATCAGGTTCGTCTGGCATGACTTTCCCACTGTGAATCCATGCTGCCTAGGCGTCCTGTGCCCCTCTGGCCTCTAGATACTCGACAATTCTTTCCTTCAGAAGTGATTCCATCATTTTCCCTTTCACTGAGGTTAAACTAACAGAACTGTAGTTTCCTGCTTCTGCCTTGCTCCCATGTTTGTGAAGGGAATCACATCTGCCCTCCTCCAGTCCTCGGGTACCACCACATCCTCCCATGATTTGTTAAATAGGGTAGTCAGTGGTGTCACTAGTTCTACCCTTAGTTCTTTTAGAATTCTGGGATGAATCCCATCAGGTGCCATTGCTTTGTCCACCTTCAGTTTTAAGAGTTCTTTCAGAACCCTTTCTTCTGTAAATGGGCTGGTATCAACTTCTGCATCCAGAGTGTTTCTACTGTTTGTTTTAGGTACCTCCCCCTCTTCATTTGTAAATACTGAGCAAAAATATTTGTTTAGTATCTCTGCCTTTTCACAGTCTCCCTCTGCCCACCCTCCCTCCCCTTTATTAAGCCTCACTATCCCTCCCTTGGTCTTCCTTCGCTCCCTGATGTACCTATAAAAGGTTTTATCCCCCTTCTTAACTGAGTTGGCTATCTTTTCCTCGGTTTGGGCCTTTGCTGTTCTGACTGCCTTCCCAGCCTCCTTTTGCTTTAACTGATTCAGTTCTCTGTCCTGCTCCTTCTGCGATTCCTTGTACTTCCTGAATGCTTTCTTTTTCTCTTGAACCTTCACTGCCACTTCCTTTGAGAACCATAGTGGTTTCTTACATCGTTTTGTTTTGTTTATTTGCTTCACACAAAGGCTCGTTATCTCTGTGATGGCAGTTTTTATTATTCCCCATTGTTCTTCCACCCCTCCTTCCTGCCCATTTGCTAGTGCATTCCTTAGGCACTCACCCATTTTGGCAAAGTCAGCCCTCCTAAAGTCCAGTACTTTTGCCTTTGTATGGCTTGACTCTATTGCTGTGTTTATTGTGAACCATACTGTTCGATGGTCGCTAGTTCCCAGATGGCTACCCACTTCTACATCTGTGATTCTCTCTCCATCTCCATTTCAGAGAACCAGGTCTAAGATTGCTCCCTCTCAAGTGGGCTCCAATACTAGCTGTCTAAGGCATGCCCCCTGTAGGGCACCTAGAATAACCCCACTCTTCGAAGTGGCTGCTGCAACTGCACTCCAGTTAACATCTGGCATATTCAGATCACCCATCAGCAATATCTCCCCTTTTTCTGCCATTCTAAGTATACTTTCTATCATTTCCTTGTCCATTTCCTCCCCCTGAGAAGGGGGTCTGTATACAACCCCTGTGTGGATTGTGGTGCCATTGCCTGTCTCCAAATTTACCCACAGTGCTTTTTCTCCTTCCTGTTTACCCTTTTGTTCTGTTGCTTTTATTCCTTCTCTTATGTAAAGAGCTACTCCTACTCCTCCTCCTCTTTTACCCTTCCTGTCCCTCCTGTAGATAGTGTATCCTGGTATGTTTATGTCCCAGTCATGGTTTGTGTGTACCATGTTTCTGTGACTGCCACGATATCCAGATGTTCCTCCTCCATCAAGGCCACTAATTCAGAAAGCTTGTTACCCAGACTACGGGCATTGGTACTCATTGCTCTCCATTTTTTGATGGCTTTACCTTCTGTTGCAGCATCCCTCACTGACCTTTCTACCTCAGTCTTTTTCTCATTTAGTACCCTGTTTTGTAGGGAGAGGCTGGGATTTTCCTGTGGCTTATCAGTGCCTCCCCCTTTGACTAGTTTAAAAGCTTGCCAATGAAGCATTTAAACTGATTGCTCAAAGACTTGTTCCTTCCTGGACAGATGCAGACCATCCTGCCAGTATAGGCTGGTGTCCCTCAGGTGGAACCCCAGTCCCCAATGAAGCTAAACCCTGTGCTCCGCACCATTTTTCAACCATTCATTAAACTGCATGGTGCTAGTTACCCCGCCTCCCCATGCTATTGACAGGCAGCACCTCTGAGAAGGATGCTGTGTGTGTTACTTGTCTTAGGCCCTCCCCAACTCTACAATGTCCTCCTGCACTGCTCTAATCTCATGATGAGCCAAGTCATTTGTCCCTAGGTGGACAATGACGTCCAAATCAGATCTCTTGCAGCTGTTCTCGTGATCCTGAGGATGCGCTTCCTGTCCCTCAAGCCATGGTACCAGGCAGGCACTTTACTTCAGTTTTCCCAGCTCCCCCCAGTTCTATCCCCCTAATAACTGAGTCCCCCACCAGGAGCTGCTTCATTTCCCTGTGGTGTCCTCTGCCTCCTTCCTGTGGGCCTCCCTTGTGACAGTTGTCATCAGTCTTCTCTGCGGGTGCATCCATAGGGGAGCTATGCTCCCCCAGAATGGTGTATGGATTGTGGAGTGGAACAATTGACTGGGTGTGCCTCTGTTCCACCATCCTCACTATCCCTGAGCCCACTGTGGTCCAACTGCTGTGCTTTCTTCGCAACCTCTGAGGTAACCCATTGGACTCAAGATAGTCCACAATACTTTCCTTTAGCAGTGATTCCATTAACTTTCCCACTACCAATGTCAGGCTGACTGGCCTATACTTGCCAGCCACCTCCCTGCTACCACTTTTGTGTAGTGGGACTACATCAGGCTTTCTCCAGTCCTCCGAACCATTCCTGTTTCCAGTGAGTGGTTAAGTAGACCTGTCAGAGGTACAGCTAGTATTTCCCAGAGCTCCAGCAATAACTTTGGATAAGCCCCATCTGGCCCCATTGCTTTGTCCACCTTCTGATTAGCAAGTTTCTTCAGGACTCTCATCTCAAAGAAAGGACTACTGTCCATCTCCTCTCTCCAAAAATAGCAGTTACGTAAGAACTCACCGTAACAGTAGATCTTCAAGAGAAGTTCCTGTAGTAGGGTCTTCACATATAGGACTGTGCCACCTGGTGTCAGGCCTGCACGGCAAACTTGTAGCTAGCAATCCTCAGCTGAGACTGCCCCCAACATCAGGTGACGTGACATCAGACCGACTATAAAAGGGGCAGTCCCACACCCGCCCTCCAGTTCTTTTCCACCAGAGACCTAGAGATAGGAAGCAGAAAAAAGGAGTAACAACTCTTGGGACCCTGTGCCCTGGCTGAGCCAGAGGGATAGACAGGAGAAAGGAAATAACTCCAGGAGCTGGGGGATAGGTGGGTGGGAAACTAGACCTACTGCAGGAACCTCTCTCCAAGATCTACTGTTATGGTAAGTTCTTGCGTAACTGCTATATCTTACTCTGAGAGGGTTCCTGCAGTAGGTCTTCATATAGAACTGAATACCAAGCAATCCAACAGAAAATGAAAGAAGTTGGGAGACAAGGTTCTGGGAGGAGGAAGATGAGATGCCTGCCAACTAAGGGTCTGCCTTAAGACAGAAGACCTTGCAAAACTGCAAGGCCGAAACCAGCTTGACGCTTAGAGGCAATGTCCAGACTTTAATGCTTTGTGAAGGTGTGGATGGAAGACCAAGTGGCCACTGCACAAATATCCGCAGTGGACACATTCCTGAAAAAGGCAGTAGAAGTGGCCACGCTCCTGGTGGAGTGACCTGTGACCACCCCCAGAAGGGTTTCTCGTATTTCTGGTGAATGTAATGAATACAGTTAGCCAGCCACCTAGAAAGAGTCTGTTTAGTAATAGTTGTCCTAGCACTGGGAGGCAAAGGCCACAAGAGTTGGTTCTACTTTGAACCTCCTAAGTCTGTGAGGTATAGTATTTCAGGATCCTATGTACATCAAGGGTGTGCAAAAGGTATTCCACCCCTGTTGGAATGCTGAGGAAAGAAAACTGGCAGTTCAACACTCTGATTAAGAGTCATCTCCAAACAACCTTCGGAAGAAAGGAAGGATTAGTCCGTAGGGACCACATGATCCTTATGGAAAATTAAGTAAGGCTCTCTACAGACTAGGGCCTGTAGCTCAGAAACCCTTTGAGCTGAAATGACTGCAACCAAAACAGGGTCTTCCAAGCCAGGAAGTGCATATCACAACTTGCTGCCAGTTCAAACAGGGTAAAGTAATTTTTCTAACATAAATTTAAGGTCCTGGGGACAAGGATTCTGGACCGGAGGTTTAATGTGATGGATCCCCTTCAAGAAAGTCTTGGAAACCTATAGCTGAGCTAGGGGTTTTGCCCTCCAGTGGTCAGTGGTAGGCCAACACCACACAGAGATGGACCTTCAGTGAGGAATGACTGAGACCCAACTCAAAAGATGTAAGAGGTACTCTAGCACCTGGGAGGCCGAAAGAAGAAAAAGGGTCCAAGCTCTTGGCTGTGGCCCAAATAGAAAACCTCTTCCATTTCATGGCATAGGTAGACCTGGTAGAGGGTTTCCTAACCTCCACCAGGACCTGGGAAACTTGCATGAAAACCCCATAGCGAGAAATCGCTATGTCCACAGGTGCCACGCATGAAGGTGGAGAGACTTGAGGCTTGGATGGACCAGGGTGCCCTGCTCCTGAGACAGAAGGTCGTGGGAAAGGGGCAGAGGAATCAGCGGTTCTAGAACTAGTTGTTGCAACAGTTGGAACCAAATCTGCCAAGGCCACAGAGGAGCTATCAAGATCATGTGAGCACCCTCTGCCTGTGCCTTCAGAAGAACCATCTGAATGAGAGGAAAAGGAGGAAATGTGTACAAAAACCTCCCTGTCCAGGAGAGAGACAGTGTGTCTCGCCAAAAAACACCATGCCCAGGAACGAGCGAGCAAAAGCTGGGTCATTTTGCGTTGTATGGGGATGCAAACAGATCGAGGTCTCAACGACCCCATTGAAGAAACATGTCTTCTACTACCTCCTGCTTCAGATCCCATACATGAGCCCTGGCAACTGATTGGCTGAGACTGTTTGCCAGGGTATTGTAAACTCCCAGCACGTGGACTGCCGTCAGGTTCATGCCATGCCGATTGCCCAATACCATACCCTCATTGCTTCTCTGCAGAGAGGGTACAACCGGAGTACCTCTTGGTTTGTTGAGATACCAGACAGTAGCCATGTTGCCCGTCTGGATGAGTAGTGTTTTCAAAGAAGTAACAACTGGAAGGCCTGGAGTGCACAGAGACCTGCTCTTGTCTCCAGGATATTGATGTGAAGATTCTCCTCTGAAGGGGACCAGGAACCTTGTGTCCAGTGATCCCCCAGATGAGCTCCCCAACCCAGATTGGAAGCATCTGAGGTAAGGGTTTGGCAAGGAGCCTGACAGTGGAAGGGGGCCCCTACCAACAGGTTGGTGAGGTCCTTCCACCAGAGGAGATCTTTCTGAAGACTGCTGGAGATCATGACCAACTGGTCCATGTCATCCAACCGCTGATCCCACTGGACTCTGACAGACCACTGTTTAACCCTCATGTGCAGCCTGGCCAGGGGACCATTGGGATAGCTGCTGCCATAAGACCCAAAAGGTGAAGCACTGAGAGAGCTGGAGTCCACGAGACTTGGCCACAAGGTGTCCTGAGAGACCAGGGTCTCTGCTCGGTCTAGTGGAAGAAAGGCCTTGCTCTGGACCATATCTAGTACTGCTGCAATAAATTGGAGGTGCTGGGAGGGTAGCAGCTGGGATTTTGTAAGTTCACTGAAATTCCCAGGTGGGAAAACAGATCCAGAGTGAAGGATAGGGAATCCTTCAGGCTGTCTGGAGATGGGGCTGAAAAGAGCCGTATCCAGGTATGGGAACACGTATATGTCCCTGCAGTGAAGAAAAGCCACAACCACCGCTAGGCACTTGGTAAATATCTGAGGTGCTGAAGACAGGTCAAATGGCAGGGCCTCAATTGGAAGTGATTCTCCCAAAGGAGAACCTGAGGAAGCGGTGTGGTGGGAGAGGACAGGGATATGGAGGTAAGCATCCTGCATATCCAGGAGCACAGTCAGGTGTTTGGCAGGAATAGGGGTAGAGTCCTTGTAGTGAGCATGTGAAACCTCTTGAACTCCACAAAGAGGTTTAGCATGCTGAGGTCCAGAATAGGTCTTAGATCCCCTGTCTTCTTTGGAACTAGGAAGAAGGGAGTAAATCCCTTCCTATCTGATCCCGAGGAACGGGCTCTATAGCAGCCTCTAGCAGTAGAGCCTGGATCTCCTGATGGACAATGGGGATCTGACCTGGAGCATAAAAGGACCTTCCCGGGGAGGGTTGGTGGGAGGAATCTCCAGGAACTCGATGGAGTGACCTCTTTGTATGAGCTGAAGCACCCATACGTCTGCGGTGACAGCCTTCCACCTGTCCGGGTGGAGGCCGAACCTCCCTCCTACTGGCTCCTCCATGGATGGTGGAGGGAGCAGGAGGAGGGGAGCAAGTCAGGACATAGAGGGGAAGGGAGCCTTAGCTCCTGAGGCTGCTTTGGCAAACTTGGCCTGAGGAGGTTGTGCTCCTGACCCAGTGGCATGACGTTTACCTTGACGTTTGCCCTGGTTCTGGTTCCTGTTCCAATTTCTTCTGCGGTGAAAGGGCTGTTCCTTCTGTCCTGCCTGGTACATGGAGCATATGTCTCTTAACGACCTATCGCTCTCCTGTAGCTCGGTGATGATATCTTTAGCGTCGCCGCCAAAGAGAACACATCCCCTAAAAGTCATGTCCAAAAGGGTGGACTGAATGTTCAGTGCCAGATCTGCCAGATGCAACCAAGTGAGGTGCCTAAGGCAGATCCCCGAGGTTGCAGCTCTAGCAATGGAATCAACTGAATCATAGGTTGCTCGAGGCGTGTCTGCATATGACTTGTTCATCTGCACCTTATCCAACAACTTCTCCCTGAGTTGTTCATCGGGGACGTCTCGGAGGTTCCGCTCTAACTCTGAGAGTGAGGACTTCTGGATCGCCACCATGTGTGAGACATAGTTGAGAGACCGTATGGCACAGGTGGAGGAGGCGTAAATCTTTCTGCCAAACTGATCTAGTTGCTTCGAGTCCTTGTCTGGAGGAGAGGAACTGAGGTGTTTGGGTTGGGCCGAACGGTCATGAGCAGCAGTAATGACCATAGAATAAGCTTTGGGCTGTGAAGTCAGGTGTGAGACCCCTTCCGGGGGGAAATAGGTCCTGTCAGCTTTTCTGGATACTGACAGGATTGAAGAAGGCTGCTGCCAAATAGTGGACGTAAGGTCCTCGTGTGGACCTATCCAAAGGGGGATAGGGAGGGGATCCACATTGGCGAGATCTAAATGCTCAGCTAATCGCTTCCGCTGAGGGTCCAGCTTCTTAGATGACCAGCCCGAGGTGTTTTGTATAGGTTCAAAGAAGCTCCCTGAAGGAGGGGTCCTCTGGTGGAGATTTGGATGATGTCTTAGGCTGAGGTTCAGGAACTGGAGAATGAGGTTTCAAGTCATCACCATCTGAGTCGTCGTCACCAGACTCAGAGAACTCCGGCCTAATGGGCAAAGAGGGATCTACTCCCATGTCACCCACCAGTAGAGAACCCAAAGCATGGCCTGATGGCATCGGGCTGGGAGGGGGAGCCCCTGGGAGAGGGGTGCCCCCTAGAGGCTGGGACTTTTTTAACTCAGACAGGAGCTGTGACCTGGCATCCTGCCACCAGGCCGGTATAGTATTAGGCGGCAGAGGTGCAGGAGGTGGTGTCTGAGGCTGAAAACCTGGGATGCCCAGGGTAAGAATAGCTGTGGGGGAGGCTGCCAGTAAGGGTATTGGTACTGGTAACCCAGAAACCCTTCAACAGGTATCCAGGCATTGGGTGCCCGGACGTCAGATAGCCCGGTGTCGGGTAGCCAAGCATCGGGTAGCCTGGCAAAGGGTAGCCCGGCATCGGCAGATAGCCTGGAGCCGGTGGCATATGGCTTGGCATTGGAAGTGAAGGATCCAGCGGTGGGCCACCCTGTGGTAGAAGGTGGGGTTCAGGCCCCATACCAGCGCCAGAGGGACCAGCAGGAGGAGCTGAAGTTCTGGCTGGGGGAGGCGCTGACGGGCTGCTAGGTGGCAGCCAAAAATCAGGCAAAGGGCCCGAGGGTTCCGAAGGATGAGGGTCCATAGAAACATAGAAGTTGATGGCAGATAAGGACCGCAATGCCCATCCAGTTTGCCCATTTCTTTTTCTACCTTATAAATGTGCCATCGGCCTTTGCTCTGTCAGTGGCCCATCTATTCATAGTCATTTGTATTGCTCCCTTATGCCTATCCCATGCCTGTTTGAAGCCCTGCACTGTATTCATAGCCACCACTTCTTGTGGTAAGCCATTCCATACATCCACCACCATTTCTGTGAAAAAGAATTTCCTCACATTCACCCTTAATCAGCCCCCCTCTAATCTCATGATGTGTCCTCTTGTCCTGCTATTTTTCTTATATTTAAACATATTAGACTCTTTCACCTTGTTAATGCCCTTAAGGTGTTTGAATGCCTCGATCATATCACCTCTCTCCCTCCTTTGCTCAAGGGTATACATATTGAGCTCTGTTAATCTGTCCTAATATGTCTTCTGATGCAGTCCCTACATCATTTTGGTTGCCCTTCTCGACTGCCTCAATTTGGTTAATGTCCTTGTGAAGATGTGGCCTCCAATACTGCATGCAGTACTCAGGTGGGGCCTATCCAGTGTCTTGTAAAGAGGATTATTACCTCCTCTTACAACTTGTGATACCCCTACTAATACACCCTAACACCCCTAGCCTTACCTACTGCTTTAGAGGTCGGTTGATGATTTCAGGTCATCAGTGATGATGATGCCCAAGTCTCTTTCTTCCTTTGTGACTGCTAGCAACTCCCTCCCAGCCTATAGGTGGCTTCAGGGTTTCTCTTTCCTATGTGCATGATTTTGCACTTCTTGCATTAAATCCCAGTTGCCACTCTTCTGACCATTTTGCTAGTTTATCCAGATCTCTTCTCATTCTGCCCACCCCATCTGGATCATCTACTCTGTTGCAGATCTTGGTGTCATCTGCAAACAGACAAGCCTTACCCTCTAGACCATCTGCAAGGTCACTAATTAAGATGTTGAAGAGGACTGGCCCCAGGACTGATCCCTGAGGTACCCCGCTTGTGACTTGCATCTCTTCTGACTGTATACCATTTACCACCACTCTCTGTTTTCTGCCCGTCAACCAGTTTTCCACCCAGTTGACCAACTTCTGACCCACCCGAGCCTACCCAGCTAATTTATCAATCTTCTATGTGGAACAGTGTCAAAGCTTTGCTGAAGTCAAGGTAGGCAACATCAACTGCTCCCTTGGTCCACCACTCTGGTTACCAGTCAAAGAAATCTATGAGATTAGTTTGACAGGACCTTCCTTTGTAAACCCATGCTGTCTTGGATCCTGTGCCCCTATGAATTCCAGGTGTTGCACTATCCTTTCCTTAAGGAGTGCCTCCATAATCTTGCCCACTACAGAGGTAAGACTGACTGGTCTGTAGTTCCTCGCCTCCTCCCTGCTACCACTCTTGTGGAGCGGGATCACATGAGCCCTTCTCCAGTCTTCTGGGACCTCTCCTGTGCCCAGAGACTCACTAAACAGTTCTGCTAATGGCTCTGCTAGTTCCACCTTTAGCTCCTTAAGTACCCTGGGATGTATGCCATTAGGTCCCATTGTCTTATCCACCCTGAGCTTAGCAAGCTCTTGTAGGACCCTTTCTTTGTGAAGGAGTGGTGCTCACCTCCCTCCCCCTGTGTCCATGATGCTGAGCTGTGGGCCCTGCCCTACCTTCTCTTCGGTAAATACTGAGCAAAAGTATCTATTTAGGATAGATGACTTTACAGGGTCCTCCTCCTCCTCACATGCTCCCTTTTCTCCATTAAGCTTAGCAATACCCCCTCTGGACTTTCTCCTTTCACTAATGTATCTATAGAAAGTCTTGTCACCTTCTTTTACTGTTCGTGCTAGTGTTTCCTCAGTTTGGGACTTTGCCTGCCTTACTGCCTTCCCTGCTTCCCTTAGGGCAGTTTGGTATGCCTCCCTATCTTCATCCCGCTGTGTTCCCTATATTTCCTGAAGGCCAGCCTTTTGGCTCTGACCTTTTCTGCTACTGTATTTGAGAACCAAAGTGGTTTCCTTCTTCTTTTGCACTTCCTTTTCTGTCTAACACAATGGGATGTTGCTTCAAGTATTGCATCCTTAATGCTTGCCCACTTTGCCTGTACCCCTCACCTGTGTTTCTTTTGCCAGGGCTAGCTTAACTCTGTTGGCCATCTTATCAAAGTCAGCTCCTCTGAAGTCCCATATTTTTGCCTTGGAATGGGATGATTTAGATGTAGTAGCCAAATTGAACCATACCATGTGATGGTCACTGGCCCCCAGGTGACCTTCTACCTGGAGATCTGTGATCCCTTCCTTGTTAGTCAGTACTAGATCTAGGATAGCCCGGTCTCTTGTGGGTTGCTGTACCAGTTGTTTGAGGCCCTCCCCTTGCAGGGAATCCACTATGTGTCTAGTTCTGGCAGATGTTCCTGCTGGTATTGACCAATCTGTATCCAGCATGTTGAAGTCTCCCATTATCAGAACCTCCCCTTTAGCTGTCATGTTTTGTATATCTTCTAACAGTAATGTGTCTATGTCCTCCCCCTGGTCTGGGGGCCTGTAGACAACCCCAGTTCTTATGGCTGTCCCATTTCCTGTTTCCAGGGTGACCCACAGTTCTTCTGGCTCCTTATGTGTATTCTGAATTTCTTTAGCTTTGATATTTTCATTGACATACAGGGCCACCCTCCCCTCTTTTGCACCTTGGTCTCTTCTGTACAATACATAGCCGGTACTGAAGTCTCCCAAGTGTGGTTACTGGTAAACCACGTCCTCACTAATTGCTACTATGTCCAGTTTAGCCTCTGACATTATTGCCTGCAGGTCTGGGATCTTATTTCCCAGACTGTGAGCATTTGTGTACATGATTTTCCATTGGCCAGATTTTGGTGTGTTAGGTTGTAGGTGAGGTTTGGCATTACCCCGCAAGGCCGTATGGGGAGACAAACCTTTTTCTTACCTGGTGATGCAAATGAACTGCAAATATGCTGAATCCCTGTTTGACCACTAGCTGAGGGGAGGGTGTTCTTCCCATTCGACGTATGGAGTGCTCACCCTCTCCCATTTGCTAGTTTAAATATTCTGCAAAGACGCCAAACTTCTGCCCCAATGCACTGACTCCTCCTTAGTCAGATGCAGTCCATCAAATTTAAAGAACTTTCGCTCCCAGAACTGTTGCCAGTTCCCTACAAATCTGTATCCTTTTTCCTGGCACCAGCCCTTGAGCCACGTGTTTAGCTCCCCTATCTCCCCTTCTCTGACCTTCTGTCCATCTGCTCCCTCTCACAGACTGGCAGGATCTCAGAGAAGGAGATGCTGGATGAAATAGATGATAGTTTGTCACCTAGCCTGGTCAGGTGTTCCTTGGTCTCCACAACTGACCGGCTGGTGAGATCATTAGTCCCTATGTGTACTAGGACATCAATGTTTTCTCCTGCTTTGTGAACAATTTTAGCATTGTGGTCAGTGTCTCTCCATGCTGATGTACCTGGGAGACATCTGACCATTACCCCTGGCTGGAGATGGGTATCAACTCCCCGAATCATGGAGTCTCCTATGATCAGAAGTTTTTTGGATTTCCTTTTTGCTTTTTTTGTTTTGGTTCCTGATTTGGGTGAGTTTTGTTGTGCTAGCTCCTGTGCTGCAGTGTCCTGCTCTGCAGTGTCTTCTGCCTCTTTGTTTGATTTCAGAGATAGAGGCAGATACCTGTTTGTAGTGTTTATATTCTTTTTGGAGGTAATATGTTGGAGAGCAGAGAGTGATGGGGCACCTGAGTTGCCCTCCTAACCACCTGCCAACCTCCTGGACCAACTACCCTCTGTGGTTGAGGTTTTCTGTTGGATGCTGGGGAAATGGCGGTGGTTCTTATAATGTATTTCCTCTTGAATATGAAATTTGAGGCGTGCAATCTCTGCCCATGCTGCCCAGAGCTGAGCCCTAAGATCTCCACAGGCCCAGCGTGTAGGACAGTGTCCTAAATCCTGTAAGACTGTCCTTCTGAAAACTGTTCCACAGTACCTGCAGTTAATGATATCCATTCCAGATAAGTTGCTGGGTTTATAACCTAGTCAGAGTAATTAGATGGGAAAAAAAAATGCAAGTAATAGTTTGATTGTGTTTTGTTTAACTTGTTATAACAAGTTAAATTACTAGTGCCCCTGTAAATGAGCTCACCTTGTGGAGGCCCCACTGATCCACCCCTTCCTGCTCTGCCACAGGAAATGTCACAACTGTGGTACCCTATAAAAGGAGTGTAGTGTGGGGTGGTTGGGGATGGGGGTGGGTAGCTGGGTCCTTCCCCAGCTGAAAAAGAAGAACCACGGACGAAAGAACAAGGAGGTAAGAGCAGAAACAATCAGTCAACAACAAATGCAGTAACCCTGAAAGCTTATCCTAATGTTAGATAAAACTGTAAAACCTGTAAAGCACCACCTGTAATAATTTCAGAGAAGATATACGCTGTAAGAAACACTTTGCTACAGAGAAAAATAAAGCAATGAAATGTTAGCAACAAACAGTAGCAATCCCTGTGAGTAAAAAATAAAAACAAAACCACACAGTAAATCTGTTTAGCCAAAATAAGTCTTAATCCTTTTCCCTTGCTCTGGTAAGTTTCTCTACTTTGCCTTTCAAGCAGTCTTAGAAGGAAAGAGCTCAGGTGAAGCTAGGTGCCTTGGCCAGCAAACCAAGTCTTCTACCTCCAAGATATCAACTAACCTGACTTTTTAACCCTTCCTTCTGTTGAAATTACTGACAGTTTGCTAGCTCCACCCCACATACACACCTAATCATTTGGAAGAGCTGTGGAGGAAGCAATTAGCTCCTTCAATGTGAGAAGGAGACTGAAACACCTCTGAGACAACAAACCTTTTCAACAAACAAAAAAAAAAACCAAGAATAAAATAAAACACAGTGTCAAACAGTAATTTTGCTTAGCCCAATGATAAAAAAGTCGCAAAAATGTAAGCTCCACCTGTAATACAGTAATTTCAGAGAAGATATACCCTGTAAGAAACACTTGCTACAGAGAAAAATAAAGCAGTAACAGAAGATATACCTTGCAAAAGACAATTGAATCAGAAGATTACAGCAGTAATCTGTTAGCACACCTGTAGGCACCCCTTGTAATAATGCAGAAGAAGGTATACCAGCAACAACAATTTGAATCAGAGAAAATAAAGCAATGAAATGTTAGCAACAAACAGTAGCAATCCCTGTGAGTAAAAAATAAAAACAACACCACACAGTAAATCTGTTTAACCAAAATAAGCCTTAATCCTTTTCCCTTGCTCTGGTAAGTTTCTCTACTCTGCCCTTCAAGCAGTCTTAGAAGGAAAGAGATCAGGTGAAGCTAGGTGCCTTGGCCAGCAAACCAAGTCTTCTACCTCCAAGATATCCTAGCGAAGGGTAGCCCGGTATCGGCAGGTAGCCTGGAGCCGGTGGCACATGGCTCAGCATTGGAAGTGAAGGATCCAGCGGTGGGCCACCCTGTGGTAGAAGGTGGGATTCAGGCCCCTGCACTAGCGCCAGAGAGACCAGCAGGAGGAGCTGTAGTTGCGCTGGGGAGGCGCCGACGGGCTGCTAGGTGGCAGCCAAAAATCAGGCAAAGGGCCCGAGGGTCCCGAAGGAGGAGAGTCCATGCCTATGAGTCCCAAGTCCAGCAACAGATCCCTAGGAAGGAAGGGGTCCAGTGGCGGGACAGCACCTGGCGACAGGGGAAGCTCTGGGAGGGACCCCAGTGACAGGTCTGGAAGCGATCCCGACAGAAGGGAAAGGTCAGGAATGGTGGCGAACCCTGGGAGACAGAGGCAGGATTGACGGTTCCTCCATGAGCACTCTCGTGGGGTCAGGGTCCACAAGGAAGCCCAAAGGGAGAGAAGAGGCAGCTGTGCGGTCATGGGCGTACTGTCACTGACTTATCAGTTATGCTCACAGGCTGGCGGCAGCTGTTAGATCACAGACATACTTATCAGTCAGGGCCCAGTGCTGGTGACAGAGTCGGAAGGTGGCTTATTGGCAGTGCTACTAGTGGGAGAACACACAACAACTTCCAAGAGGTGACCCCCTGGCTGCTCGTTCACCTCTGCGGGGAGGACATCAAGCTGCTGAAGCAGACAAAAGCCCTTTAGCAAGAGTACTCACGGTTTTTGAAGGAGAACGATGCACCCTTTTTCTTTTTCTCAGGGGCCGGTGACGACGACCTCTCCCTAAGCTCCTGGAGCTCATTTTCCATCTAAGCCAGCCTCTGGGTCAGAAGGTGGGCCTCGAGGGTCCGCTTGTGATGGGGATGGCCTGGTTAAAGCCTTAGCAAATAGCACACTCAGCTGAGTTGTGCTTAGGCCCCAGATAGAGGAGGTAGAGAGAGTGGTTATCTCTGTGCGGGATTTGGGCGCTGCACTTGGTGCACTTTTTCTTTGATCGAGATGACATACACCACAAGAAAAAATGAACATTTAAACATAAAAGAAGAGTTAAACATCGAATTGAAGCGTGCGACCAATTGCTGTTTTACCGTGTTGTCGAAACGAACTGGCACGACGGTGGGAAAGAGCTGGTGGGGCATGGGACCACCCCTTTATAGTCTGTCCGATGTCTGGGGTGGTCCCGCTGATGACTGCTAGCTTAAGTTTGCCATGTGGACCTGATGCCAGGGGGCTTAGTCCTATATGTGAAGACCTACTGCAGGAAGCCTCTTGAAGTAAGATCTTTGTTACTGTTTTGTGGCATCTCCCCTTCTCCTTCCTCTGTGAACACTGAACAAAAGTATTTGTTCAGGATGTCTGTCTTTTCCTGGTCCCCTTCTAAACAGTCAACCCCTTCCCTTTTTAATCTTACAATCCCACCCTTAGTCTTCCTCTTTTCACTTTTTTCACCTTTGTCCATTTGCCCATAGCCAGCATGTTGCTTGTGGTCAGCTGTAAGTTCAAACAACATTTTGCACTACTGGCACTTTAATAAATATGTTGCCTGGTACTCCTTTAGCTTGTGAGCTCTTTTTGTTTTTGTTCTGCTTACACTGTATAAATCTTTGGCTTTCGGCAGTTGAAATTAATGCAAAGAAGTGCAAGATAATGCACATGAGGCACAAAACCTGGCAAAATATATCAGTTGGGGTGAGGATATAGCATGCACCAAGCAGGAAAGGGATCTTGGGGTTATCATCTCTGATGACCTCAAGGTAGGGAACAGTGTGACAAGGCATCAGGTAAAGCAAATAGGATGCTGGGATGTATAGGCAGGGCAACACCAGCAGGAAAAGAGAGGTCATAATTCCGCTATACAAGACACTAGTGAGGCCCCACCTGGAGTACAGTACAGTTCTGGAGACCATACCTATGTAAGGACATAGACAGGGTAGAGAAGGTTCAGAGGAGGGCAACAAAGATGGTGCATGGATTGCATCACAAGTCCTATGAGGACAGGTTGAAGGAATTGAATATGTACTCCCTGCAGGAGAGGAGGGAGAGAGGGGACATGATAGAGACATACAAGTACCTTGCAGGGAGGAACAGGGTGCAGGAATACACTATTTTTAAGCAAAAAAGGTGTTCCAGAACTAGAGGGCATGGGATGAAGTTGGAGGGAGGGAGGATGATTCAGAGGAAACGTGAGGAAGAATTGCTTCACAGAACGGGTGGTGGACAAGTGGAACACCCTGCCAGAGGAAGTGGTGGGGGCTGAAACAATCACGGGATTTAAGAATGCATGGGATAGACATAAAGGAATTCTGGAGGTCAGGGTTAAGGGGCAACAGACTTCTAGGAAAACAAAAACTGAACTTACAAGCTCAAATGGGCAGACTGGGTGGGCCATAGGCCCTTATCTGCCGACACTGTCTATGTTTCTATGTAAACCAGTGGGTCTAGACTCCAGAGACAATATTGTAACTGTCATGGAGGTAAATCAGAAACTACTGGGGGTCATATGCCTTGCAGTAAGCTATGAATAGTTTTTATTATAGCTCACACTGGGCCGCAGTCGTCTTAATGTGTTTTATAGACTCTGTCATGACACCACAAATATTAATCTACAGCAGATGCATGCCAACAGCAGGTGGCAAAAGTAAGCTACAGTAATTAACACTCACTACTGACTGCAAGGCTTTATTACCATCTGTGTGTAGTCTGCGTTCCCCCATGCTGATTACTGAAATGGAAGACAAAGTGGTTTCACTTAATTTTCAAATCTGAAATAAATTGTTGGGCCTCATCTCATAACTGAACTGAAATTTCCAATGGCCATCTTGTCTTTTTTCACTCTTATTCCCACCCCTACATCATTAACAGTGATGAACAGGTACGCTTTGCAAACATATATTAATTTCTGGGGACTAATTAGCATTCACCAGCCTTGGTATGGATGACACCTTTGCACTGTGCCACAGGCAGTTTAGAACATCAGTACTACAGAGCACCTGAGACAACCTAATCCGTGCCAAACCACTCCCTCTCCTGGGCCACCAAGAGGCAGCAACACATGAGAAAGATTCACCCACCCTCTCTAAGGCAGAAGGTATTCAAGACAGATGCATGTCCTATATCTGCCAATCAGCAGCAGATATCACTGGTACAGGGCATGGTCAGATCACTGGCATGAAATAGAATGACCCAACCTTTGTGCTGCAAAGCCAGCTACTCCCTGATTTTTATTTGTAAAACTGAATAGTCAGGATTAGAAAGTTAAGTAGTACTCACTTGTACTTTTATTTTGGAATAATAGCCTCCACTAGGGGTCCCTGATGCGCCAGACAATATTCCTCTTCCTCCCCACAGAGGAGGAGAGCAGTCCTTAGGATGCTCGATCCTTCTCCCCCGGCCAGCCCTCTGACTCTCGGGTCTGTTCCCAAAGCCGGGTCATCCCTTGCTGTTTGACAATTCCCATTTAATGTTTTTATTTTACCTATGAAGTGATTTTAAATAAAACTCTGCTCTTACTAACACAGTTTGTTGTATTAAGGCATTGTGAGCAAAATTATAATATAGGAATTGTTTTCATTTTTTGAAAGTCATTTTGTATTTCAAAGCTGAATTCTATTTATTTCAGAATATTAAGGTTCCATTTAGTTCCCTACTACATGCAAACATACTGTACGATATGACATTTCACTGAGAATTTTGCTCCATGGTTTCAATAATGATATCATTACAGAAAGACAGTTGAGTTAACATAGCTCCAAATTATAAGACAAATATGGGTTTTCCAGCTGTGATTGCTTAAAGGATTGATGAGCACAGCTGTAATCTTTTTTTTCATTTTTGTTCCTGCCCCCTGAACTCAGACCCCCTGCCCACCTTCTCCCCCCTCCCAATGGACACTGTGGGTAAAGTCCCAGCTTACCCCCTGGGTTGGGGCCATGGGAGCAGGACCCCTAGTGGACGGTGGAAGCAGAGGACGCAGAGTGGGTGGGTTGTCATCCCTGGTGGATGGCTTTTCCAAGTGCTTGATCCCTGGGGCAGGGATGTGCAATGACATCCAGCATCCACCCCACTGACTGGCGCCAGTCGTGGCAGTACCCCCAGCCTCCACTAGGGGTCCATGATGCACCAGACACTAGTCCCCTTCCTCCCCACAGAGGAGGAGAGCAGTCCTTAGGATGCTCGATCCTTCTCCCGCCAGCCCTCTGACTCTTGGGTCTGTTCCCAAAGCCGAGTCATCGGCATTGCAAGCTGAAATCCAACCGCTGTGCCGGTAGGCCAGCCACAGAGGATAGCTGTAATAATATAACATAATTTACCAGAGGCCAGGCTTAAAATGTGCAAGGCAGATTTCCATATATTGATCTCCTCATCTTGTTCATATAGCTGCACATATGTGACAAAGAACTACTATATTAATGAAAGTGCATGTGTGCTTTGATATGATAGGGTGTTTATGCATGCATGCAGGACTGAATAAATATGCGTGTGCTTTATGTATGAGAATGCTGATTTAAAAGAGTCTATCTTTTTAATGTGGTAAGAATTTTTTTCTGTTCCAGTAATTATTTAGCTGAGTGGAAGGATTTATTGCAGTATTTCGGTATACCGTTTTTACAGTGAACCCTAAACAGTGAAATCATTACAGCGACACAACCCGTTCAACATCCACAGTGTCGAAGGGTTGCTGGACTGCTAGTACAGATAATAATAATAGACTTTATTTCTATGGTGCCTTTCAAAAACCAAGGCGTCTTACAAAACTTAAAAATACATCAACATGTTGGAATCTTAAAAATATATAAAACAACTAGTACAGTTAAAATACAAAAGTTAAACACCAAATGCTTGACACCACAAGTATGTTTTCAGAGCCTGTTTAAATTCCTCCACGGTCGCGCACTCCCGTAATGGATGGAGTAGAGAATTCCAGAGGATAGGGGCCACATGCATGAATGCTCGGGCCCCCGAAGATTTTAAAGACACCCTCGGGATCTCTAGCAACACCTCATCAGCTGAGTGGAGCAATCGCCCAGGGCAGTAAGGGACCAGGAGCTCTTTCAAATAGTCTGGGCCCAGTCCATGTAGAGCTTTAAAAGTCAGAAGACTGACTTTAAAGGTAATCCGCCACTGAACTGGCAGCCAGTGCAGTTCGCACAGCACCGGCGAAATATGACTGGTCCGAGAAGTTCCCATCAAAAGTCGAGCTGCTGCGTTCTGCACCAGCTGCAGACGGCTGATTTCCAACCCAGGTAGCCCTAGGTAGAGGGAATTGCAATAGTCCAAGTGCAAGGACACAAAGGCATGGACCAGCATAGGAAGATCGCTGGACAGAACAAGGAGCTTAATCCTGGAGATATTCCTCAGATGATAAAGAGGACTTGATGACGGCAGACACCTACAAACACAGAGTCAGCCCTTTGTCAAAATTACCCCAGGTTTTCACCTGTTTAGGAAGTTGGGGTGATAAACCCCTAAGGTAAAGCCGGAGGTAAACCAACCCCGCCCCCTATCCAGCATGCCAGATCCACAACCAGCACCTCAGTCTTTTCCGAGTTCAACTTCAGCCAACTCGAGTCCATCCACTCCTGGATATCTGCGAGGCAGTTATTAAAAACCGAGAGAGCTCCATCCTCGTCAGGTGCAAAAGAAAGGTAGAGCTGGGTATCATCAACATAGCAGTGAGACCTCAGCCCATACCTTCTTACAATGTCTCCAAGGGACAGCATGTACACTGCGAACAACATGGGGTAGAACACTGAACCCTGAGGAACCCCACACGACAGAGAAACTGGGTCCAAGGAATGAACCCCGGATACCACCCTCTGAGTTCTTTCAGTGAGGTAAGATGTAAATTACCTGAGGGCTACATCTGATAGTTCACAGATGAACCTCAGGTGCTCAAGTAGGACGCCATGGTCCACAGTGTCAAACGCTGATGAAAGATCTAGAAGAACCAAGATGGAATGGTTCTTCCGATCCCTAGCCATCAGGAGATCATTGAGCACCCGAACCAGAGCTGTCTCAGTATTATGCCTCTTTTGAAAACTGGACTGGAGGGGTTCATAGATATCATGGATGGTCAAATGGTTCTCCAGCTGTATGGCCACTACTTTCTCAATCACCTTCCCTAAAAAGGGAAGGTTTGAGATAGTTCGCATGGCAGTCGGGGTCCAAAGAAGCTTTCTTCAAGAGGGGTGTTACCACCACCTCCTTCAGGGAGCTAGGAAACTCACCTGTTTCCAAGGAGCACCAGACTATTCATGCAAGGACTGGACCGATGGAATCAATACAACCCAAAATCAGAGTGGGCTGGTCCAGGGTCCAAACTACAGCACGTAGGGCGTGCACTCTGGACAATCCGCATGACATTCATGCACTCGGTTGGCCGAAGGTACTCCGGGAAAGCTTAGGAGCAGCGGCCATGCACTGATCCAGAGCAACACCCTTAGAGTATGCTGGATGGAGAGCTGCCCTGATGTCAGCCACCTTAGCTGCAAAGAATCGAGCAAGTTCATCGCACTATTTGTGAAAAGGCTTTTGAACTTGTAGGCAGGCTGGGTTGCACAGTCTGTCTAGAGTGTGAAAAAGCTGAGCTGGTTGATTCTGAGCCACCGCAGTCTCCCTGGACAGGAACTCTGCCTTCTTACGGGTGATTGCAGATTGATAGGCTTGATAATGCTCCATCAATCTAAGGTAGTCGGCATCAAGGGGAGGATCTCCGCCAGCAGTGCCTAACCTTCATCCTAGTCACCGCATCTCCCTCAAGGTCCCACCAAACCATGAGGACTGAGGGTAAAGGGAGAGGAGGAACACAGGACAGGAGAAATGACATCCAGGGCCACCAAAATAGCTGTATTATAGGCTATCACAACGGCCTCTGGGTCACTGCTTCTGCCACTGGAAGGGTCGAAAGGTCAAGTACTGC
Source organism: Neoceratodus forsteri (assembly GCA_016271365.2). Taxonomy (NCBI): domain Eukaryota; kingdom Metazoa; phylum Chordata; order Ceratodontiformes; family Ceratodontidae; genus Neoceratodus; species Neoceratodus forsteri. The sequence continues at coordinate 980,881,272 of CM057458.1, read as the reverse complement.
TGCTATGCCTTCAGAGTTAACATCTCATAAAGGGCGATACCTGACCATCTCCACAGGGGTAGGGCCTGCGAGGGGGGTGCTAAAACTAAACTCCACGGTGTAGTGATCGGATCATCCAACTGTTTCCACCCCAAGATCAGAAACCTCAATCCCAAGGAGGAAGACTAAGTCAAGGGTGTGACTGTGTTTATGGGTAGCAGTGGTAACTATCAGTGTAAGGCCCAGAGATGACATCATCTGGAGGAAGTGCTGCCCAAACTGCGAGAATTCATCATCGATCCAGGCGTTGAAGTCGCCCAGAACCATCAGTCTGGGCGACTCGAACGCCATGTCGATGATGAAATCTGCCACTTCCTGAAGGAATTGCTTCTCATCTCCGGGTGAACGGTAGATGAGAGTGATCCTACAACCTACACCTGCTACCACGGTATAGTCAAATGACTCAGGATCCCCAACTGGTACACTCATGGGGGTTAGTTCGGTCTTAAAACAGATCAACCCCCTATGATCCAATCTTAAGGGAATCACCGAGTACCCACTGGGGTTAAAGTCTCCAAATGAGGCCAGAGTTCTCATCCAGCCAGGTCTCGGTGATGCAAGCCAGATCCACCATTTCTATAAGATCTGTAATAATTGCAGCCTTGTTTTTAATGGACCTGGCATTGCATAAAACCACCGAGCTGGATGAACCTCAGGGCTGCTCAAACCATCTGCCCACCAATATTGGTAGTGCCCTTGGCTATGGAAACCAGAGATGGCGAACCATATTCTTGGTTCCATTTTGCCCCAGGGTGTCTCCTGGACCTCACTACCCCGATGTGGTGGCCCCGCTCATTCACCCTCCACTGTTTGCAGCCCCCATCCCCCTCCTCCCCTTATGAGCAATACCCAGAGCCCTACAGTGCTAGTATGTTGTAAACTGCAATGGGGAGGAATAAAGGGATGGAGGGTGCGGAAAGCAGAGGGTGAATAGAGCACGATGGTGGGGGCAGGCCTCCGGCACATTACGGCAATCAACTTATCAGATGGCTCTCACTGAACTAACCCACAAAACAAATAGAAAGTGAAAAAAAAAGAAATACAACAAAATATAAACCCACAACACTTAATTTAAAAAACAATAGTCCCAAAACTCCTCTTCCCTGTCATAAAAAATAAAACCCCTCAATTAACCCTCCCCAAACATAAAATACTAAATTCTAAAATATAAACAGCTCAGAGTCTTGGGCTGGGCTAGATCCACTTGGAGCAAGTTTCGTAGATGAATAATAACACTCTAATATTGCAAATAAAGTCCAGGAAAGAAAAGCAAGTCAAATATGAGTAACAAATATCTTCAAGCAAGAATCTTCAACTCCCTGGGCCCTCTGACAGCCTCGGAGAGTTAGCAAAGCACAGGCACTCTCACTGTCTGTTAAAGAAAAATGCTGAAATATGAATGTTTCCAGTCCCCAGGCCCTCTCATGCCCTGGGGAACAAGTAAAAAATACAGGCACTCTCACTGCCTACTAAATAGCAATGAATCAAGCAAATAAAAGAATTTGAGGTCTGACCATATGCAGATAGGCAGATAGATAAGCAGAAAATATATTGGTCTGATTTGAGTTCTGAAAACTCAGAAAATTCCTACACTCAGGTTGATATTTGTAGTGTAACCCCGACACCACCTCTCACATAGTGGGGGAGGAATCCACAGTTAATCCACAGTAACTCAAATTTGAACAAAGTAACTTGGAATATTAAAAAGGAAAACAGTGTGCACTGCACTCTCACCACCCATACACCAGAGTAACAAGAGCAAGCAAGGGAGGCAGGTCGAACTTTCAGGAGCACAGTTCACAACCAAGTAGAGTGGCCTGACGAACCCACAAGTAACCCAACTTAACGCAGGATGCGAGGGATAATAAAGTTCACAGCCGAGTCAACAAATTCCTCCAAAAGTCTTCCTCAGCAACAGCTCCATGCTAATGTTGCCCATTCTGAATAAACCTCTTCAGTCACTCCAATGGAGCCAGAGGTGAGTAAAGAGCTCAGAGAGTGAAATAACAAGGGAGGTAGACACCCCCCAACTGCACCGCCCAGCTAGCTGCTTCCCTGTCCACCCGCGACCACTGGCTAAAGGCATCATAGCAAACCAACTCCTGACTGATCACCAAGGTGACTTAGAGAAGTCTCAATTCCCCTCCAGTTCCCCGGAGGCTAGACAAGGCAACTCCTGCCTGGTCCCAGACAGAACAGCAGGCGGCAGGTCCTGGAAGCACAGGCGGGTCCTTCACCCAGTGCAACTCTCCAGCAATAAACTTTCCCCAGAGCTCACAAATTTGGATGGCATCCTCACACTTCGAAAACTCTAGCAGTGACTCCCGATGTTGGCTGCTCTCCCCAGTAAACTGCCCCTGGAGTTGATTACATATTAATCCAGTGGGTGTGGGGGGCAGAGCCCCCGTGTGCAGGATGTGGGAGTGAAGCCCCTCTCAAACAATGTAGAAGAGCCCTGGTGCTTGGGGCACCATGGTGGTCCATCAACAGTTTTGATCAGGCAACGTGGTTGCTGTCTACAAATTTCTGTCACTGTGTTGGACATTGACAACTTTGCTATCGAAGCGGTGTGGTGGAACCCAGTATTTCTAATAATGTCATGCTACTAGGCAATTGTTTAGTTAAAAATGTATTACCAATGAGATTAAACATAACAAATACATGATTGTTTTTCATCTTACCTGACACTATCTGCCATATAGTGGGCCAGTATATAAAGGTTTTCAGACATATATTGCATAGAATGATACAAAGATTTTGGGCTAGACTTCGTGAGATAGATTCGGGAAAGATCTGTGTCACTGTGAAATGCTAAAAAAGAAGCAAAGATGAAAAAAGTTAAACCACTATACTTTATTTGTAATACATGCTACTGTTTTCTCAAACTGCTAATGATCATCATTCATTCATGGTACTATAAAAATACAACAGTGTTCTTCTCAACTCATATTTTAAAAATATTAAACCAGATATCCATTTGTTTGGCAAACATTAAATTATAAACCCAGATTGCAGAATGAAAATCTATTTCAAGACATACCACAGTACTTTGGTCTTAAGACTTAAAAGGATTCAGCCATCAAACCCAACATCCCAGCAAAACTAATGTAGTGGATGGAAACAAAAACAAGTATTGTCCAACACCAAATGTTCATTTGCTTGAATTTGCTGTCAAAAATTGTTTGTTGACATACTGGTCCTTGAACAAGATACACAAAATAGATGATCTGACACCTTTCATTGGACCAACAGAGATTTACAAATTTTCTCTCTGGTTCTGTCTCTTATCTAATTACTTCCCTAATCTGTCAAATTCATGTGTAAAATGTTCTTTTCTAATACTGTTCTGGGTACTTACAAGTGAGCTCTTTTTAAGAAACCTTCCATTTTGCTGAAGAAGAACTTTGAAGTTTTGAAAGCTTAAGGATTTTCTGTAACTTGTTGGTCCAATAAAAGGTATCAAATTACCTATTTTGTGCATCTTGAATTTGCTGTGTAGTTGTTGGCATAGATACTGTAGCAGTTAGAATTACTAGATTAATTTTATTTATTTAGTTTTTGCTTACTGGTAGGTGCGCTAGCCATCACAGTGACTATTTTCAGACACGACCGGAGGGTACAGAAACAAAACATAAGATACAATTAAATACAGTTTTAGAAATTTTCAAGGAAATTTGTGTAACCAAGCAAGGAAAAATAACACATGTATAATATAATACAGTGTCACAGAACTATGCAGGAAAGAAAGACAAATAGCATTTCAAAACTGAAATAAGACATTGCAAAAAATAGACCAAACGTTGAAATGAGGAGGAAAAACAACAATATCAGTAATACTAAAGTTATTGAGGAGAAATTTAGAGGAAGGATAGGAGTAGGGTAGATAGAAATAGGAGGGTAGAATACAGTAAGGAAATACAGTCAAGGAACATGGTATGAGACAGTAATATAGAGGAGGCAGGCCAAGCAGGCTGCAAGCAAGTGCAGATTGTTGAGGAGGACAAAAGCTAATATAGGCAGGGGGTGTAGAGTTTAGGGTCAAAAGGCTAGGATGGTTAGAAAAGGAGCATTTGCAGGACAGGATGAGATGGTTTCAGAAGTTGTAATAACATGAGCTATAACAGTGAAATTGCCATGATTTGGAAAATGAAGAGGTTCACACATAATGTTGTTTTCTTGAATTGTGACTTGTACGCCTTGTGATTGGGAAAAGATTTTCAAACAAAATGGAGAAGAAAGGCTGAGAGTGGGCAGAAATACAGAGAAAATTTAGTAGTATAATGCTGTGATAGGTGAAGCATTTAAAGAAGCATTTAAATCCACATTGGATAAGTACATGGGTAATAAGTTTTTATTTCAAGCTTGAATGGTCGAGACACAATGGCCACTGGCTAAAGACTCATACTTTCCTATGTTCCTATGTGAAGAAGGTGCACCTTCCCTCCCCAAAAGCCATTTCACAGCTCAGACTGAAACCAGTTTATTCCTATGCCCAATAAGCAAACACATTCACTTGATTCATGGGGCATACGGACTGAGACTTGTTTATTTGTGTTGTAATGACCAAAATGTTCACATTTTCGTGTTCAAAATACAGGCAAGCAGAGTAAAACAGCTGCTTACCTAAAGTAATCAATGAGTGTAGGAACATGTTAGAGCATTTATTTTACTTGCCTTTTATCGTGTATGAAAATACATTAAGAGCTGCAAACATGGCATCATATGTATGCAAATGATGTGGGTTGTGCAACATCTCTACCATTCTTTGAACAACAAAGTTCAAAACAGCAGCACATTTGAAAGTAATAAACAGTACCATATACGGAATGAAAAGCAGAAGTAAGATTTCAAGTAGGAAATAGGAGTTGCATAAAAAACCTTTACGTTGCATTTACCAGCCTTGTGACTGGGCAAGTATTTTATTGGAAAAGGAGTAGAAAGGTGTTATGTGGGTTTAATTAGGGAGGAGACTCCATATTCTAGAACTGTGACAGGTGGAGGAGGGGTGTTTCCTCAAAAGCCTCCAATAGTTCAGACAGATACCAATATATTTGCATGCTGCGTCGAACATAAAAGGTTATCTTAGAATTTTCTTTAGGATATGTCAAGCTACAGTTGAAATAATTCATGTTAAAATAAATTAATAACATCTGCTGCTAACTGTGGGTATCTGTAAAAGGTAGAAATTGTATGGTTCAAAATGTATATACCAATGTATTTGGATACTGCTATATTTATCTGGTGTCATTTTGTATACCAGACATGGTTGAAAAATGGGCCCATGTGGCTCAGTCCACCTTCTGGACAAACAATAAAATCTAAAATCTAACCTTAAAAGCATGCAAGATAGACAATATACATTTCTAACATGAGGTCATTTTTGGAATAATAATAAAAATGAATGATAACAGAAAGATTTTCAAAAGGGTTGAATGCAAATGCATGCTGCACCTGTGTCTGCATCCATTCACTTAGATCCCGGCTGCTGTTTTTAGAAGTTGAGTCTACTTATGACTAAAAGACACAATCTGTGGCAGAAAACAGATGTAGTTTCAAGTTGCATCCAGCATAGACTCAATTGCATTGTTTTTTGGGTGAAAACTTTGGATGTTGTTAGGCCATCTAATAGATGGTCTAACAGATTTGGTCACATTTCTGCATTGAAAAGAGCAGCAGATGCATCTTGAGCTGATCCATTTGAAAATTCTGCCCCAAATCTTTATTTATTAAGCTGCTTACATAGATTTCAAGTGCAGTAAAATAGAAACAAGCAAGTGAAATGCATCACAGTGATAGCAGTAATTACTGATACAGAAAATATATGCATAGTTAATGAAGGCTGAAAATATTTGGTAGATAGCATAACTTTTCTAAGCGCAAGTTTAAGACATTTCAGATACTTTAAAACAGGAAAATCAGGATTATCTAAGAGAAGCATTATTGCAGCTCTTTACACCAGGGGCCTTATTTGCAAACAGTTTCTCCAATGCTTTGCTGATGGCAAAACAACTTTTTGAATACAGCAGGTGTTTAGGGAGTTCTAGTGTCATACTGAACAGAGGCACCAAATTCAAACTTTGGGCTGGATTTTAAAAGCAGCTTGACTACCACAAGCCCCGAGTACACCAAATATATGTAATGTAATGGGGTTTTACACAGAGGACCAGCACAGCCATATGCATAAGTGTTGCTAGAGATAGTGATGAGTTATTTAACACTTTAATAGTGCTTTGTTAAAAAAATACATTCAAAATTATTTTGATGCACTGGAAGGATGGTTCAGGGAAACAAGATTGCTTCCAAGTTTGAAAAAAAAAAAACGCAATCTGTATTGTTTACTTTACACACCCATAAAACAAACAACAACCTTGACTATACCATTAGACTATTAACAGGAGAACATATAAGCAATACAAATGAGCATAAATATTTAGGACTGTAGGTAGACAGGGTGTTAAATTTTGACAAACATATTGTAAGTACTGTGAAAAAGGTAAATTCAAGGATTAAGAGTACTCAGAAGGACTACACATGCACTCACAAAGAAGGCTCAATCTTCCACAGCCACCCAGCACATCTTGCCTGTGCGTGAATATGAAAGCTTGTATATAGGTACACATCTAAGCACTTGCTCAATAGGCTGATTTGGCCCACAATAAATTAGCTAGATTTGTGCTATGTATTCCCTTGATAACCACCTTTGTGATATGTATGTGAGACTGGCATGGACTCTGCTGACAAGAAGGGACAAAAAGACACCAATTATTGTTTTTAAAATGTTCAAAGGTTTAGTTTTGGGAGTTGCATTTGTTTCTAAAAACACCTTTAACAAAACATATCAGAACACAGAATTTTGTAATAGAGGATCATTGGTCCCCAACATTCAAACCAGCTTTGGGTTGTTAACCTTAAAATATTTTGTTCCTAAAATCTGGAACCAGTTAACTCCTAAGACTAGAAACTTGGAAAATTGTGGCTGCTTTAAAATGTTATTGATGAAAACATTAGACCTATATATACTTACAGACTATAGAGATTTTGGGGTCAGCACAATATTTCTTAATAATGATAATGCATCGCACAAATTAGAACACATAGCATGTGAAAAGGTTTGATCTCACCCAGTCTTCTATTTCACCATCTAGGTACTCTCAAAACCATATGGAAAGAAGGCAGGTCACAAAAATAGTATAACGAAAAAGTAGCGAGTATCTATGCAGCGTTAGCGATAGTAGGTACAACGCCAATGTTTGCCGAAAAAAACTCGAATTCGACTGCTACTACTGCTGAGTCAAAACAGGCATATATAAACGCAAAAACACATTGAAACACAGTCAAAGGCATACCAAACAAAGCATGTCTTTGAAAAGGCGACAAACTCGCCATACACACCGCATATACCGCAAAGTCTCCAGATGGAAGGAAACGTCATGCTACGTCGCACTTACGTATCAACCAATCAAGGTCTTCCTCAGAGCATGACTAATCTCTGTATCTCCTCCTTTAAATAAGGCAGAACTTAAAAGGACAAATTATATTTAACTAAACAAAACACAATTCACCATGAACATCTAACAAATTCTAATAGAAAAATACAAGGAACATAGAAATCAAAGAACAATCAACCAAATTAAAATTAAAAAAGAGAACAGAGCCAAACAAGTCAAGTCCTCTTATTCGTGGCCAGAGCACGTCAAGTCATAGTCACAAATATTAACATTATGTGCACCTTAAGCCCATACAACAAGTGTATAAATATTACAAATACGTTAATCAAACAAACATTTATTTAGTTTTTTGTTAACCGGGTAGGTACACTAGACAAGTTTTATGCCTATTTTCAGGAACGACCCGGGAGAGTACAATAGGGTATAACAGGTACAACAATACAGCAATAGGGTATAACAAGTACATCAATACAACAAGCAGGAGAGAAAGACAGTTTTACATTTGATTGGAAAGTACACCCAGTTACTAATACTGGGGGCAAGATACAATTGTGAAATAAATTACAAAGACCAGCAGGGCAGGCAAAGAATAATGAGTATAGGAACACCATAGAGTCAGTCAATGAGGTAGGGAGTGAGATCAGGTAGCAGTATATTATAAGTGCACGAACCACCCAAAATGGAAACAGAGCCGGAAAGTCTTATTTCGATATGTGAACAAAGCACGCAAAAAGTCATATTCACATATAAATTACCCTTATTAGTGCATAATAGCTGATATTACTATTGCTATTTTTAAAGGTAACTGAATGGGAATGTCATCATTTAGACCGAAAGGTGCAATGGTGTTAAGTTCAAAAATCCAGAAGGCTTCTCTTTGTAGCAGCTTCACATTTAAATCTCCACCACAAAATCCAACATCCACTTTTCCAAACCAACGAATCTAAGAGTTGCAGGGAACCCATGTTGTACTTCCTGGTAATGACAGGCTATAGCATAATCCATATTTTTATTCCTACTAGCCCCCTTATGTTCCCCTATTCGAAGTTTTAACGATCTTTCCATCTGACCTACATAAGGCATGCCACACAGGCATACCAACATGTAGATTACACCTTGTGTGTTGCAATTGATGAAGGTCTTAATGTCATAGTACTTCTCAGATCTCGGATGATGGAAGCATGTAACATCTGATGTATTACAGCAATGGACACAACGTACACACTGAAAATTGCCTTTAGGAAAAGGGGGCAACCAATTCTTGTGCATATCTGTATTTCTAGTAAGAATATATGATCTGACCAACATATCTTTCAGATTTTGTCCCTTAGTATAAGAGATCATAAGGCGATTCCGCCCTATTTCTTTCAACCTTAGGTCCGAATTGATGACATTCCAATATCTATGAATGATTTTGCCAATTTTGGGTGCCAAAGAATTAAATTCAGTGACAAAAATCAACTTATCTTTTTCCTCTTTTCCATCCTTTCTCTGACTTGATTCCAATAATGACTCCCTATCCATATTTTCAACCATATGTAGAATGTTCAGTAATACTTCTGGTTCATAACTTCTCACAATAAATCTATCTGTTATTTCCTTCTTTGCCTCATCATAAAATTTTGTATCAGAGCAAATTCATTTTGCTCTAATAAATTGTCCTTTAGGAATGTTAGTAATAACAGATCTTGGATGACAACTATCATATTTCAGTAAAGTATTCCTCGACAGAGGCTTTCTATACAACTTTGTAGAAAGGCCATGCCCATTCTTTTCAACTAAAATATCTAGATACGGAATACTGCCCACATTGCTTTCATACGTAAATTTTAAATGAGAGGTGGTGAGATTTATGTACTCCATAAAATGTTGTAATTGATTGATTCATAGTCCCAGTCCAGACCAAACAACCATCAATGTAACGTTTCCATAGTTTGACGTATTTCAAGAAAATGTAGTTAGCTTGGTTATAGATGTTAGTCTCCGCCCATTCACCCATGTACAAATTGGCTAAACTGGGAGCAAAAGTAGTTCCCATCACAGTGCCCTTTATTTGAATACAAAAAGAGCCATTGTACCAAAAGTAATTTTGTTCCAGTACAAATTGTGCCAGCTCTAATATAAACTGGGTGCTAGGCTTGGTCTTGTTCCTTTGATTTAAATTTCTTTGTAGTGCACTTAGACCACCCTCATGGGGAATGTTGGAATATAAACTTTCCACATCTATTGTAACCAATATATCATTCTCTGATATCACTACATCTCTCAACATTTTCAAAGCATCTTTTGTATCTTTAACATAAGATTGGAGGTCTGGAACAAATTTCTGGGCAAAAAAAATCTACATGCTTAGACATATTTTCAGTCACTGATTCATTAGCAGAGACAATTGGTCTTCCAACCACAGGGAAAGTATTTTTGCGTGTCTTAGGCAGGAGGTATAAAACCAGTCTTTTTGGGCTTGATACTTTAAGAAAAATCAGCTTCTTTTGTGCTAATCTCTCCCATATTTAAACCACATTCAATCAAAAAATCTGCTTTAGATTTTATCAGTTCTATGGGATCTTTATTGTTCTTCTGATAAAAATCTTGATTTTGCAACTGACATTCTACTTCTTTACTATAATCATCCAAGCCCCACACCACCATGGCACCTCCTTTATCAGCTTGTTTTATCACTACTGAATCCAATTTCTTAAGTTCTTGTATAGCCTTCCTTTCTTTCGTTGTCATATTCTGCATATATTTATTTTTGTTAGTTTTAATCAATTTATGCACATCACCAGTTACCAGATTACAAAAGGTGTTAATAGTATGACTGGAATGTGGGGGATTATAGGAGAAAGATTTTTTAAAAGGAGTAATCTCCCTGTTAGTATCACATATCACAGGGAGTGAATTTACCATATTGAAATGGTCCTTCAAATAGATCTTTCTAAAAAATCTGAATAAATCTAATTCAACCTGGAAAGGACTAACTTTAGTTGTAGGGACAAAGCTTAAGCCTTTAGACAGAACCTGGGTCTGAGTGGTAGTCAGCTGTATATTAGACAAATTTATGACCTCCAATTCAGATTCCTTGGGCGTGGAGATCTCCTCACCCCTTCCCCATTCTGTCTCCCTCTGTAATTCTGCTTTCCTCTGTTGCCTCTCATACCTCTCCCTCTTCCTCCTCCCCTTCTCTCTTCATGTTCTATATGATCTAGCATTTCTAAATCTTGATTGCTGCTTAAAAAAGTCTATTTTCATTGGCCCTATGGTAATCCTCCAAATCACTGTCCGGCCCTGATGAAATATTAATTTCATCCCCATTTCTGAAAGATATGTTGGTCAGATCATATATTCTTCCCAGAAATACAGATATGCACAAGAATTGGTTGCCCCCTTTTCCTAAAGGCAATTTTCGATGTGGACAATATGTCCATTGCTCTAATACATCAGATGTTAAATGCTTCCATCATCCGAGATCTGGGAAGAGCTATGACATTAAGTCCATCATCAACTGCAACACGCAAGGTGTAATCTATATGTTGGTATGCCCGTGTAGCATGCCTTATGTAGGTCAGACGAAAAGATAGTTAAAACTTCGAATAGGGGAACATAAGGGGCTAGTAGAGAATAAAATATGGATTATGCTATGGCCCGTCATTACCAGGAAGTACAACATGGGTCCCCTGCAACTCTTAGATCCTTAGTTTGGAAAAAGTGGATGCTGGATTTTGTGGTGGAGATTTAAATGTGAAGCTGCTACAAAGAGAAGCCTTCTGGATTTTGAACTTAACACAATTGCACCTTCGGTCTAAATGATGACATTCCATTCACAGTTACCTTTAAAAATAGCAATAGTAATATCAGCTATTATGCACTAATAAGGGTAATTTATATGTGAATATGACTTTTTCGTGCTCCGTTCACATATGGAAATAAGACTTTCCGGCTCTGTTTCCATTTTGAGTGTTTATGCACTTATATTTATTTGTTTGATTAACGTATTTGTAATATTTATACACTTGTATGTGCTAAAGGTGCACATAATGTTAATATTAAGTGACTATGACTTGGCGTGCTCTGGCCATCGAATAAGAGGGATGACTTGTTCGGCTCTGTTCTCTTTTAATTTAAATTTGGTTGATTGTTCTTTGTTTCTATGTTCCTGTATTTTTCTATTAGAATTTGTTAGATGTTCATGGTGAATTGTGTTTTGTTTAGTTAAATATAATTTGTCCTTTAAGTTCTGTCTTATTTAAAGGGAGGAGATCTGGGAGATTCGTCATGCTCTGAGGAAGACCTTGATTGGTTGATCGTGGCGTGTTGTGTATGACATTCCTTTTGGAACTTTAACGGTACATCGCGGCGTGCATGGCGAGTTTGTTTGGCATCTTTTCCAAGACATGCTTTGTTTGGTATGCCTTTGACAGTGTTTCGATGTGTTTTTGCGTTTACTCGCCTGTTCGACTCAGCAGTATGTGGTGAATTCGAGTTTCAGCACACATTGGTGCTGTACTACTATCATCCAACGCTGCATAGATACTTGCTACTTTTTGTTATACTATCTTTGTGACCTGCATTCTTTCCATATGGTTTTGAGAGTACCTAGATGGTAAAATAGAAGACTGGGTGAGATCAAACCTTTTCACGTGCTATGTGTTCTAATTTGTGCGATGCATTATCATTATTAAAAAATATTGTGCTGACCCCAAAACCTCTATAGTCTGTAACTATATATAATTATCAGCTCCTGGGGTATATGTGCATTTCCCTGTCGTTGAGACCCCTACATTTCCATGTATTTTGGATATTTTTTGGTATCACCTATATGTACTTGTTAGTAGCTTAATACCCAGTATTGAATATCGTGTTAGATATTGATATGATGGTGATTGTATAGCATTGTTAATGCATTAGCAATGTACAACATTGTTACTGTTTATGGAGGAAGTATTATCCTGTGTGCTCTTTAGTTTATTTATTTCAAATAATAGGATAACACTTATGAGCACAGGCTCTTTTTCAAAGGTTCCGCATAAAAAAAAAAAAAAAATACAAACATTTGAAATACAACATAAAACACAGAGCAACATAGCAATACATTAGTTACAGAGTCTTATATGAGGTCAGTATGCAAGTGCCAATAGCAGAGGTTTAACAAGACAACATATCACACTGGTGGAGTGCAAGGTGCCATAAAATTGATCCAGGTTGATAACACAGGTTATACAATGAGACAGTTATGAGACACGCCTTACTTGGAGAACATAATACTAACCAGACTGGAAAAAGAGGGGAGTTAGCCCAGAGGGCCATATTAAAATCAATTGAGGAGTACAGTGAGCAAACAATGGAGAGGGCAGGTGTAGCTAAGGCTAGTAAAAAAGAGGAAGGAGGAGAAGAAGAAAAAAAAAGGATGGAAGTGGAAATGGTGAGACGGAAAAGGGGACAGAAAACTACTGGGAAGTGGAAAGGGGGGAATAGGGTATAAGATGAGGAGGAATGAACTAAAGTTATAAGCCAGAAACAGAGGGGAGGGGGCCAAAGATGCAGTTCAGCAGCTGCAACACTATTTATGTAAGCAACCGATATGTAATTTTACAGGACAGCCTTGTAAACAGGGCCACTGGGTTCTAAATGTTCTATTCTGTTTAAAATAAAGCTATTTAATAGAACTACTTGTACTTACATAGATACTGTACATAAACACTGATGGCAGATAAGGGTTCTTGCCCATCCTGTTTATGTATCTCATCAAATACAGTATTAGTGTTGTACATGTCCCAAACATTAATTCTGGAATATTTATTTATTTTAGTTAGTTTTTGTTTACGGGTGGCGCATAGCCAACAGGTGACTATTTTCAGGCCGACCCAGGGGCACAGGAACAATACACAGTACAGTTGCAAAGACAATGAGGCAGGGTTACAGGTCCAAGGTACACTGAAAAATCACAGCTGTTTTACAGGTAGCAGGAGAAAATGGGTACTGGTGCCAGGACAGACCTCAGAGATTATACTGGCAGACATGGTGAGAGGAAGAAAGAAGGGGGGGGACATGGTGAAGGAGGGGGCTAAGGATCCATGAGAGCAGGTTAGAACTGCGCTCTAAAGGCTTCCGCGGCAGATAGCAGGGACTTGCAACCGGACTCATGGGTCCACTCTCCGGCTAGAGGTATCAAGAAGGCAGGGGGTCGGAGGTGAAATAAGGCAACATTGCGGCATCGGCGGCCGAAGGTAAGGAAAGTGTCCAGGCCACTGGTTCTGTTACCGGGCATAAGAGCTGAAATCCAGTCGGGGTGCAAAGGGACTTTACGGCTTTTGCGGCAGAAGGCTGGGATCTGAAACCGGGCTCATGGAACCACTCACCAGCTTGACAGTGTCCAAAAGGCAGGAGTCGGGGGTGAAATACGGCAATTGAGCGGCTTCAGCGGCTGAAAGTGCGGTAAGTGCCCGGGCTCACGGTTCTGTTCCCGGGCGTGGGATCGGTGCTCAGTCGGGGTAAGGGGGAGGTTACGGTGGTCCAACGGCTATGGAAGCTGGAAGAGTTACCCCTGTAACGGGTCCATAGAGGGGCATAGGAGCAGCGCATAGGCAGGTTTAGGAGAGAAATTGTAGGAAGAAGGGGAGACAAAAAGGGAAGCGGAGCCAGGCTGGCTGTGCCGGACAAACCAGGGGAGGAAACTTACAAGGGTAGGGAGGGGAGAGGCTGAGACCTTAGTTGTACCAGTACCCAATACACAGAAAACCGTCAGCTAAATATAAGTAAAAGTTTAAACAGCAGTTAACAGGCAAAACAGTGTGAAGGGTGAAAGGCAAGTGCAGACATTATACACAGTACATAGAAGAGGCATAACAGTAAGGTCTAATGTCATATAACACAATCATTGAAAAGTGCAATAGGCTACATAACGAGAAGTTAGATAAGGAAGTATAGGCAACCAGCAGATAGATAGGGTAAGGAAGAGATAGCAGGGAGAGTGAGCATTTGGGGAGAGAGGGGGGATCTAGCATAGGTGGGAGGATGAGGCAGGAGAAAGGGGGTGGGTAGGACAGGCTCAGGTAGGGTCATAGCAGGCACATTGGTCCACTGAAACTAGGTGGTTGCGTAGCCCACGCCTGAAGAGGTAGTGTGACGATGTATGTCTTAGACCAAGTGGCAGCATGTTCCACATTTGTGGGGCAGTACGCCCGAACGCACCAGACCCCTTTGAGGTGCGGCAACGGGGGACTTTCAGGAGAGATTTATCTGATGATCTCAGTTCACGCGAAGAGGAAGCAGCTGAAGTAGCTCAGCTAGTGATGCTGGTCTGTCCATTCTGATGATGGAGTCGCAGAGGCAGCCTAGATAGTAAAGTCTGGTGGTGGAGAGAGAGAGAGCCAGTCAAGGTCTCTATACAGTTGGCAGTGATGCTTGAGCCGAGGGGCCTTTGAAGCATACCGGCATACATTGTTGCAGGTGACATCCCATTTTTGCAAGGTAGTTTTATGTGCCATAGTCAGGATGGGAGCGCAGTAGGTAAGAGCAGGTAGGAGGATTCCTCTGGCAATGGCCAGTTTGGCAGCAGGTGTAAGTATATAGCTGGTTCTGTAGGCAGCCCCTAGTTTGCAGTTCACAGTTTTGCAGGTTTCTTGAATATGCAGGTTCAGGTCCAGGGATTGGTCAAGTAGGATGCCAAGATAGCGGAATGTGTTGACTACCTCAAGAGGGGTCCCATCCAGGTCCAGGATTTTTAAAGGAGAAGAGCAGGATCTTAGCTTATGGGCAGTGCCCAGTAGTATTGCTTTGGTTTTGCTAGAGTTCAGGATAAGGCGATGGGAGTTTAGCCACTGTTGAGCAGTGTGGAACGCAGAGGTCAGCGTCACGTTTCAGTGGTCAATATTATCCGAACTAGCATAGATGACCAGGTCATCTGCGTAGAGGAGAGGCACAGGATATGATGCTGCTAGGAAGGTTGTTAATGAACAATGAGAACAGGAGAGGGCCCAGTATTGAGCCTTGTGGCACTCCAATGTTGATAGTGGTGCTGCCAGAGATTGCGGAGTTTAGTTTGACAGCTTGGGTCCTATCTGTTAAGTAGTTTCTGAACCAGCTTGTGATGGGAGATGAGAAGCCAAGTTCTTGGAGGGTGTAAGGGGTGATCCGTGAAGTCGAAAGCCTTGGTGAGGTCGATGAAGACAGCACCAGTGAGCTGACCTTCGTCCATGCTTGTGAGAGTGTCTGAGGTCAGTTTGGCTAAGCGAGTTGTGAAGGTGATTTTTTCCTGAAACCATGTTGCGCTCACATAGCAATTTTGAGGTTTCAAGGAACTCAATGGTCTGAGTGGCTACAAGTTTTTCTAAGATTTTGCTGAGGACCGAGAGAATCGCTATTGGTCTATAATTTGAGATTTCGTTCTCATTTCCCTTTTTGAAGATGGGGGTAATTCTTGCAGATTTCCAGATATCTGGAAAGGTACTGTTGGAGAGGGACAGTGTGAACACCTTGGCTAGTGGATAGGAGATGAGATGAGCAGCTGCCTTTAGAAGGCGTGGTTCCAGAGAGTCAGATCCAGGGCTGGTGTTGTCAGATATGGTGTTTAGTAGGTTAAAGACTTGTGTTTCGGACACAGCCCTGAAGTAGAAGGGCTTGGTTGTTTGAAGCACAGGATTATTGGTTGGGGGGCCGGCTAGTTCACTAGTAGCAGAGGGCTGAGATGCAACAGGTGCAGGTGGTAGTGTAGATGTGTAAGGAGACAGATCAGAGAACAACTTATTGAAAGCATTTGCTATGGTGAGGAAGTCGTTATAGTGGATACCATCGAGTATAATTTCCGAGGGGGTTACAGATTGTGGGGTACCAAGGAAGGTCTTGATGTGACCCCAGAACTTGCAGGGATCATGTGCTGAGCTGGCTAGCAGGTTCTGACAGTATTTGCTCTTTCAAGCCTTATCTGCTTTTTATAGGAGTTTCTGTGTTGCTTGTAGATTAAGTGGTCCCTGGGTAGACCAGTGTTTTTGAAGTGCTTCCATAGTTTATCCCTGGTTCTGAGTTGTCGGAGAAGATCTTTATGGAGCCATCTCATTTGTTGTCCCCTGACCCTTCTCTGCACTTTTGGTGCATGCCTATTCTGTACATCTCTGTACCTGGTCAGGAACACGTTTAGGGCATCTTCAGCTTTTGCTGCTTGGTAGATTTCAGACCAGTCAATGTTGGATACGTCTAGGAGAAAGGCGTTTAAATCCATATGTGCAAAATTGGTAAATGTGACCAGGCAGGACTGAGGAGAGGGTGATGGACCAGAGCGCGAGTGGCAGATAGTGAGTGAGTGGTCGGTTATAGCATCAGCCAGGATACCTGCCTTTGTCACGTGATCAGGTCTGTTTGTGAGAATCCAATCTATCAGCGTACCTGATTGGGAGTTTATCATCCTGGTGTTCTCAGTTATAAGCTGGTGGAAGTCAAGACCTTGGACTAGAGATGCAAGAGTGCTATGAGAAGGGCCCAGCCAGTTTAGATTTACATCACCAAGTATGATGGCTTCATTCATGTTAATAGTTTGTGATGTTAGCTGGAGTAGTTCATGAAAACTCTCCACCCCTCCCGTGGGCAGATTGTAGAGACATATTATGTGCAAATTTTTTGCACCTAGGGACAAGATTGAGTGTAAAGACTCACAGATCCGTTGAAGGTTATAGACAGGAGCCGGCTTAATGGTGAGGTGGGTTTTATGGTAAATGGCAACACCCCAACCTGTTTTGACCCTGGCCTGTCCTGTTGGATAATAGAGTATCCAGGAAGTTACACTGGGCATCCTGGATATGAGGTTTAAGCCATGTTCCGTGAGGCACAGAATGTCAGGTCCAACTACTTTGATCCAAGCCTCAAGTTCAGCCAATGGCGAAGACTTCTAATATTCATATGTGCACGTAGAAGACCTTTTTTTGACTTGCCATGAGAGTTGCTTGGGGTGCTGTTGTAGGGAGGGCCAGGATTAAGTTCCATGTCACCTGCCAGCAGTAGCAGAAAAGAGGCTAGGAATTTAAGCTGAAGACTGTATAGAGTATTGGTAGATTTTGGTTTCTTCCTATGCTGTTGGTAGGTAGTGAAAATGAGATACGTGCATCCTTTCTTAAAAAGGAGGTATTGTGAGCGGGTTTAGAGTAATATTTGGTAAGGAGTAGGTTTGAAAACTAAAATCACTGAGTGAGGGGTGTCGTGGTGTATGACCTGAGGTGAGAGACAGAGATTTTGTTTTAGGCCAAGGAGGAAAGAAGGCAGATAATGGGGTTAGTACCTTTAGTCTACCACATGGTGGCGGTGCACCCTTGTGGAGAAGGAACATGATAGCGCTTATTGGAGAGGGAGCTAGGTTAGAAAGTGCAGCAGGCAATTAGGGAGAAGGTTAGAGGGTGAAGCAAGGAATATAAGGAGGGGTTTTAAGGTAGGTTCACATTGAGGTATGATCAGTTCGAGAGAACAAAGACTCAGTGAAGGAGAGGAGACCAAGTAAGGTGGAGAGAGTGGGGTGGGATTGAATTATTTAGTGGAAAGGGACCGAGACCAGACAGGGCAGCTTCAAGAGAACTGCAGGCAAAAGCTGTCTGGCAGTGAGTAGGACTAACGCCCCCAGTGGTTAGAGAGTATAAGGAGCCAATGGGAAAGTGGACACTTAGTCATATAACCAACATAAGCCTATATAGCCAAAGGGTCGACCAGGTGGGTGAGGTGGAAGGTGGGTGGGGAGCCGCCGGGCGCCTGGTAGAACGATTGTCACTGGAGGAGCCGTAACACTAGCCGTAAATGGCCTCGCTGATAGGGAGAGTGGACTGCTCACCATGGTAAATGGCATTCACAGTCCCGGAGCATGTCTAGGCAGTCCAAGTCCAGATTACAAGGTGAAAACAGCCGCTTTCAGTGAAGGTGGAACCAGCTAGTGCCACCAACCCTTACTGGAAGAGCCGGTGGGAGAAACGGTGAAGCGTGCCGACTTTAGCGCTAGCGGCACAAGGTACCGAGTGGCGTCGGGCTCCTGGTTCCCTTCCTGGTAGTGGGCGGGCAGCCCTGTCAACAGGCTTCCTGGAGGAACGTGTTTTTCTTCAGCGGGACCGCCAAGCAAGCCGTGACCCCTGAGGCTTCCTTGGTGTGGCAGTGGGTCCACGGGTCCGGGAGGAGAGGTCTGAAGCCCCGGCGGGCTTGAGAGGTCCTTATGGCTTTAACGCCTTTAGCGGCACAGTACCAGTGAGCGCCGGGCCCTGGGTTCCTCCTGGGCGAGCTGCAGTGGCTGCGGCCCTTTCAACAGGCTTCCTGAAGGAGCGTGGTTTTTCTTTGAAGGGACCGCTGGGAAAACGGTGACCCCTGAGGCTTCCTTTGCGCGGCGGTGGGTCCAATGGGTCCAGGGAGGAGCAGGTCTGAACCCCAGATATAGAAAATATTCAGTGGGCAACATTACACAACCAGCCTGTGCTGCCACAGAGGGCTTCTGATTACTGCAGACCTTGAGAGCAGTGTAAGAAGTACGATCTAATCTGAACCCCAAGGTGGCAGTTCAGGCTGATTGTGAATAAGGTAGCACATCCAGTATTATTTATAGCATACAGTACAAAATGTTCAGACATTTTTGACAGTTTTGGTATTTTTAGCCAAAAAAAGAAAAACGGTTTACTTTTCAAACCCACCCATCCACTATCTCTCTCACTTAGCTCTCCACCCATCCCTGCTCACAAGTCCTTATCATCTGTAAATATATATATATATATTTTTTTTTTAAGTTAGCCTACTTTAAAATATATTTGACCAACCCCACCATTGCTTGCATTCCATGCTATCCCATCATTTTTGGATTTCATTGAAAATTTAATTTTATTGAAACCAAGTGAGGCATTTTGCTAAAAAAAAAAACTGCTACTAGTTGATTGTAAGAGATGTGCACACAATCGTTCTTTCAAATAGTGAACAAAACAAACTCATGCAGTCTCCAATTTCAGCATCTTGCAGAGCTTTTTGGTGAATCACCAAAGGTCATTTCAGGAATTCACATGAGTCAGATCATGTGATTTTGATAGTTTCTGAAGGTAGAGAAGTGGAAACAGATATGTCTGATCTGAGCTCCGTAGTCTGAGACCCAAAACCTACAAAATGGAGCCATTATTACAACACGGGTGTGTTTTTGGGTAGAGGAGTTCAGACGTTAGTCAGGAAGCTGCCAGCGAGTCATGCTTGGCTTACTGACATGGCATTTTAGGGTCATCTGTTCCCAGACTTGGGTGTGTCAGAAACTAAGGACTGCAGCTGACCGAATCCCTAGTCCCTCTGCTCACAATAAACAGTCCCAGCTTGTGATTCTGTGGGGGAAATAGTGCTATTTTGTTCATGTGTTTTTTTGTCATCCAGTTCTGGGCATTCCATATATGACTGAGGAAGGCAGTTAGTCAACTTTCCCCATCCTACAGCTGACCACACAACTTCTCTGTGCATACAGGTTTTCTCATGTACATGTGTGTGTGCATGTCTGTGGACATGCAATTTGGTAAACTGCTGCTCTTCTTAGTGGGCAAGGCTAGATTCACTCTTGTATATCATGTGCACCATCTGATTTAGGCTTAATTCCATGTGTAACTCCCCTGGACGAGCTGTGAGATGAGCAACATGTTGTTCAGTGTGTTTTTCTGGTAAAATTCTTCAACAAATAAATAACTGCAGTGATAATCTTCTGATGTCCCCTCTGGTACTTCTAGGGCTGTCCGTTGTTTTAACTGGTAAGCCAGTTTTCAGAGTCCCTATCTGGTAATCTAGTTTTGCTCAGTGCTGGTCAGGTTTGGGCCATTTTCAGTGCTCACATACTTTTGAAACATATTTTGTCAAATCATTCATTGTTTTAGCTGTATGTCTAGGTTACAAACAAGTTCTATTGTCAATATAGTCCTTTGTTTGTGAAAGCAGTCAACCGGAGGAGTAAAGTATGGACATTAAGACTGTTAGCAGTTACTTAACTTAATATTTTCCACTCTTCATCTTAAAGTGGAATAGCAGCTAAGCTGGGCAAAAAGCTGCCCCACCTTTGTAACAGTAAAATATCTAGTTGTCTTCCACGTTCATTTGTTGGTAAACTTTTTATCTCTAACAGAATTTAGGCATCTTTAAATATTTTAAATATTTTTTCTCAAGAAAAAAAGTATAGTCACTTCTTTGAAATAGTATTGTGGACAGGAAAGGAAATTGAACCAGAAAAATATATAAGGCATATGTAATAGGAAAACAAACTATTTCTTTATTATATATACTGTATTTATATACCAGGTATACTATTGTATGCTGTTTACAGTAGTTCCCTTGCCTTCCCCCAGATATTTGTAGAAGAAATACAGCATTTCCCTAGTCTCCCCCAGATCATATCTGTAAATGATATTTCTTTTATCTGTGTACGTTTATCTGGTAAACCAATGTCAATAAATAAGTAAATAAATAACTAGGATGAACCTAAAAAAAAGTAACTAACCGGTACGGTATGTTAACATTTTTGTTGTACTGCTGCTTTTAAGAACTGGCTTCAGAGGAGGAGAAGCAATGCATCATCAGTCATGAAAAGGGGTGGGCTAGGAGTGGAGTTTATAATCTTTTTGCCTTATCCAAAGGAGCAACCCAAAGTACTTCCCACTCAACTGACTGAGCATGCATTTTTAAGAGGCTGCTGTCTTTGTGGGCAAATCAGAAACTGTTGCAGTTCTCAGTAGGACTGGCACGACTGATTGAGTTGTGTACTAGTGTCTGTTATCCAGTTCAGGATGAGTTCCATGTGTAAACAGTCTGCAAATCCACTGGATAAGACAGCCACAGCACTCACCATGCACACTGGAAAGAAAGACCAGAGTCCTGTTACAGTGATGCAAACGTCCAGTCTTTACTGAATCACAGCAGAAAAAATTTACTCATCTGGGTACAGATACATACAAGATACAGACAGCTTTTTACGTTTCACCCAGCCGATGGCTTTTACAAAGATAATGCCCCCTGGTGTAGACAGTCTTATACAGCAAGTTAATTAGTGATACAGAGATCACATGTATACTTTAAAGTGCCAGTGCACAAATATCCATACAATATTGTAAAAATAAATACTATTAACTAAACAGGTGCAAAGTCCTCAACAAAACACAATTAAAAACAATTTCCTCCTAATATCATGAATGCATTTCATTTCTATTGCCTCCTTGGACAAATATGGCTACTCTAATAGTTTATTCCTTTACATTCTAGTCCATTTTTGTCATGAAGGCAGCAGGAGGAAACAGGAGAGCCATTAATTACCAATGATGTATCATACACCAGGAGCAAAACTACAGACACCACAGCAAACAGTACCTCTGCTGTATGTACCCATAGCTATCACAGTGTAACTGCATCCTTTCATTTACAAAACATCACCTAACAGCCAGCTGCTTCCCCGCCACCAAATGTATGGCAGTTGTTAAGCCTCATCCTATCGTCAACATTGCTGTCATTTACTGTATAGTCATGCTGTACTTTTATTTTGCTGGTTGATGCCCCATTTTCTGCACTCTCCTCTTAAATCCAGTTCCTCCCACTGTATATCCCACCCATCACTAGTCATTTCCCAGGAGTACCCACCTAAGACAACCCCACCCTCTTTCGCTGTCTCACCACGCTTAGCTCACTCCAGCTGCTTTCTGATTCAGCCTGGTCAGTCTGAGTCTCTCCATGTAATATCTGCTTAGCATTTTGGTAATGTAATGGTTCAGTGTACTTTCCATAATCTTTCTCATAGTCCTCACATAATTGGTGTCCTACCTCACAGCCCCTGCATAATCAGCTGACATTTAACTAACATTTAAAGATAATAATGGGGAAAACAAGAAAGCAGGAATGCAGCTTTGTGCTGTAGCACTTTCACTCAAACTCATGCTGATTGACTCTGCTTGCTCTCTCTCCATCCAACTTGATCAGAATTATTTTTTTTTAACTCACCAGTCAAACAAAATCTAAAGTCCAGTTACAGTAGTTCCCTTGCCTTCCCCCATATAATATTTGTATCTGGGGGAGAGGAGGGAGAGAGGGGATATGATAGAGACATATAAATGTCTTACAGGGAGGAACAGGGTGCAGGAATACACTATTTTTAAGCGAAAAATATGTTCCAGGACTAGAGGTCATGCGATGAAGTTGGAGGGAGGATGATTCAGAGGAAACGTGAGGAAGAATTTCTTCACAGAATGGATGGTGGACCAGTGGAACACCCTGCCAGAGGAAGTGGTGGGGGCAGAAACAATCATGGGATTTAAGAACGCATGGGATAGACATAAAGGAATTCTGGAGGTCAGGGTTAAGGGGCAACAGACTTCTAGGAAAATATAAAGTGAACTTACAAGCTCAAATGGGCAGACTGGGTGGGCCGTAGGCCCTTATCTGCCGACACTATGTACATTTTGCACAGTAGCCAGATGTTTTGTCCTAATCCTCTGTCACCTCCTTTCTCTCTTTTCCCCTGACTCATTCAAGATTTAAACCTCATCTACTACCTCTCTCTCTCTCTCTCTCTCTCTCTCCTTTGCCCTTTCCCATCCTCAGAACAACCACAATAAGATTTAATTTTAAATCTCTCTTTGTGCTGTCTCATTCAAATAGATCACTCTTGGAACAATTCATCACAAATAAAAAAGCAACAGCCCGACCCCGCTCCACTCTCACCATGCTGAGCTGGCTCCAACTGCAGTCTGACATACAGTAGTTCCAATCGTTCAGTCTGTAGGTTGTGTTCCCATGCAGCACCCACTGAGTTCTGGGGTCATGGTTCAGCATCCGTTCTCACAGCCTTTCACCATGCTTAGCTCTCTCTCTCTCTCTCGGAACCCACACTTGCTTGCACATATAGAGAAACCTGAACCTAACAGGTGTCAAAATGGGGCTTGACAATGTCTCTTCACATGTGTAATGAGAATTCTTTAGTTATGACCGCTACTGCAACACCAAAAACTTCTCAGCTTGTTCTGGCCAGAAATTGTACCCTCGCTTCAGCTGGGCATCCAAGATTTTGGGGGCCCAGAGAAGCTATTATGCACTGATTTTCAAAAACAAAGTCCAGAATCTAGCTAAACAGGTCTCGTTTACCTAGGTTCAGGTTTTAATTTTGCAAAATCATCATTTTATGTATTATGCAAGTTTTTGTTTTTTAGCTTCTTTCTTTTTATTCCTCCTCGCTGGGGTGCTGTTGCTATGGTTCCCCACTATTTGTCCGGATCCATGGCACTGCACTCCCAATGCCTGTGCTCGACCCCACCTCCGTTCCTCTAGAAGGCTGCTTTGCTGCGGTCGTACCCACCACTGTGTGGAAGCTGGAGGTCAGAATCCGGGAGGAACATTCTGAGTCACAGCTGTCTGCGGCGCCGATGGGATCGGACATCATCATGCGTGCCGGAGGATATTTTGTTGTAATCTGCCCCCCCCAACAGCACGAGCATGCAATGGCGTCAGTGATGCTGCCATGTGCACTTCCATGCACTACACATCTGATGCCTGCCCGAGCCAACTCCACAGCAAACCACCACATGCACTGACCCCCAGCCACCACCAGTAGCCTGCACAGCTGCAGTTGTCCCACCCCACCCTCCCCAGAGGAGGAGAGCAGTCCCTGGGATGTTCAGTCCTCCTCCCCACAGCCAACCCTTTGACACTCGAGGTCGCTTCCGACCCCGGGTCATCGGTGTGTTGTGATGTGTGGTATCCGGCACCTTAACCCTCAGCGCCACTGGGCTAGCAATTTTGCAACTTTTTAATTAAAAATAAAGCAAGACGGCAACCATCACAACCTAAACATTTTTTTCTCATGGCCCCAAAATGCATTTAATTGAGACCTAAAAATAGCTCACAAATAAAGAATATTTGAATCATATCAGAGGGTTGTCCTGAAAACCCTACTGATCATGCTCAGAAGCCAAATTTTAAAACCTCATAACTCTAGAACTGATTAATATTTTTTTTACGAAACCTTCAAAAGGCTTACCCGTGGCACAAGCCTTTCTGTCCTGAAAGATACTCAACAAAATTTTTAAACAAATTTGCTTTGGGAGCAAATAAAAAAAAAAAAAAAAAAAACTGTACTTTTTATGCATTTTTGACATTTAATGATTTCGGAATCCAGATAAACTTCCATCACAACACTTCCCCCATCTTGACAACTTGTCATGCAGATCATGCATGCCAAATTTCTTGCAATTTCATCAAATGCATCAAAGTTATCAAAGTGCAAACATTTGGGTTTAACATCGAACATGCTGCTAAACCCTAATTATACTTGCACTATCGTGCAATGATAATGTATACATCTTTTACCTACTGATAAGCTAACTGATTTATCTTGTACGGGAACTTATGGGTGATTCCCTCTTTCTGTCCCTTAGAGTCACCATTTAGCTGCAAGTTTCCTCTGAGTTCAGTCTCAGCTTTGCTCTCAACAGCTATGCTATATATGCTGCAGTTTTCTAGTGTTTTTTTTTTTTTTTTGTGGGTTACCTTTGACCCACCAGCATGCAATTCTTTTAAAATCTTTTTTTATTTTTTATTTAGATAAAGTAATCAAAATACAGTTTACAGTACAGCTTTCATATTCTTCCACTAGGGGACCTAGGGAACCCGGAATCCAAGGGGAAGGAAGTTGCTGGTGTCAGGGTGGGGAGCAGCACAGAAATAAATCAGAGAAGGGACACAAAGCCACTGGTGAGAAATCTTATAAAGATTTCTGCTACTGTGGATAACCCATTTCTCCCAAACCTTTAGCCTCTCCAGGACCCCCCCCCCCTTAGTTTATTTAAAATCAGGGCACTAAGAACCCCAGTAGGAGTAACACAAATGGGTTCTACTGGTTACTGCCATTCAAACTGCCTGTCACTAGTCCTAAAGGCACTAGGTAAGAATGGCATCTGCAATAACAGCGTGGTGAAGAACTGTGCAGTACAAACAGCACTGTCGAAAACAGCACCCAGGATGAATACCACGCGGAACAATAGAGCTAATGGTAGTGGTCCAAAAACACAAGGAGGACCGCTACCATTGCAAGGAACAAAAGAACTTTGTCCCATACCCTTGAAATATATATATAATATTAGAGGCAAAAACTCTGTTTAATGCATTAGTTAGGTTGTTCCACAGTGACAAAAGCAAGTAAATTCGGTGTTAGGGTTGAAGCCCCCCGGACCCCCTCCACCCACACCCCTAACTGAATCGGGTGCTATGAGTTGCTGACCCCTAACTCACCCCATCAGATGTGTAGAAGAAGCAGAGGTATAGGAGAAAAGTTTAATGAGTGATTGCCTCCAAAGTCCTTGCAACCTGGGTTTATAGTATCTGACAATGCTTCAAATATTCTGAATGCAATAGAGCTTAGTATCTTTACACATGTACCATGCTTTGCACACACTATAAAGTTAGTGGCGAAAGACTTCATTGATGAAGACAGAAATGTTCAGAACTTGATTGTAGCTACCCGCATTGTGCGCACTTACTTTAGCCATTCTGTTAAAGCCTGAAAGATGTTGCAGCATATTCAGGTTGAAAATAGCCTCCCTCTCTACCAGATGGTATAGGAAGTTTGGACCTGGTGGAATTCAACTTACTATATGATGCAGAGAAGGCTTGAACAACAGAAAGCCATCTATCAATATGCAGTCCAACATGGCATCGGGAAAGGAGGTGTGAATATCAGCCTCAATCAGTGGCGTCTGATGGAGAATCTGTTGTGTCCTTAAACCCTTTGAGGAGGCTACCTGAATGGCAAGCACCGATGATGCTGGGTTAAGTCAGATGCTACCCTTAATTTCACTCATCAAGCTGAGACTGGAGCATCTCGAGTCAGTTTCTAGACAATGATGATGTCCATGCTGCATCACTTGTGGGAAAAATGTTAAACACCTTCCTGGGTGAAGAGCACATTATAAAAGTGGGCAAAGCAGAACATTACATTTTGGCCACACTTCTGGATGCTCATTTTAAGAACATAACTGAAACACTCTTCGACCCACATGATTTTAAGGCCCTAGAATATTGTTAGACCCTCAACCCCACACCTGGCACCATAAAGGAAAAATTGATGATGCTATTATATTGTTTTGTGTCTTTTTTCATTATTTTGAGTATCTTTACAAATAGGTGAGTGACGAGGTATTGGCATACTTGGGCATCTGGTTAAAGGAGGAAGGGAATCGGTAGTCAGCATGAGCTTGTTGGAAAGGGGGAAAAAAAGAGGATCCAGGGTATATTCATCAACTTTACTGATGAACATGCCCAGGAGGTGGGATCCCCTTTTCACCTTTCCAACAAGCACACTTTGACTACTGACTCCTATCCTTGTTCAACCAGATGCCCAAGTATCTCATACCTCTCACCTACTCCTACACATCCATTTCATACCCTTCTCCTTATCGATAACACATAGATAATTTTACCTAAACACTTTGGCGTTTGGAAATGCCTACCACCCATCTTCACTATTCAGTGAATGCTACCAAAAAAGTGACACATTAGTTGTCTCTCTTCCTGCTCCTCATGCATTCCTCCTTCTACCTTCATTGGGCACTCTCCTGCCTTCCTTTGTTATGGAAGTAGTATTTTCTTACTGTTATCGCATATATGATATAAGCCAAGAAGTTCCAGGAGGGGAGGAGTGTTGGGGAAGGTTGGACAAATGAGTTAATATTGACATAGTTTTGGAGGGTATGGGGGGCAGTGCTGGAGAGTGTACTAGGGGGACTTGAGAGAACAGGTGGGTAATACTGATTTCACTTGAAAATGACAGAAAACCCAAAACCGTTAGCAGATGGCAGCAACCCATGCATTTCTTTATGGCCCTTAACCACAGCAACTGGGGAGCTATCTGTACCGGAGTCCAACAACGGGGAAGAATTAAAATTATTTTAACATGGAGTAACTCAGGTAGTTGACCCCTTGGGCTGCAAGCACAGATTAAGATTAAGATTAGAAGGCAGCAGATGTCAGGGATAATATACAACACTATTTACAGCAAAAGGAGAAGCATCTCCTGACAAGTCCTTGAAATCAAAATAGGCTTAATAAACAGCCACTCATTAGAAATGGAGGTAGGAGATGCTGGCTGTGCTGTAAGCAAGCATTTGTCAATACCAAATGTTTGATTGTAGTATTTCAAGGGAACATAAACAGCATGTAATTTAAATCAACTATTTCTGGTGTTCTCTGTCCATTATTGACATGCGGTTAACATAGCTGATGCGGCAGTTTGGTCACATACAATAGAAAAGCAGTAGAGTCCAGATTATTAATTAGAGCCAACGTGAGGGGTCATTCTGCAGTTTCAGCTACAACAGTGTCTCATCTGCTGTCCTTGTCAGTTTCTGTTGTGAGAGTGGTGGTACCAGCTAATGCAATTTATAGTACATTTCGGTTTAGCAGCACAATTTTTTTGTGATATGTCATTCAAACTTTTATTTCCACAACCAGTTTTGATGTATAGTATTATTATTCAGGGTATTTACTCTATGTGGCTGAGATGTAATGCTCCACTTCTCTGATGTCCTGTTTTTAATGTTGATTGCATGCAGCGCAAGAAACATATTGGGACAGTTTGCTCAGAATTAGGTTGTGGAGTTGCGACACTGTTGTGGCCAATGCCCCCACAGCCTGCACAGGCTTGTCCCTTCCCAATGCCACTGCAGCTGCTGGTGACAGTAGTTTGTAACCTTGCCACCAACTGACAATTTCTCCACTGCAATCAGGGGTCACCTTGCCATTGCAGCATCAGCCATCCGCTACAATGAGAGAGTGACACGTTTTCTTGAAAGCCCTCTAGAAGATGTTTCACTTTGTGGTCTTTTCAAATCCATAAATACAAAATGCTGTCTGCCTTTGAACAGTGAACGTCCCTTGTATCTTGCTGCCACTGCTGACACTACAACTAGATGACGAGGAGGATGAGGAGGGAGGAAAGTTTTCCCAATAGCCAGTCACAGCCATACAGTCAGTTGTCTGGCCACTGGTCCACCTATCAGTGGTGACATAAACCTTTTGCCTACTGAACCTTTCAGAGCATCAGACACACTTTTCTGAGCAGCACTGTATACATCTGGGAAGGCAACAGATGAGAACAAGGTCTAGCTGTGGACCTGGTCCATTGGCATAAATTTTCATATGTGCCTTAAAACCTGGGTTAGCACAAAGGAAAATAAGAGCACGTCAGTGGCTATCACCTCCCCAACCGTCTTTGTTAGTCACCTTGCCTCAGACTTGTTGGGCTTATATTTCTGTGACAGCGTAAAAGAGTTTTTCAAAGAAATTTGATGGCAACTACACCGACTGACATCATCAGATTTTGTGGGTTGCTTCCCTCGACATCCTCATGTGGGGTGTATGTTGTGGTTGTGCATGGTATATGACTCCTGTTAGGCTGTAGTACTGGACTCAAAGGGGTAAAGAAATGAAAAATGTTAGATGTGCTTTGACTAGAAAGCAGACTTTAATCATCCTTCCCCTCCTCATCAGTTATTTCCTCACCTTGGTTAACACAGAGGATAATGCCTGATGCACAGGTAATAACCATGGAGTAATCACCTCGAGTGGTTGCTAGGACATTAGTAAACCTTGAGAGCCCAGCTCTAGAGAGTTACCGTTGCCCTATCAGCCACAAGAAGCGATTACACCATGGTTATCACCTGTACATCGGGCAATGTCATTTACAGTGTATAGGACTCGACATTGGAAGTTCCTATCCGCCCCCCCCCCCCGGAACACAAATAATTTAGCCTTACCTTATTAGAATCCGCACTATGACCACATGATTGTGTAGGAAAACAATTTATTAGGATACACTGACTGAACGACAGCAGGCCGAAATAGCAACAGAGTTAAAATCTCTATCAGACATAGTGATTGCTAGACTAAGTAACAGTAAACTGAGACAATTGGAATGTTATCTGAATACTGTACTGAGACTAACAATCACATTCTGGGTGTGTAGAATACTAATTATACAATGGGGTATGAAAATCCTGTAACCTCATTGGTCAAAACAGATCATGACTGTGGTAAATCCTCCAGTATACCCACTGCAAAAGTTTTATATCATTATAAAAACAAAAAAACAAGTTGAACATTGTATAATAGCAATATACCATGACAGGGAGTGGGTATATGGGTGGATTTACCACTTCTGGTGTGGTTAAGTCACTCGGCTGTGCCTCGTGACCAAACCACACTAGGTGTGGTAGATCCACCAATATGCCTACTCTCTGTCATGATATATTGCTTAAATAATACTGGCATTCCGTTTTGTAAACCCACTACTATGACATAGATGAGATAGGTTTATAAGGTTCTGACATCACAACAGTGGGATTACAAGGTTGTAAACAGCTTACTTTCAGTTGATAATAAGGGCTACCCATACATTATATCCATATCCTCATCCGAGTGCAGCAGTGCAAGAACTTCTGTGTGCTCCTTTTGTGCTTTTGGTATTGATCCTGATAAATGTGAGCCTTGTTCCTATGTCTTATCATTGTTGAGGTTCCATTCTGAGTACCCACTTTACCATGACTTAATTTTGTTTGGCATAATTTGCAAACTAAATGGCTACAAGATGATTCATTTTATGTGAAAAATCCCTCTGGATTTAACATTTTTTTGCACTGCTGCTTATGGGAAAGGTATGTTCACCACCACCCCCACCACTGCCACCCCACAGTCACTAGTACTGCCAGTATCTCTTTGAGGTCTTTCAATGTCCATCTGCATGCCCTTTTAAGGCATAACCTCTGACTGGCTCAACTGCTTCTGAACTTTCTGCTCATCTGGAAGCCTGTCCATCTTCTGTCTTCTGTTTTTCCTCTGTATGTGTGGGTGTCTCCTTATGGCTCACTATGAATTTATATACCACCACCACCACCATCCCTCTTGTAAGTTTCTTTTGTTCCTTTTCTGGCCTGGATTCTTCTTCTTTATCCGACTATCCAGAACTACTGCTACTTGACAGACTAACTGCTACTTTATCTACTGCAAACCTCAGGACCTGATCCACTGATTTCCTCCTCATAGAAACATAGAATTTGACGGCAGATAAGGACAGCTTGGCCCACCTAGTCTACCTATTTCCCTACCTAACGGATAAGCTGCAGATCCCAGTTAACCAACAGCCTACTTCCTCCAACCCCCCACTAGAACTGCCTTATGTCTGTCCCATGCATTCTTGAATTCCCCCACTGTTTTTGACTCTACAACCTCCTCAGAAAGGCTGTTCCATGTATCCACAACCCTCTCTGTGAAGAAATACCTCCTCACATTACCTCTGAGCTGTCCCCCCTCTATCTTCAAATTGTGCCCCCTTGTTTTTGCCTCAGTCTCATCTGTCTCCTCCTGCTCCTCACCCTGCATCTCACTGCATACAAAGATTGGATGCTGCACTATGATTGCCCTTGTGGTCATCCTCCGAGTAGCGTGAGGAGTTACTCCTTCAATGTCCTGAATTTTCTGCACTGTTGTTACCGTTCCATGGATTGTCTGAGAAGTGTTGCTACTGGTTTTTTTTTAATCCACCCATGGTTTTGCCTAAAGGCTCCAAAACATTTGCTTCCTGTCTTTCCATAATGGGAATAATTGGGTGTGTCAAGTGTGAACAACACAGGAGAATAATCATAGGAGCAGGAGAATTAAGTAGAGCACTACACTACTGCTGAGTGTCCTGCTAATACAAGGAAATTTATTCCCAAACAAGTCAATAAAATACTTACTGCTAAGTTAGTGGATGAGTTACATATGAGGATTAATGAAGAACATAGGACAATATTAATTCCAAGTGGATTAAAACTCAACAGATGTGACCACATCTTGGTTGGGATACGCAAATCAATGAGGGTTGGGTGAGAGGAATTCTAGAAGTAGGCAGGCAGTAGTTAATAAAATAAATAAATAACTGTTTTCCTCTTAGTTGGTGTTTACTATTTTACAGTACTCTTATTGGCTGTAGTTCACGAATGCCTATGTGCCATACAAGTGCAGCACATAGGCATTCCTATGACGAATGCTGTGCAGTGGTTGCTCTGCACAGCCCCCATAAGGCACTCACTAATGGGCGCACTAACACCCTGCTTACTGGATCCCCAGCCATCTGGGGATGGGGCACCATGCCAGAGGTGGGACCGAGGCATGTCAGAGTGCCCACGCTGGCATGTATATGCACGAAGACACTTGTGCGGTGCACCAACGTGGGACATCTGCACAAGGGGGACCCTGTGGTACAGTCTTGCACAGTTCTGTGACCCCCCAGGTCATACGCTGGTGGTGCCAGCATCAGGAAGCCTGCCGCACTGTTGCCCCAGCCCACTGTGCCGCTTGGGTGGGCTGGGGGTTGCTGTTCAGGCAAATGCCTGCTGGAGAATCACTGGACAGTGCATGCCATCCCAGGACCTCCTGCCCATGCACTGATGGGGATCCACTATGGGACCTGGGCTGGGCATCCAACTGGATGCCCACTGATGTCTAGCACTTTGCCATATTCCTCTGCCACGCAGCTGCACGCCAAAGGGTCAGGCGTGGACAGGCGACTGTCATCATGAATGCTGTCTGGCACACCCTGATGTGGGACTGTAAAGCAGAATGAGTGGGTTACTTGCATTTTTTGCATGAAACCTGCCCTTTAGTGAATCAAAGCCATTATGAGCAGTCTGTCTGTATACCTCAT
This sequence comes from Neoceratodus forsteri, assembly GCA_016271365.2. Lineage (NCBI taxonomy): Eukaryota > Metazoa > Chordata > Ceratodontiformes > Ceratodontidae > Neoceratodus > Neoceratodus forsteri. The sequence goes on along the minus strand of CM057458.1, from coordinate 980,849,103 downwards.
TCTCTGAAACTTTTTTACTCACCCCCCCACAGGCTCTCATTTACTTTGTGCTGCTGCATCATGTACAGTCAGACAGCACAGAAAAGAACTAGTTTTTTCCCCCACAGCTGTAGTCAGTCAGACACAATGCAGCACTAACTAAAATAATACGTTACTTTTCCCATAGGCATTGCGACTTGAATTGTGCAACTAACTATTCTTAATTTTATTTTTATTCAGACAGCATCACAGCAGCTGAGCACATCAGTCTGCTCGACAACTGGGTGCCACCTGACTCATTCAGAATCTGACCAGGCCATCCATGCACCACACAGTCAGATACACAGATTTTTTTGTTGTTGCTGTGTCTCTCTGTTTACTTCACTTTTGATTGTCCCAGAAGATAGTAATATATATATTATACAGCCATGCTGCAGTACAGTGCTTAGATTAGAACTGCTGCTGCAACAACTAACGACACGGCAGGAGCTGCCACCTAACAAACAGAGTGCTCTGCTCTCCCAGTGCTCACCAGGCTCTAGAAAAGCCTAACAGTGCACTGGGGTAGCACACATGCCACCACATGTGTATCCTGGGAGGCTTCCCAATTAGTACTGTTACTGAGGAAAAGACACAGACATCCAATCAGGGTAGCTTACTTTTTTTTTATGTATTTATTAAAATCTAGGATACATACCTTTGAGCAGAAGCTCTTTACATAGGTTCCACATCATAAGATTACATTGTCAGGTAAGGGCACAAAGCGTCACCAGCAAACAGGCATATTACAGTAAGTACAATGAAGAAGACAAGAGTAAGAACAGGTTTTGTCAAAGACATTAAAGAAGAAGCCCTTAGCCACCTGGTTTTGGGTGACTGAGTTATATAGTTAACTACTAGACATAAAATAGGGAGATAAGAGTGCAGCCTATGTAGCTTTGTAATGGATGAAAAAGCAAGAGGGAGGGTACAGAGAGTGGATCAAGGAGGCATGAGAGAAAAAAGGGGTGAAGTAGAGGTAATTTGCAGCGAGGAGTGGATAGGGAAGGGCAAGGTGATTGTGTGGAGGGGAGAGTAAAGTAGACAGGGATATGTGCCAAGCTAACTGATGTGCTCCAAGGTGAGGCAGCAGGATTTTTGTTGACTACAATTGCTGACATGCAGCCAGTGCACTCCAGTCCTGATGCCATGGTGGTGATGGGGGAGGGGGTGTCAGCACACACAGTACCAGGCGGCAGTAGTAACAGCACTCACATGATCAGCTCTGCATCGGAGCAGAAGGGCATACACAAAAATTGTAGTGCCGGTGAATACTATGCATTCTTTACAATGCCTGAGGCAAACCAAAATTTGCCTTTTTTTACAAAATGTTCACACAAGGCAGACTAGTGCAAACAGCAGGAGTTTGATCATATTGTATATGCTGGTTGAACTGAACTTGCAGCCCTACACAACACAGTGAGACTTTGCACCTACTGGGTGAGCAGACACTAGATTCATCAGTGCTGGTCCCTGACTTTAGAAGGGCTCACTTCAGTGGCAGGACAGAGACTTATTTTTCCATATACATTTTCTCCTCTGTTGGAGCTGGCAGGTAGCTCTGGCCATTCTCTCAGAGGGACTCATCTCTCCGGTGGCCTTTCCCACACCTGCCCCAGCTGGCCATGCCCCATGGGTTACCCACCATGACAAGGCTGGTGGCGAAGGGTGCCGGCCTCCCCCCACCCCTGGAAGCCAACATCTAGATTGCTGGGAAGAGGTGCAGGTGCAGCCCACCATCACAGAGCCTGCCAGCTCCGATCTTTTCTGTTTTCTCCCCAGACCCATGCAAGTGCAATGGGCAGGGTGACTGACTCCACCTCCATGGAGACAGTCTTACGCCCCGTGTGTGGGTCCACCCATTCTAGCATCATGCCTGTGTTGATGCCAGTCTACAGTGCGGTGATGAGGCCTCCTCCCCACAGAAAGGAGAGCTGTCAGCGGATGCTCAATCCTTCCTTTCCTCAGCCGACCCCTGAGTGACTGGAGTTCATTCCTGAACCTGGGTCACCAGCGTAATGCGAGGTAAGGCATCCAGCACCTCAGCCTCTGCACCACTGGGCCGACAGGAGAGAGACTTTTTGAGGTAGACTGAAAGGAACAGAGGAGTCCAGAGTGAAAAGTATATGGGAGATTACAAAAAAAGTGACAGCAAGAGTGGCAAGGGAATGCACTGTAGATATTCAAATGGGTTAAGAGCATTGGAGACCAATCATGTTTTAGAGCTACATTAATTAGGCTGTCAGGACAAGGACTGCAGCCGTGAGAAAAGGTAGAAAGTAGACGAGGTAAAGGAGCAGGTAGGAATATGTAAAACAACTTATAAATCACCACACAACTTATTTGGAAGGCCAAAGCAGACACTAAAGTATGGACAGTGAAGGGAGCCCCAAAAAACAGCAAAACCTTGTTTTGGTACATAAGTGACTAAAAGAAAACTAAAGGGCCTTTGTGAAAATCACCAAGGGGGCAGGGGTCATAGTGGAGAAGGACATCAAGAAGGCAACTACCTTACATGAATCATTCTGCTTGGTCTTCATCAGTCTATCAAAAGCAACAAATTATTGGCCTGGATTTCAGATGTTTGCAGAAAGAAAACATCGCTGACCTATGTCAGTCTAAAACAAAAACAAAATAAAATACTGTTAAGTCTGTTGAAAAATGGTAACAAAACTTTAATGTACTAGGGTTCTTATATTAAAGACATCACTGTTCGTGCTTTGAAATTCACAGAGCCTGCACGAAATAGTGCACAGCCATCATAGATTAATAGCAATCAATCCTTTAAAAAAGTGCAATTCCAACAAAGACCAATGCGCTGTACATAATAAACCCCATAAAGATTAATAATTAAAAAAGCAACAGTTAAAACTCAATTCTCATAACTAAGATAGCATATTTAACATACAACTGAATCCGGGTATGCCATGCTAAAAAGATGTGTTTTAAGAGCAGCTTTAAAACTCTCGATGGTCAGGCACACTCTAATCCAACGAGGTAAAGAATTCCACAGGGTAGGAGCCGCAAATGCAAATGATCGGGCCCTTGAGTTCTTAAGTTGAACCCTGGGAATCTCTATCAATGCCTCATCGGAGGAATGGAGTGAGCAGAGGGGCCGGTAGGGGGACAGAAGATCTTGCAAGTAGAGTGGCCCCTATCCATGTAGGGCATTGTAGGTCAGCAACCTGACCTTGAAGGTGATCCGCCAATATACAGGCAGCCAGTGCAGGCCATGGAGCCCAGGGGTGACATGACAAGATCTTCATAGGCCAGTCAGCAACCTGGCTGCTGCATTCTGCACCAGCTGCAATCAGTGGATATAAACCCCTGGTAACCCTAGGTACAGGCACTGCAGCAGTCAAGGCAGGAAGCCACAAAGGCAAGGACCACCATTGGAAGGTCGCTGGGTGGGACCAGGTGCTTAATCCAGGCGATGTTCCTCAGATGGTAGAAAGAAGTCTTTACGACAGCTGACACCTGAGTTTTTAATGTCATGCCACTATCAAACACAATGCCCAGATTTCGCACCCAGTCTGAGGTAAGCGGCTGGTCTCCCCCAGGCCTAAGCCAGGATGGTTGACTGACCGACAACCCCATGCCCAGATGACCTGGGCCCACCACCAACACCTCGGTCTTGTCCAAGTTCAACCTCAGCCAACTGGCACTCATCCAGACCTGAATCTTGGAGAGGTAGCTATTAAAACAGACTGCACCACCCTGCTCAGGCACAAAGGACATGTAAAGCTGAGTACCATCTGCATAGCAGTGAAAACTCAGCCTGTTCTGCCTTATAATGTCTTCTAATGGCAGGATATACACTGCAAACAACATGGGTGATAGTACAGAGTCATGCGGAACCCCACAGAGCAGAGGGAGTAGGGCCGAGGAATAACTCTCCTACACCAGTCTCTGGGTTGTGCCTGTGAGGAAGGATCGAAACCATCTGAGGACTGTACCAGACTGTCCATAGAACATCCGCAGGTGCTACAACAGCACACCATGATCCACAATGCCAAACGCCATGGAGAGATCTAGGAGAACCAAGTTGGAACGGCTCCCCCGGTCTCTCACTAGCAGGAGATAATTAAGTACCCTAACAAGGGCAGTCTCTGTACTGTGCCTCTTCCTAAATCTATACTGGAGAGGATTATAGAGATCATAGGTGGTCAAATGATCATCCAGTTGCACCGCAAGCACCTTCTCAATAATCTTGCCCACAAAGGGCAGGTTAGAGACGGGTCTGTAGTTAGTTAAGCAGTCCGGGTCGAGGGAGGATTTTTTTTTTTCCTTTTAGGACAGGTATAACTACCACGTCCTTCAGGGGATCAGGAAACACCCCTGTCTCCAATGAACATCGTATTATCTCAGCGAGGACCGGGCCAATGACCTCAACGCACCACACTAGGAGGTGTGTTGGGCCCCAGTCCAAACTACAGTAGGTTAGGCGCATATCCTGGATGATCTGCACAATGTCCATGATTGCCAACCGGCCAAAGTTAGACCAGACCGGCCGGGTGCTAGCAACCTCCTGCTGACCTCTGCAAAGTCTACTAGAGGGTGCTGAACGAATCTCTGATCTGATGGTGGCAACTTTATCGGTGAAGAATCGAGCAAACTCATCACACTTAATCTGTGAAAATGATCCGGAGGCTGAAGGTAGATTGGATTGCACAATCTCTCAACAGTCTGGAAGAGCTGAGCCAGTCCGTTCCATGCCATGCAATCTCCCTGGACAGAAACTCTGCCTTCTTAATGGAGACTACTGACTGGTGGCCTTTACAATGGACCATCAGTCTAAGTTGTTATCAGCCAGGCCAGATTTTTGCTAGCAGCGTCTAACCTTCGACCCCTCACCTCAACTCATTCAAAGTCCCATAAAACCAGTGGGACTTGGGGTGAAGAGTGAGGGGTGAACAAGACTAGAGCTAGGAAATCCATGTCCGCTGTCACTGCCTTATTATAGGCTAGTACCAGATCCCTGGCTCTCCACATACATTCGATATACTTGATAGATTCAGCAATGCCATAAGACCATCTGGAGTCAAACCGCTTAAAGGGAGGTACCGGACCATCTCCGTAGGGACAGGTCTATCGGGGAAGCCTTGAAATTGAATCTTATAGTATGATGGTCTGCCCATCTAACTAGTTCCATCACCAGATCGGAGATCTCCATCCCCAGTAGGAAGACCAGGTCCAATGAGTGACTGTGTCGATGGGCAGCAGAGGTAACTACCTGTGTAAGGCCCAATGAGTTCATAAGTTGGAGGAAGTCCTGTCCAAATTGCGAGAGTTCATCATTGACCCAAGCATTGAAATCCCCCACAATTAACCATCTAGAGGATTACAACACCATATCGACGATCAAGTCTGCGACTTCCTAGAGGAATTATTTCCCATCTCTGGGTGGACGGTAGATGAGAAGTATCCTGCAATCTACACCTGCTTCCACAATACACTCAAAGGATCTGGTCCCTCCATCGGTGTATATTCAGGGCCCAATTCTGATTTAAAACAGATGGCTATACCCTCACCCTACGATCCTCCCTCGGGCAGTGTATCACCGAGTACTCGGCCAGAACTGCTGATTCCAATACTGGGCCAGCATTCTCATCCAGCCAGGTCTCGGTGAGGCAAGCCAGGTCGGTAGTGCCAACAAGATCAGCAATTGCAGCTGTCTTGTTTTTTCAGTGACCTGGCAGTGCATAACACTGCCCGAGCAGGACAGATGGACAAGGCAGATCAAGCAGCTTGCCCACTAATTGTGGAGCACTTGGGTATGGGAACCAGGCAGGGAGGACCCCTTTTCTGGACTCATTTTGCCCCAGGGAGTCTTCTGGTTCCCATCACCCCAATCCTACCAACACGCTCCATAATCCCACCAAGTCCAGTTCCCCCCTAATTCTTCCTCCTCCTAGCTATTCCCAGTGCACGACAGCGGCCGTACACCTCAGCTGATAAAGGGAAGCAGCTAAAAGGATGGAGGTCCCCGAGCCTGGAGGGAGAGTAGTACCTGACCATCAGCAACCTCTGCCAAACACATACCTCAAAGCTAACCAACTGCAGACAGATACATATTAATACACTCACATGCACACACTCACATACACAGTCAGAACAAACCCTTCACCCAAAAATAAACTCAAATAACGCCACCCTACCCAAACTTGTTAAATATAACAATTACAGCAGCAAAATCAAAGTGTTAATTAGGTTAAAAGCAGTCCTCCTGTAATTCAGTTCCAGGCCAATATAATGAGTTACGTCAGTCTAAGAAAAATGTTCTAATAACTGACTAGGCAGAACTCTCACTTCTCTTAGCCAAAAAGGCAAAGATAATGCCCAGAACTTGTGAACCTCTCACTTTAACAAATTCAGTGCAACATAGATTTTAAATGTATATAGAATTTGGCACTCTCACTGCCTTGACAAAGCCTCATGCACAGTAGAGCCCCAAATCTGCCAAAGTCAAGTCAGCTTCAGGGTAGTCCTTCCAAGCACTTGTACCACCCGATAGAACAGAGATGCCTTCTTGCGCCTTCAATCAGATCCTCCATCAAGTCCTGCTAAGCTACACACACAAGCCCCAGGGGCAGACGCCATGAACCCAGCACTTCCAAGCCAAGATACCGCGGCTGTGCCTGTCCTCCAACCGGCACTCCATGGATAATCCTAGGGCAACCAGGAGCCATATCTGCCTTCCAGAAGATACCACCAACAACCCCCGCAGGAGACCAGGAGGCATATTCATACAGGCAGCATGTCCTGTTCGGTGTGCACTGCCTGTACTAATACTGGGTTGTGGTCAGTGTTCCCATTTACCCTTAACTGTACGTGATTCATGTACAAATTATGAAATTCAAGTACATTTTTTGTGTGAAGGGGGTACACTGTACCCCTCATAATTATGTTTGCAATATATGTACCCAAAGAAAATGTTGTACAAATGGTACAGTGAACCCTATAATTTAATTTGTACCCCTGAACATCTTTGGAGAGGGTACAGTGCACCCCCAGATCTGCAGCCTTAATGGGAACACTGGTGTGATAGCCCCATGCAATGTGTGTGTGTGTGTGTGTGTGTATATATATATATGGTAGCACGGTAGTGCTGCCATAGTTAGGGTTGAGGAGCCATTTCTATGTTAAACCCCAAAACTTTGCACCTTAATAACTTTGCAACCGTTTGATGGATTTGCCTGAAATTTGGAATTTATGATCAAGAACCATAGACCTTGGGATCTGCCAAGTTTTGTACTGGTCAGATATACGGCTGCGGAGTTATTAAGTGTGATCTGTGCGCGCGTTTACACTTTTCTGGAATTCTGTGGTCGCACCTACAGGTCATACGGTTTGCGTGACCAGCCCGAAATCTTCAGGGAATGTGCAGCCGGGGTCCCCGATGTGCCTTTCGAAGATTTCGTGAAAAAATATTAAACGGTTCAAAAGTTATTCAAAAAACAGTTTCCCATTATAAGTCAATGGGAAAAGTTAACAAAAAGTTCAACACTTTCGCAAATGCATTTTTACTTTCGCAAATGGGCCTGTTACTTTTGCAAATCGGCCATTTTGTTTTCAGTTGGTGATCAGAAAAATGGTTGGCATTTAAATTTGGGACCCTCTAGCAACCTAATTTTTTTTGTATTCACCTAGTCGGGCCCTGAGGATGCTTGCCATGTCTTTATTTTGTGGTAAAACACCCAGAATTATGTTTTCAAATTTCTGGAAAAAGTACTTTCGCAAATTAGCTGGAGTGCTCACGAAAGTGTTGCAAGCCTAGCAGCTTTCATAGTGCAACAGTAATTTTCTAGTCTGTGGGAAAATGACAGCAATTCTTTGGCACTGCACTGCAAAATAACCGTTGGAAGTTTTGGGCTGAAATTTGGAAGGAACGCAGCCGACATCTCTCAGATGTGCCTTTCAGTGTTGTATTGAAAAAATATTACATGGCGGCAAAGTTATGGCACTCCAAAGTTGACAGTTTTTCCCATAGGATAACATTACGGCGCCCAAAGCATTACAGGAATCCTTTGGCACCCTGCTGCAAAATAACGGTTTGGTCTTTTTTCCTGAAATTTGGAGGGAAGACAGCCAACAGTAACAGATGTGCCTTTCAGTAGTTTGGTGAAAAATATCACATGGCGCAAAAGTTACGCTCTCCAAAATTGACGGTTTTCCCATAGGATAACATTCTTTGTGATGGCATCATGGGGCTAATTTTTTAGTTATGACAGTTGAAATGATATGATTTTTTAAATTTTTTTCTATTGCATGATGGTTTCTGAGATATAATGTATTTAGTATTCCAAGATCTCATTTTCTGCTCCGATACTCATTATTTTGCATACATTATTTGTACTCACTGTCTTTCTCAATGCAGGTTTTGGGGAAAACCAGCCTGTGCGCTACATTACTGTTACTGTTGCCCTTTCGCTTGGATCCGTATACCCGTTTCACTTACATTGATGTTCGCGCCACCATGTGCGTTATCTTTTCGCTTTCATTTGCGCTTGCGTTCTGCTATTTTTGCCATTTCTGTCTACAGTACTGTTTATCTTACTGTTTCACTTTACATCACCATGCCCATTGACATTTCTGTTTGCAGGCACCATGTTACTATGTGACAACACATCACGTGGCAGACCATTCCTGCTCACGCCACCATGTGCATTACCTTTCTGTTCTCATTCGTTGCTTGTGTTACCATGTGCGCCACTGTTAGCATTTCTGTTTGCGTTGCTGTCCCTGTTAGTATGCCACAACACATCGGGCCTCGGCCTCCGCCTAACGCATCGGGCCCCAAGCTTCCCACTACTGCATTGTTATCTACTATTTCTCGTTATCATTCTCAAAAAGAAGGAAATTAGAGGCAAAACTCCGTTTAATGCATTAGTTAGGGTTGTTCCACAGCGACAAAGTGAGGAAATTAGCTGTTAGGTTGAAAACCCCCTGGACCCCCCCCTCAACGGCATTGGGGGGCATTGGGATCGTGGGTCCTAATTCTCACCCCATTCTCCTATACTTCTGCTGCTTTACACATGTCATGGGGTGAGAGTTAGGGCTGATGATCCCAATGCGCACCCCAATGCTGGTTGGGGTCCAAGGGGGTTTCAACCCTAACAGCGAATTTCCTCACTTTTGTCGCTGTGGAACAACCCTAACTAATGCATTAAACGGAGTTTTTTGCCTCTATATATATATATATATATATATACACACACATACACACACACACACACACACACACACACACACACACACACACACACACCATGCATAACTGCCACTTGTTGGAAACAAACACCCAGAAGGGTGTATCATTTCTCAAAAGGTTAGTGACTTTATTCCTGAGTGCCATATTCAGAGACCAGCATGCTAAAGACCACATATGTAGTCACATTCTTATTATTTTATTATATTTCGTACATTGTATGATTGCATATTTGTGTAACTTGTACTGTTTTTTGAAGTGGGTCCCCATTGCAATTGAACTTTGCTCGGTGGGTCTTAACCCTGTAATAAAATGAAATTAGCAGCTCTGCACAATGCCTTGCTGCATCTATGGTATACAGTATGTGTGGAGGCATTGTGCAGAGCCTCCACCTTTGCCTACACTGTCACCTGATCCCACTCCCTAAAGGCTGAATCTGACAGTCTAGGGGGTACTCCCCATCACTTGAGCCTAACTGCAAAACGAGTTACCCAGGAGTCTAGTAGTATGCCTCTCCTGCTCCAATCTCCTGTTGTAACATGTACAATTACCATTAGCAGTCTAGTGGTATTCCCAACCTGCCCTAATCCCTGCTGCAGTACATACAAATTATCCTAGTAGTCTTGCTGTATTGTAACACATGCAATTACCATGGTACTCCAGTGGTAACCCCTTCTCCCGACTGATCCCTGTTGCAAAATGTAGAATTACCGGTAGTTTAGTACAAGACAGGACCAACTTATAGTATACATTTTATCAAAACAGTTTATAATAACTATTTAAAAAAATATATATGTGTAACATATTTAACATTTTCAACAATATTTTTAAATATCAATATTGTGTAACCCTCCTGCAAATGGGGGTTCCCAAAAGTCCTACAGGAGCATGCCTGAATGCTCCAAGTCTGGGCGGTGTTTGGCATCTGAGCTGTTTGAATGTGGTTCCAGGTGAGTGCTATTTGAGCCTCCACGTACTGTCTCTTTAAGAGCTGTCTGCTTGCAGACTTAGTTTGTATGGGGGACTGTGTGTTCTAATGCCTGAATCCCACTGGCTGCTGTCAATTCGCTCCGCTTCTGCTGCTACATGTGCAGAGGGAGCCTTGCTGAAAGATATAACTGTTTGCCAGAAATCATTTAGAGTGACTGAGAAATGTAATTTGTCTAACCTGTCTTCATTTCAGCACAAACTGTTTCAGTGTAGCTCTTTCATTTTGGTTCTGAATAGCTCACTTGGACCAATCAGGATGATAGGAGACCCTAAAATTGAGCAGGTGGATGAATCGAACTTGGACTCTCAATTTTGAGCCAACCACAAGGGACTGTATGGGCAGTGACTCTGGAAATGTAGTTTCAACCATGGCGCCTTTTTCTACCAACAGAGGGAGCCTTATTGTGAGTGACAGCTGAATCAGCCAACAGAATAGTGCAGAGCTAGAGGAAATGCCCTGCTCTGTGACTGGAAAGATCAGATCAGTTGTGGCAGTGAAGAGAGAAGGAGCTGTGTGCTTCTGTGGTGTGTAGTTTCGCGTGGGAAGCATGTGTGAGGCCCTGAGTTTCGATCTGCAGTCTTTGTGAGTGCCAGTTTGGACTGAATCCAAGTTGTGAGGAGTAAGAAGCACCAGAAGTGTGGAAACTAGGCTCACCCTGAAGAAGACTGGAAAAATTGTTGAATCGCGCTCGATCTGTCAGGAACTGAAGCTGCTGTGTGTGCTCCCGGGTATCTTGTAGTAATTGCAATCAGAATCGAGGAGCAGCCTGCCTGGTATAGTATTTTCCTTTTACATATGAATGTGCGTAGTGCTTGTGGGGAATCGCTATTTCCAATCCCCTGTGCTGTGTGCTGTGTGTTGAAGCTGAAGCAAACCCCAGCTTGTCTCGAACTAAATCCGTTGCTATAAACTGCAGTGGGGTCCAATCACAAGGACCTTGTCTCCATGCCCTGCTGTTTCTGACAATGCAGAACAACATCCACCATCCGTTCTCAGCTTGGGTATTGTGAGTACAAATCAGGGCATTCCCTGCAGCCTGTTTTCAATCACAAGTGTGTCATCTAATTTTGTTGTTTCTTTGCTTGTGGACTGAGCCATCAGGTCTGGACTACAATTAGGTGTTGTGCATATATTTTCCCCAGGGGTCGAAATTAACATACCCAGCCTGTTCCAAATGCAAGTAGAAAACAGGCTGGTGCAAGTAGTTTTTTTCCTTGCCTGCACTATAGTGCATGTGGTGGTTTTTGTTCTCTTAGGGCTGCAATTCCAAGAGGCACCACTAGGGGCACAGCATCGAGCACAGGTGGACTTTTTTTTTTCTTTTCGGGAGATGACGGCATCGTGATCGTGTGCACGCGCTACTGTGAGGACGACTCGGGAGTGAGCAGCGGTGACTAAAAGTCTGCCTCCCGAACAGCAGCTGCACTGCAAGCCAGAGCCTGGAGGAGTGCCACAAAAAAGGAGGCGGGATGCGGGGCGGCAGCGGGACTTATCGGAATGCCGCATTTTGGAAAATAAGCTGGGCTGGCTGTATGGCTGGCACTATTAACATTAATGACCCGCTGGGATGCTTTGGATGATTGGGTTTGGTAGAAGGAGTTGGGGGCGTGGCACTGCACAGGGCGGGCGGGAGGACTGCAGCAAGCAATCAGAGTTGTGCCAATGGGGCCGGGGTGGGACGGTCACTCGGTGAGCTGCTTAACTAAGGCAGGTCCAAATCAGGCTTGACTGGCATCTGGCAGCATACTATCTACTGCTATAGTTAACTCTATTGTACCACGTGGTGTCTTTCTGTCACACATGTGGTACAATAAGGCTCATATAGCCGCAGCGATCACTTGTAACTCACGCAGTTGTGAGAGACTTTCTTGGAGAGCAGTCGCTAGGCAGGAAGCTCTGAAGGAATCAATATTTTTTCTGGGCCAACAAAAAAGCACGTTTAGCTGTTTGTAGGCAGGAAGAAGTGTTTAGCAAGATAAAGGTTGCACTTTAAGGACAAAATAAAAATACTTATCTCGAGGAAATTAAGTGGCAGAACCAAAGTAAATCAGGGCTTCACCACACCACCCCCAATCAAGGGGATTTTCAGTCCTGTGATTTCATACGTACTATTGAAAAGAGAGCAAGAAATTAAGGAGGACTTGACTATCTTAGAATGTGTGCTATTGAAATTTGTGGTTAATTTCACCACAACCTTGCTTTCATTTTGATCCTGATTTTTTGTGGACATAGTGGTGTTTCTTTGCTTTTTGTTTGTGGGGCAGCCATGAACAAAACTCTTTTATATAGCAGGAGCTGCAGCAGTCAAATCCCTCACAGAGTGTGTGTGTCTGTGTGTGTCAGTCAGTCAGTCCCAGTCCCGAAGACACCAGTAGTACTAGTCCAATTTCTTCTTAGTGTGTGTGGTGTGGTGGTGGGGGGGGGGAGCCTAGAAATCATAAAAAAAAAAAATAATACTTTTGTGATAAGTGAGTGTGTGATAACAAAATAAGAAACTTAAGCAAATATTGCCTTTCAGTGTCAGTTGCTGCAGGCTGCAACCTCAAGCAAAGGGCCAAGGGCAGTTGCTGTTTTCTAATCTAAAGAAACGGTCAAAGGAATTCTGGCTGTTGAGACAGCGGAAGCAATTATGGGTTCTCACTGCACCCACTCTAGCATAGCCAGTAGCCACATTCTGAATCAATTTTCCAATCCCACTCATTTACTTTTTGTATAAAAACAAAAAACTTGGCAAGTTCAAGTGGGTGTTTCAACGAAAACCTCTTTAAATATACATATATATATATATATATATATATATTAGCAGAAGCTCAGATTTCAGCTGCAGCAGAGGTGTAGGTCAGGTGATCAGTTAGTGATCAGATCATCATCAGTCCTATATAACACTTGACAAAAGCACTGACTGTTGACTCCTCCAACCTGCAACTCAGTTCAGTGAACTCCTCTTCCAGTAACAGTCCAGTTCTTCTGTGACTAAACAGAGGAGGGGAAAAAAGCCTAGAAATCATGAAAAAAAAAAAAATACCTCAGACAGAGTCAGTGTCTAAGTCTGTGTGTGTGTGCTATAAATAAATATAAATCATTTAAGCAAAGGCAGTGTGAGATTACAATTTGCTCACAGCCAGCCTGGGCAAAGAGCAGTTGGATGTTTCTTTATATAAAATTGGGGGGAAAAAGTAAAGGTCTGCTTCTCTGCTTGTTGAGCAATGTGGGTTTCCCCCTGTTCCCAATCCCACCACAACCCTGCCACATTCTGAGACTGAATTGATGAACCCGTCCTGGCCCGGACCCCTACTCATTTTACCTGAGATGTGTGTGTGTGTGTGTGTGTGTGTATATATATATATGTCTGGGGGTGGCATCATCAGTCGGTCTGTCCAGCATCTGTCATAATCAGAGTAAAATAAATATCTGTGTGTGCTGTAGCACTAATTAATATACTGCACATAGAAACATAGATTTTGACGGCAAACAGGACTGCCTGGCTAAGGTTTACCTGGTCTACTCTATACTACGTGTACTGTACTGCATGTACTACTGTGTGTGTATCTGTGTCTAGTGTAGGTCTTAAATTGGCTATATAACCCACCTGACCTGACCCCCTCTTTCTATAGCTTGAGTATAAAGTTACTATTTTTTTGTGAGCAACAGAAATAAATATACAGTAACAGTACGCTACTACTACCACTACTGCCAGTCACAGTGCCACCACTGCACTGCTCTGGCTACCGAACCTGGCCCTGGGGTTCAGCCTAAGAAAGAGCCTTGTGGACTAAGGTCAGGACCTACCATATTCTAAGGAATTTGTCTTTTACCATAATTGTTGCAGAGTAGTTTATCTCTGCTGTTCAGTGAGTGTGAGCCTCCTCTGTGCTTTGTGTGCTAGTAGTCCGTACACCAACCAAGTCTGACTGGGATTGGGTTACTACTAATTTTGTGAAGCAACTTAAAAAATCCTGCCTGATTCTTCAGCTAAGTCACCCTTGTAGACTTAGTGTGTTGTCTGTGGTGTAAAGAGTTTAACCTACAAAGTAATAAAAAAATACACGACACTCTTTCTGATGGACAACAGTTTTTATTGACAGCTCCCACAGCAGACCAGAATCAAAGCCAGGCCCAGATCCATTCCGAGTCTGTGTAACAGTCTCTGTCTTCTGGCAGTGCCAGATCTCTGGTATATGAATCTGACTCCATTCTTGGCACTTCGAGCCTGTCCATAACAGAACCTAACTCGTGTGCTTCTTCTGAATGTTCTGGTGTTCTCCTCCCACCTTCTCATGTTCCGGTGACTGATTCTAGTCCTAGCCCCATTGCTGTCTCTCTATGCTTCTCAGTGCCTTGTCCTAGCCACATTGCTGTCTATGCTCCTCAGTGCCTCCTCCGCAACCTCCTCAGCTTCCTACTACTAATGAGACAACTGATGGAGAGCCACCCTTAAAAAAGAAAAAACATATAAATTTGTGGATTCTGGAAACAGAATCATACGTGGCTAAAGTATGACAGTGAACTGAACATCATGAAATGTGAAAGAGTGTGAACTATTTGATAAATCTGAAAAATAATTCCTTCCAGGATGGGTGTTCATCATTTAGAAAGGCAAATGTAGAGATTCATGAGTCATCTGATTACATGGGGCATCCAGAAAAGCATTTTTGCTCACTCTATAACCCTGCAGAGCAGCCATTAATGAAACATGTCCAAAAATGGAAGAAAAGAATTTGAACAAATGAAGGTTCTTTTAGAACAACTTTTCTTCTTGCTAAAAAGCACGGCTTTTGACTGATTTAAAAGATGAAATAAACTTATGTGCGAATGGGGTCTCGGTCAGTGACACCTACTGCAATGACAAACAAGTGAGAGTATTCACGGAATATATTTACAAAGATAAGATGGAAGTTCTAATCACATTGGTGAAATCGCAAGATTTCTTTTCTAGTTTGTCAGATGGCTCAACAGACAAAAGTATTACAGAAGAGGAGGTAGTTTATCTCTGCATTTTGGAGAAGGGCATCCCTGTTACTAAATTTGTAGCACTTAAGCCTCTTGAAAAGGCAGATGCAGAAAGTATAACATCAACATTACAAAATACCGTGGAAATTGACCTCCAAATACCAGACTGGAGAAATAAGCTGGTTGCTTGTTGTTTTGATGAGGCATCAGTCATGATGGGCAGCAAAATGGGAGTAGCCACAAGGCTGAAAGAGGAGGCCAGATTTTTAAAAGTGGTGCACTGCTGTGCACATAGACTTGAGTTAGTCACTAAATACGTGACCAGGGGGACACCCCTGTACTCCACAGTGGAGGATTTGCTTTCCTCACTGCACAGTTTCTATGAGCACTCTGCTTTAAACTGGTCAGGCTTACAGGCTGCAGGGGAGGCACTGGGCATCAAGGTACTGCACCCTGTAAATACTGGGGAACAAACGGCTGCCACACTACCAGCATGCTGTTAAAGTGATGCAGACAAATTATCCAGCTACTGTTACATATCTAGAGGACCTATCAGTAAATGGTACAGGGATAAAAGAGAAAGGCCACTGCAATTCTGAAGCAGATAAAATCATGTAAGGTATTGTATTTCATCACCTTCCTAGAATTCTACATGGCAGTCATATCCAGACTAACGCTGACATTCCAGCAAAATCACTTAACTGTAGACTCTGTGCAAGCTAAAGTTCTGTCTATCATGAAGAAACTAAAACTCTTAGAGATTCGAGACTATTGATTGCCTTGAAACAGGAATCAGTATTGTGGATGGTAAGCTGCATTACAAAGGTGTGGAGCTTAGTTCCTCTGGTTCAGCAAGACGCAGCAGCAGATCAGAGTCTGACGAAAATGCAAACAGTGCCAAGAGCAGTGAGTGTCTATTGTAAAAAGTGCTGATTCCACATTAAATCAAATGGAAATTCATTTATCTGAATTTGTCAGTGATCCTGTCATTGCTGAAATGAGAATTTTCAATTTGTCTAACTGGTCTAACCATGAAGATTCCTTGGCAGAGTATGGAGACGCAGAAGTCAAGTCATTATTTTCTTACTACAGTGACATTCTGGAACTGAAGGGGTACAGTGCTGTTTCAGCACTCTTGCAGTGGTCGGAACTGAAAGCATATGTCCACAACCTAAATGCAGCTTACCATCCACCTTTAGATTCCACTACTATGTGGGGTAGAGTTCTCTCGGAAGAAAGGGACGACCTCAAAAATATTCTAGCTTTGCTGAAAATATTTCTTATAATTCCATCTTCAATTGCGGATTGTGAACGAGGTTTCTCGTTAATGTCACAAATAAAAAATGACTGGAGGGCAACCTGAGACCAGAAACTGTGTCAGTTTTAATGGCCATTAATCTGAGCAGTGAGACCGTGTCCACATACTCACCAGATAATGCCATAGCTAGGTGGTGGACATCAGGAAAGAGAACAAGAAGACCTCAGATTGCTCCTTATGGTTCAAGAAAAGAGGAAGAAAAAGGCTGGGAAAGTGAAGCAGACACTGAAATGTAGAACAGTATATAAATATACTACAGTTGTTCCATATACTACTATTTTAAAATTCAGTATCTTTTGTTCAATTTTTATCATTTTTGTGCAGGTAGCCCGACTGTGGTGCATGTAACTTTTGTCGCCACATGCACCATAGTGCATGTACCGCAAAAAGTTTATTTCTATCCCTGATTTTCCCCTACAGGGCCCTATCCATCTGCACCTGCCGGCCAACCCCAGGAAACAGACCTAGCTAACCCCCCCCCACCAACCTGGGTACCCAGAGTGTGACTTTTCAGACCCTGTATGTGTGCACAGCACTGTGATTTAAGATTTAATGCTACTAATTATCCTGATCCACCCCCCCGCCGTGTTTCTGTTCCCTAAATAAATCAGATTTGTTGTTGTTAAACTTTAAACTGTCTGAAGTGTCAGTACCTTCATGCCAAGCACTGTATTGGTTTGTGTATGCTGCATAACCTTATTTTTTAGGGGGTCCTCAGAGATGAACCTGCGAATCAGTCTCGAGGGTAAGTGGTACCTTATGAATGAACAGTGTGTACATGTGGGGTATTGGTACTGTAACTCCTGTGCATCGTGTGGGCTATTAGAGAGATTAGAAGGGGATCTCAGTGTCCCAGAGGGCTGTGACTAAACTAGACCAACCATTACAAACCCTGACCTCTGGGTGGAGGCACCCGTCATAGAACTTTGGCCCCTTAACCTGTCAGTAGTCAAGCAGGCAGGGGTAGTGGCCCTTGGGATAGCGCCAGCTGGGGGTTACACTGTATCCATATAACTTATCAATATTAGCCCGACTTCATTTTAATTTAAAAAAAAATAAGTTTCTAACTCTAACCCTTTTCTATTAAACCCATTCAGAGGAGAATTCCATTGCAAAAAGGCTATCTAGTGAACCTTTAGGGCTAGACACTTAAGTGGTTTTAAATAAAGCATGGAGCCATATCAAAATGTTTTTGTCCTGTTACACTTTGATACATGTTGATAAACCTCATTACACGTTTACTTACAGCATTATGGTTACATGTGTATTGATGTATAGACCTAGTATTTTCTTGTTAGAATTTGCTGGTGCTGCATATACTCACTTGTTACTCAAGAGACTCATATTTAGTTCCAAAATGGAGAGAAAATGTTGACAGTGTCAGTGGCTTAGTAGGTTGCATGATCACCAAAAGACTAGATGGTTATGGGTTCTAGTCCAACATGTTGCCAAACCAGTTAAACCATGTTAACTACTGCCAATCTCTGGCGGCACTTCTTATGGAAGCTGAAGATCCCATGGCACTTAACGTTAAAGTAAAGGATTTTTCCAGTGTTGTGACCAACATTTCCCCAGTAATAAAACAAGTCCATGTCACCCACCCCCAGGACACACCTAGAAATGAGTTGCACAGCTGAGTGTTCCTTTCCTGGTCAAAACGTACATATAAACATGCCAGCCCAGTGGTGTGGAGGGATAAGATGCTGAGCACCTCACTTCCTGACACACTGGTGACCTGTGTTTGGGAGCGTGCATGGGTTGGCAGAGGTCAGCCTGGGAGAGTGCTGGGAGAGGACTGAGCAGCCACCTGCCACCTCTCCTCTCCCAGACTGGGGTGGTTGGCAGTATCAGGTCTTGGCTGCCATGATGTGGAGGCCTGGTGGTAGTTCATGGGAGCTCCAGGAGGCAGATGTAAGTCGGGGGGGGGAGGATGGAGCTACAGTAACTGGACGTATGCGCACCTCCACGCACATGCACCGCTCAAACATGCCACAGTTGTAGGAAGTGACAGGCAGGAAAATCAGGTGGAAAAAGGAAGGCATCACATGGCTGTACAACACCCACACATTGCGTCCCCACCCACCACATCACCAGGGGAAGCCTGTCAGTGGTTACTGGATTCAGGCATAGGGGGATGGCCCTCCCTCTCCTGACCACCCCATGGGGTGAATCCATGGGGGTACTGAGACGACAAGTTAGCCTGGGCAGATACTGGATGGTGGGGGGCAGTGAAGCTAGGCAGAAAGGAGCTCAACCTCATCATTGCCAAAGAAGGAAAACAGAATAGGGAAAAATGCAAATAAACAAAACATTTGGGGTATGTGCCCTTATAATGTTAACCATGTAGCAAAGGCACCTCAATAATAAGATATAGGATAATGGATGGGGAAGTGTATGCTACTAGAATGCAATGGTCACCTGAGGTGTGAGATGCTACATAAACCACGAGGGTGAAGCCCGAGGGGTTTATTAAAGTATCCCACACCAAGGGCAACCATTAAATTCGAGTACACTTCCCTAGGTTTTATTTTTTTTATAATTGCCAGTCAGCAATTTTTTTTTTGTCAAAGTGCTTTTGGGATTGCTGTGTCTGAGAGAGAGAGACACACACACACACACTATCTTTGTCTCCTTTTTTTAATTTTTGGTAGAGCTGCTTTTTTATTTAATCTGGCACTTAGTTTTTTATTTGCAGACTTGCAGAGTTGGACATTTGGATCATGATTGCAATCAGGCTTATCTCAGGCTCGTCAGACTCTGAGCCGTTCCAGGTTCCTGCTGGTAGCTGTTGTCTGCTGTGTGTTCCAAAGGGCAGGATCAAACCAGACACATTTTTTGGTTTGCTGATGTTGAGGTGTATCTCACTTACATTTTAGAAAAAGAAAAACCAATGAGGACTCTTGGTCTGGTGGCTCCTCAGTGCATGGGATAAGGATCTGCAATGTTTCTGAAACAGTTTACCTCTGTTAGCAGAGAGCAACAGCCAATCAGGGGCAGCTGTTTTTGAGTGACTAGCACATGCTTGCCATTATAACCCATGGATTATAGTGGCAAATTATAACTTGATCAGTCTATGTAAAAATTGATGATCAGTTATTATAATGTTATAATTCCTAAATAGCTATGGTTATGTGTGCAGAAATAACTGTGGTATTCAGTCAAGAACAATACCCTTTCTAATTTTATTTGAAATCATGCTTTTTTACTTACCTTTTCCATTTTCTATTTTAGTATTTAGTAACTTCAGTCCACACAGGCACTGAGCAACTTGTCCATCCCATCATTACTGGTGCCCAGCTGCTTTGCAATGTTATCAGAGGACAAAGGTGTCGTTGACTGCAGTAGAAGATCAAACACTCCCAGTTCACATGCAGTAAACAAAGTCTGCAGACAAAAAATAGGAACATGATTGTTTTCTTTGGTGATATGCAAACACATTTGTGCACTGGTGGTCTTTAGTGACAAATGTGATGAAATTAACTTATCAAGTAACACATTATTGTTCTATAGTCAGTGAAAAACTAAGTACTGTACAGGGAGAGAATGGTGCTTGTGCAATTGGGTTTATTGATCCGTTAGGATACTTGTTAATGAAGGTTGTTGTTTGTGTTAAACTTGTAACTGAAGGCTGCTGGTTTGATAGTCTGAACGCTTGCAATGCTCTTGTGGCCATTCATGCTGTATGTCCCTTTCACGGACTACCACTCTTCTTGGGTAACACGAAGACAAAGGAACACTCTAGAGGAGGGCTCCACATCTACAGGTGCCATGGGAACAAAGGATATAGGTACCTTAGGGAAGTAGCACCCAAGGATAAGAGTGAGCCACCACAGGAGGTGGAGATGGTGCTGTGTGTAAAGAAAATAGGACTCCAGAGGAGGCAGAAAGCATGCTCCCTAAAGTGCCCTAGCAGGGGTATGGCTGGAGTTGCTCACTACGCCACTGAACCCCAGGATATAACCATGCAATTTAATGGGTAAGTAAATGACTAATAATAAGGAACAACAACACAGGTTCCTCAAAATGCACAGCACCTTGCCGGCCCGGTAGTGCTGAGGGCTGAGGCATTGGACACCTTACCTCACCCCACACCAGCAACCAGTGTTCGGGAACAAGCACAGGCTGCCAGGGGTCAGCAGGGAAGGAGAAGGATCGAGTATCCAAGGGACTGCTTTCCTTCTCCGGGGAGGGGGGCTGCCAGTATTCAGCGCAGTACTGGCCACTGGAGACAGCTGGGGGTAGGGGTGTCGATACTATAGATAAGAGAGTGGAGAGGGGGCAGACACATGGAGAAGCGCATGTGTGCTGCCTCTGCTGGCATCCTGCACACCTCCACTCTGCAAGGGGAGAAACAAGACCCTGGCTGTGCGGCTTGATGGCCGTTTGTTGACCGTGCACCTCTGAGGACATCACCACAATACTGGATCTGGACTTGGTGAAGAAGATGAGGGACTTTCTGCCACAGAGGGTAAGCCATGGGCGTGAGCGGCGATGGTCCATAAAGCAGAGATGCGGGGACGAACGGCAGCCGGAGACGAGGATGCCTGGAAAGAATTGTCAACCAGGGGCCAGGAGAGAAAAACAAGACTAACAAAAAAAAAAAAAAAATGCCCAGCACCTCTACTGCACTGATTGATTATACTAGCATTTTAACAAGACTCTTGACAAGGTGCACCTGGCGGTTCAATATACACAGACCGAACCAAGGCCTTTGATTTAATAAATCATGCGCTACTGTTATCCAAGCTCCCCACCCTAGGCCTCTCTGCTGACACTGTACTCTGGTTTAAAAACTGCCTCTCAGGCAGATCACACCAGGTCAAGATAAACTGGGAGCATTCTGATGCCAGACCTGTCACATCTGGCGTACCACAAAGTTCTATTCTGGGAACCCTATTGTTCAGCCTCTTCATCAACAACCTCCCCGAAGCCTACCCTAGCTCCACAGTCATACTTTATGCTGATGATGCAGTCATCTGCGCAAGTAACTCCTGCCAGGATATACTCACCCGTGACCATCAACACAACAGTTTGTATCTCTTGAGAAATGGTTCCAGCAGAATAAGCCTGTGATCAACTACAAGAAGACCAAAACAATGCTCTTCTAGTGGACAGAAGAGGGCTAAATTACATCCCCAACAAAAAAAATGTACACAGAACAGGTTGATTCCTTCAAATACCTTGGGGTTACCATTGGCCAGACACTAACATTTGCACCACACGTGGATCAAACTGTATGCAACATTAACATGAGCTTGGTGCACTCTATAGACAGGGGCACAACCTCATCCCGGAAGCCAAATGAGTGACAGTCACAAGTTCCATCCTCCCCATAGTTGACTATGACCTAACAGTTTATGGGAGTGCATCGGATACTGTGTTAAAGAGGGTTTGGTTAGTCCTGAACAAAGCTTGGCACTTTGTAACTGGGGTTTACAAACACACGCACACATGCACTCTTTACTCCCTCCCAAAATAACACCCCCTGCATGACAGAATCAAGTATCAGACCTGCCTGCTAGGTATGAAAGCCTTCATGGGTCTGACCCCCCCCCCCAAGTCCTGCCCAAAATCCTTACCCCAGAAGCATGGCAAGTGTTATCCTGGCTGTGCCTTTCAACAGAACAAGTCTGGCCAAATGCTTCTTTGCAACCAAAGCCCCCAAATGGCTTAATGAACTTCCAGTAGCAGAAAAGACACCTGTTAAGCTGGGCCATTTCAAATGGGAGCTACTAAAAGTGCTCCTACCTGGCACCAACTGTGTGGCTGCATCTCCCAATGCCCCCCATGCACTGGCACCGCACCTTATCCCCACCATTGTACCAGCTGCTCCTGTTACACACTAAGAAGACCCCCCACACACTGATTCAAGATGCCAACACTATTACCCACCACTGTTTATACCCATCTCTGACCTCTCAAGTATGTGCTACTCTACTGATGCCCTGTGCCATAAAAGTGCACAGGTCTATCCGCAGTCAATGCCTCGCAGAACTGCTACCTATGTTTCAGCACTTATATTACTATGAACCACTACACCTATTGAAGTGTAACTCTCATCTGCATACCTGATGTTATGCTACCAAATTTCTGTTGTCAATGCTTATGCTAACCTGTTACTTATGAAGTGTTAAGAAGTGTTGTAAATTGTACTGTTGTTTCAACAAAGAACATTTGCAAATTAGCATTTTGCTCAAAGGTGTGTATCTGAGTAGTAAAACAAAAATAAAAAATAAATAAAAGGATAGTTCTGAGCAGCCTAGTAAATTAATCTGTTAGGAAACTTGAAACTAAAGATTATTTGTTTGACAGTGAGTAGTTGGAATGCTTATGCAACATACTTGTGGCCCTTCATGATCTCTATCCCTTACAGGGACTACAAATCTTTTGCTGTACCATGATAGCACATGAACCCTCTTAAGGAAAGTTCCACACCTGGAGTTGTTCCAGGAATGAAGTTCTATTAGGCTAATGTTACCTTAGGGGAGGAGACCAAAAACAGCAGAGGTGAGATTAAAAGGTTCACTGAATTAAGGCATGAAACCCATGAGGAAAAAGTTTACACCAGATGATGAACATTGAAGTGATGGTTGAAAGAGTGTATGAAGCCACTATCTACCCCCTGAATTTGAAAATAAGACCATCATCTTGCTCCAGTTTTTCATGTAATTAATTAATATAAGTTATGATCTTTGTTGTGGTGAAGAGGAAAAACTCCATCCGAGGAAACATCAGGTGACACAATGCCCTGGTTGACATCACTCTTGATTTTGATTACTATTTATGACAGCTTGGACCACTGCTGAAAATGGACTCCAAGAGAAGACATTTAGATGGGAATTGTCTGGCTCTATTCCTTTAGTTAGATTATGCTGTGAGGGGCTGCAGGGCAGTTTGTCTGCATAACCAGAGGGGTCTTCTCCACCCACAAAGAAAGCTACACCCTCAAGGCGTGGAGGTGAGGAGAGTGACTTCTAGATGACTTTTAACTGTCCTCAAGTTCATGAGGAGGCCTAACCTATGGCTGATGATAGCAAGGGGAACTAAAGAAATAGGAATACAGACAAACCCAGGCAGGTCATTAAGAAGTAACCAGGAGAATTGCATCCAGAGGTGCCACTGAGTCAATCTACATGGCCAAAGGGACCCCAAGAGAAAGGCCCTACCTTCAAGGCATTTGAAACAACATAAAAAATACCAAGCTATGCCACTTTGTCAATCTGCATAGCTGAAAGGGCTCCCACATGAAGAGGATTCTATACTCAAAAGGTAGGGTGTCGAAATACAATGCTGAGAGATGCCACCAATCAAACTGCATGGTTAAAGGGTCCCCACTGTGAGAACCCTACCTTCATGGCAGGGCTGGAGTTACAGGGATGCCAAGAGGTTCACCAGGTCAATCTGTATAGCTAAATGGAGCGCTAATCAGAGAGGGCCCAGCCCTCTAAATAAGAACTTCCTGAAAGCAGGACCTACAGTATTGGTCTAGGAGAACAGCAAGGCCCAGAATGTCAAGGAGGCAGAAATGATTAGGGTCCGATGCTGATGAGAGAGGGAAAAAAGGAAGGAGCAGAGCTCAGGTATGTAGAAAGACTAGGAGATGAATGCCTGGTACATAATATGATAAAGAGGGTGACAGCCCAGGTCAGTGAGGTATGGAATCTGTATAGAATTTATCAACAGCTTGACTGAGATCTAGAGTATGTTTCTGACTCCTAGGCTGATCCAATAATAATAAATGAATGTAATGCACCTGCAGCTGATAAGAGGAAAAGCACTCTTGCTGTGGAACTGATTAAGAATGCTAATTGGAGCCGGCCGGTGGTGCTGAGGGTTGAGGCACTGGACACCACACTTTGTGCTACGCCGCCGACCTGGGTTCGGGGTTGAGCTTGGGTCATCGACTGAGCATTGGGACACAGCTCTCCAAGTCCTAGGATCAGCTGGGGAACCACACCGTGCTGCGGTGACCCCTGGGGAAACCCGTAGGTACCACAAGCAACGGTTTGACTGGAGAAGGGACTGCAGCAGATGTCAGCACATATATGTGCGCAGACATCATTGCACATCCGCAGTCCCAATGGGAAGAAAATGTGGAAAAATGGCTGGGCAGGACCGTGCAGCTTCATAGCCGCACCCTGCCTCGCCAGGAGGACCCACGTGAATCGCACTTTGGGGTCCAGGGCCAGCCTGGCTGGACGGGTACGAGCAGACGAAAATTATAAGTACCTCCAGCGGACCGGGCGATGGTTGTGCTGGATCTCTCATCATGTGAGTGAGCCTGGTGCTCTCGGGCGGGTAGGGTCGGCGGCTAGATGCCCCACTGCTAGTCGCCGCAGCAGACGAAGTACCATAAGATGATAAAAGAATGCTAATTGGAACAGGCAAACATACTCATACATTTCTCTTAACATGCACTGTACAAAACAGCAAAGAATGTAAAATGCTGTACATGAACTATTTCTCAAATGTAAATTGCAAACTGAAGGAGCTAAATAAAAGATGAAAACTGGATAAACATGAGGTTTCAAGCTTTACATCACAAAGTGTTTAACTGAATGGAGCTGAGTAAGTATAAATTTAAAGAAAGTACAGTTACGTAAGAACTTACCGTAACAGTAGATCTTCGAGAGGAGCTCTTGCAGCAGGCTATGACAAATAAGACTATACCGCAGGCACTAGGACCACACGGAAAAACTTCAGCCAGCAATACCAGCTGGGGACCGCCCCCGACGCCGGCCCTGCCCAGACGTCAGTCAGGGTACAAGAGGGGGCAGACCCAGCTCCACCTCAGTTCTCCCGCCAGTACCCAGCAGATGGCCTGACAAGAGAAGGAGATGAAGCCCATCCTAGAGGAGAGAAGAGAAGACACCTGTACACTCCGAGGGGGAAGGCGGGAGGGAAAACAGCGCCTGCTGCAAGAGCTCCTCTCGAAGATCTACTGTTACGGTAAGTTTTTACGTAACTGTACTATCTTACTTCGAGATAGAGCTCTTGCAGCAGGCTATGACAATTAGGACTGAGTCCCAAGCAATTCCATAGCTAAGAGACAGTCGCCCCCGGGAGGAGGAATATGCTGACTCCAGAGACCGTCAGGACAAGAGTCCCTGCAGAACCACCAGGCCGAAGCCAGCACAGCGTCTGGAGACGATATCCAAGCTGTAATGCTTGACAAAGGTATGCACCGAATTCCAGGTCGCAGTCGCACAGATGTCTTGAATGGCAACATTCCACATCACGGCAAAAGAAGCAGAAACACCCTGTAGAGTGACCCTTACCGACCCGGTAGGAGTTTGTGGTGGTGTTCGTAATAAAATGAAATGCAATGGACTATCCATTTGGAGATAGTCTGCTTGGACACCGCTGACTTCAAGCAGTGTGGCGAAAGGCCACAAAGAGTTGCTCGATTTACGGTGTTGAACTGCTCTACTGAGGTAATACCTCAGGGACCTGTGGAATCTAATGTGGAGGAGAACCTTCCGCTATTGGAGGGAGAAGGAAAATAAACAGGAAGGTCAACCAACTGGTTGAGGGTCAATTCTGAGACCACTTTCGGAAGAAACTTAGGATTAGTGCGGAAGGAAACCCTTTCCTTATGAAAAACCAAATAAGGCTCTTTACACATCAGAGCCTGCAGCTCGGAAACTCTTCGAGCGGAAGTAACAGCGACCAAAAAACAAACTTTCCAAGATAAATACCGCAGCTCGCATCGCTGCAGGTTCAAAAGTGGGAAGGGTGAGTTTCTCCAACACAAAAAGGAAATCCCAGGGTGGGATAGGGTCCCTGATGGGAGGTCTCATGTGGAGGACCCCCCGGAGAAAGGTGCGGGCCACATCAAGCTGGGCTAAGGCTCTGTCGCCCACCAGAGCATGGTAGGCAGAGATTGCCCACAGGTGCACCTTGATGGAAGAATGGCTCAGGCCTTTTTCATACAAGGAGAGGAGGTACTGCAAAGCGGAGTTCACAGAGCGCGTGACTGGGTCTAAATGCTGAGGCAAGGCCCAAAGGCAAAAACACTTCCACTTCATGGCATAAGCACAGCGAGTAGAGGGCTTGCGTGCAGACGACAAGACCGCCGCCACATCCGGGGAAACCCCATATCTAGTCACCGCCATGTCTGAAGGAGCCAAGCATGTAGGTGCAGGGATCGTAGATCCAGGTGGACCAGAGAACCCTGGTCCTGGGACAGCATTTGCGAGCATTGGGGCAGCGGGATTGAGGTTCCTGGGACAACCGCTGCAGAAGTGGGAACCAAATTTGGAGGGGCCAGTAGGGGGCCACAAGGATCATGCGTGCCCCCTCCACTTGTAACTTGAGCAGGATCCTCTGGATGAGAGGGAAGGGCAGAAAGGCATAAAGAAACCTCCCGGCCCAACAAAGGACAACGCATCTGGCCAGAAAACGCCAGGCGTGGGCTCTCACGAGCAAAAGCGTAGCAGCTTGGCGTTGGGTGGTGACGCAAAGAGATCCGGCTTGGGCAGGCCCCATGCGCCGAAGAGGCGATCTGCCATGGACTGAAGTAATTCCCACTCGTGCACCCTGGCCCACGACCTGCTGAGATCGTCGGCCAGACCGTTGAGGACTCCTGGAACGTGCACCGCTGATAGACAAATGCACCGTTCCAGTGCCCAGTACCAGACTCTCAACGCCTCCCGGCAAAGAGGATAGGAATGAGTGCCTCCTTGCTTGTTGATA
This sequence comes from Neoceratodus forsteri, assembly GCA_016271365.2. Classification (NCBI taxonomy): domain Eukaryota; kingdom Metazoa; phylum Chordata; order Ceratodontiformes; family Ceratodontidae; genus Neoceratodus; species Neoceratodus forsteri. The sequence continues at coordinate 980,821,923 of CM057458.1, read as the reverse complement.
TAGAAGACGACCGCCATGTTGTCTGTCTGAATGAGAAAAGAGCCGGGAACCAGGTCCTCCTGAAACACCTGAAGGGCGTAGAGGACCGCTCGCATTTCCAGGACATTGATATGGAGAGATCTTTCCTCGGTCGTCCAATCCCCCTGCGTGTGGTGACCACCGAGATGAGCCCCCAACCCAGGCTGGAGGCATCCATAGTCAGAGTCTGACCAGGAGGCTCCGGACGAAAGCTGATCCCTTGTCTAGATTGCTGGAGTCCATCCACCAAAGCAATGTTCTCCGACGGCTCGAGATCAGGACCAAGGCGTCCAGGTCAGTACTGATCCCACTGCACCCTGAGCATCCATTGTGGGATTCTCATGTGGAGGCGGGCCAAGGATATTACTGGGATGGCCGCCGCCATGTGCCCCAGTAGACTGAGGAAGTTCCGAGCCGGAACTCGAGGTGCTATGGAAATCCATTCTGCCAAACTTCGCAGGCGAAGACCCCTGTCCTGAGGGAGAAAAGCCCTGCCCTGGACGGAGTCCAGAGTCGCTCCAATGAAGGCGAGGTTTTGGCTGGGCTCCGGGGATGACTTCTTTAAGTTCAGGGTGATCCCCAGCTCTCGGAAGAGAGTATAGGCATCTCCGAGAGAGCGCAGGAGGCCATCCCTTGACGGGGCTGTCAGCAGTCAGTCGTCGAGGTAAGGGAAGACATAATGGCCTGAGTGCCTGAGAGCCACAGCCACCACCGCTAGGCACCTGGTGAAGACTCACGGAGCGGAAGAGAGGCTGAACGGGAGCACCTGGAATTGGTAATGCTCCCCCAGGAAGGTGAACCTCAGAAACTTCCTGTGGGGAGGAAAGACCCCGATATGCATGTACGCATCCTGCATGTCGAGAGAACACAGCCAATCCCCTTGGTGCAGCAGAGGGAGGAGACTTTGTAGAGTCACCATCCTGAACTTCTTGTATTCTATAAAGAGATTTAAGGGACGGAGATCTAGAATGGGACGAAGGTCCCCTGTCTTTTTTGGGATTAGAAAGAAGTGGGAGTAAAACCCGTGACCCCACTGCTCCATGGGAACTTGCTCTATCACCCTCTTTTGCAGGAGGGCCTGAATTTCTCCTTCCAAGAGTGGAATGTGTGAAGGAGGATAATGGGAGAGCTTTGGTGGAGAACTGGGAGGGAACTCCGTGAACTCCAGCGTGTGTCCTCTCCGAATGACGTCTAAGACCCATCGATCTGTGGTAATAGAGCTCCACCCTTCGAGGTGAAGGGAGAAGCGGCCCCCGACCGGCTCCCCCTGGATGTCCGACCACGGAGGGGGAGGTGGAAGGGAGTCATTGGGCGGAACCGGGGGTTGGGAGAGAGGTCTGGGAGGACTTGGGCCCACGGCCAGAGGGTCCACCAGACTGTTGGTTTCTGGACCTCCGCAGAAGCCGCCTCTGCCCCTGCTGGGAACCATGGGCTGCAGTCTGACTGCCTGAGGACTTTCGAAAAAGCTGACGGCGATGGGGGCGTCGCTGGTCACCACGGTACAACTGGCGGACCGACCAGATTGACTTGCCCGATTCCTGGAAACGCGAGATCGGATTCTCCGTCTCCTGCCCAAATAATATGGTACCCTGAAACGGCAGGTCTCTGATACCAGACTGCAGATCCTGGTGGAAGCCCGAAAGCCTCAACCAGGCATGGCGCCGGAGACAAACCCCAGAAGCAGCAGCTCTGGCCGCCATATCTGCAGTGTCGTAGGAGGCCCTCAAGATGTGAGTGCCAATGTCCAAGCCCGACTGCAAGAGTGCCAGGAGCTCCGCTTTCTTCTCGGAGTCTGGCATGGCCTGTACCAGCTCAAGACCCCGCTCCCACAACGCATTCTGGAACTGAACCATATGTGTGAGGAAGATTAAGGATCTGATGGAGCAGGTGGAGGCAGAGTACACCTTCTTGCCCACCTGATCCAAATAACAGGACTCTAAGTCGGGAGGCTGAGAGCTGAGGTGACGCTGCGTGTCAAGACTTGTCGTGAGCAGCCGTGATCACAGAAGAGTCCGCCTGAGGTGTTCCGCCAAAAGGTTCAGCCCTCGTGCCTTGTAAAGCCTGTCTGACTTCTTGGGAACCGCTGATGGAGGCTGGGCGCAGCCAGGTGGATTTAGTCAGGTCCTGAAAAGTATCCACCAGAGGAGGAATGACCAAAGACTTTGGCTCCTTCTGCGTCAGGTACTTGGCCAGTCTCCGGCGTTCCGGATCCAGGTCTTCCGTATCCCACTGATTAGAAGCCTGGATATGTCTCATGACGTCTATAAATGTGGGCTCGTCCGGAGGCGAGCGAAGCATGTCCTTCTCCTCAGGGGAGCGCTTGAGGCTGAGGGAGGAGGAAGAGGAGGAAGATGCAGAGGAGGACCAACTATCAGATTTTGAATGGTCTGGTTCTGCCTCATGGCCATGCCTCTGCTGACGACGTACGCAGGGGGCCGACTGATGGTCCAAAGACCAACAGTCCGAAGACCGACTGCGGTCCTGGACCGCGATGTAGCGACGACCGACGGTCAGGGGACTCGACGCCGAGAACCGCCCCTCCGCGCGGAAGGGTTCCGAGAATGAGACCGTGACCGACGCCGGTCAGAGGGACCCAAAGAGTGACGTCCGGTGGTCCGAAGATCGAGAGCGGGAACAAGCCCTAGAAGGGGGCGAAAAACGGCGCTCCGGGGACCTCAACGGGGAGGCCTCGCCCTCCGGCTGTGGTTCACCCGCAGGATCTGGTACCAGTGTCTGGGCCGGCGACGGGGTGGTACATTTGTGGACCTGCCCCCACCAAAATGAGAAAAGCTGTTTCAGCTCGTCCTTGAGAATATGTCACGTCCGCCGCGGGAAGGAAGATTCAGGCGTGGCGGGACGAGGGGCGAGCTGTCCTGGAAGCCCAGGGAGAGGAGGACTTGGCGGCGAGGGACGTCGGCAGAACAACGACCACCCGGGTCCTTGGCCCTTCGACTGGCGCCGGTGCCGCGACCAACGACGGGGTGATGACAGGGGCGCCGAGAGTTCTTAGCTCGGGCGCACCTTAGCAGGCGCGCCGGTGCCGTAGACGGTAGGGTCAAGCAGGTACCACCACAGACTTGGAGATGACCTTAAGCAGGGCCACCTTAGGCTTGGCCGGCGGCTCCCCTGACGGGCCGGCCTTAGCCTGGGAAGAGCGCGGTGACTCACCCGAGCCCGAAAGATGGGCCTTTTTTAGGGAAGGTCGTAACTGCGAGCGGGACTGGTGCCGGGACCGACTGCGCTCCTTGCTATGGCGCTTCTTCTCCTTCCCCTCGGAGGAGTGCAGGTCCATCTTCTTCTCCAATAGGTAGGCCTTCAGGGCCTTCAAGCGGCGGATGCAGGTCAGGATCGTAAACGCTTGGCAGGCGGCGCAGGAAGCGGTGTCGTGGTCCGGGCCCAAGCAAAAAGCACACTGCCGGTGACCGTCCTTCACGGGGATTTGCCGGCTGCAGTCACACTTATTGACGTGGTCGGGAGAGAGAGAGACACCCGGGAAGACATGGGACTCTAAGGACCGATCTAACGCTTAACGCTAATGACGACAAGCAGCAAGGCCAAGGAAAAGCGCCGAAAGCCAGGAAGACCGAGCCACAAACAGCAGACGACAGGCGCCGGTCACGAACAAAACTATACAGAAAGTGGAAAATACCGTTGAAAACGACAAAAAAGATGTTGACTGAAGTTTCGCTAGTAAAGCACAAGCAGTAGCTCTTCACATGCGTGGTACGCAGCGGGAAAGAACTCAGGTGGAGCTGGGTTCGCCCCCTCTTGTACCCTGACCGACGTCGGGGCCGGGCCGGCGTCGGGGGCAGTCCCCAGCTGGTATTGCTGGCAGAAGTTTTTCTGTGTGGTCCTAGTGCCTGCGGCATAGTCCTAATTGTCATAGCCTGCTGCAAGAGGTCTATCTCAAAGTAAGATCAACTTTTTTTTAAACTTTATTGATTTTGCATGAAGCCATACAGATAATAACAGCCAAGGCTACAATCAAATTACATTAGATGGTTCTGTCAAAAAACATTATATTGATAATGGTAACCAAGGGACTCAAAGTGCCTAGGTAGTTTAGGATTTTCCAGGATTCCAAATTACCGGTAAGACCCATATGTCAAGTAGGCACCAATATTTCATCTAATGAGAAGAGTGTGACAGATAAAGGAAGGAAGGAAACATACTGCTGCATCCACAGCTATGTGAAGGTAGACACTAATATAAGAAAATCATAAAATTTAAAGCAGATTTCCAAAGCAGTAGATACAGGATAGAAAATATACGCAAGCAAGGAGAAAGTCCATCCGACACAGTAGAAGTCCAGAAGGAAACACATGGTGTGTGTGTGGGGTGGCAGGGAGATGAAAGGAGGGAAGCAGGAAGCTTCTGTAGAAGGACTTCAGCAAAGAAAATTACCATTCTGTCCAGGTTTAAGCACGCTCCCTTAAATAGCCCTGGTATGGGGGCAGGGCTAGAATCACTCACTGCTAGAGCTATGCAGGAATATAAAATTCCAGTAATGGAATGCTTGTGTAATTATCATTCTGAATCCACAGAATTTCATGGAATTGGCACAAATATTCTGTGGAATTTTGTTAAATTTTAAATTTCAGTTATTTTGGTCACATTTTTAAAGTACATATACAAATGATACCAAATTTGGCAGACATACAGGTACTTATGGCGAACATAAGTATGCCAAATGTCAGAGTTCTAGTTTGAAAGGGAGCCGAGTTATGGGTGACCAAAGATTTAATCAAAATGTAGTTTTAGATTTTTTGTATTTCATTTTAAAAACCTTCATCCAAATTTCTCCACAGTTTTCAGGATTTTGAGAAATGTGCAACATGGGTATGTGCACCATGTTTAAGTCTGAAGCTTTAAAGTAGGATGTGCTATAGGTAGCCAAACATTTTGCCAATATGTAGATTTTAGTTCAGTATAATTTTTTTAAAGCATTCATCAAAATGTTATAAGATTCTGCAGGTATATGCGTTATTGCAACATTTATATGTGTATCCAGTTTCTGATTTGTAACTCCAAAGGTACCAGAGTCATATGCAGATAAAATATTCATGAAATTCCACATAAAATAAAATGACAGACTTTGACCACCTCTCATTCAGTAGACTGAGTTATGGCCAAATTAATACATATCAAACATTCCACTAAATTTCATCAGGTTTTAAATTTCAGCTATTTTGGCCTAGTTTTCAAATAATACCAAACTTGCAGGTATATAGGTACTAATAGTTTTCAAAAGTGTACCACATTTCAGAGTCCTATACTGAAAGGGTAAGTTGGTGCCAAACAATGAACTGAAGTTTAAATATAGAACAATGTATGGGGTGATGTGTGTAGAAGTTTACATTACCTGAGGGGTTAGATGCTACATAAACCCAGAGAGCGAAGCTTGAGGGGTTTATGAAAAGCATCTAACCCTCAAGGGTAGTTTTCCTTTTTGCCACAGCAATTATATGAAATAAAAATTATGTCCCTGTGAGGCCACAGTCAGTTTAGGTTTGAGTATGTGATCAGCAGTTGCTTTTATTTATTTAAAATTTTTTTATACATTTAGTTTTATGTCTGGACAGGAAGGGCTTCTTATTTATGTTATAATTTGTAGTTTTTATTCTAGTGACATACCGAGAGTCAGAGTGGCGGTTCCTTCTCTGAGGAGAAAGAGGAGGCGTACTCAGCTGTCTAGGATGTTGAGTTGTGGTGGGTGCATGCAGAACGAGGAAAATCAGGTGCATGTTTGCCATAATAAACATTCCTTTATTACAGCAAATAATGCCATGTTTTTCTACAGGAAAAATTAAGACCCGTTATTATTGTTCAGCTATTTTCATCTAAATTTAAAAATTCTTATCCAAATTTCTCTACAGTGCCAGGATTTAGAGAAATGTGAGACACGGGTATGTGCACCAAGTTTTAAGTATCAAGCGTTAAAGAAGGCTGTGCTATAGGTAGCTAAACATTTTGCCAACATTTTGATTTTAGTATAATTTTGAAAACCATTTATCAAATCATCATACACATGTGCAGGTATATGTGTTATTACTACATTTATATATGTACCTAGTTGCCAGTTTCTAGCTCCAAAGGTGTCTGAGTTATATGCAGATACCAAGTTCCATGAAATTTCGCACAAATATAAAATGGCAGATTTTGAGCACCTATAATTTTGAAAAGATGCATCCTAATGTCACAATATTTGGAACAACATGAAAGGACCTATCGACAAGTAATTATGCCAAATGTCAGATCTGTAGCTTAACTGACACCTGAATTACAACAAAATTAATACATTTCAAAAAATCCACGACATTCTGATAAAATTCCATAAATTTAAAAGAATTCCATGAATTCAGAATTTTCTTATTCTACATAGTTCTACTCACTGCCCCTCTGAACCCCAGGTGTGCAATTCTACTGAAGCTCACATTTAACTTTTTTTTTTTTTTTTTTCATGTTAGTAGTTTGAAAGTGAAGTAACGTGTTCAAATTCGCTAGCTATGATGACAACCTGATTTATGCCTGCTTGGTTCCTCATGAGGAAACTGAAGATTTTGTAGATTGTTGCAGGTCTCCTATACAGTCCGAGATATACAAAACAGAACTAGCTTGGATCATTTTACATTCTGCCAGCTTAAAACATGGTTTCATCAAGCATCGATGATGCCCTTGCTCCCATACGTTCCTGGTGGACAACAAAATGCAACAAGTGGGACAAAACCATGTGCTTGAGATCAGTTTGTTTGAGAAGGGTAGTTGGAAGACATTATTTTGCAACTCTCTGCAACTGCAGGGAAAAAGTATAAAAAAAACTCACTATAAACAAAACAGAAATGAACTTTAACTCAAGTTTTGAAATGTGCAAAAGGATATTAGAAACCAACGGGAAGCAAAACAGAAGAAAATGGAGGGGCTTACATCATGTATAGCAGAACACCAGCGACTCATCAAAACACAGGTACTCATTGTAGCTAAAAAGGCTAGCTTGAAGCAAACCAAAACCGTGAGGGTTGACAATGAATGTAAGTAATACAACCAACAAGATAGATGAGCTACAGGGTGATTTTCTATGATGACGTGTAGTAGGATTCATGGAGATCTGGTGGAATGAGTTAATAAATTAGAGCTGTCACATACCCAAATTTGAGATTCACAAAGCCCTCCCAGAGGGCAAATTTCTGAGAACTGTTAGATCAGACAGGGTTGGTCTAAAGGCGCAAAGGTGTCTTCTGGGAGGGTATGGAATCCTGTGCCAATGTGCCAGCCCCATGCCCTGATCATCTTTTAAATAAAATGAACACATGTTCCTGGTGGCTAGCAGTCCCCTTCCAGCCCCGACCCCCTTTCAAATAAAATTCTTTAATGTCCCTGGTGGTTAGTGGTCTCCCCCACCAGCCCAATCCCCATGTATGAAATAAATCCAACATCCCACATTTGGACTTTAGGAGGGCTGACTTTGGGAAAATGAGACAGTGGCCCAGAAAAGCACTAGCAAATGGGCAAGAAGGAGGGGTGCAGGAACAATGGGGAATAATCAAAACAGCCATCACAGAGACAACAAGCCTTTGTGTGAAGCGAATCAACAAAACAAAATGAAGGAAAAAACTACTATGGTTCTCAAAAGAGGTGGCAGGGAAGGTTAAGGAGAAAAGGATAGCATTCAGGAAATATAAGGAAACACAGAAGGAGCAGGACACAGAACTTTATCAGTTAAAGCAGAAGGAGACAGAAGGCAGTCAGAATAGCAAAGGCCAAAACCAAAGAAAACATAACCAACTCTGTTAGGAAGGGGGATAAAACCTTTTATAGGTACATTAAGGAGTGAAGAAAGACCAAGCGAGGGATACTGAGGATTAATAAGGAGGAGGAATGTGGAGAGAGAGTGACAGTGAAAAGCAGGGTAAATGAACAAATATTTCTGCTCAGTATTCACAATGGAAGAGGAGGGGAGGTACCTAAACCAAACAAGACAAACACTCTGAATGGGGGGTGGGTCGATCCACAGAAGAAAGAGTTTAGAAGGAACTCTTGAAACTGAGGGTGGACAAAGGAAACCCCAGAATTCAAAAAAGAACTAAGGGTAGAATTAGTGACACCACTGACTATTCTCTTTAACAAATCATGGGAAGATGGGGTGGTACCTGAGAACTGGAGGAGGGCAGATGTGATTCCACTTCACAAACGTTGGAGCAGGGCAGAGGCAGGAAACTACAGACCAGTTAGTTTGGCCTCAGTGGTAGGAAAATAATGGAATCACTTCTGAAGGAAAGAACTGTTGAGTGCCTAGAGGCCAGTGGGGCACAATACCCAAGGCAGCATCGACTCACAGCATGAAGGTCATGTCAGATGAATCTAATAGATTTCTTTGACTGGGTGACCAAAGTAGTAGACCAGGGAGGCTGTGGATATGGCCTACCTAGCTTTTAGCAAGGCATTTGCACAGTCCCACAAAAGATTAATATACAAGTTAGCCAGCCTCGGAGTGGGTCCCAAGGTGGTAGCCTGGATAAAAAATTGGCTGGACAACAGGACGCAAAGTGTAATAGCAAACAGAGACCACAGTGAAGAAAGGAGGGAAACTAGTGGGGTACCACAGGGTTCAGTACTGGGACCGGTCCTCTTTCATGTCTTTATAATTGACATTGGAGAGCACCTGGAAGGAAAAGTATGTCTCTTTGCAGACAACACAAAGATCTACAACAGGGTTGATACAAAAGTTTGGGTGGAAAGGACAAAAAGGGACTTGGCAAGGTTAGAGGAATGGTCAAATGTATGGCAGCTCAGATTCAATGCAAAGAAGTGCAAGGTAATGCACCTGGGAAACAAAAACCCAAGGGCAGAGTACACAATGGGGGGTGAGATACTAACAACAGCAAAATTGAAAGGGACCTGGGAGTAATTATATCAGATGACCTAAGGGTGGGCAAGCAATGTGAGAATGCAGTAAGGAGGGCTGGGGGGATACTGGGATGCATAGGGAGAGGCATCAACAATAGAAAACAGGAAGTTATCCCTCTGTACAGACAGCTGGTGAGACCCCATCTGGAGAACTGCGTGTAGTTCTGCAGACCCCATCTACACAAAGACACTGACAAACAGAGTGTGGGCTGTTCAGAGGAGGGCAACCAAAATAGTGCAGGGTCTGCACCAGAAGACATAGAAACAGAGACCAAAGCAGCTTAATATGTATACCCTCGAGGAAAGGGGGGGGGGGACATGACAGAAACGTTCAAGTACCTCAAGGGAATTAAAGTCCAAGAGGGTAGCATCTTTCAGAAAAAGAGATATGCAAGAACAAGGGGGCACAATTTGAAGATAGAGGTGGGACGGCTCAGAAGTAATGTTAGAAAGTATTTTTTCACAGAGAGGGTTGTGGATGTATGGAACAGCCTTCCTGAGGAGGTTGTGGAGTCAAGAACAGTGGGAGAATTCAAGAATTCATGGGGCAGACATAAGGCAATTCTAGTCGGGGGTAGGAGGAAGTAAGCTGTTGGTTGGCTAGGATCTGCAGCTTATCCACCAGGTAGGGAAATAGGCAGACTAGGTGGGCCAAGCGGTCCTTATCTACCGTCAAATTCTATGTTTCTACATTTCCCTGATGGTGTACGGGACCCTCTTAGCCCCGATCATTGTTTAGTGAAATAAACAACATCCCTGGTGGTCTAGTGGAGCCCCCAACCCTGGCAGGCAGTGTCCCCCCCCCCTGCTCCTCCCCTGTCCGATGCCAGAGCCAGAGTCTGGCACAGCCTTCCACTCTCCACTATGGCTGGGCGCTCACTGAGTTGTCAAGCAGTGTACTGCATACAGTATGCTCCTTGACAGCTCAATCAGCACCCGGCTGTGGTGGAGAGTGGAGGACTGTGCCGGGTGCCAGCTCTGGGATGGGACAGATAGGGAGTGGAAGGGGGCACTGCCTGCCAGTATGGTGAGGGGGAAGGTCCACTAGACCACCAGGGATGTTGGTTTATGTTAAATGAAGATCGGGGCTGGGGTTGACTGCTAGCCACCAGTGACACTAAATAATCTTATATGAATGAAAATCAGGGCTGTGACGGGACCGCTAGCCCCCTGGGACTTTTTTTTGTTATATTACTAGGGGATTAGGGCTGGGGCGCCTCTAGACCCTTGGGACATTGTTCTTTTTTTATATTATACAGTCAGCACTCGTTTATCCGACTCGCATTTTACCGGCGCACGCACGTATCCGTCATCAACCGGTTATTTTTTTCCACCCCATTGTGTCATCACCCACATAACCGTCACTCGCGTTATCCATTTCCATCACTGATCCTGCATGTTGTCTCCTATGCAGCTCACAGTCTCCACTCTCAGATAACCGACCTTCCGCGAGACTATGCTGTGGAAACATCACATTTTTTTAGCATGAGTTCTAGGCGCTCCAAGCAGACCAATAGGAAGAAGCAGTACATCAAGGAGGATCCAGCCACGTCGGGAGAGCTCTGTAAATGCGCCATCACTACTGCACTGTAGTGTACATTACAGTATTGTACAGTACCTAAAGGAAATAGAAAACAGTACAGGTACAGTAGTACTGTACAGTAAAACCTGTACAGTACAGAACCTGTGTAATGTAATTTGCACTTCAAACTTTTTGTGCAGACAAACTGAAGCAGGCAAAGCAGCCACCAATCAAGCAGCCATAAAGTAAGTGTTAGAGCACCACTTCTTGTTAAATGTGGGGTGGGGGGACAGAAGGCAGAGGAGGGGGTACAGCAATTTTTTTTTGCCACAAGTCAAGCAGCCATGAACTAAATGTTGGAGCATCACATGTTGTTTCATGGGGAGGGCAGAAGGCAGAGGAGGGGGTACAGTGACTTTCTGCCACCAGTCAAGCAGCCATAAACTAAATGTTGGAGCACCACCTGCTGTTTCATGGGAGTGGGGGAGGAGCGGCAGAGGGGGGTACAGCAATTTTTTTTGCCACAAATCAAGTAGCCATAAACTAAATGGTGGAGCACCACCTGCTGTTTCATGGGGGTGAGGGGACAGAAAGCAGAGGAGGGGGAAATGACTTTTCCTGCCACCAGTCAAGCAGCCATAAACTAAATGTTGGAGCACCACCAGCTGTTTCATTGGGGGCAGAAGGCAGAGGAGGGGTACAGTGACTTTTCTGCCACCAGTCAAGCAGCCATAAACTACAATGTTGGAGCACCACCTGCTGTTTCATGGGGGTGAGGGGACAGAAGGCGGAGGGGGGTACAGTGACTTTTTCTGCCACCAGTCAAGCAGCCATAAACTAAATGTTGGAGCACCACCTGCTGTTTCATGGGGGGCAGAAGGCAGAGGAGGGGGGGACAGTGACTTTTTCTGCCACCAGTCAAGCAGCCATAAACTAAATGTTGGAGCACCACCTACTGTTTCATGGGGTGAGGGGGACAGAAGGCAGAGGAGGGGGGTATAGACTTTTTCTGCCACCAGTCAAGCAGCCATAAACTAAATGTTGGAGCACCACCTGCTGCTTCATGGGGAGGGGCAGAAGGCAGAGGAGCGGGGTACAGTGACTTTTTCTGCCACCAGTCAAGCAGCCATAAACTAAATGTTGGAATACTGTACCACCTGTTGTTTCATGGGGGGGGGGAGAAGGCAGAGGAGGTGGGTACATCTGTGCAGTACAGTACACAGCAACTTTTTTTTTTATTTTTTTACAGATTGAAGGTGCTTACCGTAGACTGCAATCTGCACAGCACAGTACGTACAGTACTGTAAGATGGAGCCTGCAAACAAAAGGGCCAGGACAGCTATTGCTGCAAATAGAATGTAGCATTTGTATTTTCCATACCCAGAATCCAAAATGCTCAAGGTCTGACATAGTTACCTATGTTTTAAAGGAGCATAAACTGTCAATAGGAAAATCCACAGTTTCAGACATTTTGAGAGAGAAGGACAAGTGGTTAGCCTGATCGTCCCTCCGATGCCTCAACTAAAGTAAGAAAGCCTCAGCATAAACAACTAGAGGATGCCCTGTTTTTATGGTTCACAGATGCCAGGATGCAAAAAGTAACCATAAGTGATGATGTCCTTGTTAACCAAAGCAAAATCACTTGGCCAGCGTCTGGGTGTGCTAGACTCCTTTCCTATTCAGTGGGTGGCTGCAAAGATTTAAACACGTCACAACATTAGGCATTACAAACTGCATGGTGAGGCTGCAAGTGTGGATGAAGGAGTTGTGTCTGATGGGCGTCTGCAGTTGCAACTTGTTTTGAAAGAGTATGACCCTATGACATTTACAACATGGATGAATCTGGTCTATTCTTTCGGATGGAACCCAATGCTACACTTTCAACAGGGCCAGTGTCCGGAAAAAGAAAAATAAAGATAGATTGACAGTGGCACTAGGTGTCAATGCAAGTGGCACAGACAAACGTAAGCCAGTGGTCATCTGAAATTTAACCGCCTCGGTGCTTTGGAAAGGACTTTGATCCTAACAGTTTCTGCTACTGGTACACTAACAGAAAAGCCTGGGTGACAGCTGCAATTTTAGAAGAATGGCTAAAGGAGTTTGACCGATCTATGCGCCTGCGGAGACGTCGGTGATTCTGCTGCTTGACAATGCTTCCTCAGACTCCAACACAGTTCGCCACCATAATGTCACCCTTCATTTCCTCCTCCAAACACTACCTCTAAAATCCAGCCATTGGATGCTGGCATAATCCAGAACTTTAAGGCTCTGTACCAACGACAGCAACTGCAGCACTATGTCAACTGCCTGGATGATGGCAAACCAGCAGATGTTAACATCAAGGAGGCTCTGTATTTCATACGGGACAGTTGGCACGATGTGAGCACAACAACAGTCATCAATTGCTGGAAACATACGGAAATTCTGTACCCTGTTGCTCAGCCATCTACTGACAACAGTGCCACCCAAGAACAACCTAACAACTCCACTGACTCTGTGGTGCAATCCATCTCCTCCATTCTTGACCAACTGCCTGACACCACAAATGTCAATGCGGTAGATATCCTGCGGCTGATGAGAATGTTGAAACCTGTGCAGCACTAGATGAAGAGGAATTGTTCAGATGGTGAAACCATCCAATGAAGCAGAAAATTCGATGAAGACACTGACAGCATCGATGACACAGAAACACCTGTCACCCGACAGCAGTGGATGCTGTCGTGGATTGAAGTTGCCTTGGGATATGCCAAACAGAATATGGATTTCTTCGACATAAAGGATATTGACTGCATCCGGGCCCTGATTGCAAAGACTTTTGTGTGGGTCAGAAAAGTCACGCCAGACTGTGATCGAGCAATTCCTTAAAAAAAGATCATGAAGGCAGTGAACTGTGAGGGACTTCAACTGTGAGTCAGTGCATTTCATTTTCAATTGTGATGTTATGGCACTGTTGGTAAGTCCAAGAACATGTGGGGAATGTCATCTCTTAAATGAAAAGAATGCCATGCTATGGGTGGGGGTGGGGGGCCATGGTTTTGTGATGGTGTGGTGGAATTTTTTTCCTCAAAGTTACCATATGCCATGCTTATTCTGGGCATGTGGGGACTGTGGTTTCTTAGGTTACAAAAATAATGCAATGCTGCGTGGGGGCATGGTTTCTAGGTGGGAGGGGGGATGCCATTATTTGTGATGGTGTGGCAGAATGTTTTCTTGAAAGTTAAAAAGGTGCCTTGTTTTACTCTGGACATGCGGGGGATTGTCATCTCTTATATGAAAAAAAAAGAATGCCATGCTATGGGTGAGAGGGGGGAAATGCCATGGTTTTGTGATGGTGTGGTGGAATGTTTTTCTGAAAGTTAAAAATGTGCCATGTTTTACTCTGGGCATGTGGGGGACTGTTATCTCTTAAATGAAAAAAAAAATGCCATGCTATGGGTGTAGGGAGATGCCATGGTTTTGTAATGGTGTGGTGGAATGTTTTCCTGAAAGTTAAGAAGGTGCCATGTTTTACTCTGGGCATGTGGGGGACTGTTGTCTCTTAAATGAAAAAAAAGAATGCTATGGGTGGTGGGGATGCTATGGTTTTGTGATGGTGAGGTTACACATATGCCATGCTTATTCTGGGCATATGGGGGACTGTGGTTTCTTAAGTGACAAAAAGAATGCAATGTTGTGGGGGGGCATGGTTTGTGATGGTGTGGCGAAATGTTTTTCTGTAAGTTAAAAATGTGCCATGTTTTACTCTGGGCATGTGGGGACTGTTGTCTCAAATGAAAAAATGCCATGCTATAGGTGTGGGGGGATGCCATGGTTTGTGATGGTGTGGCTAAATATTTTCCTGAAAGTTAAAAATTGCCATGTTTTACTCTGGGCATGTGGGGGACTGTTGTCTCTTAAATGAAAAAGAAAAAATGCTATGCTATGGGTGTGGGGGGATGCCATGGTTTTGTGATGGTGTGGTGGAATGTTTTTCCTCAAAGTTATACAGATGCCATGCTTTATTCTGGGCATGTGGGGGACTGTGGTTTCTTAAATTACAAAAAGAATGCCATGCTGTGAGGAGGGGGGATGCCATGATTTGTGATGGTGCATGGTGGAATGTTTTCCTGAAAGTTAAAAAGGTGCCATGTTTTACTCTGGGCATATGGGGGACTGTTGTCTCTTAAATGAAAAAGAAAGAATGCCATGCTATGGGTATGGGGGGATGCCATGGTTTTGTGATGGTGTTGTGGAATGTTTTTCCTCAAAGTTATACAGATGCCATGCTTTATTCTGGGCATGTGGGGGTCTGTGGTTTCTAAATTACAAAAAGAATGCCATGCTGTGGGGGGGATGCCATGATTTGTGATGGTGTTGTGGAATGTTTTTCCTCAAAGTTATACAGATGCCATGCTTTATTCTGGGCATGTGGGGTCTGTGGTTTCTTAAATTACAAAAAGAATGCCATGCTGTGGGGAGATGCCATGATTTGTGATGGTGCATGGTGGAATGTTTTCCTGAAAGTTAAAAGGTGCCATGTTTTACTCTTTACATGTGGGGACTGTGGTTTCTTAAGTGTCAAAAAATGCCATGCTACAGTATTGGTGGGATGGGGAAAATGCCATGGTTTGTGATAGTGCGGTGGAATGTTGTCCCTGAAAGTTAAAAGGTGCCATGCTTTACTCTGGGTACAGTATGTACGTGTACAGTACAGTATATGGGGACTGTTGTCTCTTAAAGGAAAACAGAATGCCATGTTATGGGTGGGGGGAGAATGCCATGGTTTTGTGATGGTGAGGTTTTGAAAGTTAAACAAATGCCATGCTTTATTCTCGGCTTGTCGAGGACTGTTTTCATTGCAAGTGCCTTGTTTCATGGTGACGTGGAGAACTGTTTTCCATGAGGCTGAAAAAAAATTGCCATGTTTTTTGTACTGTACAGTACTGTATGGGTACTGTATTTGGGGAGGGGGATGCCATTCTTTGTGACGGTGTGGTGGAATGTTTTTCATGAAACTGAAAAATGCCATGATTTCTTGTGATGGAGTACAGGGTACTGTTTTGATTACTGTACTGTAACAAGGTTAATTGTTTTAAAAAGTGGAAAATGTACAGTACTGTAAAAAATATACTGTACTGTAGCACTACAGGTTCAGAACTGCACAGTGAAAAACAGTGCTAAAACAAGAAAAAATAAGAAATAAAGACCAGTTTACATTTTAAGCCATATTTTATTAGTGTTTTACTTAATATCTAGAGTCATTAAAGTATTGCAGGCTCACCAGAAACTCTTTTCCTGCATTTCTAAATGGTTTCCATGAGTTCTGACAATCAGACAGAAAAAGATGCATTTAACCGTTTCTCTCACATATCCGTCACCATGCCTGGGAACCAAGGAAGACGGATATCTGAGTGCTGACTGTACAGGGATCAGGGCTGGAGGGGGGTGCTATCCACCAAGGACTACAGTCCATGGTGTTATTGCCATACAGCCACCCTGCAGCTTGTGGCACAACTTCCAGATGCGCTGTTTGGCCCAGTACCATGGCTGCTGCAAGCCACAGGACTTTGTCTAACAGTGTATTGAGCGTAGGGTCCCTGGCGCATCAGCCATCGGTGCAAGTTGTGGTGATCTTTGTGAAATCGAGCCCTTAGAATGTGTGTTGAAGCAGACTATCAGAATTCTGTTTGCTGCCATAAAGACTGAAACAATAAGTGTGAGAAAAGGTGTGAATTGCCCCATTCACTTAAATGGAGCATTAACTACAATGCTTGTTTGAGTGGTAGGATAGGTTTTCCTTGTATACATACAGTACTTCCATTCTGAATGGATTTTGATTAAAATGTCTTAGGAGTTTGGATGGCCCTGCTGATTATAAATTTGAATGTACTTCTGGAGGAGTTGGTGACAGTGATCCCTTAATTGATAATCTGCCACACCTACAGCACATGCTCACATAAAAAACCTACAAAGAACACCTAACATTTCTGAAAACATGCTAATAAAACCAGTGACGTGTATTTAAACAATTACCTCCAAATAGACAAAAATCACTGCTACCCGAGGAAAACAAAAGTGCAATGTATTACAAACTACTGTGTAATCTAGAGAAAAGCCATTGGTATGATTTAATACTTTTGTCATGTGATTTAAAAATTGTTTTACTTACAAGGCCGATTAAGAACAGCAATTATTAAAACAAAATTAACAGTTTATTTATGTACTAGAACTTGATTAGGCACCCTGGTTATTTGCTTATTTTTTTGCACCAAAGTAAGTAGTTGCCTAAGAGGTTCATTATTTTACATGTAGAAACTGGCAAAATATGTTTCAGGATTTATTCAATATTGACTGTGAATTACTAAATAAAATCTAGTTAGCACTGTATGAGGTAGACGTTTTTAGATGTTAGAAGATATGGTACATGATGATTAATTTGCAATTCCTTTCAAAAGCATAACCCTTTCATCATATTGAAAGCATATGCAAGTGGCAATATATTTATCTAATAATTTATATGAGCAGTATATGCTGCGGCAAACAAAATATTTATTAGCAGGCATTGGGGATGTATAGTGAATCCCTGCAGTTTCTGCAGAAAATCTCTGCAATTTTGGGTAACATTTTCTGTAGTTTTCCAGCGACCCTGGCAATAAGACATGATACAGTGTTGGATTTGCTGACACAGCCACACAACCAGGGATGTAGTAAGGTCGTAGGCCAAATGCCATCAGCCCTGGAAGTGTGGTCAGTCCTGGAAATGTCGTTGTGGCAGCACAACCAACACGCTTCCGTGTCTTATTGCGTTTATAAAACAGATTCTGCATTTAGAAGTGAGAAAATTAATAAAAAAATGTTTAAAAATCTGTAGTTTTGTGTAAATGGACCATCCTTGGATGGGCTGTCTATACTGTGTGTTAGTCTGACTTGCACTGCGTGAGTCACTATGGTGTGTGTACTCTTTGTTTGCAGTCTGACTTGCACTGCGCGAGTCACTATGGTGCGTGTGCTCTTTGCAGTCCGACTTGCACTGCACGAGTCACTATGGTGTGTGTGTGCTCTTTGTTTTAAATGTCTCTAAGTCACACCTCCCCCAGTTTCATTTTACTTTTTTAAATTGAAAAAAGAAAACCTTTATATTATTTTACTTTGTGGGCTTGAACTGGAATTTATTGTCTTCAGGTGTTTCAGTTTAGTGACTGACTGGACCAAGCAAGGTACTGTAGTAGTGTGAATGAAAGTGACATCAGGATTAGGATTGCAGCTCGTGGAGCTGCTCACTGGTATCTGTAGTATTGAGCAACACTGGCACAGGGACTTTTTATATCTAGCAGCTGAGCTGTCCCAATCCAGTGGATAAGAATATGTTTCAGCCAGTCAGGATACTGGCTCTGATTACCCATTTTATAATGTATGTATACACTATGGGAGTCAAAGGACACAAAAAGACCACATGGGTTATCTAGTCTATCCCACTGCCATCTTAACAGGTGCTCCCATCAGGTTACTTTCAAAAGCTCCCACATCTGGGAGCTAGTGCAGCTCTGTGGGTATAAAGAGGGATGAGGTACAATATGAGGCAAGTGAGGGGACATCAGAGATGGGGAACAATAAGTGTAAACACCAAGAAAAACAAGAGGCTTAGAACATGGGAAACACAAAGGTCACAGCTAGGGAATAGTAAAGTATGGTCAGGGGTTACATGGAGGGATTATGCCTTAATGCCAGGAGACTGGGTAATAAAATCGGTGAGCTACAGGTACTGATGGCAGACACTGAAGTAGATCTTGTGGCCATTATGGAAATACGGGTTATAGAGAATAATGACTGGAACCTGACCATTTCTGGGTGTTCACTGTTCAGGAGGGAAAGGGAAAAAGTAACAGAGCCACCCAGAACAGTGCAGGACCGGGAAGCCTGTAAAGGTAAATAGGACCGCCTTTGGGACAGCACTGTTATACAGGGTATTAGCCTGCTGGACGCTTCACGCCTGCTCCACCCCACCCTGTTACTTAATTTAAGGACCTCCCTGGTCACGTGACTTCCTATCTCTTTAAGTCCCCATTTTCCCCACTGCAGGTTATATGCTCCCACCACTAAGTGGCAGCACTGTGCAACACTCCTCCACTCTCTGCATTTCTCCACCCACACTTAGCCTGACTTTCTCTCCTCCACTACTCTCCTCCACCCACTCTCCAGAGCACTCACGTGTGCTATCCTCAGTGACCCCTAGGAGTTGCTACTGGCCCTTCCTCAACTCCTCCTTTCTATGCATTTCATGGACCTTGCCATGCTGCCCACTCATTTTCATAGGCCCCGACTAGGCTCCCTCCTGGGTCTTGAACCCTGAACCCTCTGCACTGGAGCCCATGGCCCTGCTGCTGCACCAAAGGGACAGCCACATTTCAGGAAGCAACTCCCTACCCTTTATACCTCAGACCATGACAGTGTGTGCACTCTGAGCACCCGCCCAACTCGTGTTGCTCGTTTTGCTGCTTCTTAACATAGATACCTCCCCTCCCCCCGCAGGTACCACACCCCTGCCAACCCGCCCTCACTCGCTCCCTACCCTACCACACCACACCACGGCCCACCTACTGCCGCCACCTCCCTCCCATGCACCCCCTCCAGCTTATCTTTCCCCACCTCCCCCATCTCCTATAGCCCCCACTCTACTTGGCCATCCCAGTGCTTCATTCCCTCCCCATTCCTATCACACCCTGGGACCAGGCAACTCGCAGTACCCTGCCCACCTGTCAGAGGCAGCACCTGGCACTTTTCATACTAGTCTCCCCCACTCCTTCTGCTGTCAGGCAATGTCCACCCCAACCCAGGTCCCACTGCAGCCAGCCCCAAATGCCCCTCCACGCCGACTGGACTATGTATGACCTTGATGAATATATGCAGAGAAACACAGAATTTGATGGCCGATAAGGACCGCTTGACCCACCTAGTCTGCCCATTTTCCTACCCAATGGATAAGCTGCAGATCCTAGTTAATCAGTCTACTTCCTCCTACCCCCCACTAGAATTGCCTTATGTTTGTCCCATGTATTCTTGAATTCCCCCATTGTTTTTGATTCCACGATCTCTGCAGGAAGGCTGTCCCATGGATCCACAACCCTCTCTGTAAAAAAATACTTCCTCACATTACCTCTGAGCCATCCCCCCCACCATATCTTCAAATTGTGTCCCCTTGTTCTTGCACATCTCTTTTTCTGAAAGATGCTACCCTCTTAGACTTTGTTGAGTCCCTTAAGATACTTATGTTTCTATCATGTACCCCCTCCCTCCTTTCCTCGAGGGTATACATATTAAACTCCTTTAGTCTCTTTTCGTATGTCTTCTGGTGTAGACCCTGCACCATTTTGATTGCCCTCTTCTGGACAGCCTCCACCCTGTCTGTGTCTTTGTGGAGATGGGGTCTCCAGAACTGCACGTAGTACTTCAGAAGGGGTCTCACCAACTGTCTGTACAGAGGGATAACAACTTCCTGTTTTCTGCTGGTGATGCCTCTCCCTATGCATCCCAGTATCCCCCCAGCCCTCCTTACTGCCTTCTCATATTGCTTGCCCACCTTTAGGTCCTCTGATAAAACTACTCTCATGTCTCTTTACATTTCCATTGTTGTCAGTATCTCACCTCCCATTGTGTACTCTTCCCCTGGGTTTTTGTATCCCAGCTGCATTACTTTGCACTTCTTTGCATTGAATCTAAGCTACCATACATTTAACCATTCCTCTAACCTTGCCAAGTCCTTTCTCATCCTTTCCACCCCACCTTGTGCATCAACCCTGTTGCAGATCTTTGTGTTATCTGCAAACAGACATACTTTTCCTTCCAGTCCCTCTGCAATGCCACTTATAAAGACATTAAAAAGGACCGGACCCAGTATTGAACCCTGCTGTACCCCACTAGTAACCCCCCTTTCTTCGCTGTGGACTCCATTTACTATTACCCTCTGTGTCCCATTGTCCACACAATGTTTTACCCAGGCTACCACCTTGGGACCCACTCCCAGGCTGGCTAATTTATTTATTAATCTTTTGTGCACGACTGTGTCAAATGCCTTGCTAAAGTCTAGGCAGACCATGTCCACAGTCCCACCCTGGTCTACTACTTTGGTCACCCAGTCAAAGAAATCAATTAGATTCATCTGACATGACCTTCCCGCTGTGAATCCATGCTGCCTTGGGTCCTGTGCCCCACTGGCCTCTTGATACTCAACAATTTTTTCCTTCAGAAGTGATTCCATCATTTTTCCTACCACTGAGGTCAAACTGACAGGTCTGTAGTTTCCTGCCTCTGTTTTGCTCCCACTTTTGAGAAGGGAAAAATCACATCAGCCCTCCTCCAGTCTTCAGGTACCACAACATCCTCCCATGATTTGTTAAAAAGGGTAGACAATGGTGTACTAGTTCTCCCCTTAGTTCTTTTAGAATTCTGGGGTGAAGCCCATCAGGCCCCATTGCTTTGTCCACCTTCAGTTTTAGGAATTCTTTCAGAACCTTTTCTTCTGTGAAAGGACCGATATCAACTCCCCTATCCAGAGTGCTTCTATTGACTGGATTAGGTATCTCCCCCTCCTCTTCCTTTGTGAATACTGAGCAGAAGTATTCGGTCAGTAACCCTGCTTTTTCACTGTCCCTCTCTGCCCATTCACCCTCCTCTTTATTCAGCCTCAGTATCCCTCCCTTTGTCTTTCTTCGCTCCCTAATGTACCTATAAAAGGTTTTATCCTCCTTCTTAACCGAGTTGGCTATCTTTTCCTCGGTTTGGGCCTTTGCTATTCTGACTGCCTTCCCCACTTCCCTCTGCTTTAATTGGTACAGTCCTCTGTCCTGCTCCTTCTGTGTTTCCTTATACTACCTGAATGCTGTCTTTTTCTCCCTAACATTCCCCGCCACCTCTTGAGAACCAGTGTTTTTTTCTTTCATTTTGATTTATTTGCTTCACACAAAGGCTTGTTGCCTCTGTGATGGCAGTTTTGATGTTTCACCATTGTTGCTCTACCCTCCTCCTTGCCTGTTTGCTAGTGCTTTTCTGAGGCACTCTCCCATTTTGACAAAATCAGCCCTCCTGAAGTCCAGTACCTTTACTTTTGTAAGGCTTGACTCTACAGCAGAGTTTATCGTGACCCCGCACTGTTTGGTGGTCACTTGTTCCTAGATGGCTACCCACTTCTAAATCAGAGACCTTCTCTCCATCCTCATTTGAGAGTACTAGGTCTAAGATTGCTCCCTCCCAAGTGGGTTCCAACACTAGCTGTCCGAGGCATGCATCCTGTAGGACATTGAGAATGGCCCTGCTCTTGGGTGTGGCCGCAGCAAAGGTGCTCCAGTTAACATCTGGCATATTCAGGTCCCTCATCAGCAATATGTAGCTCCCCTTTCTTTGCCATCCTAAGGATGACTTCTATCATTTAGTTGTCCACTTCCTCCCCCGAGACAGGGGTCTTTATACAACCCCTGTGTGAATTTTGGTGCCATTTCCAGTCTCCAGGGGGACCCACAGTGCCTCCTCTCCTCCCTGTTTACCCTTTAGTCCTCTTCTTCTACCCACCCTGTCCCTCCTATAGATTGTGTACCCTGGTATGTTGACATCCCAGTCATGGTTCTCTGAGTACCATGTTTCTGTGACCGCCACGATATCCAGGCATCCCTCTTCCATCAAGGCCACCAGTTCAGGAAGCTTGTTACCTAGACTAGGAGCATTGGTACCCATTACCCTCCATTGTTGGATGGCCTTACCCCATTTTGCCCATCCCTGTCCTTACTGCCTGTGTCTTTTTCTCCATTTACCCCTGCTGTTCTCCTATCAACTTCTCTAGCTTGGTGTTTACCTCACTAACTATCCTGAGTTTTTTTGGGGGCTAGGTTTCCTTTTTTCAGTGCCTCCCCTTGGCTAGATTAATGTTTGTCAATGAATCATTTAAACCTATCACCTAGGATTCTGGTTCCCCTCCTGGACAGTTGCAGACCATCGCGCCAGTATGGGCCTGCATCCCTCCAGGTGAACATCCAGTCCCCAATGAAGCCAAAACCTGAGCTCTGCACCAGTTTTCAACCACTGATTGAATCCTATGGTGCGGAGAACCCTATCCTCACCCATACCATAGACAGGCAGCACCTGTGAGAAGGTTACCGTGCAGGCTACTTGTCTAAGGTCCCTCCCCAACTCCATAAACTCCTCCTGCACTACTCTAATCCCTTTCCCAGCCAGGTCATTTGTCCCTAGATGGACAATGACATCCAGCTCCCTCCCCCATGCAGCTGCTCCCATGATCCTGATGATTCGCTCCCTGTCCCTCCAAGCCATGGCACCAGGCAGGCACCTTCCCCTCCCTCCTCTCCCAGTTCTACTCTCCTAACAATGGAGTCCCCCACCAGGGTGCTTTTTCCCTTGTGGGGTCCCATGCCACCCTCCTGTGGGTCTCATTTGTGGAGGTTCCCAGCATCCTCCTTGGTCTCCACTGCAGATGCCTCCATAGAGAAACCACACTCTGCCAGAATGGCATATGAATAGTGGAGGTACAACTGGAGGGATGCTCCTGTTCCACCACCTCACCTCCCTGAGCCCACTGTGGTCCAACCACTCCTCTTTCTTGGCAGCCTCCTTAAAAAATTTGTCGACCTTCAGGGCTGGCTTGCCCAATACCAGCCAGATGTCCTGGTGCTAGTGGAAACATGTCTCTCCAAGAACCCCCCAGACCCCATTTATTACCCTACCAGGATACACACTCTTCAGGGAAGACAGGGTAGGGAAGCACAGAGGAGGCTGCGCAATATACTGTACAGCAGGTTATATTCGAGGTCAGAATATTTTCGCTATATTAGCGGACTTCAAAAAACCGCGAAAATAACCTGAGCGTGAATATAACTTGATATAACAGGGTATGCTAGTTGTAATTCTAGGCAGTAAATAAGGCAATGACTACTATTTTCAATGCATGTAAAAATCCACACTACACTTTATTGGTACTTAAGTCAGGGGAGGGGGGTTCAAAATAACGAATAATAAAAAATAAATGATCCAATAGCATCTGCGTTCTGCTACTTCTGTGTTGAAGCTCCCACCAAACCCTGCAAATGAAAAGAAGAACATTTTACTTACTGCCCTTAAGCCCTAAGCCTGTATTAGCATGCAGCAGCATATTGTTGGCTTACCTGAGAGAGACAATTGGTATGCGTGTCCAGAATTCCTGACTGCTTAAATCCACGAACAATGTCATCAGTTCTTGCAGCGAGTTCTTTAAAACTGTTCTGGAGCCAACGAGCGTGGTGCTCTGTTAGGCTTTGTAGTCAGAGGTCTGCACCAATATTGTCCCCGCTGCCAGCGACTAATCTTTCGGAAACGATTCCTGTATACCATGCAGTGAACTGCTTCTTGAGGTAGTCCTTGAAGATCTTGTTTATTGATACATCAAGGAGTTGGAGCACATCGGTGCAAGATGCCGGTATGAATACTGGTATTATGCCATTCGCCCCCTATTTGTTAAGTATTACCTCCGTGGAATGGGCTCTGTACAGATCCAGGATGAGGAGAGCCTTCTGATCGTCAGGCAGTGAAAGGGCTTCTTTTTGTGTGTTTATGTGAGGTACCAGGACTTCAGCAATAAATTCTGTCGTGGTTTCTACATTCACTTCAGTGGTTCTCACTGTGTGTTACGTTCCACTCACTGGGGAATTGGTGGCAAGGGTGTGATGCAGGACTGCGACCTTTATAAATCAGTTGCAGTGGTAGCATTTTGCCTTCTAAAGTACAGGCAAGTACCTCTGTTATTTGTCTTTTGTCACCCAGTCCAGGGACAGGGACCTGCCTAGCACCAGTTACCGCCATGGTCCATTCTGAAATGGGAATCATATTGATCCCTGTTTCGTCCATGTTGATCACCAGCTGTGGATGAATCAGTTCCTGTGCACAGGCAGTCGCGATTCTGGATAAAAAAGCAGATTTAAAAAGTCACTCTGCATTTTACACCCTGCTTTTGACCCTTTCCTTTTACTGAATCCTGTTCTGTGGAGGTAACCCCATGCCCACTTGCTTGACAACTCTAGGTGCCCCCCATTCTCAGTTAGCAAATGAGGACAATTAACTTTTACAATGCCGACTGCTACTGCCTGTATGACACCAGCATTAACAACTGCTCCCTCAACTAGGAGCAATTTCACTACCTGCTTCAGTTGCTCCTCCAGATGTTCCTCTAAATGTATTGGCCTTCCACGAGGTTTGTGAGATAGGAGGGGAGACTTGGCAGTGGGATCTGGTGTCTTTTGGAGCTCTGATAAGTATGGCACTTAAAAGTACGGACTGTACTTTCATTTATGTGGTTGCTTGCGGTACTAGTGTAGTGACGAACAGCAGCCATTCACCCACTGCTCAGCTGCATACTTCCCCACTTGGAATCTTACTTCTGCTGAGTAATTTACATAGGAAGAGGGTCTGCTCTTCTTTGACAATGGAGGGGATGCTGCAGCAAGCTCTTTTACAACAGCAGCGGTGATTCCTAGCTCAACCCCTGAACTCTCTGCCAGGTCTGCACCCAAAACGGTGCTTGCATCCAATGGATATTTGTATTTTGCAGGCTGCGATTATTTAATCCACTTTAATAATGACAAGTTGCGATAGAGTCTGAGCGGACACCGAGCAGCAACTGAGAAGTGAAAAAAGAGATACAGGGTGTGTTTATATCAATGCAGTGATCAATTAGAGTTTCA
Organism: Neoceratodus forsteri; assembly: GCA_016271365.2. Taxonomy (NCBI): domain Eukaryota; kingdom Metazoa; phylum Chordata; order Ceratodontiformes; family Ceratodontidae; genus Neoceratodus; species Neoceratodus forsteri. The sequence continues at coordinate 980,796,783 of CM057458.1, read as the reverse complement.
ATTAGGGAACTGGAGCTTGATAGCACAGTATCACAATATTTGCCGATGTTGCGGTTTCTAATGCGTATATTCTAGCGGGAGTGAATAGGTGGTAGCAGACACACTGCAAAATATATCAGGCACGAATTCAAACTGCTATACAGTACCTCTGGGACACACTACAAGGGCTCACCTCCCCCACCTCAGCTGGAGCATGGTGCCCAGGCAATCTCCCACAATATTACCACTGGCACCTCCAGCCCCCTAATATTTATGGCCACCTATATCCCCCCGTGCCACCAGAACCTTGCCTTTCAGTCACTGGTAGAGCATCTTTCCAACCTGCCCACCACTATGGAATAGATAACAATGCGAGATCTCAATATCAACTGGCTTACCAGCTCTGCCTCCCAAACTAAAGATGCTATTGCAGCCCTCGACCTCATCCAGTTGGTTAACTCACCCACCCGGTTCCACCCTACTAATGGCTCTGCCACACTGCTGGACATTGTCCTCTCGAACAGACCCCATAAAATCACCAGCACCACCATTCTACTCTGTGCTCTATGAGACCACTCCCCCATCATCCTCTCCTAGTTCTGTAAGATGAAAAAGCCTGTACCAAAAGTTGTCCTCCGGCGCCTATGTCCTGGCAAGCTGAATCAACTTAGTGAGTACCTCGCCCACTGGGACTGGCCCCCAATTAAGTTAGCCACGGATGTGGACGCAGCCTTCAGTTACTTTGTCCACTCATTTAATGCGGCATGTGACATCTTCACTCCACTCACTAAATCGTTGATTAAGAAGCATGACTCCCCATGGATTACCCCTTCCCTAATCAGTCAAATGCAGAGCAGAGACAACCTCTGGCACAGGACACTTGAACCTGGCAAACCCATGGACAGGCAAGCCTATAGTGCTGCATGCAATAATTGCACCTGGGCCATCCGCAAGGCAAAAATCTGACTACTACAGGTCTACCCTTGCCTCATCCTGGGGGTCTGCCCATAAGTTCTGGGACAATATAGAGGAACTTAATGGGAAATCTGTAGCACCCCACCCCTGGCCCAACTCTATGTCAATGGTTTGCTCTCCACAGACCCGCAGGTCACTGCAGATGGTCTCAATACGGCCTACTCAGACCTCAGTTCAGTTCTCTCCACTAATTTCTTCGACTCTGCCCCAGCTAATCCCACCCCGCAACTCCCTTAGCCCCCTTCTATTTCAGGGCCCTCATGCATTCCGAAGCCAAACCCTACCTTCTTAAGCTCTCAATAGCACCTACCATAGTAATGACACACTGGATCCCAAACTCCTATGACTAGTCCTGGACGTAGTACTTGTGCCTCTCACCAGCCTTCTCAATCGCTCCCTCTGCCTCAGTCAATTCCCCATGCCTGGAAGACCGCTGTGGTCACCCATATATACAAAGGTGGGGACTGTACTTCTCCCGGGAACTACAGACCGATATCGATCCTGCTCCCCTCTCAAAAGCCTTAGAAAAGGTTGTAGTAGACCAACTGACAGACTACTATTTTCACAATCTCCTCTACAGCGAGCAGTAGCTTCCATGAGGGGCATAGTACCACCACTGCCCTCCTCGAATTTTCCAACTATATATGCAGCCCTTGATAAAGGGTCTCTCATGAGTGCAGTTTACATCAACCTATCAAAAGCTTTCGATACTGTCAGCCATCCACTTCTCATATCCACCTCTCGTAGCTAGGTTTCTCACAAGGCCTCCTGGCCTGGTTCTCCAACTATGTCACCTCCCACTCACAGTGTGTGAAAATCAACAGTACCCTCTCCAGCAGCTGGCATGTCCGCTCGGGAGTCCCACAGGGCTCAATCCTTGGACCACTGCTTTTCAGCCTGTACCTAAACACGCTCCCCAGCTCCTGCTCAGAAAAAAAATACTCCTTTACACGGGCGACGTTGTCCTCTTCACATCCCACCAGGCCCCCACCCAACTCCAAAATGCCCTCCAAAGTTCCTTTAATCAGGCAGAATCTTGGTTCCTGGACCGAAGACTTGTAATCAACCTAAAAAAGACTATTCTCATGCTTTTCTCACACAATCAAAACAAGTACAAGAAAAGCCAAAACCTATAAATACCTGGGCATAACCTTTGACTCTGCTCTCTCCTTTCATGACCACACACACATTCTTGCATTTGCCATAAACACACGAGTGGGTATGCTTTACCACCACAGGAGCTGCCTCCCACCTGAAGCCCTGAGGCTGGCCATCACCTCCTCAGTGCTATCCCTAGTGGACTTTGGCCTTCTACTATATGGTGCAGCAGACAAGACTGCACTCAACAAAATTAAAATGGCTCTAAATAAGGCCTGCCATCTACTTACTGGCTCCAACATATTCACCCACACGTGTACATTATATGCCCAGGCAGATACACTCAACCTTGAGGAGGGATTGTGCTACCAAACATGTCTCTTCACCAAGAAAATAGTTGCTGGCATAACATCCCCAGGCCTATCTACTTTCCTCACCCCCACCATCCCTACTATCTCCACCTGGAGCTCCTACAAATGGGACACTTAAAGTGCCCAGAGTTAAGACATCCCTGGCCCAAAGGTAATTTCTCTACTGAGCCCCATCCTGGATCAATGCCCTTCCCTCAGATATCTCCTCTAAACAAAGGAAAGGACTGTGCCTTTCAAAACAGTCCTTAGGCACCATCTGGTCATCACCCGCTGTTGTAACTACACATAGCGGTGGCAACCCCACCTCGCTGGGCCCCCCCCCCCAATTGTTTGAGTGCCTTTGCCATATATGTAGCTGCCTAAGCAAAATAACTGAGTGCAATACTGTATGTTGTTACCTGTATGATTAGCTATCGCACTGTATAGGATCCTGACTAGAAACTTTTTTCACCTATGCCTGACCATTGTATATATACACTGAATACTTTCGTATGTCTTTACTATAACCACTTTGTACCTGTTGATTGTTATGTTTACCTCTTTTTGTTCCATGAATTTGGAGTCTTTATAAATGAGTCTGTGACTCAAAGGTTTGCAATTCCAATTACACTAAATAAATAAATAAATAAAATAAAGGGGGAGGAGTAGCCCTCTATGTTAGCAATAGCATTGAATTGGTGGAGGATGGGTACATCAGGGGTAATAATAGGGAGTCAGAGTCAATATGGGTGCAACTCGTGGCTGCCTTAGGGAACAAAACTACACTTGGGGATGCTCTATAGATCTCTGGGGCAAGGGGAAAGAGTGGGACAGAGAACTTGGGGAAGAACCTGAAAGGGGGTAGCAAAGGGGGAAGTAGTGGTAGTGCAGGATCCTTATGTGTCAGACATCAACTGAGATGCTCCAGTGGCCAGGAGCACCAGAAGAAAAAGTGACTCACTTTAGTAATGTTGTTTCTTCTAATGGAGTTTTGATGTATTCTGACTATATTCTGACTATATATGTATGCAGTTAGCCCCAGCACTTGAACTGCCCCAGAAAGTAAAAAGTTAACTCTATGCAGAAGCACAGAACGTAGAGCTCGAGCTCGGTTTTCAAACCTGTGTCTCTAGCACTCTGAAGTGTCACTGTCTGATTATTACGAGCACTAACTGATCAAATTAACAGGTGGAAATTGTTTCAACTCTTGTAAGCCAAATGGCCACCACAAATTGTTTTTAGGGTCAAAAAGACTCAAGTCAAGAACCCCAAAAAGAAAGCTAAATATAAGACCAAGACAAAGTAGGTAGTGAAATTAAAACATTAATGAACCCATAAGATAGGGTAAGCTAGGTACACCTCTGGGGTGCAGCACTGTGCCTGCCCACCCACATCCCAAAACTACTCGGTTCCAGGAGGAGAGGGAGGTCAGAATACAGCAAGACTCCATTAGAAGAAACAACATTACTAAGGTGAATAATTTTTTCTTCAAACAACATGAAGTCTTGCTGTATTCTGACTCTATGCAAACTACCAAGCAGTACCCCCCAGGAGGAGGAAGTCAACTAACCTATTTTGGGAACACGCTCCGCAGCACAGCTGTGCTAAACCTAGCATCACTTCTAGACTGAATGTCCAAAGAGTAATGCTTGGTAAATGTGTGAACAGTTTTCCAGGCGGCTGCTTTACAGATTTCCACTAAAGGAATATTTCTAGCTGCTGCAAGCGAAGCAGCTGTACCTCTGGTAGAATGAGCCCTCAGGCCTGAGAGAGGTTCCTTCCCAAGCTCTGAATAGCAGAACTTAATACAGAAGACAATCCACCTGGCAACAATTCTCTTGGTGGCTGGTTTGCCCTTTCCCACCTCACCATAGGTGAGAAATAACTGAGAACAGCCATTCCTATAAGCCTTAGTATGCTCCACATAGTAACTAAGGGCCCTCTTTACATTAAGACTGTGTAATCTTCTCTCCCCAGAGGAAGAATGGTCCGTGAAAAACACAGACAATAACATAGATTGGTTCAGATTAAAGTCTGACACTACTTTGGGAAGAAACTTTCTGTTAGTTCGAAGGACCACCTTATCCCTGTGAAAAGAAATGAAATCATGTTCCACTGATAAAGCATGTAACTCACTGATTCTCCTGGCAGAGGTAATAGCTACCAGGAATACAGTTTTCCATGTCAAGTATTTCAGCTCTGCTGAAGATAGAGGCTCAAAAGGAGGCTGCATAAGCTGTGCTATACAGATGTTCAGATCCCAAGAAGGGCTAGGGTCTCGAAAGGGACGATCAACATGCATCAGACCTTTGAAAAACTTCTTGAAGACTGGATGAGAGACTAGCGAAGAGCCCTTACCAGCGGAAAGGAAGGCATACACAGCTGCCAAATGTACCTTGAGAGTAGTAGGCTGGAGGCCTAAGCTACTAAGATGCACCAGCAGGGTATGAAATTCATGAAAAAAAGTACATGCCCACTTGGGCATGTAGTCAGCAAAAGTACATGCCGAAAAAAATATTTACATGCCGCCCCTTAGTTGACATCATTTTAAAAGTCATCTTCACTGGACCAAGCATTTTCGTTCTCATCACCACCATCATCCCACAGACTCATCAATACGCTTTCTCTTATATCCAAATATAAAAAGACTCATGGTATCTGACTAAGCTAATGCTGTACGCACTCAGAAAATGTTTACTCTGTTGAAATGAACTTTAAGCTGTCTGTCTTTATTGTCATTAAACGCAACAAGAAAAATTGTGTGTCATCTTTGTCAATATAATAAATGTAGCAATTTAAAACTGACTGTGTGTCTCATTATTTAAGTGTTTGTTTTTTTTGCTCACAGTTGTACTTTTTTATTCAGAGAGTAGTCTGCCACAGACAAGTAGAGACTAGCTTATAAAAGAAGCTTAAGAGATTTTTTTATATCACTCAGTATTCAGATTTGAGATAGTCCACAGAGTAGCTTGTAAAAAAAAAAAAAAACTAACCAGGGTTTTAAAACAGTATTCAGATTTTAGGTAATAAAATTCAACAGTAGTTGAAAAAGCTTGTTCAAACTTTAAGATGTTCTATTTTAGACCCCACCCTGTATTTATAGACAGAGGTCAGAGGAGGTTGTTAAAAAGCTTTTTAACTTTAGAGATTGGCAGCAGCACACCCTCTCAGTCTGAAGTTTCAACCTCAGCCTTTATTTAGGTTAGCTTAGCTAGGTGGTACTTTATTGTGCAACTAGGTCCAAGGCAATAGCTCTATTAGCCAAGCTCCTTACCAGGCCTCTACTATAAAAAGCTTTTTAATTTTATATTATGCCTCAGTAGCTGCAGTTACTAACACATAGGCTCAGAGGTATTGGCTTGGCTACAGACATGGAAAGCAGATCAGAGTACTATGTCTGCCTGGGCTAGTCTGGAGCTGTCAAGTTCACTAATGCTAACTGGGACCTGAGCTTGAGCAATACCCTGTACACCAGAGGAAAGGGAGGAAAAGCATATAGGTGCTTCCCCTGACCAGTCCAAAGCCAGAGCATCCAGGGGTAGTGCCCCGATCTGGTGGTTTGCAACAGTATTGTGGCAGGTGGTGGTTCTGGTGGGATGGGAACAAGTCTACCTCCGTGTGACCCATGTTCTAAAGATTACCTCCACCACTTGCTTGTTCAGGGTCCATTTGTAATGGGCCTGGTTGATTCGACTCAGAGCATCTGCCAGGGTGCCTGTCCTTCCCTGACAGATAGATTGCCTGTAGGGAAACTCCCAAGGAGTAAGCCAGGCTCCAAATTTCATGGACTCTCTGCAGAGAGGACCTGACCTGGTACCTCCCTGCTTGTTTATGTAGTACATTGTGGTGGTATTGTCTGTTCTGACCTGTACCACCTTCCTGGTACTAGTGTTGTGAAGGCCTTTAGTGCCAGAAACACTGCTCTGAGTTCCAGCAAATTTATGTGCTGGAGTGGCTCTACAGGTTGTGTAGTTCTCAAATGGGTGCCCCACCCAGAAGAGATGCATCTGTTGTGAGAACAACTGATGGGGACTTTCGTTGAAAAGGAACCCCTTCCCTTAGGGTTGGATTCCTGCTTCCACTGAAGTGCCTGTAACTAGGTGTTTGTTACTGGAATCAGTTTTGAGAGGGAATTCTCTTTGGCACCAGTGTGCCTTAGGTGGAAATGGATGTCTCACATTTAGAACCTGAAGCCTAGGACTGTGCCTGTGGCTGCAGCCATGTGGCCCAAGAGCTGTAGGAACTGTCTTGCAGTTTTTGGCTTCATGAGACTGAATGTGTTCAGATCAGCTGGATACTTCTTACCCTGTCTAAATGCAGGTAGGACCTGCCCTGCAGGATGTTAAGCTCTGCTCCTGTGAACTGCAGCACCTGTGCAGGTAGAAGGACAGATTTTTGTGATTTATCAAGAACCCCAGGGACTCCAGAAGTCCCTGGGTGATCTGCAGATGCCACCTGACTTGCTCTGATGATTTTCCTACCACCAGCCAGTTGCCCAAGTATGGAAACACTGTGACACCTTGTCTTCAAAGGCATGCTACAACCACTGCCAGGCACTCTGTGAATACCCTTGGGGCTGAAGTGAGGCCAAATGGCAGGGTTAAAACTGGCAGTGACCTGATTGAGTCTGAACCTGAGGTATTTTCTGTGAGACTCATATATGGGGATGTGAAATAGGCATCTTTAGGTCCAGTGGTGCCAACCAGTCTCCTTTCTGGAGTGTTGACAGAATCAATGCCAAAGTTACCATTTTGAACTTTGGTTTTATCAAATGCTTGTTTAGAACCCTGAGGTTCAAGATAGGCCGCCACTCTCGTTGTTCTTTGTAGTAAGGAAGTATTTGAATAAAATCCTTCCTTTCTGCTGAGTTGGGACAGGTTTCACTGCCCTTGACAGCAGCAGGTTTCAAACCTCTGCCTCCAGCAGCTTTTTCTCTGAGAGGGAGGATGATCTGAACACTCTGGTTCTCAGAAGAGGAAGGATTTGAAACTCAGTGACAGTCCCTGACTCACTACCCCAGGACCCACTTGTCTGTGGTGATCTGTTGCCAAGCCTGGAGGTAGTAAGACAGTCTGCCTCTGACAGGAATCAAGGAGGTGGCCTGTGAAGACACATCAGGGTGTTTGTTTGCTCTGGGGCTGAGGCTGAGTTTGGGATCCCTGCCTGGCACCCCTTCTGCCCCTACTTCTGAAGTACCCTTGCTGGAGATACTGTTGGTATTGGGGTGCAGCCATTGCCTGGAAAAGGGCCTAGTGTGAAAGGACCTGTCCCTGCCTCCCCTTCCATAGGGTCTGGTGGATGGATAGGCTTTCTCTTTAGCAGAATTGCTTTTGAAGGTGGCTTTATATTCATCTACCTTCTTCATGTAAGCCATTGTTATTTCTCTGAAAAAGAAATTACCCTCCAGGAAGAAATCCAGAACCTCTGTTTGCGTGTCCTGGGTAAGATTTGTGGCTCTTAGCCAGGCAAACCTATGCTGAGCAACAGTATTTGCCATCCACCTAGCTGCTGTATCACTGGTATCAGCAGCCATTTGAAAATGATACTTGGTTGCCTCTAAGCCAAACCTGGCAGTTTCGTAAGGTCATTAGACAAGGGTGAAGGGGCTTTTGTTTGCCATGGCCAGTACAGACTACCATAAAGACTTTGGTACTGGGCCACATAGGCTTGGAAATTAACCTGCCTGATAGCCAAGGAAGCCGATAAGGCATCCTTTTGGCCATATATTTAACCTTTTTGGCCATACAATTAATCTTCCTGAACTCCTTATCTGGTGAGTGAGAAGCCAGGGCACCTTAGCCTTGTCACAGGCAGTTGCCTGCACCACCCTCGTGGCCAGGGTGGGAAAACAGAAATTCTGCACTTCCTCTTCCAACTGATGTTTCTTGTCCAGCCTCAACGGGGGACAGAATTAGGAGTCTGTAAAAATCTTCAGTGCATCTTTCTTGAAGAATTTATTTACAGGCAAGAGGAGCTTCTTTGTGGGGTTAACACTATCATCTCAAGGTATTCCACCCTTCTTCATCCTCTATTTCTTCACTTGTGATGATGTCCAAGGAATTAGCCATCTTCCTCACAAAAGTGAAATGTGATGAATAATCCTCAGTGGTTCTAGGAGGTGAACCAAAATCCTGCTCAGGGGAGACCAAAGGTTCAATAGGTACCCCTTCATCCTCCTCATCACATTCACCATAATCCTCTTCTTCAATAAATGAGGATTTACTTTAGCTGCCAGCCTGTCCAGCATGGACCTGAACAGGGGCTGCTGCTCAGTGGGGAAAAGACCTTGTAAGGCTTGCACCACTTTAAATGCCTGAGCTATTTCTTGAGGAGAAGGGAGAGCCAGAGCACCCACAGAAGTCCCCTTTTCCAGTAGGGGGTTCTGGGTGCTTTACTGTCTTTGCTTTTTAGAGGGAACTGGGGAGCCAGCTGGTTCAGCAAGCCTCTTAGTGCCCTTATCATCCATCTCAGGGGTTGATACAGTTACTGCAGTGGTTTCACCCACAGCAGAACAGGGTGTTGGCTGGTCAGAGTCAGAGGGACCCTTTGGTGGAGCAAGTTTTTTCTTAAGCAATTCCAGGCATTTCTCCACTGTTTTCTTTGGGAAAGTTTTACACATATCACAATCCTCCTTAAGGTGACCATAGCTAAGGAGGCAACCCATAAACTATGCTTGGCTGCCTTGGCAAACACTTCCCCACAATCAGTACAATTTTTAAAACCAGTTTCACCGGTTTCTTTTAGGTTTCTCTGACATTTTATTGGGAACCGATAAAAATGAACCGCTAAATAATTTTAAAGTTTTAACAAAAGTTTAGCAGTTGGTTCCGGAACCGATGGAAAAATGAACGAGGCTATCAGTTCAGTAACTGATAAAGCGATTACTAAACTAAAGTTTTTAAAATAAAATTAAACTAAACTAATGGGTTTTTAGTCAGAAAACCCTGGAATTAAAAAACTAAGTCGGTTCCACACTGGTTACACTGAACCATAAGGAACCAATAAAACACAATTTAACACTAAAACTAAGGTTTAGCTAAAATAATAATGAGTAAAAGGCAGCAAATGAAATAAAAGATACTTATATGAATTTATAAGTTTCTTCACGCCACAGGTACAAGTTGAAGAGCGGAACTCCAAGTACTAGACTTTAAAGGCGGAGAGTGAAATCTGAGGGTGTTTAGAACTAAGGCAGTTAGTTCAAGGCAGCATTTGATTAGTTGTCACATGCAAATAGTTCCATCATTTGCATGTGTTCTATCCTCTTTGGGCAGTTCTGGCTTAAAGGGACACTGCAGAAAGTTAGGAATAGCTGTGTATTACTGGGGTTAGAAATCTAGGTTCTCCACTCACAGAGCGATTTGTGCTATTCTTAATATCAATATGCTGTAGGCAGTGAAACATGTCTTGTAAGCCTTCAAGACCGAGAGGCATACTCCAACAGAGTTATCAATCAATGCAACAGAGTGTCTGACAACTCTCTTTAAAGTAGCTGTAATGCAGATGACAGTGAAAGCTGATCCTCTTTTCTGAAATAACATGTGGTGCTGAGAGTATTATTTATCTCAGTTATACTGTTTGTGTGCACATTCAAACCATTAATTTGCTTTCTGTCATTTTGTAATTGTGTGCACCTACAAGTGATAAAGTTTAAGCTTGGCAGAGCTACTGGTAGATAATTTTTGAAGAGTCACCCACAGCACACACACTTACAGATTTTCAAGTGTTCTGCACATTCTACAAGTCCCATTATGTAAAGCACACAGGGCAGCACAATCAAAGCCTTTGTACCAGTAAAGACACTGCATGCGAAAGTCAGGGATTTCCATTTGTGCACTGAACTATACATAACAGAAGCCTTACTGTGTGCAGCGCAAGTGGTTTGTGCTGCAGCACAGAGGCACCCCAGACACACATGGTAATGAGATGGCCAGCATCACCCACACCTCCAATCAGGTGAGGGTGGAGGGCACTTGTGCTCTGTTAACCCACCCCTAACCCAATATATGATGCTACCTGGTTTCCAGTAGTAGTTTCCACCTCACCTGAATCCTGAATCAAAAGTAAGATAACCATCCCTGGCATCCAATGATCCCCTTTCCTCAACTGATCCCTGAATCACAGTACAATAACCATCCTCAGTAGCCCCATCCCCTCATGTTCCATACAGTAATGTGTGATCTCCTTCAAGCCACTCTCTTGCAGTAGGTCATAACACATGGGATATCAGCTGCAGGTGTCATTTCCTCCGGATGACTTCTCAGCAATCAACCCTGGGACCTCCTCTAACATTATCACGTGGTGTTACTATAGCAATTAGAAAAGGGAGGTCCCAGCTACTCCTCAGTTCTTTTCAATCATGACCTGCATGCAACAAGTCCTCTTTCAGAGCTCTGCTTACCAGTCATCGACAAAGAGTTCTACCAACCAAACGCTCACTCTAAACAATCTACTGATGTCTTCAAATATCTTATTCGAAAGTGTACCTGTGGTCACAGAATCACTACAGAGGACATCCACGATGTCTGTGTTGGGTGCCTTGATCCTGAACACGACACCAGGGATTGCATCCTCTGTAACCAGTTCAACAAGGTCACAAAACATTGAAGGCTTCAGCAACTTCATAAGTTCCTCATGGAGCAAAAGGTTCCCTTCTGGATCAGCAGCAATGCTCCAAGCCCAGGGACTCTTCAACGCCCTCCTCGGGTCTCACCGCTCTGTAGGCAAGCCTCCTCATCGACGGGACAGGATCCCAGTAAGAAACATGCCAGTAAATGAAGCAGATTTCTGCTGCTACCGTCATCGACGATGAGTACCCGGTCACTACAAAAAGATAAGTACTGAGAAGAGTACCACTATAACATTGTCTTCTACACCATCGACAATTGTTGGCTCCTTCTTCCCTCGTCGATGGCTCCTCCATCGATGGTGGGTTCTGGGGTGAATTTGCAGCTTCCATCGCTGCCTCCCCTCTCTGGTTTCTAGCCATCATCTGTCGACAATGGCTTCTGCACGTCGATGATTCTCTCATCAGCAACCAGCCTTAACTCACAGGGCTCTATGCTAACACCCTCATGGACAATCCTGGGGTCTTATACACACCCCACGTCGATGGCTACTCACTTGGTTCCACTGCCATCTTTAATGCCATCAGTGGTTCCTATTCATTCAATCCATTCTACCCCGCTACTTCGCTGGGCAGATGGATCATGATTGATGTCCAGGCCCTAGTAAATACTATTCTGGACCTTACGAAGACCACTCACCTTCCTCCTGAAGGGTCAGCCGGTCTCTGCTCCATCTCGCATTCTTTGACCCAGAGGAAGGCCAGCTTTTCCCTGTCTTCCCAGAATTTCCTACTCCGAATGTGAGCATGGATGACCCTTTCCTGCAGGACTGGGATTTGCTGACCTGGATGTGGACAAAGGAAAGGACCTGGAGGAGTCCCACAATCCTCCTCAGCCACCTTGTTGGTGCAGGGTGAACCTACCCTGAACTACCATGTTCTCCACAATGATTCCACATTTTCAGACATTACGATTCATCTCCAAAAACGTTTGGGTTCAGGGTACTGAGCCAGATGCTTGAGAAAGAAGTTGGCTCAGTATTTGGGGTACTGAATGCCCACTCTGGTCATCCCCTTTGGTGGACACCTTTGAAGAATCTAGTTGGGCTGCTTTGAAACAACCTTTAAAATTCCTCCAATCCTCACAGGCTGATAGGCTTTATCAAGCCCCAGTTGACCACCTCTACTCTATGTCTCCACCTCCGGCAGACTTTGTGGTGATCAATTCCGCTCATGATAGGCCCTCTAGACCTCAACACATGAATGCTCAGCCCTCGGATAATGAATCCAAGAAATTGGATGTTATGGGGAACGAGTTTATGCCTGCTACTATGTCTCTCTGTATCCTCAGTTATATGGGTCACCTCCTGAAATATCAGGAGGAAATCCTAAAAGCCTCCCAGGCAATGGTCCAGTTCCTCCTGTGGGTTCTACCTAGGAGGTTCTGACAGCCAAGATGTCTACTGCTGCAGCTGTTTTCCGCCACCTGCTCAGGGCCACCTATGATGCTGTTTACACTGCGGCTCGTGACATCCTCTGCAGGAGTTTGCCTGAGACATCCCACCTGGTTAAGAGGTCAGGATTTTCACAGGACGCAGCAATCTCATCCTTAAAGCTCCTTTTAAAGATAATCAGCATTTTAGACCACAGACCCAAGAAATGTGGAAGGATTTACATGACTCAAGTCATACCCTTCAATCAGTCCGTACCTTGTACTGTCTAAAAGCAAACTGGCCTACAGTGGGTCTGCCAGGGACCGCCACCACAGGTCGCATCCCAACACTCAAAGAACACCTGCCAACAAGCGTAAGCCTCAGTTAACATTGCCTGGTCCTCAAAATGCTCCAAAATGTCCGTTTATGTCACTGCTGCTCCCAGCAGGGCCAGCCTTCAGCCTTAAGGTCTTCCTGCAGTCGGACCGAGACCCTTCCCACAGCCATCGGGCAGGTTATCCCTGCACCATAAGGGTGGCAAGCCATCTCCTCCAACCTGTGACTCCTGCAGCTGATCAAATCAGGACACACACGAGTTCACAGATATTCCCCTACTCTGCCACCAAGGATCTCTCATTACTCCACAGACCAAGCATTGGTCTTACAGAATGAAGCTGATGCTTTGCTCACAAAACTTGCCATCAAACCAGTTCCATTCCACAGAAGGGTGCGAGATTTCACTCCATTTCTTCCTGGTTCCCAAATGGACAGGAGACTTACACCACATTCTGGATATGAGGTGTCTCAACCTCAGTATCAAACACCAGAAGTTCAGAATGGTGTCTCCCGACACTTCTCCCTTGTTGAACACAGGAGACTGGCTCTGCTCTCTCAATATGAAGAATGCATACCTCCATATCCAGATGCACCCTGCTCACAAACGGTTTCTCTGCTTCTTGTTCCAGGGTCATCATTATCAGTTCAGAGCCCTCAAATGCGGCCTTTCCTCGGCCCCGAGAGTGTTCACAAAATGCCTAGCAGTGGTTGCAGTTGCCTTCACGGAAGGCTTGTATGTCTTTCCTTACCGGGATGACTGGCTCCTTGAAAGCGTTTTCCCACCAGCAGCTGCTGTTCATACTTTCTCGAACCCATCAGCTGTTTGCCAGGGTGGGGACTGTATGCAGCTACCTAACTGCCAGTCCTTATTTTTAGATATAATTTTGTTGTATATATTTTTATGTAATTCTGTGTATATGTACTCCACAAGAAATGCCAGTGTTAATACAAAGGCACCTTGAGAGAGAGAAACTGGATCTCAGTTAAGGTGTTTGACCTTCATTTGACATGAAGGCCAGTTTGCTTGCCAGAAACTGACAAGTTATTGTCAAAGGCTTGGGGATAGCTGATCAAAGGGTATTCCCCTAAGTTAACTAACCAAGGAAACAGAAATAAAATCAGCTTATATAGTCATAAAACTTACAGGATCTTCCTTGAACTAATTGAAGGAAGCCAGTTCAAAAGCTGAGGATGTTTTAGCCAGGATTTGAGCAGTAAATGACCATTCTGACAAGATTTTGTAAATTTTATCTTACAAGTGCCAACTGTCTACAGGAGACTACAAAAGGTTTTAACTCTGAATGTCATAACCATGTTAATTATATTTCTCAGGATTGTGATATCCTTGGGATTTTGAGAAACAGAGGAACAGTGACATCTCCTGGCTAAACGGAGAAGTTGCTCAAGGGAATTAGAACAGATCTTTAGAACTGCGAATAACTGATGACATTGCAAGTTACAGAAAGTATTTAAAGCCCCAGCACAGGGCATCTGAACATACTCTTCATTTGGACTCCACCTAACACACAAGAAGTCAAACTGCTGAGACTCAAGTGGCTACACACTTTCATTTGGACTTCGCTTGACACACAAGGAACAAAACTGCTGCCAAGGCCAACGAAAATGAACATTCAGTTATTGTTCTGGACTTCAAGTTTCTACAAATTTCAGGTAGACTTCAGCTATCAGTCATAGTGCGTTTCATCTATATTTTTCCATTTATTTTCTGTATTCTGTGACCTAATTAATGTTTTTTAGCTGTAACTGTATTATTATTTAAGTATTTTAGTAAACACATTTGTTTTTCTAAAGAAAATCTGCCTGAGTGAGATTTCTATAACTGTATGTGAATTGTGGGACAGTATTAATAATCTGTGACATACTGTTATTGTTAAGGGGTTGTCGCCATCAGCAACAAAAACGAAAAGGGTCTGTAAGGGATCTGCAAGGATAGGGAGAATACCAGAGTCTGCAGGATTCTGAACCAGGCTGTTGCCTGTCCTGCAGGGAGAAGGCCAAATCAGGTTTTACGCTGCTACGCCCGAAGAGAGTATGACGCCAGGGTCTTCCCCTTTGTGTAATAGCCAAGGAGGGGTCATATTTGGCTACAAGACTCAGGACTGGTATTCTACTCTATCCAGAGTTTAGAAGGATGCCTTGGGTCCTCGTAGCAGAGTGCAGTCGTGACCTTGACGAGCAGTCTAAAATGACACGAGGAGGGTAACCCTGTTCATCCCCCATCATGGATTGCACTAAGGTGTGGTCAGGGTGAGCTCTGTGGACCTGACCCCCAGTAGTAGGTTCGTGACAGGGATTGCTGTAAATTATCCGAATCCAAGAAGGACTCTGTGCAACACCTCCTCTACATTGGAGTAGTGTTAGACGCCTCCTTAGGAATGGCATTTTTGTCCCAGGCTTGGGCGATGCCCTGATTGCTTTGTGGTGCAGACTGGAGTCCAGCAGATTGGTCTTGGCATAAGACTACCTCGCCTCCTGGGTTATTTATGCCACGATTGAAATTTTACATTTCATTAACTGCTCTATGATATATGTATATATACTGTACAATGTACCTGTCCCCTTATATATGTGGGGTCAACAAAATGATGCTTAAAGAATGTATGCAAGAACATATTAGGGCAATACATAGACTTGAACCTAACACCCAATAGGCATTCATTTTGAATTATGTCACAACAAAGATGCTAATGCATTTACTTTTATGGGGTTGATCATGTAAAAGAGAATATAAGAGGTGGTGACAGATTAAATAAATTGTCAGAACTTGAGCAAAAGTGGATATACACCATGCAAGCACTTCATCTCCTTGGTCTGAATGACTGCTTGATGTTACAGTTTTCCTTTAAAATGTGTTACTGTACGCTTGAACCCATGTTGAATTACTGACCTGTGTATTTGCACTTCATTTTTCTGGTCTGAATGACAGCTTGGTTGTTATGATATTTCTTTAAAAGTGTTATTTTCAAGCCTGAATCCATGTTGGATTATTGGCTTGCTTACTTGACTTGGCTTCTTTTCCTCCCCTCCCTCCCTCCCCTTTTCTCAATGCTGCTGTTTTTGATAAAATTAATGATGTCTTTTCATTCAATATGAACACATTTGTTTATACTGTATATAAATTGTTGAAATATCTTAAATAAGTTGTGATTAGTGGTCACAAAAATGTTTTGATATAACGGGAGTAAGATAAAGTATAAATGATTTAAGAATGTGCCTACACTGCTTTTGTGTATGAATGATATGGCATTTTGAAATGTAATGTGTATAAAATTTGTATTGCATTGTCACTTTAAACATTTTGTGAATAAATATCACTGGGCCAGCATTCAGGACACACTGATGAAGAGTCACACCTTGGACTCGAAGCACTGGAGTTTGTAACGCTGAGCTCTGGCAGTTGAAAACCACTCATTTGGTCTTTTCTTTATTTAATTTGATTTGGGAGTGCCATTTTGTTCTGTGTTGTGTATCACGCTACAGCAGTAGGTAAGGCTAGAGGGATGTCGGGAGTATTAATAGAGGTATCGTAAGTCATAGGAGGGAGGTAACAACCTCTTTACAAGACACTAGTTAGGCCCCATCTGAGTACGTGCAGTACTGGGGCCACACCTGCACAAGGACATTAACAAAATGGAGGCAGTCCAGAAAAGGGCAACCAAAATGGTGCAGGGACTGCAGCAGAAAACATATGAGGACAGATTAGCAGAGCTCAATATAGCACACCCTAGAGCAAAGGAGGGAAGAGGAGATACGATCGAAACATTCAAACATCTTAAGGGCATTAACAAAGAAAGAAAAGAGTCTAACATGTTTCAATATGAGAAAAATAGCAGGACAAAAGGACTCAGCACGATATTAGAGGAGGCCGATTAAAGGGTAAGGTGAGGAAGTTCTTTTCACTGAAAGGGTGGTGGATGCATGGAACGCCTACCTCAGGAAGTGGTGGATCTGAATACAGTGCAGGGCCTCAAACAGGCATGGATAGGCATAAGGAGCAACACAGATGAGTATGACTAGATAGGTCATTGACAGAGTACAGGCCTATGGCACATAAATAAGATAGAAAAAATGGGCAGACTGGATGGGCCTTGCGGTCCTTATCTGCTGTCAACTTCTATGTTTCTATACCTTCCTTGAGGACTGGTAAGAAACCGACCCTTTGTGACTTTTTCTGTCACATGTTTGGCGTGAGTATAATAAATACAGGTTACTCACCTGTGACAGGAGTTCTAGGAGTGGTATATGTTGTTCATCCACACTTACTGGCAGGCTCCTTGCCACTTTAAATCTTGCCGGAAGGTCTTCAAGCTGGCTCCTCTCACCCACCGGGTGGTAAAACTCTTGGATCCGCCCCTTGGCAAGATCTGGCCAGCTGGGCCGCCAGGTTACGCCGTCGAGGCTGGGGAGTCGGGTGGGTTGTGTGGATGAACAACATATACCACTCCTAGAACTCCTTTACAGGTGAGTAACCTGTATTTCAGGCACGTGGATATGTTGTTCAATCCACACTTACTGGCAGACTCCTAGCAGTTCTCCGGGAGGAGGGAGGTAAGGCGCACACTCTACTTGGGAAATAAGGACTGGAGAACCGAGGTCCCAAAACCAGCATCCCAACATGACTCAAGGTCGATGTGGTAGTTGGTAATGAAGGTGTGTGCTGACTTCCAGGTAGCAGCCCTGCAGATTTCCTAGATAGGGGCGTCCCTGGAAGCAGCCACGAGCTAGCGTATGGCGGGTAGAATAAACTCTTATCCCTTTGGGAGACTCCATGCCCACCAACCTATAGCAGAGATTTATGCAGACCCACCTGTCTATCGTCCACTTGGCTGCAGGTCTGCCACGTGCAGCTTCAGCGTGGGTGACAAACAGCTGGCGAACCTCTCCTTGAACTTCAGCCATCCGCCTCCTTGTAATAAGAAAGTGCTCTTCTAGGGTCCAGAGTATGGAGCCTATATTAGCTCCTCTGAGGTGTGACTGGGGAGAACACCGGCAGAGTCAACACCTGGTTAAGGTGAAACTCTGACACCACCTTCAGAAGGAATTTCGGTGGGGCGCAGGACAACCTTGTCCCTGTGGAAGACCAGATAGGAGACTCGATGGGAAGTGCCTGGAGCTCTCCCATCCTTCTGGCTGACGTGACAGCCACCAAGAAGGCGGACTTCTACGACAGGTGAGAAATATCACACCAGTGCATCGGGTTCGGAATGGCTTGCCCATGAGCTTAGCTAATACCAGCAGTACATCCCACGGAGGTGGAGGTTCTCGACCAAGGGGATATGTGATCAAGGCCTTGAAAAGCGCCTGACCACCTTTCCTCCCCAGTCACTGACTCGCTTCCCGGCCCGCTCGTAAGCAGAGATGGCTGCCAGTTGCACCTTAAGGGTCGCCGACTCAAGCCCTAGCTGAGAAAGGCACCACTGGTAGTCCAGAATGCTAGCCAAAGAACAGGAGGAAGGGTCCAACCCTTATCCTGACACCAAATGGAGAATCTCTTCCATCTGAAGGCATAGCATTTTTGGTCGACTCTACGGGATGCCTCAACAACGCTGAGGACCTCGTCGGAAAGACCCAAGGCCTGGAAATCTAGTCGCTCAGGAACCAGGCGTCAAGTGCAGAGATTGAAGGTCTGGGTGGAGTACCTTCCCTTGTTGACTGAGATCAGGTCCGTGGGCTGGAAGCCGCCTCAGAGCCTGGAGCTGAGGCTGAGGAGATCTGGATACCAGAACTGACAGGGCCAGTCTGGGGCTACCAGAATCACCTGCGCCTTGTCCCTCTTCGCCTTGAGAAGCACCTTGTGGATCAAGGGAAATGGAGGGAAGACGTTGAAGAGGCCTGGGGTCTACGGCCCCGAGAAGGCATCCCCTGCAGCGAGCCCTGCTGAGGAGAGCGGGCATGGAACAGCCTCAGCTTTGCATTCTCCTGGAGGCAAACAGGTCCATCTGAGGAGTGCCCCAGTGGGAGAACAGATCTTGTACTACTTCCGGCAGGAGAGACCACTTGTGAGATGCAGCACCTATCCAGCTTAGGGCATCGGCCAGAGTGTTGGAGGCTCCTGCCACATGGATGGCTAGGAGATCCGCCTCCAGTCTGCCTCACGAGAGACCAAGTGCGGCGACCTCCTTGCACAGAGGCAAGGAGCGTGTCCCGCCTGGTGGTTAAGGTAGTGCGTGGTCGTGGTGTTGTCCATCTGGACCTGGACCACTTGACCCCGCGCAAATGGTGCTGGAGGCAGTGAGGGCTAGTCAGACCGCCCAAGCTCCAGCAGGTTGATGTGGCATTGAGACTCCTGAGGGGACCAGAGGCCGTGCACTGAACTCCCAAGATGGGCACCCCAACCCATCAGAGAGGCGGTCATCAGAGTGACCGCCGGCTCTGGGCAGACAAACGGGATACCCTCCTGCAGATGAGCTGGAACGAGCCACCACTGGAGGCCGTTCCACATCTCCTGGGTCACTGTTACTGGCTGGTCCAGAGGACCGGAGCACTGTGACCATTGGCGGCCAACCCCATTGCAGGGGATGACGTGCCAGCGGGCCCAACAGACCACGCTGGTGCAGGCCACCATGAGGCCCAGGAGGCGAGGAAGTCAGGCGCAACTGCCCGACCAGAAATGATTGGGCAAAGGACGAAAGAACCTCATCCCTGTCCGCTGGGAGCCGTGCTCTGGCTCAAGAGAGTCGAAGCTCTGCCCGATGAACTGAATCACTCTGCTTGGCACGAGTTCCGATTTTGCCTCGCTGATGAGGAGGCCATTCAGAGAGCAAACCTGAGGGCCAGATCCCTGACCACCCACCTCCAAGTTGGAGGAGGCTGCAATCAGCCAGTCATCCAGGTAAGGGTACAC
The DNA here is from genome assembly GCA_016271365.2 of Neoceratodus forsteri. Lineage (NCBI taxonomy): Eukaryota > Metazoa > Chordata > Ceratodontiformes > Ceratodontidae > Neoceratodus > Neoceratodus forsteri. The sequence continues at coordinate 980,777,181 of CM057458.1, read as the reverse complement.
CCGGACCCTTCGGCACCGCATGAATGCTGTCACCACTGTCATGCATTTGGTGAAGACCCTGGGAGCTGAGAGAGGCCGAAGGGCATGGCCCGAACTTGTAAGGGATCCTCTGCTCTGAAGTGGAGGAATCTAGTAAGACGGACTGATTGAGACGTGAAAGAACACATTCGGAGGTCCAGAGAACAGAACCACATGCCTCGCTCCAAGGATGGAATGATCTGAGCCAGAGTGACCATCCTGAAGGTTCGAGGCCTTAGGAACTTGTTCAGGTCGTGTAGGTCTAGAATGGGGCACCAGCCCCCGTCCGCTTTGGGGCCAAGAAGTACATGGACACAAACCTTGGGTCTGGTGGAGGATCCGCCACCTCCTGATCACCTCCTTCTAGAGGAGCAGGGCAATGTCAGCTCGATGAGCCGACAGAGAGGCAGCAGAACCTGTAGCCCCCGTGGAGCGATGGCTCGATAGGGTGGGACTGCCGAATTCCAGAGGCAGACCTTTCCTACCACTTCCAGCACCCAGCAGTCCGTGGTGATATCGGACCAGGCGGAAAGGAAGGTAGAGCCGTCTCATGGGGGAACCCGGGAGGAGGACAAGGTTGGGGGCGACACCCCTCAACCCATCACTGGGCAGGCTTGAGGAAGAGCCGCCGAGAGCCGCCTGGGCCTTTCCTCCCCGCTTCCTGCTGGAGGAAGCAGCAGGCTTGGCTTTGGGTGTCAAGTGCGCAGCCTGCTGGCCCCGATGCTGGTGTTGCTGGGCCGGACATCGCAGGGGCTGAAGGATGAAAGGGCTTACGCTGCTGCTGGCAGCCTTTGTCCTTCTGGGCAGACATGGACCGAGTCCAAGGTGGCGCTTGGACTTCGATCCATTGCAGATGACCCTACACCTCGACCAAACAAGTCGGTACCCAAGAAGGAACGCCTGCCAGCTTGTGCTGGGTATCCACTGTAAAAGTGGAGATCTGTAGCCAAGCTCTGCGGTGCATGGCCACTGCGGCTGCTACTGACCGGGCACATGAGTCAGCGATGTGCAAGGAAGTTTGGAGCTGCTGTTTGGCCACCGCCTTCCCTGATCCCACAGCTGCTTGACCATCATTTGAAGGTCAGCTGGGAGATGAGGAATCACTCCATCCAGGGAGCCCAAAAGGCGTGGAAAGTGTGCCATCAGCATCGGCCGAGCTGGCCTGACCAAGGCCTAGAGAGGAAGCAGCATAGACTTTCCGCCCAGAGTAGTCCAGTTTCTTGACTCTTATCAGATGGCTTGTCCACATCCCGACAATCCTGGAACACCAGAAAATGCTGTCAGTCACTAACCCCTCCAGCGGAGAGTGCTCAAAAACCGGAGAGTGAACCAGTGGGAACAGCATACTTCGAGCCATCCTGGCCGAAGATGCTGGACAGGAAGCTGGCCACTGCCATAGCTCCAGGGCTGGCCAACAATGGCTTCAGCCAACAGGAAGGCCTCCGTGGGAATCCCTTGTCCAGTATCTCCATGAGGGATACTTGGCCCATTTTGAAACGGGTCTGAACTTCATCCCAGTGGACTCTGGAGAGATAAGCCAAAGCATTCCAAGGAACGAGGATGGGCTCTCGCCCACCAATTGACCCTCAGTGGACTCCAGGTCAGCTGGCCTGGAGAACAAAGAGAGTCATCGCAGACTCCAAAGAGTCTGCGAACACGAGCGCCTGAGCCACCCTCCGCCTGCCGAGGTTCGATCGGAGCGAGGGTGACCGACAACCAGTGGGGCAAGTCCTGACCCGACTGAGAATCCTTGGTCGGGGCCCCAGATTTAGGTTGTGGAGGTGGGGATTCCACCACAATGGGTGGCGAGCCGGTTTTGGCCCAACAACCGGTGTCAAGCCGCGCCCGACTACCACGTAGGGGTTGTTTCGGCCCGTGACAGCCACTTAATGGCTGGGGCAACGAGTTGGCTTATTCCTGGACAAAAAGAAGCTCCTGCCACATTAGATCCTTGTAGCACCTTGCATGCAATTTATGCCGGAGCCTATCCTCCGAAGAGGATGATGACGAGGATGAGCAGCGCCACCGCTTCCATGGTGCCGAGACCGAGACAGCGATGTCGGTGGGATTGGCTGGACCTGGAAGAGGTCCAGACCAAGACCAAGACCTTCGGGATTCCAAGGGTGGGTATGGGAGGGGCTGGGAAACCCGCCTCACTCAGTTCAGGACCCAACCGGGACTCCAGCATAGGAGGCACAGGCAAGTCCTCGGTTTCCACCGGGGAACCAGTGAAGAAGGGCTGTTGGCTTCTCCAGTCAACAGACTGATCCGATCGGTCGAGAAAAATTCCCGACCGTGTCGACGGGTATCTCGACCGCTGACCTGACGGGGACACAGTGAAGCCAGCGGCCTTAGCTGCAACCTCGACCAAAGTCGAGTGTCGACTATCTCGGGAAGGGATCTTCCCACTCCCACTGAACGCCAACGGTGGGACTTACCTTAGAGTCCTTCTTTTGGACCGAGAGGAATGTCCCAAAGGGCCCTTCTCCCTTTGTGGAGGGACTGACAAAGCTCCCTTAAATGAAGCCATGTAGGAGGATCCCAAGGAGAGCGGGATAAATGCAGCGACCGAGGATGATGATGCTGCTGCGCCTTGATGCCCCTCCTTGAGGGCAATCATCTGTTCGAGCTGTTCAGCCGAGCACGCAGTCAGCGGGACACGCCCAACGGGCCTCTTTCGATTTTGACTGAGGATAACGCTTCTCGGGCGTACTCAAGTTGTAGTCTGGCAGCCGATCCCCCAAGACAGAGCCAAAAGGACTTGCACAAGTCGCAGGCCCATACCATGGCCAAGCCCCAGGCAGTAAATGCACGTGGAGTGTGGATCGGTCCGATATCTTCATTGCCAGGCACCGATCAACCGGGAGTCGATCTGTCCATTGCAGCCGCGAGGGAAGATAAAGACCGAAGTCTTGTAAATTTTAAAATTAGTTTTGGGTTAACCAAGAGTTTGGATCCAGGCCTAAACCACGCAAAGAGGGGAACCTGAGCTCTGAAGCGGCAAGGAAGATCTGGCGCCATGGGCGGAGCTGAGAGTTTTACCACCCGGTGGGTGGGAGGAGCAGCTTGAAGACCTTCCGCAAGATTTAAAGCGGCAAGGAACCTGCCAGTAAGTGTGGATTGAACAACATATCCACGCTATTAGAATAAACTTTTCTTATAATTTACTGCTTGTGTGTGTTCTTTGGCTAACACAACAGACATCCAAGAACCTAATAGATTTAGAGCTTGACTCTAGATAAATCTAGATTTTCTAGATAACACTATCCACTTACCAGTGTACTATGTGGAACCTATGAATCCAGGGAATCCTGCTTCATACTCTCGATGTGCACAGAAAATTGAGAATTTATCTTCTCCGCACTTCACAGTTGCAAAAAACTGAACAACTTTTTCCTCTTTCGCCCTGAAAACCAGAGCGTTCAGATTTCAAAGCAGTGCTTGTCCACATGGTTGGCCAACTGCATTTCGTTTATCTATACAAAATACAACAAACCTCTCACAGGGTTGTGAAACCCCATTCTCTGAGAGGCATGGCTGCCTCTATGGCATTTTACGTGGCATCTCCACCTTAGAAATTTGCAAAGCCAGCCAAGTGGTCTACTGTACTTACATTCATGAAACATTACAGTCTAGACATTGGTTCCAAAAGCGGGCTCTTTGGACGGGCCATTCTACAAGGCCTCTTGTCCTAAGTCATAGTGGTTCGTCCTCCTCCCTTGGCATAATAACTGCCTGGAAATCTTCCCACGTGTTATGACCTGCTGCAAGAGGTTGGCTTGAAGAAGATATACGGTTGCATAAGAACTTAAGGTAACAGTAGATCTTCGAGAGTATCTCTTGCAGCAGGTCATGCTGCCCTACCCACCTACCCCTTGTTGTTACTTCAGAAGGGTGCCTTGCTCCTGTCTTTCTATGACTCCATGAGCTGCTGCCTTATTTCCTCCTTCCATCAAAGGCCTGAGAAATGATTTCTCATTCAGTCGCTAGGATGGAAAAGAACTGAGTAATAGCTGGACCTCCCCTTTTATACGTGCCATACTGACACCACGTGGTAACGTTAGGGGCAGGTCCCAGGGTCGACTGCTGAAAAGTCATCCAGAGGAAATGACATCTATGGCTGATATCATATGTGTTATGACCTGCTACAAGAGATACTCTCAAAGATCTACTGTTACGGTAAGTTCTTACGCAACTGTACTTTGCCAATACCAAACCCTCCCCACCCCAGTCCAGAAAATGAAACCTCCAACAGTTCCACCACCACCCACCCTAGCCCCATTCACATAGTAATCCACCACCCAACACACCCACTGGCACACAGCACCCTCCCACCCCAGTATTCAAAGGATACATCGTTGAAGCTGGCAAAATAAGTTGTCAAAGAAGAAAACATTACTCACCTTAGTAATCGTGTTTCTTCCAATGTATTCTTCCATATTCATAACTCTCTGCAGTTAGCCTGCTCAGTAGAACTGCCTGGAGAATGGAACTATAGGCTCATGATGGAATCATTGTGCGTGACAACTATTCAAACTGCCGCCCTCATCTGCTACGTTCTATCAACGTCTCAGATTTCTAAAGGCAACCTATTTAAAAATATTCACGCTTAAATGCTGCTTAATACAGCATAACTATACTCTATGCCTGTATACTAAAGCTGATACTAATGATTATGGTATCAGTCCTACCTCAAATGACCAGAATCACCTGGGAAAAGAAAGGTAAAATAAAACCCCACAGGATTAAAGGTAAGTGTACCTGTGTTTGGGACTGCCAGGTAGAAGACCATTCAGAGGCTCTGGTTCTGGAAGGGAGGTGGGAGGAGAGTTACGAATATGGAAGAATACATAGGAAGAAACAAGATTACTAAGGTGAGAATATTTTCTTCTAACCCCATGTATTCTTCTCATATTCATAACTCTCTGCAGACTTTGAAGCAGTACCTTTGGAGGTGGGCAGAGAACCTACTTAGGAAAGAGACTCTGCAGGACTGCTGTGCCAAACCTGGCATCACTTCTGGACTGCAAGCCCAAACTATAACGTTTAGTAAAGGTGTGTACTGTTCTCCAGGTAGCTGCTTTACAGATCTCCACTAAAGGGATATCTCTAGAAGCTGCTATAGAGGCAGCTGTGCCCCTAGTAGAGTGGGCCCTGAGGCCTGCTGGGCCTGTTTTCCAGATTTTGTGTAACAAAACTGAATGCACTGAACTATCCAGCGAAGATTGATCTCTTGAAACTGAGGTGCCCTTTCCCACATCCCCATAAGTGAGAAAAAGTTGTTTATCACCTCTGTGATCCTTGGTGTGGGTCAAATAATAACTCAATGCCCTTTTTACATCCAGACTATGAAGTCTGCACTCTCCTGAACTGGCATGTTCTGTGAAGAAGACAGGCAGTGTCATGGACTGATTTAAGTGGAAATCAGAAACCACCTTAGGAAGAAACCTCCTATTAGTTTGAAGTACTACTTTATCATTATGAAAAGATAAATAATCCTTTTCACACATAATGCTTGCAATTCACTTATTCTCTAGCAGAAGTGATTGCAACCAAAAACTACAGTTTTCCGAGTGATATACTGAAAACATGCTGATGACATTGGCTCGAATGGAGGTTTCATGAGCTGAGCAATGCAAATGTTCAGATCCCATACAGGACTAGCTCTTTAATAGGAGGATGTAAGTGACATAGCCTTTTAAATAACTTTTGAAAATGGGATTAGATGCAAGGAAACATTTTTCCTGCAGAAATAAAACTGAAATTGATGCCAAATGCACCTTCAGAGATGTACATTTCAGACCTTGTGAGTGTAACTCAGTAAGATATTCTAACTGCAATGGGATTTCTGCCAGCGAGGAGAAATATGCTTGCATCACACCAAATAGAAAACCTTTTCCATTCTGCATTATATGTTTTCTTAGTAGATGATTTTCTATATCTTTTAGAATATCCAGAACAGCTTGAGAAAGTTGTAAGTTGCAAACTCTTAAGTCCTCTAGAGCCAGGCCTTGAGCCTGAGAGACCTGAGTTTGGTGCAGGAACTTTTCTTGGTGGTAAGTTAAGGAAAGCAGCCCAAAAGCGTGGGCTCCCTCCCTCGGACAGCTTACCCTCCGGTTTAGCTCCGACCAGCAAGGCGGGATTTTCGTCTGGCCCAACTTTCTATGTTATATTTTTAAAACTCGGGAACCCGGAAGTATGGAGAGCAGTAGGTTCCATTTGCTGAAACAATCGCAGCGCCCGCACGCTCACTTCAATACAAAAAGTAGCCCAGAAGCAAGCAGTGCATCGCCCTTTCGTTTTCAACAAATGGAACTTGATCCCTTCTCCATACTTCCAGGTTCCAGACTAAAAACTAAGTAACAAGTGCGGCGCCTAGCATCCAACTACAGTCAACAACAGTACGATCGAGAAGAAACGATACAAACTTCTTTCACTAATAGATAATGCCTCCTGGGTGGGAGGGATTAGTCACGGACACGGCGGCCCGGCAGCGGAAGAGGTGGTACCGCCGGCGCGCAGGCTGATCTGGTGCTATCAGTATCTTGGATGCGGGCTGTGACCGGGTTAGATAGCTCTAAGCTGGGAGGAATGGAAAAGACATAGATGCCCCACAGCCAGTCAGGATGGAGCATCAGGGACATGCACTGACTGGTGGCCTACAACAAAACAAAGAGCAACATGAGTTCTAGCGACAGGAAACAGATCTACCTCTACCCCATCGTCTGAACACTGGGTCAAGTCCTGTCTGTTCAGAGACATTCGTGATGTACCTGGTTGATCTCCAAGGCATCTGCCAGATATTATCCTTTCAGGTACATGATGGCTTGCAGGAAGCTTTTAGTGGTAAGCCAGTTCCCAATTTTCATAGCCTCTGTACTGGGGATCCGACCTTATTCCCCATAGTTGTTATATAGACATGTATGGTGTCTGTTCTGACCTGCCCACGCCCCTATATCAACTGGGAAAACTTTAGAGCCAGAAAAACTGCTCTGAGCTCAACAATTTATGGGAAGAGACTCCACACTTTGACAATGCATGGATAGTGTATCTCCTATGAGCTCCCATCCTAACAGAGAACATCTGTTGAAGAATGACTGACGGATTTTTCCCTCAGAGGAACTCTACCCTCAGATTGGACATCTGTCACCACTGAAGGACTAATCACAAATTTATTACAGGAATCAATTTGACATATTGTCCTTTCTTGGGCACCAGTGTGCCTGGAGTAAACTGAATGTCCCTCATTAAGTCTTGCTCCAAGACCACTCCCTGTTGCACTGCAGCCATGTGTCCAATATTGCAAGTATCGCTAGCTGGACATAGCTTTCCAGTTGAATGAACAATCAATTGCAGAGAGACAGAACTCTATCCTCTGGAAAAGAAAAGCTCTTCCTTTCAAGTATTCAGTTCTGCTTAATGACATGCAGGACTTGAACAGTGTTAGAATGGACTTTCCTGGTTTAACAGGAAGCCCAGAATATAACAGATTTTGTTATTTCCAGGTGCCTTGCACCTGCACAAATGACTTTCCCACGACTATTGATGCGTCGAGATAGGAAAAATATAATTTCTATTTTCTTAGGAATACCACCACCACTGGAGCATTTGTGAATACCTTGGTGCTGAGGTGGGACAGAAGGGCAGGGCTGAAAACTGGTAGTGACCTGAGGAGGTTGGAATCTCAGATATTTTGGCAGAGACTCTAATGGGGATTTGGAAACAGGCATCTTTTAAATCCAGGATATCGTAGTCCCTGCTGGATGACAGGCAAGAATATAGATAGAGTCACCATCTGAATTTTACTTTACCAGATATTGTTCAGACACCTTAGGTCTAGAATGAGTCTTCCCCCATTTTCTCTTTGATAAGAAAATACCAGAATAAAACCCTCTGAAGGTTGGCACCAGCTCCACTCTTTTATGCTGAACAGGGTTTGAACATCCCTCTAGGGCTGTTCTTCAGAAGAGAGGCTGGTTTGAACGAAAGCCTGATTTCTGAGAGGAGGGATTTGAGCTCCAGGGACGGTCCCTGGCGCCACTAGTTCAATACCGCTTGTCGATGGTTGTGGCCACCACCGGCCTGGAAAAGTGAGCCGTCTCCCACCAACTGGTACCAAAGGCAGCCTTGCAGTAAGTCAAGTTTTTGTTTCAGTAGGCTGAGCCTGGGCGGTTAGGAACCCCTCCTAGGCCCTCACCTCACGCCTATAATACCTACTCTGCTGGGTATGGCTGCAGCTGTGGGACAGTTTGAAGTTGACATAAGGGCCTACTGGACCTTCCTCTCTCCCCTTCCATAAGACTATAAACAAGAAGGCCTGTCCTTGATGGAATACTCTTATAGGTGGCACGATTACAGCCAATCCACATTATTCCCTTAGCACTCTTGGTTTGTTTACCAAAGAGAGACCAGTCTTGTACCCAGGGAAGTCAGGCCTTAGCTTCATTGTCACTGTATTAGTTGTAGCCCTTAGCCAAGCAAACCTTCTCAGGGCTAGTCAGAATATAATCCTAGCAGCATTATCACTGGCATCTGCTGCCATCTGGAGCTGGTATTTTAGATGCTTTAGTCAAACCTGACTGTTTCTATATAAGTCGTCAGAGACAGGGAGAACCTTCTCTGACATGGCAAAACAGATTGCCACAATGTGTTTGATACTGTGCAGTATGAAGCCACAGTAACTAGCTTATCTGACCCCTAAGGAGAGCAGCTAAATATACAGGTCACTCACCTGCTCAGGGACTGGAATTTTATTGGCAGTACCACTGAAATTGATAAGCATGTGGTTGTGCCATGGCAGTTAAGGATGTAGTGGATACCATGCTTTTAGACTTTGTTTTAATGTCATTAATTACATATTTTATAATTTCATAAGGTTACTTTACTATTAGCAACCATCACTATTTAAAATATTACCCATGACAAGATTACATCCATGCTGACGTGCCTTGGATTTTTTATATCTCCATGGTATATGTTCAACTTGCCCAATTGCTCATTACATCTCAATGTTATTTTGCTTTCATAAAAAAAAAATTAACTCCAGCTCTCATATCATTTTCATGAAGGTTAAACATAATAAACTCTAAAGTCTGAGGCTGGGCATGGAGGTAGGATACCCCATCCCTCCACCCTTGGAAGAGGCATCAAGTCATATAGCACTGTGGAATCTCTTGGTCTATATGTGAATAAATTCACACTTTCTGCACAACAGTCTATGTGTTCCAGATCTTTTGTTTTGTTTGAGCCCCAAGTGGGCAGTGCAAGGGTGGGGTCTATAGAATAGCTACCAGACACCATTGGAGGTGGGAGGAAAAGACAAAAGAAAATAGCCAAACCTAGTCTATTTTTTTTTTATACTTCAAGTTTTTCATTGAGACATTTTTCCTTTTTTTTTTTCCATACTTTCTTTTCCAGGTACATAAAGAGAAGAATCCATATTGCACATTTAACAATGACCATGCTAGAAAATGACTTTACATACAAACAGATGTTAGAAAAGCTAGCCATCAGGATGTAACATTTCTAAGTACCTATCAGCATCTGGCCTGGATAAGATTTTGAATTTCACTCTATCCTGACTTCCATTCTGTCAGTACTATAAACAGGCCTATATAATCATTATATCAGTACATCTGTATCTCATTTTCACATAATCTAACTTCCATTATGCAACATATCAGAAAAACAGTGATCTAACAAGATGCTTTTAAAACTTCATAACAAACAAAATGTGGAGCTAAAAAAAAAGAAATTAATCAATAAAAATATAACCAAAACTGTGTCAGCTGTCTTAATCTTTTGAAATAATTTTGGTATTTGTTCTATTAAAAATGTCTAGTTTATTTCTAAGAGGGGATTTGTTCTGTTTCAAAAGAGGAACAGAGAGGTGGGAATATCCCCATTTAGGTTTGTTCCTTCCACACAAGGGGTTTATTATAAGAAGATTAAGATGGGATATGGTATTTTCTCCCACGCCTGAGGGTGCAACTCTCAAGATCCATCTGGTCCATCTATTTTGGTAAACTTCAGCTCTGTTCTGCAGGTTGTGGGTTAGTAACTCAAAACCCTATATGAAGTTTACTATAACTTGCCAGTCTTCTATCGTAGGAGGATAGGGCTACAACCACTTCTTGATTATAGCCTTGTAGGCCGCCCCCAATAGTATTGACCATATGTACCGGCAATCTTTGCCCTTTAAGTCTCTAGGTGGTAAACCCAATAGAAGATTTTCTGGGCTGGGTAACTCCTGTAAATTGAGTATGTTTGCAATTTGCTGGGAAACTGAGTGCCAGTACGTCTTAATTTTCTGGCATTGTAAAAAAATATGGGCATGGGAGGCATCCGTGCTACCACACAGTCTCCAACAATTAGACAGTGAACCTGGACTACGTTTGGCAAGGACCCTGGGGACCAAAAAGTATCTGGATCGAACCTTCCACACATATTCCTGCCACCCCGGAGACAGAGTGGTGGTCCAAGTCATGTGCCATATTCTAGGCCATTTTGTCTGAGGAACAGAGATACCCAAGTCCTGTTCCCATCGAATTTTCAGGGCTTCTGAAACATAGGCTTGTTGTGTTAGCTGGAATTTATATAATTTAGAGACTGCACGGTCACTTTCAGTGGTTGTCCATATCTGGATAAAAGGAGACTCATCCTCAAAGCTTTGGCTTTTAGAGGTTTGTATTTTAATTTGGGAATTTATAAAGTCTCTAAGTTGATAATAATAAATTAAATCATTAGAATCCCAATAAAATTTTTTTTTGGCTTCTGGGAAAGACATAACTGTATTTAGCCTACTTATCTGCCAGGGGACCCACAAGCCGCGTGACACTTGAGTGGCGTACCAAGGAAACATTACTACTGGGGGAAAATCCGGGTTTGTAAGTAACCATGCATATTTCCAGTTGTGAACAGAGTTTTTCTTTGTGGGTAGCCTCTTGTCCATCCCTCTAAAATAGAGGTGACACTGTCTGGCTGTACTGCCAACTGTTGTCTCATATGTGTAATGGAGAAAAGGGCAGCTGCGGGGGAAAGCTGTGGGGATCTCCCTATATCCATCTGCTTCCAATGAGCCATATAAGTTGGATTCCCCCACAGGAGAGCCAGCCTCATCTGTGAGGAGTTCCAGTAATATTGCAAATTTGGAAAAGCTATCCCTCCTCTTTCCTTAGGTTGCATTAATAACTGTAATTTTATCCTCGGTTTCCTGCCTTGCCAAAGGAAATGAGTCAACTCTGTTTGCCACTGCGAAAGGGTCTTAATGGAAACAGCACAAGGTATACATTGAAACAAATACAATAGCCTAGGGAGGGCATTCATTTTAATTGCCTGATTTCTTGCATAGAAAGAGAGAGGAATTACATTCCATCTCCTCATATCTGTTTTAAGATTTTTCAGTAGGGGAGTGTAGTTAAGGTAAAACAGAAGCTTCAAATCTAGAGAAATTTTAATACCTAAATATTTGACATCTGATAAATCCCATTTGAAATCAAATGTACCTCGTATCTGGGGTTTGGGGGTATAGTTGTAGGCCAGTACCTCTGTTTTGGCTGCATTTAATGAACAACCAGCAAAGCTGGAAAACAATTTAAGTGTTTGGAATAAATATGGAAGGGAAGTATCAGGTTTAGAGAGGTAGACCAAAATATCGTCAGCAAACAGGGCTACCTTATGCTTCATATTACCAAATCTTATTCCTGGGAGATTAACCTCTTGTCTTATCAGTTGGGCTAATGGTTCAATGTAGAAAGCAAACAGTAAAGGGGAGATTGGGCACCCCTGCCTGGTTCCCCTACGTAAAGAAAATCTTTGAGATATGTGGCCATTGGATCTAAGATATTCTTGTGGGTTTAAATAACACTTAAAGATGAGATTAATAAATTGGTCTGGGAATGGAAATGAGGTTAGAACTTCTCTCAAAAAGGTCCATGATACCATGTCGAAAGCTTTTTCTGCATCTAAACTAAGACAGAGGGATGGAATTTTTTGTTTAGTTATACGCTACGCCTAATATTATCTTGTGCTTGACATCCTTGAATAAAACCACATTGATCCTGGTTAATAATGATTGGGGCTATAAATTCCAGTCTGTGGGAAAGAATTGTTGCTAAAATTTTATAGTCACTGTTTAAAACTGACATAGGACGGTAGGAACCAGGCAGAGAAGGATCCTTGTTAGGTTTGGGGATAACAGAAATGATGGCATATTGCCAAGATGGGGGGACAGATGTTTTTGGGGTACAAATTTGGGAAAAAAGCCTGAAGAATATGTGGGAAAGTTCTTGTTTAAAGGTTTTATAAAATTCTCCCAGCAAACCATCAACTCCCAGGCATTTATTCGTTTTAAGGTTGCCTATTTCTGTTGTAATTTCTTGGGTAGCTATTGGGGCCATCAAAGTTTTTGCCTGTATTTCCGAAAGTGTTGGTAGATTAAGGGACCTTAAGAATTTTTTTATATTAGATATGGGGGTGTTGGGGGGTTGCAGATAACTGGGAATAGTATTTAACAAAAATTTCAGATATCTGGGCTATTGAATGTTATATAGGGCTTTTGGGTGTGGGTCTTAAACCTGTTATTTGCGTTTTAGCCCATTGAATTCTTAAACACCGAGCTAATAATTTCCAGGCCCGAGGACCTCCTTCATAATATTTTTGCCTTAAAAACAGAAGCTTCTGTTCTAAATAGTAATCTAGGAGCTTATTAAATTCTTGCTTCAATATCTTCAGTTTTTTGGAACGTTCAGATGTAACTCTTCCCTTTTGTTGTTCTTCTAAAATCTGTATTTGTTTTGTTGATTCAGATTTCCTTTCTTCTCTCATTTTCTTTTCCTAGCCGCAATTTCTATGAATTTACCTTGGCATATGGCCTTCAGTGTATCCCAGACAATAGAAACCTGTATTTCAGGTGTATCATTTTCTAATAGGGTCTGTCTAATCAAGTCCTGCATCTCTGGTATAATCTCTTTGTCTCTAAGTAAAGATACGTTTAGTCTCCAAATTGTATTTCTCTGGAAAAGGTCAATTTTAATCTGTAGAAATACTGGTGCATGATCAGACAGAACGATATTCCCTGTCCAGGTCTTGTAGGTCATTTGTATATGTTCTTGGGAAAGTAGGAAATAATCAATGGCTGAGTAGCTCTGATGAACTTGTGAAAAAAAGGTTTTATAGTGACTCGAGCCATTAAGATATCTCCAAGCTTCTACAAGGCCCGGCCCAACTCTTTCAATGACTTGGTCACTTCCCTAGTCTTTTTTCCTAATCTGTGACGAACAGGACTTCTCTCAAATGTGAGATCAAGATTCATATTAAAATCTCCACCACAGATTAAAGGGCCCTCCAGCCATTGTGATAACATGAGGAAAAAATTTCTATAATTAGAAATATCTGTATCTGGTGGGAAATAAACTGGTACAAAGGTAATTGGCTTCCCATTAAGTTTACCTTTCAATAAAGCATACCTTCCCTCCTTATCAATCATCTTGTCTGAACATACAAATGGGGTCCTTGGGGTAAACATAATAGTTGTGCTCCTCCTTCTACCTCCCTTATAGGCAGAAGCATACACCTGGCTAAACCACAGCCGCTTGAATTTTCGATGCTCTACACTGGAGAGATGAGTCTCCTGCAACATAATGACATCCGCTTTGGAGTGTTTCAGTGAGGCTAGAATCTTCGAGCGCTTAATGGGACCTGTTAGTCCATGTACATTATAAGTACATACCGTGTAAGCCATCATACCACCATGAATGGAAGAAACAGCTGAACATCACCCACCCCTGAACCATGTATCACCCCTTTTTTTGTAGTACTTTCTTGTGTGACTTTTCTGCCAAGACCTCTTAAATATATCTGAAGTCCCCCTTGCATACTATTGTTGGTTTAGCTGACTGAAGAAAGAAATAACAACAATAAAGTGTCAACAGGGCACATAACTTATTTACACCAATGCACTTCCAAGGCAGAAGGTCTACTACTTGAAGTGACCTCTGCTCCCCCCACATTACAGACATTGGTGGGTAGAAGAGAAAGCTATTCCCCTTTAAAAGGAGGATCTCTTCTTGGGTCATAGAAACACAGAATTTGATGGCAGATAAGGACTGCTTGGCCCACCTAGTCTGCCCATTTTCCTACCTAACAGATAAGCTGCAGATCCTAATTAACCAACAGCTTACTTCCTCCTACCCCCCACTAGGACTGCCTTATGTCTGTCCCATGCATTCTTGAATTCCTCCACTGTTCTTGACTCCACGACCTCCTCAGGGAGGCTGTTCCATGCATCCAAAACCCTCTCTGTGAAAAAATACTTCCTCACATTACCTCTGCGCCGTCCCCCCTCTATCTTCAAATTGTGCCCCCTTGTTCTTGCACATCTCTTTTTCTGAAAGATGTCACCCTCTGGGACTCTGTTGATTCCATTGAGGTACTTGAAAGTTACTATCATGTCCCCTCTCTCCCCCCTTTCCTCAAGGGTATACATATTAAGCTCCTTTAGTCTTTCTTCGTATGTCTTCTGGTGCAGACCCTGCACCATTTTGGTTGCCCTCCTCTGGACAGCCTCCACTCTGTCTATGTCTTTGCAAAGATGGGGTCTCCAGAACTGCATCCAGTACTCCAGATGGGGTCTCACCAACTGTCTGTACCAGAGGGATAACAACTTCCTGTTTTCTACTATTGATGCCTCTCTCCTATGCATCCCAGTATCCCCAAGCCTTCCTTACTGCCTTCTCACATTGCTTGCCCACCTTTAGGTAATCTGATATAATTACCCCCGATCCCTTCCATTTTACTGTTGTCAGTATCTCACCCCATTGTGTACTCTTGCCCTGGGTTTTGTTTCCCAGGTGCATTACCTGCACTTCTTTGCACTGAATCTGAGCTGCCATACATTTGACCATTCCTCCAACCTTGCCAAGTCCCTTCTCATCCTTTCCACTCCATCTGGTGTACCAACCCTGTTGCAGATCTTTGTGTCATCTGCAAAGAGACATACTTTTCCTTCCAGTTCCTCTGCAATGTCACTTATAAAGACATTAAAAAGGATGGTCCCAGTACTGAACCCTGCGGTACCCAGCTAGTAACCCTCACTTTCTTCACTGTGGACTCCATTTACTACTACCCCTTTCGTCCTGTTGTCTAGCCAATTTTTTATCCAGGCTACCACCTTGGGACCCACTCCAAGGCTGGCTAACTTGTGTATTAATCTTTTGTGGGACTGTATCAAATGCCTTGCTAAAATCTAGGTGTGCATGTCCACAGCCCCTCCCTGTTCTACTACTTTGGTCACTCAATCAAAGAAATCTATTAGATTCTGCCTGACACGACCTTCCCATCGTGAATCCATGCTGCCTTGGGTTCCTGTGCCCCACTGGCCTCTAGGTACTCAACAATTCTTTCCTTCAGAAGTGATTCCATCATTTTACCTACCACTGAGGTCAAACTAACTGGTCTGTAGTTTCCTGCCTCTGTCCTGCTCCTCACTTTGAGAAGAGGAATCACATCCACCCTCCTCCAGTCCTCAGGTACCACCCCATCCTCCCATGATTTGTTAAAGAGAGTAGTCATGGTGTCATTAGTTCTACCTTAGTTCTTTAGAATTCTTGGGTGAATCCCATCAGGCCCCATTGCTTTGTCCACCTTCAATTTTATTAGTTCTTTCAGAACCCTTTCTTCTGTAAATGGACTGGTATCGACCCACATCTTCAGAATGTTTCTCTTGTTTGGTTTAGGTACCTCCCCCTCTTCTTCCTTTGTGAATACTGAGCAGAAATATTCGTTCAGTATCCTTGCTTTTTCACTGTCACCCTCTACCCACATTCCCTCCCCTTTATTAAACCTCAGTATCCCTCCTTTGGTCTTTCTTGGCTCCCTAATTTACCTATAAAGGTCTTATCCCCTTCTTAACAGAGTTGGCTATCCTTTCCTCGGTTTGGGCCTTTGCTATTCTGACTGCCTTCCCAGCCTCTTTTCTGCTTTAACTGATAAAGTTCTCTTCCTTCTCCTTCTGTGTTTCCTTATATTTCCTGAATGCTATCCTTTTCTCTGAACCTTCCTGCCACCTCTTTTGAGGAACCATGCGTTTTTTTCCTTCGTTGTGTTTTGTTGATTTGCTTTACACAAGGCTTGTTGCCTCTGTGATGGCTGTTTGATTACTCCCCATTGTTCCTCCACCCCTCCTTCTTGCCTGTTTGCTAGTGCTTTTCTGAGGCACTCTCTCATTTTCCCAAAGTCAGCCCTCCTAAAGTCCAATACTCTTGCTTTTGTATGGCTTGATTGTATGGCTGTGTTTATCGTGAACCACACTGTTTGGTGGTCGCTTGTTCCCAGATGGCTACCCACTTCTAAATCTGAGATTCTTTCTCCATCCCCATTTGAGAGTACCAGGTCTAAGATTGCTCCCTCCCGAGTGGGTTCCAATACTAGCTGTCTGAAGCATGCCCCCTGTAGGGCATCAAGAATGACCCTGCTCTTGGATGTGCCTGCAGCAAAGGTGCTCCAGTTAACATCTGGCATATTCAGGTCCCCCATCAACAATATCTCCCCTTTTTCTGCCATTCTAAGGAAGCCTTCTATCATTTCCTTGTCCATTCCCTCCCCCTGAGATGGGGGTCTGTATATAACCCCCATGCGGATTGTGGGGTCAGATTGACGTTAGGCCCAATCAGATTAGCTGGCACGAAAAGCAAGATTTTTTGCCTACTGCTGATCTACCACTTAAATAATAACATTTTAACACTCAGGTACATCTCCCTTTTTTTTTTTTTTTTTTCCTTTGTAATCTTTTATTGCTCATGGGGAACAGGTTTTATTCCCTGTGTAGATGAATGGGTACCTGCTTCCCGAAAAGAAAAACCTCCTGGGTCTCATGCTTCCCCTAGCTAAGCGCGAGAACGTATGCACTCCTTCTTCCAGGCAACAAACCCCATAACCGCCTCCCCCCAACTCCGCCCACAGCAATCAATACTAGGATCAAAGTAAACTGAGGAGAAAGAGAAATAAAGCAATGACTGCCATGGTGCTATTATATTAGAATTGTTTCATTTCTCCAAGTCCTCTTTAAACACCCTTTCCATAGGATTTAAAACCGCAAATATTTCCTGAGGGGAAGTGTTCTTAGCTCGGCTTCCCAGAACTGGTACATTTTCAAATCACAAGTCCCTGGTATACACACAACATCCGTAGTGCCATTACAAGAAAGTCAGCTTTGAGACTTGTGCAGACAGTTTTCGTACCGTATTCTGGATTTTCAATTACTAATTAAAATCGGCGAGCAGGGAAGACTGAGCGGGGGGGTTCCAATGCACCAGTTGGTCCATTTTACCACAATCCAGAGAATGCTCCTTAAGGAGAGCAGCAAGAGAAGAAAAATAAACACCGCTTAGAACTATACCCTTCAGCCATCTACTTGCTGCAGTTCTTCTTCGGAAACACCGGGCATCTTTTTAAGTAAGTCCTGGAAATATCTGATGGGTTTCTGAGCTCGTGTTTAGTGCTGGCGGTCTGTTCTTTTTTGTTGGAACTAGTTGCCACTCTTGCCTCTGCTCCCTTTGCTTTAAGATGGGGGTCCGGAAGGCCTGTGGATCTCTTTGCCAATCGTCTGTGCTGCTTCTTGCACTGCTTGTGGTGTATCGTAGATTTCTGGGCCCTCTTTCCAAAAGACCCTCATTCTAGCTGGATAGGGAGTTTGAATGCGCAGTTTCTGAGAGCGGAGGGTCTTGATCAGAACTGAGTATTCCTGTCGCTGCTTCTGTATATCTGGGGGATAGTCATGGTCAAAGAAGAGTCGGGAATTCAGGTATTTAACCTCCTTTTGTTGGCAGGCTCTTTTAAGCATATCTTCCTTCGTCTTAAAGCTGTGGAATTTAAGTTTTATCGAGCGTGGTCAAAAGGTCTGGTCTTTTGATTTTGGGATGAGGGCTCCATGTGCTCTCTCTATTTTTAATTTGTAACCTTGGGGCAAGTTGAGAACATTTTGCAACATATCCATTAGAAAATAAAGGAATAATGCATGACAGGGTGTGTGTCGTGCAGGGATAACGCCACGCCTGAGGAGGTTGGGCAAGAGGCCGCAGGCCGAGTGCGTCCAATGCCCCAGGCGCAGCATTATCCCAAACAGACACACACCCTGGAGTGCATTATTCCTGTTATACAATGGCTCGTTGTTATTCAGAATAAAAAAAGTAATTTTAAAGATGTTTTTGTGTGGAAAAATATTTTTGATTTTTAAGAGAAGATGAAACAATCAAGCAAAGGCTCAGGATCCATAAAACAATCAATCAATTAATGCTCATCTACATGGATTCACAGTGCTGAGACGAGACCTGTGGCGGCGTGCTGGGATAACGCCATGGGTCCAGCCCCAAACTGACCAATCACAGTCCAAGATTCTTTCTTGCCATTGTATAATCAACCATGTCCCCCTCCTCTGCTCTTTCATGTAAGCCATACAGCCTGAGATTCTCTCTCCGAGTTCGACTTTCAAGATCCAGGTACTTTCGCTCTGCGTACATGCCTGTAGACAGAGAGCAGATACTGCCTTCCTAAATGCTGAGACCCTCTGTATTAGAAATGCGGTCTTCGGTCTCTTGAATGTGGGTTTCCACTTGGGTCAGCTTCAGGTTTAATTGTTTAAATTCTGTTTTGTTCTCCGCCCTCATATCTCTAAGCTCCTTCATCAAGGGGTCGAATCTTGTTTGAGAGAGGTGATCTCTCTCCTCATCTGTATCGTAGGCTTGGTTTGCTCCATGTTGGCGGGATACTACGGGACCTCGCGTTGGGGAAGTCTGCCTAGAACCCGCAAGCTCCCTCTCTCCCCTCGCCTGTTGCGCTCGATTTCTGGCACCCTTTTCTTTCTGCAACCCTCCGGATGCCATTTAAAGTAGATTTCTGATCAGTTTGTAAAGTTTGGGAGGGTTTTTTCCCTGTAGATCAGCTCCGGGCGTTTCTCTTAGCTGCTTGTTGGATCCGTGCCGGAACTGGAAGTCAGCCAAACCCAGTCTAGACGACAACCCCAGCCACATACATCCTACCACATGTCCTGGATCCTATAGAGTTATGGGAAGGGAGGATACCCCACACCGAAGACCCGTGCCACAGAGGGAAGAGCAGTGGGAAGGCAGCAACAGTAAGTTACTAGCACATGGGGCTGATTAGTCACCAGACTACCAAAGGAGGACAAAGTGAAAATAGTCAGGGAGATTAAAACTTGATTAAAGGAAAACACCACACAAACCTAGGATCCTCCCCGTAAACAGATATGACCAGCTAGGGTTTTGCCTCGTAATTTGTTCATTACCTTGCAGTATGCTTTTAAAAGCATAATCCTATTCTATCACAGCTTCCAATTTAAAGTCATGCCCATGGCCATCTTGCGTGCACCAGCCCACTTCCTATGCTCTTTTTATGCTAATTAGCACTGCGAACTAATGGCAGAGGACAGAAAAACAGGTTAATCGCATGTAATTGTAGTTCTAGGAGTGGTATATTGTGTACATCCACACTTCTGGCAGTGTTCCTTTCCCCCTTTAAATCCTGCCAGAACATCTTCAAACTAGCTCCTTCCACCCACCCGGGTGGTAACTCCCCTAGCACCGCCCCAAGACATCAGATCTTACCCGCTGGAAGTAAGACTGGTGCGTCACTTGACAGGGGAGCTCGGGTGGGTCAGTGTGGATGTAAACCATATATCACTCCTAGAAAGAATGATTACGTAAGAACTTACTGTAACAGTAGATCTTCCGAGGACTGTCTCTTGCAGTAAGTCATTACTTATGGGAGTATCTACCAGGTGTCGCTGTCGCATGGCAGCTTCTTCTAGCAGTCTTCCATAGGGGCCGTCCACACATCATCACTTCCTGTGGATGTGTATCAGAGTGGGCTGCCTCCAGTACCCTCTGTTCGCCTCCAGCTTCGGCGAGCATGGCCTGGACCGAGGCAAACAAGGGCCAGAAAAAAAAGAGACTAGCGATCCCACCCACCATCCTGAGTTGCAGATTTGAGGAGAAAAGGCAGGGGGATGGAGGGCGGGGTACTTACTGCAAGAGACAGTCCTCAGAAGATCTACTGTTACAGTAAGTTCTTACGTAACCATACTATCTTCTACGGCTGGGTCTCTTGCAGTAAGTCATTACTTATGGGAGATTACCAAGCAGTAAAATCCAAATGGGAGGAAAGGCAAAGCCCCATAAGCAAAGGCATAAGAAAAGTCAACTTGAACCGCACCCCCAGAGGAAAATAGGCCGGGGTGGGGTAAGGACCAATGTAACCATGATGTCCTAACTCAAACCCGTAGGCGAAGACATGTGGCATGACATAAACAGAACTGTAGTTGGCCAGGCACAGTGATGCATCCTGAGAAGACAGAGGTCAACAGGCTCTGGCATAAAGTCAAATCCAGAAATATGTAACTAGAGCGAATCAAATAGCAGAAAAGGAGCACCGGAGAAAACACATCCCAGATGGTCAGGGGAAGGAACAACTAAAGGGTTCCAGGAGGGACAGAAGCAGGAGTTCCAAACAGATCCACATGGAGGAGTGAAGCGTCCACTCCAGAAGTAAGCCTCCAAGAAAGGGAAAGAGATCCTCGGGTGCCTCCAAGACCTGCAAGAGGTGGCAGGGGATACCTGAAAAGCAGTTTAGGGCACATCAGTGGGTCCTGCCACGCGAAGGGACAGGAAGCCCACGGAGGCAGATGGAGCCCCTCGAGGCTCCCACCGTGGGTCCCAAGAGACAGCCTGGTAGGGGCTGAATGAGACAGCCCACATGCAGGGGCATAGGGATGGGACCTGGGGGAGGGTTAGAGGTCTTGAAGAGACCAAAGAATACGCCCCACAGCCAAAGGGAATCAAGGATGGCCTGAGCACTGGGGCCGCAGCAGGTTCCCGAAAAGGGGCACTGGCGACCAACAGCTGGACGAGCAACAGGCAAAACCATGACCAGGCGAAGCACGAAGGGCGGCGCCGGTGGCGAAGCTGGCTGATCGTCAACTGCATCGTAATGCACTGCGCGGACCAGATGACAGGCAAATGAGGACATGGCAGAGATAGCTGGGCCAGCCTGAATGACTTAGGGAGGGAGGCAGGTCGGATAAGAGGGTCTAACGCTGAGGCACCAAAGGCAAGGTACTGACCATATGACCCAGGTAATTACGTATCAAGTAGCAGTACTGAAGGAATAAAACCCGAATGCCATATGCGAATCCATGCGCTGAGAATCAGCATCTGTGGTGCAGAACTGGTATGGTGAGGTCGGGCGGTCCAGTATGGGCCACTGCCCTGACAACCGAGTCCGCCACGGGGTGGTGGACAAGTAGGGATGGTCAGGAGGAGGCACTTGCAGAGCCAATCAGCGGCACTAGGGGCAGGCTGGATGGAGGAGGCAAGATCAAACACGAGGAGAGTGTGTTAAACACGCAGGAATCAAGGGCGGGCCACCAGGAAGCTCCTCGGGAACGCCGAGGTAGGCAGCCAGGTCGCTATGAAAGAGTCTTGATCCACAGCAGGGAAGGCAAAGTGTGCTGGATCTGCAGCATGAACTCCGTGAAGGAGGGTTCTGGGGGGGTAGGATTCAGGAGGGTCAAGCAGGGCAACCTCCATATGGGAGGACAAGGACCAAGGGGAACCAAGGTTTCCAGGGTCCCTGCCTGGAACATCCTCCAGGAAGGATCCCCACTCCCGAAATCACCATAAAAGGAGTCTGCAGAAATGGGAGGAGGGGTGGACCAGGTGGGAAGAGCCAGGTCTGGGCGCAAGCACTCGGGCAATGGGAGAGGGACCGGGACGAGGCCGGACCCCGACCCAGGCTCCACAGGACCGCCAGCACAATGCGGGCAATGCCCGGAGCATGTGACAGGTCTAGGGATGGAGGACGCCCAAGGGCAGCATCAGGAGGAAGGCGGGCCAGCCCAGGAATCACCGACCCTGAGCAGCGGGGGAAGGCACCCCGACCCATGTGGACCGGGACCAGAAAAGGATCAAGGGATGCAGGGCAAGGGCCATGCAGTGGGGCAGAAGGCCTGGAAACATGGTGACCGAAGAGCATGAAAAGGGTGATGGGGGGAACCCCCAAGGATGCCAACCGGTGCCAGGACAAGCTGGGGGGGGGCATAGAAGGAGAGGCCCCAAGCAGGGGGAGTCCCAGTTTAGCTGACTGAGCGAGCAGAAGCTAGCAGGAAAATGAACAGAGGGTACTGGGGGCGGCCCACTCTTATACACATCCACAGGAAGTGATGTCATGTGGACAGCCCCCATGGAAGACTGCTAGAAGAAGCCACCGCAACAGCGACACCTGGTGGATACTCCCATAAGTAATGACTTACTGCAAGAGACAAGTCCATAGAAGATCTAATGTTACAGGTGAGTAACCTGTTTTTCTATGGACGTGAATATGGTGTACTGTCCACACTTCTGGCAGACTCCTAGCAGTTCTCCAGGTGGTGGGGGGCAGGGTGCACACCCCCTATTTAGGGAATAGAGATTAGGGAACTGAGGCCCCAAAACCAGCACCCCGGAGTGACTCAAGGTCGATGTGGTAGTAGGAAATGAAAGTGTGTGCTGACTTCCAGGTAGCAGCCGTGCAGATTTCCTGGACAGGGACATCCCTGGAAGAAATCACCGAGGCAGCAGTATGGCGGATGGAATGAGCCCTTAGCCCTATGGGAGGCTCCCTACCCACCAACCTATAGCAGAGGTCGATGTAGGACACATTCACCTGCCAATCATACATTTAGCTGCTGGTCTGCCAGGTGCGGCTTCAGCATAGGTGACAAATAGCTGGTGAACCTCTCTCCAAACTCCAGCCGTGCAGTTCTTATAGAAGACTATTGCTTGCCACAGGTCCAATGTATGGAGCCTGTGCTCAGGCTCCAAGATGTGGTTGGTGAAGTACACTGGGAAATTAATCAACTGGTTAAGGTGAGAATCTGACACAACCTTTGGGAGGAACTTCAGGTTGGGGCGAAGCACAACCATGTCCCTGTGGAAGATCAGATAAGGAGACTCCACCGAGAGCACCTGGAGCTCACTGATCTTCCTAGCTGACATGATAGCTACCAAGAAGGCGGTCTTCCACAACAGGTAAGACATCTTACACCTGTGCATCTATTTTATTTTATTTAGTTCTTCAGCAGATAACCTTTGAGCTAGCAACTCATTTACAAAGGTTCCACGGCAAGTGACAAGAGCCAGCTACACAGCATAAGATTCCAGAGGCAGTGAAATGGATAAATACACATTGTCAGAAGCAAACACATACTATGTTGAGTAAGATAATTATACTTTTGCAAAACAACAACTGCAAACACATTGGACTGGGTACATAGCAGCCTAAGTAAATAGGCTTTGTCACTAGCTCTAAGGTTCAAATAACATTGGCTAAAGTTCAGGTTGCCAGCAAAGAAGGGGGCATTTTTTTTATTTATTTATTGTGATCTCGGACTAACACCTTTCAGAACAAGCTCATTACATAGGTTCCATGTCAGAATTACATTAACAGTGATAACAAAAAAAAAGTTCTGTGGGGGAGTGAGACAAGAGGGAAGTGAGAAGAAGGGTTACTGGTGGACTAGGTGAGGCAGGGAGGCAACTGTTGGATAGGTGAGGTAGGGGGTGAGGGGTGTTCCGGAATGCGGGGGAATAGGAGGGGCAGGAGTCAGGGTTGTGGAAAGTGTAGGAAGGAGTGGAACTGAGGAGGTGGGAGCAGCAGGTGGGACCAGAGTTAAGTGCGGCCTGTTTCCCTAGGGGTGGGGATACTGGTGAGGAGCGGGTGGGCAAGAGAGCAAGATGAGATGTGGGTGTGGGGACTCCCTGCACTTAGGAGAGGGTTAAGTGGTGGGGGTGAGAATCCTGTGTGAATGTCTTGAACCGGTGTGGCTGCTGGCCTTAGGAATCAAAGGATGCTACAAGGAGTGCTCGAGTGATTAAGTGAGCAAATCAGCAGGACAAGTGTATGAATGGTTTACCTGTGAGCTTTGCCAATACAAGCACAAGTCCCACGGTGGTGGTGGCTCACACACACCGGAGAGGAAACGTGGTTGAGGCCCTTGAAAAAGCACCAGACCACCTTCTGCTATGCCACTGACCGACTGCATACCAGCCTGCGCCCGGTAGGCAGAGATGGCAGCACCTTGAGGGTCATCGACCGAAGGCCCGACTGAAAGAGGGGACAAAGGTAGTAGAGAATGCTAGCCACTGGACAGGATAAAGGGTATAGGCCCTTTCTCTGGCACCAAATGGAGAACATCTTCCAGCTGAAGGCGTAGCACTGTCAGGTCGACTCCTTCCGAGATGCTTCCACCATGGTGAGGATATCATTGGAGAGACCCAAAGCCATGAACTTTTGCTGCTCAGGAACCAGGCTGTCAGGTGCAAGGACTGAAGGTCTAGATGGAATACCTTCCCCTGATTGTAAGAGAGCAGGTCCGGGCAGAGTGAAAGACACCTCAGGAGCCTGCTGTCGAGGCTGAGGATTTCGGGGTACCAGAACTGGTTGGGCCAGTACAGAGCCACCAGGATCATCCATGCCTTGTTCCTCCTGACCTTGCTAAGCACTTTGTGGATCAGGTTGAACAGAGGGAAGGCACAGAGAAGGCCCGGGGTCCATGGCCTTGAGAAGGCATCCCCCGGCAGCGTTCCCTGCTGTGGAGGGGAAGGGGTGGGCACAATACAGCCTCAGCTTTGCGGTCTCCCTTAAGGCAAACATTCCCACCAGAGGGGTGCCCCACTGAGAGACCAGGCTGTGTACTACCTCCGGATGGAGACCACTCGTGAGATGCCTCACCTAACCAGCTAAGTGCATCCACCAGCTGGTTGGAGGTGCCAGCCACGTGGATGGCCAAGAGATCGGCACCTAGGCTGAGCACGAGAGTGCAGACACAGAGAGCTTCCCATCACAATGGAAGGGAGTACATTCTGCTCTCTTGTTCAGGTAGTATAAGGTTGTGGTGTTGTCCGTCTGGACCTGAATGACCTGACCCCAGATGTGTCAAGCAAAGTCTATCGGCATCAGACAAACTGCCCTGAGCTACAACAGGTTGATGTGGCATCGGGATTTCTCGGGGGTCCAGAGCTCATGGACTCTGTATTCCCCCAGATGGGCACCCCAGCCCAAAAGGGAGGCATCAGTCATCAGGATGCCTGTCAGCTCCGTGCGGACAAATGGGATACCTTCCTGCAGATGTTCCGGGACTAACCACCAGTGGAGGGTGTCCCAGATCAGCTGGGTCACAGTGACCAGCTGGTCAAAGTGACCCCTGCACTGAGACCATTGACAGGCCAGCTCCCACTGCAAAGAGCACATTCTCCACCGGGCCCAATGAACCACGTTGGTGCAAGCCGTCATGTATCCCAGGAAGTGCAGGAAGTCCCAAGTAGGGCACAACTGCCCAACCCAAAATGACCGAGCAAAGGAGGAAAGAACCTCTGCCCTGTCTGCAAGAGTCAAGCTTTGCCCTGATGAAGTGAATCACCTGCGAAGGCATGAGTTCTGACTTGGACTCGTTGACCAGGAGGCCAAAGGAGGCACAGATCTGGATGGCCAGATCCCGGACTCCTCCACCCCTGGCCTGGAGGGACCTGTAATCAGCCAGTTGTCCAGGCAGGGGTATGCCCGGACTCCTCAGTGCCTCAGGTAAGCTGCCACTACTACAATTCACTTGGTAAAGTGCCTGGGAGCGGAGGACAGGCTGAATGGCATGCCTGGAACTAGTAGAGGACCCGCTCCGTACAGAACTAAAGGAACCAGTGGTGGGATGAACAGATTGGGATGTGACAAAATGCATCCTGGATATCCAGACAGCAAAACATACTAACATACCAAAATGCCAGCAGAATAGGCCTAGCGGTCTTTCGTGTCTGCTCATTGGTCAGCCACAATCCTGGGAGCTGACCTTGCTCCCCCACCCACCCTCTCAGGCTTCTCCTTTCCAGCCCAGGGTATTCCCCATGCATTGGACTTTGCTTCCACAACCCTTCCCTGTACCTGTCCCACCCCTCTGAGCCCTCCACAGTCTCTGCCTTCACCAGCCACCCGAGCAGCGCATTCCATGGTCCTACCACCTCCCAGTGAAGTAGCACCTCCTCCTTTCTCCCAAGTCCCCCTTCCAGCTTCCACCCATGCCCTCTAGTTGCCCCTCCTTCTTCAGAGCACCCTGACCAGCATCCCCTATTTACCCCTTCATGTACTTGAAGACTTCTATCATGTCCCCCGTCCCATCTCTCTTCCGATGTGTACATATTTAGCTCTTTGATGCTCTTCCCATAGGTCCTTTCCCCCAAGCCCCAGATCATTTTGGTTGCCCTCCTCTGGACCCTCTCCAGGAGTTCAGTGTCCCTCTTTAAGTGTGGCCTCCAAAACTGCATGCATTACTCGAGGCGTGGCCTCACCAAGCGGTTATACAGAGGGAGTATCACTTCCCTCTTTCTGGAGGTGATCTCCCTAGCAATGCATCCCAGCATCCTGTTGGCCTTGGCCGCTGCCCTCTTACAAGTCTCCAAGTTGTTCATCTTGACATCCACCACCATCGCCAGGTCCCTCTCAGCCATCGAGACTTGTAGCATCCCCCCCCCCCCGGGTGTACACTTGGCCTGGGTTTCTGACTCCCAGGTGCAATACCCTGCATTTCCCTGCACTGAACCTCAGTTTCCACTTTCTCGACCACCTTTCTAGAGCCTCCAGGTCCCCCTGTATGGACACCCTCCCCTCCTCCCCATCCACCACCGCCCCAGTTTTTGAGTCATCCACAAAGAGACTCTCTCACTCCTGATACCCTTCCTTATGTCCGAGACGTAGCGTTGGAACAGGGCGGCCCAAGGACCAATCCCTGAGGAACCCCACGGATGACCCTCCTTGGAGATGAGACTATCCCCCCCAACCACGACCCTCTGGATCCAGTCTTGGAGCCAGTTCCCTATCCATCTGATCATCTGTTTCCCAACTCCCATTTTCCCCAGCTTATCCAACAGACCCCCATGAGTAACCGAGTCAAACGCCTTGCTGAAGTCAAGAAAAAGGACATCCACTGACATACCCAGGTCCAAGGCACTCATCACCCATTCATAGAACTCCACAAGGTTTGTCTGACACGATTTCCCCCAGACAAAGCCATGCTGTCTATCGTCCAGGCACCCCAACTACTCTAGTTCCCCTCAGCCCTCCTTGACAACACCTCCACCACCTTGCCCACCACCAATGTCGGGCTAATGGGCCTGTAGTTCCTGCCACCTCTCTTGATCCACCCTTGTGGATAAGCACTACATGTGCCACCTTCCAGTTCTGGGGCACCACCCCATCCTCACCACATGTTGTGCTCGAGAAATGGCATGATCTGAGACAGAGTGACCATCCTGAAAGTGTATGATATAGAAACTTGTTCAGTGGTCTGCAGATCTAAGAGTGGGGCGCCAGCCTCATCCATTTTGGCAACAGGAAGTATCGGAGACAAACCCTGGATGACCTGTGGGTCCATCTAGGTCCAACAGATCAACTAGGGTCTGCGGTAATGCATTAGGTAGGGAAAAGGGACAGACCAGGTGGGCCATACGGTCCTTATCTGCTGTCACCTTCTTGTACCTGTGTGACGTGACTGGAGCCACTACCTCCTTGAGGAGAAGCTGGGCAATGTCGTCCCTGAAGGGCCGGCTGAATGTCGATGGACACTATGTTCTCCCATGGGGCGTAGGCTCCACAGGAGGTCAAGCCTCGAATTCTAGAGGCAGACCCTGACTGACCATTTCCAGGACCCACCTCTCCAAGGTGATAGTGGACCAGGAGGAAGGGCAGTAAGAGCCGCCCAATGGGAGGGTCCAGGGGAGGCAGGATGGGCATGGGAGAGGACCCCCCCACATCCCATCACTGGGCAGGCTTGGAGACGGAGGAAGCACCAGTGGAGGGATCACTGGGAACTCGACCTCCTAGATTCCGAATGACTGAGACAATGGACTTCAGCCAGGGATGCCAGGTCTAAGCCTGCTGGCCCGCTGGAGACTGGGCTGGTTTAGCTGCAGGGCAGAGAGAGGCCAAAAGGGCTTCTTTTTCTGAGATTTGCTGTTGGGGTCCCTCTGGGCAGAGGTCACAAAGTCCAAAATGACGTTGAACTTCTCAGTTTGGGTGAGGTGCCCTTCCACACCAGGCCCAAACAAGTCAGTGCTCAAGAAGGGGACATCCACCCGTTTGTGCAAGGTTTCAGGGCGGATCCAGCAATGAGGCAGAATGGGGGGGGCTGAAGTTGGATTGAAAACCTAAACTATAGGCCAGGGGTCTGGGGGTTGCCTAGGCCCCCATAAACTTTTTACAATTTGATGCATTCTGGAGGCCAATTCAAACAGAATTTGCTACCCTGTTACTCCCTCCCCATGCCCATTAAGTTGCACCCTTGCACCCTCCACAGGGTCCCCATAGTCCAGTTGTTGCTTTCCTGCCCAAACAGCAAAGTTAGAAAACTTTACAACCTGACTGACCCCACAGCACCAATTTCACACAAAGACAACTACAACTAACCAGCACTGAACTGTCAGG
Organism: Neoceratodus forsteri; assembly: GCA_016271365.2. Classification (NCBI taxonomy): domain Eukaryota; kingdom Metazoa; phylum Chordata; order Ceratodontiformes; family Ceratodontidae; genus Neoceratodus; species Neoceratodus forsteri. Next base: position 980,748,648 of record CM057458.1, on the reverse strand, counting down.
GCATTTAGGAGATTGTAGTTTATATAGTACCATAGCAAGAAACTAACCAATTCCCCAATATGCCATGTCCCATTCACAGCTCTTTGAAATCTACATCCATTACCTGATAGGAGTCTTATCTGTTGCTGTAGAATGGGATTGGACCATTAGGTAAAAATGATGATTCACCCTCCCCACTCCTTAAAACATTAATAACCAATGACTCGGCTCCCTCCAGCGAAAAAACAATTAAGTGTGGTGGCAAGCACAGAGCATAGCTGCTAACAATAAAATTAAATTGCACTACATCTGGGGACCCACTCTCATACTTGAGGCCCTGGGCAACTGCCACCTTCTACCCAATGATTAATCCAGCCCAGCCTAATAGCAAACCCAAAATTGGTGTTTCAGAACACTCCTACAGTAAAGTTCAGAAAGACACCCTCAAACCCTTGGACCATGAAACATGCCAGGTCAAAATGCCACCCACCCCCCACCCCAAGTCAAAATACTGCTAGAGGTATTTACTTTATTTCAGGGGCCATTCCCACAGGTGCACTTATTTCAGAGTGGGGAGCATTCCAGCTTGGGGATATCATCATGCAGACAACTGAGTCTGTCGTCCTGGTACTTGCCGCCCTCCCTGCCACCAGAAACAGTCTTCATCACTGTGAGCTGACAGATCAGATACATTTGTGCTAGGGGGAGTCAATACCCTATCATGCGGCAAGAAATTTCTTATTGTAAAGTGCAAGACTAACAGTTGCCAGCTGCCCAGTCACAGCCATCCAGCCGTCACTCATTTTCCAATCCTAGTGGGGCACAAACATCTTGCACTAACTTAATGACAGGGACAGTACTACACACAGACTCAGACCGCGCCAACACAGACGCCCAAAAGTATTCATGCCGCAAAATGCTCAGACTGCTTACTCAGACTGTGGTTGCCAGCATGAATAAGGAGTGAGAAGACCATCAACATACCCTTTGCCGAACCAGCCAGCTATAACTATTCTGAGCCTGGCTGGGCCCCACCACTCCATTCCCTGTCGGGCCTCCCCACATCCAACGTTTATACACCTCTACCGCACTACAGTTCTGTACCATATTGTATTAAATTATGTATTTTTAAGTATAATTTAATGTCTTATACATAAACAGAAAGCAATTCCAAAATGTTGTTAAAGTTTATTGTAACAACTATCCCCTCCTAAGCCCTGTGGGACATTGTAGTCCCAACAAACTGTTTACAAAATGCACCCAAATAGTGCCATCTGGCACCGAACTACTCTCCTTCAAAGGAGCACCTCCTTTACCCCCAGCAGCTGTGCATGCTCAGAAGGTATGGACCACCACAGCATTATTTACAATTTTTATATTTTATTATTATGTATATATATATTTTTTTCTCTTCTGTTGTGATCCCGAGCCCAGCCTGCAGCACACCATATCCATATATTTGACAGTCCTTGAGATTTAAATATACAGTCCCTTGATAATCTCTTAATGAAACTGGAATTAGGCTCTGATTGAATTCATATCAGATCAATACAGGTTACATAAGACATTTTGTCTGTGCCCCTTTTATATTTTGTTGTATTAATGTAGTATTCCTACTGTCTGGAAATTAGCAATGGTGTGTCCTTTTCTTATATCAGTGATCCTCCTTTCATTTCTAATTACTTTTCTGTTCCTTCTGGCTCCGCTCCTTCCAAATGTTCTAGAATGAATTGTGTATGATCTTTTGATGCATCACTTATTGATTACATTTTATTTATGTGTAAGGACATCATGTCAGGCTGGGATATCATCACAGGAGAACAATGCATCCTCACACCTCTGATAATGCAATTTATATTGGAGGTGTGGTGAGTTACAATAGAGAGGTGATGATCGTGGGGCACCAGGGACACTTAACTATTATCTGACGTCCGATAACAGTCTACTCTAAACAGACTGGGTAATTGTTGTAATTTGCAGTGGTTAGCAGTCCCATTCAGCTATTTTGTTGTGGGCTGCATTAAAACAAAAACAAGTTGGAGGCGCTACGACTGCTGCCAGATGGAGCACTTAACTTAGTCAGACACAAAATGTGGAGAAAACTAGCAGAAGAAAAACAAAAGACAGGATAAGTGTCCGAGTAAGACTAAGTAAGTGCCTCATCACCTAGCACGATTGAGCCAGCCAGCCAGGTCAGCATACATTAATTCAGTTTCAAACCTACCTTGTCCTTGAAGTCTCCAAGTGTTGGGGGCGGTACAACCAGGGAAGGAGAGGAATGATTGAATATGGACTGATGACTGGGAAGGGATGCATGCTGCTGCCTGCTGTTAAACAAAATAATGTTGCATAAACTAAGTGTTCTGTGATGTGATGAGGCGGTGGCGGCCTGACTGGCCAGGGGGGGGTTGAAGTCCTTGAACAACAACTACAAGGAGGAATCAGATTTACGCATGCATGCTGTTATTAAAAAAGTTAAAAATCAACGGAATTCAAACTGCTGTTGCAGCAGCTTGCTTACTGTGGCGGGGTTTAATTATCTGGGCTATCCCTAGCTTTAGCGCAGTACCTGCAGGATGACTCAAACTGGCACCCCATGGAAAAAATCAGTCATTTTCAGACTCTTCCTGCTTGACATGATAGCAGTCTGAAGATGCAGCGGCATGCAAAGTGAGGTCAGATAGGGTCGCAAGGTCAGATCGGTCATGACGGAACTCCGCCGTATGTGCCACAGCAGGGTGCAGATTGTCGCGGACTGCAGACCTTGCTGCAGTTTAATTAACCCTGTGTGTTCTGCAGAATTTAAATGTTGCCACTTGCACAGTTCTGATTTTTGCCAGATTGGGTGCTAATCAATGGGGGGGCTACAGCACCCCCTTAGCCTCCCCGGTAAATCCACACCTGGGGTATCCACCATAAAGGTCAAGATCCTCAGCCAAGCCCTATGATGCATGGCAACTGCGGCCACCACGGACCGGACGCAAGAGTCCCCGATGTCCATAGCAGTCTGGAGCTGCTGTTTGGCTACCGCTCAGCCCTAATCCTGGACCTGCTTGACCGTAGTCTGGATGTCAGCTGGGAGATGAGGAAGCAACAGGGCATGGGTGGAATGGGCCATTAAAAGAGCTAAACTCACCTGTCAAGGCCAAGAGATGAGGCAGCATAAACCTTCTGAAGTTATGATCTTTGGGAGCACTGGATCTAAGTTCAAATTTTATTTATATAAAGAAAGCATAGAGATAGTAAACAAATATATATTTGGGCATTAAATTCACTTCTAATGGAAAATGGAACTCCCATTCTAAACAACAATGTGCTAAGGCCAAACATGCTGCTAAGGCTTTAATATGTTTCAACTACAAATTTGGGGGCAATACTATATGAAAATATGAATTTGCCAGCAGATAAAGGCCTTATGGTCTATCGAGTCTGCTCAAGTGTGAAGCTAGCAACCCTTATACTTCAGTTGCCCTCCTCTTACCCTATCCCATCTCCTTTGAAGCAGTCCACTGTTCTACAGGATACCACTTCTGCAGGCAACGCTGCTCCACCCAGACGCCTACTCTCCACAAAAAGTGCCTTCTCGCTTCCTCCTGAACCTTCCCTCCAATCTGAGATCGTGACCATGAGTGTCCCTACCCCCTCAACTTGAAAAGTCCATCCGTGCCTGTCTTGTTTATTCCCTTCATGTACCAGAAGGTTTCAATCATATCCCCCATCTCTCCTCCAGTGAGTACATATTCAACTCCATCAGCCTGCTAATGTAGGGTACATCCCCCAGTCCCTGAATCATCTTTACTGCCCTGCGCTGCACCCCCTCCAGTAACTAAGGCCCTGTCCACACTACACTGCTCACGCCAGGTAACGAATGCAATCCGGTACGGCCGGGTAGCAGTGATTTGCATCCACACCTCGGTGGTGTCCGTTACGGGACCGGCACTGCCGGTCCACACATCAGGAGCCGGGGGCGACCGTTACGGCGGTGACCGATCCCACAATGCAGCTCGCGCTGCATTTACGTGCCTGAAGGGACGTTGCGGGCATCCACACTACGCCAATGCGGTACAGGGCGGGACCGGTTTCATAACCGTTGTTGAAACCACCTCACATGTGGTTTCAACAACTGTTACAAACGCCCTACGTTACAGGTGTAACGCAACTGTTACGACTGCTTTTACAATTCTCTGTAATGTTACAGAGGCGAAAGTGTGGACAGGGCCTTAATGCCCCTCTTCAGATATGGGCATCAGTACTGCATGCAGTACTCCAGGTGTGGTCTAACCAGTGACCTATACAAAGGCAGGATCACCTCCCTCTCCTTGAAGATATACCCCTGGCAATACAACCCAGCATTTTGTTGGCCTTTGCAGCTGCCTTCCTGCATTCTGCCAAGTTGTTCATTGAGCCCATTATAATCACTCCCAGATACTTCTCCTTCTCTGTTACGGATAGCTGACCCCCCAAGCTGGTAGCCTTCCTTGTTTTTTTTGCCCCAAATGTAGCACCTTGCACTTTTTGGCATTGAGCCCCAAATGCCAGGTGTCCAACCAGGTCTCCAATTTGACAGATCATCTTGCAACCCATGCCACCCTCCTAGGTCATCCACCACTGCTCCCATCCTGGTGTCATCTGCAAACAAACTGATCTTGCTCTTGATGCCCATTGAGATGTCTGATATGAACAACCCAAACAACACCAGTCCCAGCACTGAGCCCTGCAGTATTCTGCTTGTCACTGCCCTTGTAAATGAGAGCTCCCCTCCCAACACCATCCCCTGCTGCCTTCCCTGTAACCAGTTTACTACCCATCCCACCATTTTCGCCCCTGCTATACTACACTATACTACACTACACTACACTATACTATACTACACTATACTATACTACACTATACTATACAAATCACTATACTACCAACTCTCAGAGCAGATGAAGCCAAATTAAATCTTATCCTGCTATACAGGAACAAAGTTTGGAGAACCCAACCTAGTTTAAATCTTGAAACACCGGTTTTGTTTTTCTATAAATCATTATTACAAGTCCCACTTCAATGTCCTCTGCCACAGTAAGAGCAGAGTTGGGCAGAATGAAATGGCAACTATGATAGCTCTCAAATTGCATCATATTGGTTACATATACACCATGGACATAAGTGAACAGCCAATGAAATCATCAGACTGGCAGTTTACCACCGTGTAAATCCTCTGATAATCAAAGGCTGTTGATGAGTATCAAATCCTAATCCTAATCATCTGCAGCATAGGAATAAATACAATAAAAATAAAAAACTAATCAGCCTCTTTAAAAGTTGCATTTTATCATAGTAAAAAATGAACTGGTATAATGCATAATAAACCACTTTCGAGGATGTGGGTTATGGATTGGATTACCACGGCTGGTGAGTTACCCACTCAGCTGCACCTCATGGGCAAACCACTCCAGCCATGGTAAATTCTGATAACCCATACACTTCTTGTGGCTTACTGCTTAAAAATAACTCGTCAAACACTCTTCCCATGGAATGTCTGACAGAACAAATTAACTTGTCTTCCAATGGGATAACATCATGTTGGTTAAAAGTTATTAACCATTATTGAAAAACAGAAACATATCACTTATGGAATGACTTTAGTGAATATAAAAATTTCTACACAATACATGGTTCTTATTAAAAGAAACTGTTCTGGCTAGTACAGACAAAGGATATCGAATTAGTTAAGCAACATAAATAAACTTTTGGTATTATACAAATAAAACAGTGAATAGTATAGAAGACTATTTATTAGTCCCAATAATACCACAATGTAAGAAACTTGTCACATGGGCAAGATTTGGGATCATTTCATCCAAATATACTTACTTCAATAAAAAAGGAAAAGGATATAACTGCAAATAATACATGCCCATGCAGTAAAGGTTCCAAGAGACTATAGTTCACCTTATCACCCAATGCCCCTTTACAATTGTACTAGGAATGATATACTGAAAGATTTCCTCATGAAGTATGTTAAGCGGCCCGTCGGCCTTGTGATGAAGCTTACCACTGGGCGCCAGCGATCCGGTTCGGGAACGGACCGTGTAACTGGAGGTCAGGCCGGGAGAAGGATAGAGCGCCCATCGGCCACTCTCCTTTCCGGGAGGGAGGATTGCCTGTCCCACTACTCTATCGCCACCTGGGTGACCACGGTTGTCGATGCAGCTGGGACAGTCAGTGGGAAGGGGAGGACGCAGAGCAAGAGTTGGGAGGAGACTGCACGTCAATACGTGCCTCACCCATTGGCTCTCCTTGTGTGTCTACGTCCTCAGGGGAGGGCACCAGAAAACCAGGAAATACCCCGCAGGACTCCCAGTAGACGGAGCTCCCGGCCACGATCCCTAATGCCCCTACCGGCGCCAGTACCAGCATCTCCCGATGAAATACAGACATGTCGGGGTGTAAAGGGCCCCACCCCATACCCACCTGGGGGGTATAGCCAAGGCTCTGTGGGGGAGATGGACTGCACTGGACACCGGTTAGTAGGAGCAGGGACGTACAAGGCCATTGGAGACTCCTGAAGGAATGGGAGTTCAGCGGAGAGAAGGGGGCCATACAAAGAAAATATATAAAAAAAAAATGAAGTATGTTGATCTTAATTATGATCCAGTTGTTATTCTTCTGCATCCCAAAACAGAGACGGAAATAGAGATGATTGCAAAATGTTTAACTGCTGTTATTAAAAGTAAAAGGAAAATGGATTTCTAGCAGATTAGCTCTCTTTGCACAGCTATATTTTTTCATTAAGCAGGCTACATTTTCCTTTATTGTATTTTTATTGTATTTAAAATGACAAAAAGTCTTACAAACCATAGGTTGCATATATGCATGTTTACACTGTCTGTATGATTGTAACGTCCATAATGTGTTTTGGATAATCAATAAACTCTGACTTGAACCACCTGATTGGCCATGTGGTCCATTTCTTGGACTCCTTGTCGGGAGGTTTGTCAACATCGACCATCAGCCCCTCGGCCAAGGGATGCTTCTAAACCCAACAGGGAATCGGTAGGGACTGCGTACTTGTAGGAGATCTGGGCCGAAGGTACAGGACAAGAGGCCAGATACTACAACAGCTCCAGAGCAGGACCAAGAATGGCCTCTGCAACCGGGGAGGCTTCCCCCGGGGAGTCTCCCTGGTTCAGAATCTCAGTGAGCAGGTACCTGGTCCATTTTTGGATGGGATCCATCAGAAGACCCATGGATTCTGAGATTAGGTGGAGGAGCCCCATGAAGGAGGTGGGACCCTGCTCCATCGAAAAATCCTCTGCTGACTCCTCATCCACCAGGTGGGAGTGCAAGGAAGAGCTCTCAGACTCTGAAGATTCATTGAATAAAGGTCGACTGCCCAAATCTCTGCTGACGCTTCAGAAGTCAGTCAGGAGTGACAGTGACCAACAGCCAATGCGGAATCCCCGATTCAGAGCAGGCATCTTTAGGAGGAGGGATGAACTTTGGCTGTTTCAGTGGCAGCTCCACCAAAACTGACTGAGAAGCCGGGGGAGGATGAACCGGTTCGGGCCGAGTCAGTGGCTGATGAGTCAGAAAAGGCAGAAGCCTCTGTGGCGGGTAGCCATGTAACAGCAGGGGTAGAGGTCAGGATCGGCTTGACCCCCGTGAACATGCGCTATCGCCACATAAGCTCTTCATAGCGCTGACACATCTTGCGATGGAGCCTCTCCCCATCCAAGGAGGAGGAGGAATAGCGTCGGCACTACTTGCCCGATTGTCAAGAGCAAGATCGTCAATATCAACGCGGGCTACTCGACCCAGGACTGCAGGATCGGGACCACGACCTTGATCGCTGGAGCTGCCAATGGCAGGTCTTAGAGGGAGTCGTCGAAAATCAAGGCTCCTCGTGGTCCAGGAGATCCTGAGTAAGAAGTGGCGGATCAGTAGACTGGTCCATCCCTCCTTGGGAAGTCACAAGCAGGATCAGAGTCCAAGAGAGCGAGATATCAGCCTCTTCTGGTGACAACGGGTCAACTGGTTCGAGAAAAATCTTGGCTGGAAGGTCGACCTGCATCTCAACCAACTGGCCCGATGGGGAGACCATGGTGCCAGCAGCCTGGCTGGGCTGAAGGATCGACCGTAGTTGAAACCTCCGTGGAGGTGCGGGACTCTGAGGCCCAACAGTGCTCGCAATCCCACGATCAACCGCAAGACTTTTTCTTAGCCTCTTTCATTTTAGTTTTAATGCCCAAAGAGGAGCCCTGCCCACGCGTGGGGAGGGCATGGCACAAATCTATGAATGATCCTGAAAAGGAGGAGCACAAAGAGAATGGCAAAAAAGGCCAAAGCCAAGGAAGCCTAAGGCGCGGCCTCAGTCACAGCCTCCTTAAAAGCCGCAAGTTGTTTGTCGGAACCCACAGCCGTGGAGACCGCCTGCTGGGCGTCCTTAGATTTCATAGGAGGATCCCAGTCGTCCAGGCGCCCAAGAAGTTGCGCATGCCAGCCTTCCAAAGTAGAAGGTACAAGTTGCAACGCAAGCCTGGGGATTGTGCTTATGGTCTCAGGCAGTACACACACGTGGTATGGGTCCTGCTCACTGCATTTTCAGCCTGCAGACACATTTCTTGAAACCTGCTGCTGACTTCGACTGCCCATCATGGATGAGGTGAAGGAGTCGCTGAAGACAAAAAGTTGTAATGCTAAAGGTGTTTTATTAAGCAAAGGATCTACTCAGCATGAGAGCAATAAGGAGGGAAGCTTCTTCTTCCAGCGGAAAGGAAGATCTGGTGTCACAGGGCGGTGATGGGGAGCACACCCAGGTGGGTGAGAGGAGCAAGCCTAAAGAAGTTCCAGCAGGATTTAAAAGGGAAAGGAACACTGCCAGAAGTGTGGATAGTACACCATATCCACGTCCTAGAAGAAACAATTACTCACTATAGTAATGTTTTTTCTCAATGATAACTAACTATGTTTAGGCTCTTTACGTCTGTCTCCATGGTGACAGATGCCCCAGAGATGGAACCTATTCTAATTATGGAATTTAGAATACTGGTTCAAAATATGCAGACATGCTTCACTCTGGCTGTTGGCTAGATGTGTTTCTATAGCCAGAGTGGAGTGGTGGCTAGTAAAGCTATGTAAAAGGCTACCAAAAATGTATACAATTTTTTTACAATACTTAAAATACACAATCAAACTGAAGCAGACATGTAACTGTCTGAAACATAGGAAACAAACTTCACAATTGTAGAGTAACTGCAATAGCAATGCTCAAGCAACTTTAATGAAAATAACCGATTCTTGTGAGAACCTATTTTCAGGTTCTGAAGGGGAGGCAGAGTGGGGAATGTAAACATAGTGACGGAATTTCTAAAGAAAAACACATTATTATGGTAATTATGTTTTTCTTTTAAACCCAGGAATCCTCTCTGAAGGTTTACACTCTTTGCAGACTCAAAATCAGTAACTTGGAAGGCTAGGACCATAAGTTATTTAGGAAAAAGGTTCTGCAAGACAGCAGTTTCAATTCTGATCCTGCCTGGACTGTATGTCCAGGCAGTAGTGCTTTGTGAAGATGTGCATTGTTTTCTAGGTACCTGCTTAGCAAATGTCTAATAAAGGGAGACCCTGTGGATGCCGCAGAGGCAGCGGTATTCATACTGGTTATAAAACAGGAGAAGGCAATGGTCCATCGGGCATGTTTCCCGCCTCAGCAGGGCCATAAATCCCTGATACTCATATAATATTCGTCATGTCTTTTTTAAATAAGTTCAAGGACCCTGCGGAGACTTCATCCCTTGATAATAAATTCCAATTAATAGACACCCTATAAGTAAAGTAACCCCTTCTTGTGTTCTTTACACTATGTGGGATGACTATTTGTTGGTTGTGGCATCTTAAGTTATTTTTACTGGTATTTAATTTTATTCCCAAGTTGTCCATTAATTCATCATCTCTGAGGGTTTTGTATATCTGTAGCATGTCTCCCCTTCATCATCTCATCTCAAGTGTACAGTTCCAATTCTTGCAACCTTTCCTCATAGGGTATATCACTCAGTCCTAGGTACAGTGTGCCCTTAACAGCACAATTGGATGCAAAAGACTATCCAATAAGAGATAGTCCTCTTGGCTGCTAGTTTACCTTTGCCAGCCTCACCATAGGTAACAAAAAGCTGAGTGTTTTGGGACCTGACATTTTTCTTCCAGTCCATGGAGATGCCCAGAACTCATTTCAGGTCAACACTGTGCAATGTTTGCTCACTTGGACCGGAGTGTTCTGAATACAGCACAGGGACTGTGACTGTGGTTCACATAGGATTCAAACACCACCTTAGATAAGAATTTCCTGTTGGTTCTAAGGACTACGACTACCTTATCCCTGTGGAAGATTATGTAATTTGACTCTGTGCAGAGGGCTTGCAGATCACTTACCCTCCTAGCAGAGGTCACAGCACTTAAGAATATGGTTTTCCATATGACATACTTCAAATCAGCAGTGTCCATCACTTGAATGGAGCCTCCACAAGCTGTGCAAAGCAGATACTAAGATCCTATGGTGGGACTGGATCCCATTACCGGTGGGACAAGTGACTGAGGCCTTTAAAAAACATTTGAAGTGGGGTGGTCTAGCCACCGAGAAAATGGCAGCTTAGCTTTTTGCTCCTCCAAACCTGGTGGCAATCCGTGGTTGGATATCCTAATCCGGGTTATTCCCCTTACTGTGCTGCTTGATCGGGGACTCCCCAACTGCCCAGCAAGACTATTTTATGTCCCCTGTGGCGAGTTGCCCAGTTATCCATGAAGTCGTCTCTGTAGTAGTAGGCTGTATAGGTCATGATCTCCATTGTTGGGTATCTCATCTGACTGCATCCTCGCTAACTGGCCTCTCCTCAACTGACCAATAGCGGTCCAATACCAGCTGGTACCATGCCCGTGCCTGCTGTCTAATGACCACCAGAGGATCCTCTCCACCCTTCTTCTCACCTACCAGCCTCACAACAGCCCCCATCAGTGGGAGACTCCCTGAATTATATCACCCACATGCTAGAGGCCCTGCTATCCTGGGTGGACAACATCAATCCTACTCTGGCAGGCACTGTCTCAGTTGTGCAGCAGCTACAAGATAAAGTTAACATCGCAGAGCAGTGGGTGGAAACCTTAGAACAACGGCAGGCTAAGCTTTGGCAATGGGTACAACTCCAGGAGGATAAATTGGCGGCCCTTCATGACAGAGTGGAGGACCAGGAAAATAGGGAATGCCGTAACAACATTCGCATCATAGGCATCCCCGAGGGCTCAGAAGGCCAATCTATGGAATGTTTCCTAAACGACACCATTCCTGCCATATTGGGGGATAGATGGAGGGGCCCTGTTGAGGTCGAAAGGGCTCACCGTATTGCTGGCAGAAAGGAAAAGCCAGAGCTCAGATACTCCACCAAAGAACGGATCCTGAGAGCAGCGAGGGCGTGGGAAGAGTCGGTGGCAGGGGACACATATCTGGTTTTACAGGGACTTTGCAGAAGAGACGTCTGTCAAGCGACGTGCCTTTGGGCCTCTGAAAAAATTTCTGGCATGTCACAGTTTTCACTACAGATTTAAAGGCTTTACCAGACTGCTGGTCTCAAATGAAGGGAGAGAAATTCTGGATGATTATCCCCGCAATGTTGAAAAGTGGATCTTGAAGTTTTGGCCTACCCTACCACTTCTACCTTCATCTCCTAGGAGGCTGTGGGACCCTGATGCGCCTCAATTTGTTGCCAGGAACCAAACTACTGGGAGGAGTATTCCGGAGGAGCGCTCTTCTACCAGACTGGGTCCTACAAAAATTATCTCCCTGGTGCATGGGCCCTACCCACGCAACAGCCCCTGCCAATGCTACTCCTGGCATCTCCGCTACCTCAGAGCAGCCTCTTTTTTATCCAGAAGCTCACATACCCTCCGCCACAGGCAAGATCCAGAAGCAGCCAACACCTCTCCCCTGATCAGCAGACGGCAGCTAAAATACCCCAGGATGATCCCCAATCACCGCCATTGGGTCGCTGCTCTCTAGACCCTTATCTTTCTTCTACGGACACAGACCACCCGGTGGAATGGGCTGACATCCCAGAATACTTACTTGTAGAAGCAGTAGACCTGTCGGGAAAGATTAAACCTGGGACTAAATCCTACACTGCTGCTGTAGCCACGCAACCTCCTGATTCCACTATTACCACCGGAAGCTCTTCCGTGTCTCAGGACAGTCTTGCTAAGGCTCCAGTACTGAATGGGGACTTTACTGATTGGTATCTAAGCCTTTTATGACCCTGCTTTCTGTGTTTGTCATGCTTTTTGTTTGTGCTCAATTTTCAGCCCTTGCAGATGCTTCGGCCCAGGGATCGTTAGGATGCATGATGGGCAGCTCCCTATTGACACTCTACTCTAGGCCCAGCTCTTAGGTCCCCCTTCCCCAGGATACTATACCCGCATTATAACGCCATGGATTCCTCTCGACAGGAAGGGCAAGGGTCTGTGATCACCCCTCCCCCCCCCATCGAGGGGATAGCTGTTGGGGTTTCTGGTTGATCCCCCTCCCTCCCCGGACAGCCTTCAGCTGGATACCTATTGGTTCCCAGCTGCCCTTCTCTCCTTCCTCTTTTACCTCCCCCAGATGCTGGCTAGCGTTCGAATCCCTGGATCTCTGTTGCCTAAGTTCACCTGGCAGGCCTCTATTGCCTTCTCACTAGCCAACCTAGTTTCAGTCTAGACACGCTGATGGTAACCCTTTACACTTGTTAGTTGAGGGATCACCCACCACCACCCCCTTCATCTCATTTCTTTTCCCCTTCCACTTCCCTCACCCCTTCCCCCGATTTTCTGCTACCCGACCGTAGGACTCCCATTAGCTGAGGAGAGGTGCAATCCTGTTGTTCTCTTTCTCCCCTAATTTTGAGTGTTAAAGCTACTGAAGCTGAGGGAACCCTACTTTTGGTACTCTCTTTCTCGCTTCTTTGGCTTTATAGCCATAGCTTATATACACTTCTATTCGATCGACTATTTCAGTCTCTATCTAGTCAGCCAGTCTGGTCTAAGCAGGGCTGTATTACTTGAGTTATATTGTTGCACATATATTCTGTGTTGTTCTCAGTTATCTCACCAGTTTTGTTTCTCTGCTATCACAGGTCAGTTGAATACAGTTTTACTATTGTTCTCCCAGTTAAGATATCTTTGAACACTACCTACAGTGATTTGGAATTTCAGTGAGTGCATACTTTCCCATAGTCCAGCAACAGCCTTTTTCAGCAAGTGCCAGGTATTGTGACCTGAAGCTCTTGTTCTTTTTCCTTCCTCTGCCTGTTGCTCATTGGGGCTGGGTAAGTAATCAATCCTTTATTTTTATCATTGTTATGGCTACCAATGGTGACAAAGGGCTCTGTCTGGTGTCATGGAACATTAAAGGGCTTAATCACCCCATTAAACATACTAAAGTGCTTCAGTACCTTCGCTCCCTTCATACAGACATAGCTCTTTTACAAGAAACCCACCTTCTTATCAGATCAACCCCGTTTAAAAATGTTGTGGGTGGGTGCTATCTATGCCAGCTCTGCTGCGTCTAAATCTAAAAGGGTTGCCATACTTATTCGACACTCAAGTCCTTGGGTGTTAGAGGAGTCCTGAGCAAACACGCAAGGCCGGTGGGTCATTGTCAAGCTTGCTTCTCCAGCTGTGAAACTCATTGTGGGCAACCTTTATTCCCCAAACACCGATAATGCTGATTTTCTTCCCTAGCTTCAGTCAAGCGTCCATATCCCAATCCTACTAGGGGGTGACTTTAATGTGGTGCAGGACATTTTTCTAGATAAATCTAAACCCACTCCCCAAGCACATACCAGAGTACATGCCGCCTTGCAAGAACTGAAGGAGGAATGGGGTCTGACTGTCATCTGGAGACGGGACTTCCCCTCAGGACAGGATTATTCCTACTATTTTCCCTCCCATGGTGTACATAGCCACACTGACTACTGGCTTGCCAACGACGCTGCCTCGGGCGGGCTTTCCAACAATAAAATCGGAAATATAGTAATCTCTGACCACGCCCCTGTGATGACATCCTATTCTACCTCTGCCCAGCAGTCTACAGGTACTTGGTGGAGATGCAGCCCTCTTCTCCTCAAGGACGCTGAATTCCAGCAAGTAATGACACAAGTGGCTCAGGTGTATTTTGCCACTAATTCCAGTTGTGACGTCCCTCCAGGCACAGTGTGAGAAGCATTCAAAGCTTACCTCTGGGGCCATATTATTGCCTTTGCAGCCAAGTGGAATAAAGCCCGTAAGGTAACGTTGGATGGCCTGCAAGCAGAACTCACTGCACTGGAGGCATGCTTTTAGACCTCCCCAATGCTGCAGGAAATGTTTCACTGACTTGTAAAATTGTGGGGCTCAAGTACCAAATTAACTCTATGCTTGATCAAAAGCTAAGTGGCTTCTGCTCCAGTGAAACATGCCTACTGGGAGGGTGGCGAGAAAAGCATCAGCTATTAGCCTACCAATTATGGAAGCAAGTCTCTTCACAGGTTTAGGTCCTTGCACGCATAATGGGTTTAGTCACTACAGATCCTGTAGGCATTAACGAGACCATAAAATGCTACTACCAGTCCCTCTACCAGTCCAAATCTTCTCTTGCAGGCCCAATTGACCCAAAGCATGCTCCAGTTCTGCAAATGTTCCACTTTTCTGGTCCTAACACCTGACCAAGTGGACCTTCTGAGGCACGATTACCTTTTCGAGCTACGCCAGACCCTATCCCAGATGGCCAAGGGAAAGCTCCAGGCCCAGATGGGATGACCATAGAACTATACCAACATCTGGCCCAGGAGATAGAGCAGCCATTGCTCTCTGCACTACAAGATGCACACACACTCGTGGGACCCTCCCACTACCATGAAGGAAGCTCTGATCACTCTTCTTTCGAAAAGTCTGATGACCCTTTAAGCTGAGCTAATTTATGTCCTCTCTCTTCTACTGGTGGACACCAAAATTCTGGCTAAGGTCCTGGCCACTAGAATGCTAAAGGTCCTCCCTTCCACAATCCACCCAGCTCAAGTGGGATTTATGCAAGGAAAATCTGGCTCTGATAATACCAGACTGTTGCTCAATTTGAAATGGCTAGCGAGCCACTCCTAGACCCCCATGGCTGCCCTAGCTGTCGATTTCACCAAGGCATTTGACTCGTTTGAATGGCACTACCTTTACAAAGTCCTCTACCATTATGGCTTTGACCCTCAATTCTGCCAGTGGATCCATACTCTTTACAGCCTCCCTATGGTCAAAATCTTAACCAAAACCAACATTTCTTCCCCTTTCCCCCTATACAGGGTCACCCGTCAGGGCTGTTCCCTGTCCCCACTTCTCTTTTTAGTGGCTCTGGACCTGCTGATATGGGCACTTGTTGATGCCGAAGGACTCTCTGGCATTTCAATCTCCGGTAGCCCACACTTGGTGGCAGCATATGCTGATGACCTCTTGCTTATGTTGTCCCACCATCAGCAATCTCTCCCTGTGGCCCTCTCTATTCTACAAGAGTTTGCCACCATATGTGGCCTGCAGGTCAACCAATGCAAAACCACTGTCACCCCACTCAACTCATTGTGCACGAAGCACTGCCTTCAAGGCACCGAACTGAGTTGGGCTGCTCAGGAGTTTAACCTACCTTGGAGACTATATGCCCACTAAATGGGCTGAGCTCGAATCCTCTAACTTCTCCCCCTTTTACAGCAGTTGTCAGGTGAGGTGAAGCGCTGGCGTAAACTGCACCTGTCCCTCCCTGGTAGAGCAGCTGCCATTCGAATGCTCCTCCTCCCTAGAGTCGCTTACCTGTTTAATTATCTCCCGATCCGTCTCTTGCCTAAACTGTTTACTTCCCTTGAAAAACTATCAGCTTCTTTCTTATGGGAGGGCCAGTCACATAAATGAGGAAAGGGCAAACTCCAGGCCCACTGGTCTGGGGGGCCTGGGTATCCTATGGTTTCAGGGCCACCTCCTAGCGAGCTTAACTGGGCAAGCTACAAAATGGTTCCTCCCAGCGATTGGCCCCTCCTCACTATGGGTCACTATGGAGACCAGCCTGATAAAACCTACCCTGCTCAGGTCACTGATAACTGCAGGTGGCCCGACAGCCAAGGTCCTCTCTGGTTATGTGTGAAACCAAGCTTGCCTGGTGTCCAGTATGGCCCTGTCCCAAACCCCTAAAAATCTTGGGCTTCCCATTCAAGTATACCGAGCTATGGCAAAACGACCTTATTATGGTAGGTGGAGAGTCACTGCTGGCCCTTTTGGGAAGCCAAAGGGGTCAGATATGTGCAGGATCTCCTTATGCCTGACTCTGACACTATGCTGTCCTTCGAACAACTAATGGACAAATTTAACCTCCCTAGTAGAGACTTCTGGAGGTATCTCCATATGCAGCTCCATTAGTGGCCCCCTGGCTCAACATTGCTTGGACAGTAAATAGAGATGGCTGGCCTCATTGCATAAATTCTCCTCCACCCGAGGTCTTATAGGCCATTTTATAACACCTGATGGACTCCCAACCCAAACCCACCGAGCTCTGTCGGATGAAATGGGCAGCCGAACTCAGGAGTGACATCCTGAAGTCTCCTGGTCCCGGTATCTTAGGCGACACTCACTGCGGCTACACTCCAAGAGCTGCTTCCTGCAACTCAAGATTCTCCTGCACTAGTATAGGATGCCTGCCGCTCTACACACGGCTGGGGTTCTCTACCACTCTAATTGTTGGAGATGTCAACAAACTAATGCCCACCTGCTACATATCCTGTGGTCCTGCCCTTATGTGGCAACATTCTGGTCCTCTATTGTGGTGGAATACTCCAAGGTGTTACATTGTCCCATCACACTGTCAGGCTCTTGGATGTTATTGGGTGATACATCTACATTATCTTATCTGTCCAAACCCCCATCGGAAGTGGCTTTTTCTGGCCCTGATGGAGGCCAAAAGGCTGCTTTTGATGTACTGGAGGCAGTATGCTTGCCCAGCCTTAAGTACTTGGCACGCCGCTTTGGCACATCAAACCCTCTTGGAATGCCTCTCTTACTCTCATCGAACCAGCTGGACCAATTCCTTCAAAGTGAGACGATATCTCCACTCGCCACGTTGCAAGGTCCCTTTACCCCTAGAACCCCCATATGAGTTGTTACTAACCTTACGGGCCAGCTCTTCCGGTGCTTGCCTTTGGATTGTTGCTGTTTGGGAAAATGTGCTCTGTGGTTTTGTATTTACTCTTATGCCTATCCATGTTATTTTAGTACAGTATTTTTCTAACAACTTATGCTGGTTTACACCTTGCCATTTAGTTTCTGTTCTGGCTATAGCTGGGTTTGTGTTCATGATACCTGCTCTATGATTGTAAATGATGGATGTATCTGGCGATGTACATGTTGTACCTGGTAGTGTACTATCATTGAAACAAAATTTTCAATAAAATCTTCTATGGAAAAAAAAAACTTCTGAAAACTGGTCATAAGGTCAGTGACTTTCCTTGCCTGCTGATATGACAGCAGACATTGCTGCTAAGTGCACTTTTACAGACCCTCCAACATCTGACAGATGAAAACAGGCACACTTGTGTTGCAGTGGCAGGTGGGGTTGAGAGCACTCCGCTTTTGCTCAGGTCGAGGTACTCAACCTCAAAACATCATGGAGATACAAGCTCAGAACACTGTAGAAACCACTGCTCATTGTTTATATTTTACTTTTTATTTAACATTTTAAAATATTATACATCTGCTTTGAAGTCTGAATTAACAACACCTTCTATGTGGGTAGAACCTTTTCAAAGCAGGACAGAGAGCAATGTTATGGTAAATGAGGGGCGTCCCTTGAGGGGTACTTATTTTCAAACTGCAGAAGACCAGGGTACCATTTTGACTGCCATCACAAATTCCCAATTTACCAAAGACTCATTCCCGTCTTGCACTCTAGATCAGTCGCTGCCATCCCATGATAAAAATTGTAAGAGACTGAGGGACGGACAGAGCTACATTCGGAATTAGGACAAAAGTGAACTTACCTCCAGCAGCTCTGTATTTGCTAGCCAGGGCTCAGAGTGCACTGCAAAGAGGAGATCTCAACGTCTCTCGGATGGTCACGGACCTCACCCGACAGAGATTACTACAAACTAATCAGCTAAGTCTGGTTTAACTTAAGTGCTCAGCAGAATTAAACAAGCTGAGCTGCGTTTACTTTCACAGTGGGATGGATCGAGTGCCGCGGTCATCTGAACAGTCATAAACAACACCCGATGTGCCACTAGTAATTAAATTCAATTTTGCTCACCGGCTCAGTGACAGTTGACTCTTATCACTGACTAACACTCCCGCCGAGTCTGTCAGGGGAAACATCCAGGCTGCAGCAGCTCAGCTGCTTTCAGGGGTCACAGGCGAGTAAGGTTACCACCTACTCGGTTTTTGACCCACGATTCGCTTTCTAGGTCCAGATTCGGTCCTCCTGTTTTCACCACTGCAAATTCGTTTTTTTATGGTGTGTCAAGCAGCACCTGTCAGATTTCCCCACTAACTGTTTCATTTTCTTCTCATCTGACTGTAAGCAAGTGTCTGACATTTTAGTGTGATTGCTTGCTTGCAGTGCATGCTAATCAGGAAGTGCCTTCAAGTGCAGGGTACTTAAAGAGCCAAATGTGTCCCTGTCTGCCCAGTTGTCACCCCTAACTTCACACCAGCAAATTGGAAGATTATTCATGGGAAGGGTAAACAATACCACTTTAATTAACACCTTCATTTTTCTGAAACCAGACAGGCACCACATTAGGGTAGCTTCCTGTCCCAGTATCTATGAATAACTCTGAGCAGTGCAGGAGAGCGGCTAGCAAGGCAAACAGGATGTTGGGATGCATCATAAGGGGGATCACCTCTAGGAGCAAGGAAGTGATTCTGCCACTGTACAATGGACTGGTTAGAACACACCTTGAGTACTGTGTACAGTACTGGTGACCACACTTGAAGAGGGACATACAGCTCCTGGAGAGGGTACAGAGGAGGGCAACTAAGATGATATGTGGGCTAGGGGATTTGACGTATGAGGACAGACTTGAGGAGCTCTGCCTGTTTTCATTGGAGGAGAGGAGAGACAGGGGGCACATGATTGAGGTCTTCAAGTACCTCAAGGGAATAAATAGGGTAAACATGGAGGGGATCTTTAGACTAAAGCAGGGAGGTATCACTAGAGGGCATGGTTTGAAGTTGGAAGGTGGAAGGGTGAGGGGGGAAGAGGAAGAGGTTTTTCACTGAGAGGGTGGTGGACCCTTGGAATGCACTGCCTGGCGAGCTGGTTCAGAGATCCACAGTGGAGGGCTTCAAGAGAGGGTGGGACAGACACAGAAAGTGGATGTATCAGATGATAGCCTGTCCCAGGGGGGGGATGGATGATAGGGGTTTCTGGAACACAAGGTGGGGGGAGGGCCTCGGCACCCAACTAGGGATCTGAGGTTCGAGCAGACTCGATAGACCGTAAGGCCTGATCTGTTGCCAAATAGTATGTTAGTATGGACTGTGCAATGTGTTTCAGAAACTTTACATGCTAATCCAGTTTTATTCAGAGGTAGTACTTTTCAGTCATTTTGAATTTTTTTTGCATTATATGTTAATTGAATTTTTCAACTATAACAAAAGTAAACACAAATTTACCCTGCAAAAACATATTTATACATAAAAATACATAAAACTCCATCACCCCTAGAATTTTAGTACATTATTATTATTGTGTCAATCCCCTTAACATATCTCCTTCTCATATCAATTTATTAGGTTGCCCTTCCCCTACTCCCTACCCTATTACCACCCCCCTCTGGACAAAAGAAAGTCAGATCCCCAACAATTATACAGACCCCCCCCCCAAAAAAAGAAAAAATTCTACATCTTGTCTCTCACCTAAGCTCCTCTGTCACATCCTACCCACTGTGCCCTCTTACCTCCCGGCCCACTCTTCTCCTTCCTCCTCCATCTCACTCATCTCTTCCTTATCCCTGTAGCCCTTCTCCATCGCTCTCATTTCTCCTGGGGCAACAAGGATAAATATGTTCTCCAGACCTTCCAGAACTGGTCCTCTCTATTCTTTGCCCCATAATATACCCTTTCCATCCCTAGGGCTTGTAGACACAAACTTTTCCACTGTTGAATAGTTGGGATCTCATTGGTGACCCAAATATTTAAAATACACTGTCTGGCTAAAGCAACCACTATCCATACCCATCATGGAAGAGGTCTCCACTCCTCCTCCTCTGAATCATCCACCCCGAACAACATCACAATTGGGCTTTTCTCCACCTGCTTCCCCCACACTCTGCCAATTCCCTCGGCTACATCTGTCCAAAACTTCCTCAAGGACAGACAACCCCAGAAGCAGTGTATGTATGTACCCTCCTCTTCCTTACACCTACCACATAATGGCGAGACCTGGGGATGGAATTTATGTACCATGTTTGGTGGGCAGTAAAGCCTATGCAGGAATTTATAATAAGACTCCTGGTATTTATTACAGATCAGCAACCCTTTATGCATTTTTAACAATAGCTCCCAACCCTGGTCTGGTATCTCCCTTTCTAAATCTCTGTTCCACATTTTCCTGGTCTTGCTAGTAAGGTCTGGCAGATACTGCCAACCCAATCTTGCCACCCTACCTATTATACCCCTCCCCTCCCGCCTTGTACTAAGAACCATAAGTTCGACATGTTCTAAAGGAGAGTCCACTATTTTGCTTCTGCCAATTGCTCTCGCATAATTCGTTGCCTGGAAGATCCTGAACATACCCGACCCCACATGGTCACCAATCTCCTCTCCCAACATCATCCTTCCTTGTTTCCACAGGTCTTTTACACATTTGATTCCCCGCTTCTCCCATAACAAAAACTCTACATCCCCTAAACCAACTACAAACCCCGGATTCCCCATTAATGGGAGTAACAGCGTCTCTTCCCCCGACTTTACCCCCACCCATTTCAATATCTGCTCCCATCCCTCCAATACTGATATTACCAGCGGGTTTGGCTTCCCCTGTCTCTTGTATGTCTTCTAACCTCCTCTTCTCAGATAAGCCGAGATCCTCACCCCCTTCTCCCCTTCCTCCAAATCTGTTCAACCAGCCTCTTGCGGCCTGTTTACCCAGTCCCCCAGGATCCTATAATGCATGGCCAGGGCATAATTCCATAAATCGGGCAAATTCAAAGATCTCCCCTCTCCCTGTCTGCCCTTAGTCTCCGAAGACTCGCTCTCGTTTTTTTCCCTCCCCATATAAATCCAGCAAATGCCTTGTCAATTTTCTTCAGATCTTTCTTATTTAAACCTATTGGCAACATTTGCATTAGGTATAGGATCCTTGGTAAAATATTTATTTTTATCAAGTTTATGCATCCCATCCATGATATAGGTAAACTACGCCATCGCCTCAGCTCGTCTTCTATACTGTGCACCATCGGGGTGAAGTTTAATTTATATAGTTGACCTATCTCATGGCCAATGCGGATCCCCAGATAAGTAAACCCCACCTTTGCCTTCCTGAGGCCCGAGGCCGTATCACCAAACTCTTTCTCTGTTTCCTCCCACATCATTATTTCCGATTTATGGATATTTATTTTATACCCAGAGAATGTTGGTCTCTTTGATTGCCAATAGTGGGAGAACAGATCCAGCTGGGTCTCGTACGTACAAAAGCATGTCATCTGTGTACAATGTGATCTTATGTTCTTTCCCAGACCCCCCCCACTACTCCTTTTATTTCAGCCAGATTTCTGATTGCTATCACCAAAGGTTCTATGGCCAGTGCAAACAGCAACGGCGATAGGGGACACCCCTGTCTAGTACCCCTATGGAGGGTGACCTTTCCAGTTAAACTTCCATTCACTAATACTCTTGCTTTGGGAACTTTATACAGACCCTCTACTAACCCTGTAAATCCTTCCCCAAGCCCCTACCCACAGAGAGCATCAAACAGGTAAGGCCATTCTATGGGGTCAAATGCCTTCTCAGCATCCATTGTTAAAACCGCTATATTTTTTTGACCGTAAGAGGCTCTCCACACCACATTAAGTAGTTTCCTCATATTATGATATGAATTTCTCCCTGTGACAAACCCTGTCTTGTCCAGATGCACCAAATCCGGGAGCACCCGATCCAGGCTCCTGGCCAGAACCTTGGCCAAAATTTTGGCGTCACAATTTAATAAAGAGATCGGTCGGTATGAGGAGCATTCCTGCCCATCCTTCCCTGGCTTAGGGACTAAACAGATGATTGCCTCTCTGAACGACCTCTGAAGATCCCTGCCTCCCTTAGCCTCAGAAAAGACTTGGCACAGGGGATCTACTATCTGCGCCTTCATTACTTTGTAAAATTCTATGGGAAACCCATCCGGTCCACTGGCTTTCCCCTGTTTCAAACATTGTATTGCCTGTCTGATTTCAGACTGGCAAATCTCCTCCCCCAGCAGCTTTTGTTGCTGCTCCATTACCCAAGGATTTTGACTCCACACAAGAATTGCTTTACACTTTCTTCGGTGCCAGTACACTCCGCCTGATAAAGCTGCTTGTAAAATTGTTCAAACCTGGTCCTAATTGAGTCCCTATTCCTCAATAGTTTTCCATCCTTATCCTTAACTTCAGCTATGCTTGTGTAGACACGCTCACCCTTTATTAACTGGACCATTAATGGGCCTGACCTGTTCCCCCACTCATATAGGCGACTTCTGGCTAACATCCCTATTGTTCTTGCCTCCCCCAAGAGAAATGAATTTAATGCCTCCCTCGCAGCCTTCAAATTCTGGACCCTCTCCTCTGTTGATCTTTCAATTGCTGCCCTTTCTCACCTTCTAACCTCATCTTCTAATTCCGTCCGGGTGGCTTCTTTCTTTCTTTTATATTTTGCCACAAATCTAATAATGGCTCCCCTTAAAAAGGCTTTCCCAGCCTCCCAATATATCCCCGGGGATTCCACCGAACACTCATTGGTCTCCTTAAACAACTGCCACTGTTGGTTGAGGTACTCTATAAATTCCTTTTTCCCTAACAGATACCTTGGAAACTTCCAGGGTGGAAGCCCTTCTTTCTGTTCTTTTAGTTCCAGTACCATCCGGACCATAGCATGATCCGAGAGGATAATGGGATCATGCTCACACTTATACACTCTACACAACCAAGGGCAGGGATGTATATATAATCTATCCTAGACCAGGTTCTGTGTGGGTTGGAATAAAACATAAACTCCTTCTCTACCGGGTGTAATGCACGCCAGCCATCAATCATGTCTAAATCCATCACCCCCTCCTGGCAGAGTTTCAACCTCCCCACGTGCTTGTACTTCCCCTCCGAGTGGTCCAATTCACCTTGCATGACTGCATTAAAATCTACCCCCACGATCAACCCTTCAAATTGCTCCCTAACCAAAACATCCAGAATCTCCTGGTAGAAAGCCAGGTTAAAAACCGAAGGGGCATACACACTCCCAAAGGTAACCTTCTCCTCCAATAATATACCTTCTACAAAAATGAATCTGCCCTCCCTTTGGTCTGCCACCACTCTTGTGCAAAAACATTTTTTAACATTTAACAACCAAGTGCGTCACCATATCAGTCATTTCCATAAGGTCCCAGCAGCAGTTCGATCCTTCTCATGGTCATCACGATTGTCTCCTCCACTTCTCCATCTTACTGTAGTCAGCCCACTTTTTTTTTAGCTCTGCTACAAATGCTGCTGCTCTCTCCAGCTCCCAAAACGTATAGGTCACCCCTTCATGTTTCACTTTTAAAATGGTTGGGTAGATCAGAAAACACGCCACTTTTAGCTCTCTCAATTGTGCCACAACAGGGTTAAACGCTCTTCTCTTTTTGATAACTCGATTGGAGTAATCTTGCATGAGAAACAGCCTCTCTCCCTCATATTTAAGCTCCTTCATTCCCCGGTAGGCCGAAGCATCTCCTCCCGGTCTTGGTAATTGTGAAACGGGAAAATGATTTGCCTAGGAGGCTGCCCTGCAGGTGGTCGCACTGCTACCGCTCTATGGGCTCTTTCTAATTTTAGCTTCCCCCTTTTCAATTTCATGCCCAGCATAGATGGAAGCTTCTCTGCACAGAAAGACAAAATATCGGGGCCTTCTTTGCCCTCTGGAAGCCCCCGGAGGCAAAGATTCAGACGCCTGGCATAATTCTCCTGGTAATCATGAAGCTCCGTGAGGTCTGCTAACTCTTTTTCAAGTTTGGCCACGCAAGCAGCCATGGGGTCCACTTCATCCTCAAGCTTCGATACTCTTTCCTCCATTTCAGTAACCTGTGTTGCCTGCATAGCCACTTGCTCCACCAAACTCTTCAGGCGGATACCAATTTTATCTTCCAGCTTGCTCCATTTCTCCTCTAGCACTTCCAGCACCTGTTCAGAAACCTCTCGTCCAAGTAACACCATTTCTGCCGCCGAGAGTGAAATCAGGCCAGTGGTGTCTGAGGGCTTTGCAGCCATCCTTTTCCCTGACTTTTCGTCGCAGTTCTTTGATTTTTCCCAGAATGGGGAAGCAAATATTCTTCCATGCTTTTGACTCTCTCAATTCTCGTCACTCTAGTACAATTATCCAGTCGGATGCGCCTCAAATTTACAATTTATTTAATGCAGAGTTGGGAGCAGTGGGAACCCACGTCTTCACAGTAGGCTGCTCATCAGTGCCCCCCACAAACAAATTCTGATGTCATGCAGACCTTTGTTTGTATACCAGTCAGTCTGAGAGGTGTAAAGTAGGGCTATTAAGACCATTAGCAGTAAATCAAACTAATCCTTTCCAGGCTGCATTGTGAGTATGGTCTTTGACTACTGTGATAAGGAATACTTTTATACCTTTAAATGTTCACCATTTTTTCTTTTAGGGTCTGTCCTACATTTTAATATTTGTTACTCCTTTGTTGTTAAATTAATAATCTAATATTTTATTTCATTTCTAGCAATACTATGCCTCTCTCCTCAGTAGATATTGTTGTCAATTTTCATACTACTTGGATATTCCAGGAAGACCAATCCAGGCCTTTCAGATAAACAGCACAGAATAATGTGGCTAATGTCATGCTAAACTACAGAAATGAGAAAAGGAAGGGAGAGCAGTAACTGATGAGATGACAGGAACACAATCTAGATTTGATGGCACTGCAAATTTGGGCAATTTATCAAACATTTTCAAAACATTATTATTTTTTTTTACCAGAAGAGACACACT
The DNA here is from genome assembly GCA_016271365.2 of Neoceratodus forsteri. Taxonomy (NCBI): domain Eukaryota; kingdom Metazoa; phylum Chordata; order Ceratodontiformes; family Ceratodontidae; genus Neoceratodus; species Neoceratodus forsteri. The sequence continues at coordinate 980,723,436 of CM057458.1, read as the reverse complement.
ACACTAAAGCTTGTTTACAGGTGCAACCTGAGAGCACAAGGGGATTAAGCGATTTGTGTAGGGCCACAAAGTATGCACGCCTGGTCTCCAGAATTGCAGCTCAGAGCTTTAAACCACTGCGTTATACTGCCTCTATGCTACATGTCACATCTCATGCTATCTGCTATGTATGACTGACATGGAAAACAAAATAGGGTATTTAACAGCATAGAACAGTTCCTACCACCTTTAAAAACTTCTCTGACATTACAAATAGCTTTAGAGTAGGAGCAATGGGAGGGACAGTAGCACATCTTAAAATGGCAGATGATATTTGTAATTACATCTCGTCCACAGTGGCGGAGCTAGAGGGGGCTGGGGGCAGTCGCCCTCCAGCTGCTTAGCGTGAGTAGTGGTGCCCTGCCACCAACTTTATTCAATGTTTGGTGCCCATTGTGGAGCCCATGATTGACTGAATGGCCCTCCTGGCTCCTAAACTTCCTAAACCTGGCTCCGCTTATCGATCCACCATTACTGGTGTAGTTTATTTATTTATTGAAAAAGTTTTACCAGAAAAGGCCACCTGATCCAAACTAGCCAGTTGTCAGAGGTGTCCTTGTAGTCACTCGATTTGTCAGCTAAGCTGTGTACACAGGATGGAAAGTCCCCTGAACCCCCTCTCTAACCCCACCAAATGTTAGTACACACTGAAATCTAAAATATTTAAATCTAAATCAAATAAACCAAAAATAATAATCATGATGTCATTTAAAGAAGTTGTACACAATGTTATATCAGCAGCAATTCTGAATAAATCAAGTGACTCAGAGTCCAAGCGATGCTCTCATTAGTCATAAAAGGGGCGGGGTTGGGGTGGAGTTTGAAGGGGTGGTTTAGTATTCGGTTTTCATCTCATCCAAAGGTGGCAACCCTACAGGTGAGCCAGCTCTGGTGCATATTAGCATGGTTACCATGGGGATCAAATAAAATCAAATCAACTTTATTTATAAAAGAGCACCTTTCCAAAACCAAGGCGCTTATACATAATTCATTAAAATAAATCAAAAACAATTAATTAAAACCATAAATAAACAAGTTAAAACTCATGGCTGCAGCATTAAAAATCAGTATATGCTAGACTAAAAAAGAAATGTCTTCAGTGCTACTTTAAAACTTTCTCGCACCTGACGAGGTAGAGAATTCCACAAGGTTGGGGCCATAAAACTGAAAGACCTGGCACCAGATGTCTTTAAACGAACCCTGGGAATCTGTAGCAATCCCTCGTCAGTGAATCAGAGAGAGTGGGAGGGACAGTAGGGATGAAGGAGATCTTGCAGGTAACCAGGTCCCTGGTTATGTAGGGCCTTATAAGTCAGCAAACTGACCTTGAAGGTGATCCGCCATCGTAATGGCAGCCAATGTAGTCCGCGAAGCACAGGCGTTATATAAAGGTCCTAGATGAACCAGTCAATAGCCTGGCTGCTGCATTCTGCATAAGCTGCAGGCGGTGGATATCAACCCCCGGTGACCCAAGGTAAAGGGAGTTGCAGTAGCTAAGGCGGGAGGTAACGAAGGCGTGGACCAAAGCTGGAAGATCGTCGGAAGGAACCAGGTGCTTCACTCGGGCGATATTCCTCAGATGGTAGAAAGAGGTTTTGACAACTGCAAACACCTGAGATTTAAGTGTCAAACAGTCATCAAACATAATGTCCAGGGTTCCGCACCCGGTCTGAGGTAGTTAGCTGAACACCCCCCAAGCCATAGACCTGAAGGTGATCCTGCCAACAAACCCGCCTCCCGATGACCTAGGTCCACAACCAACACCTCATTTTTTTCTGGGTTTAACCGCAGCCAGCTCACATTCATCCAATCCTGGATTTCGGCGAGACGGTTGTTAAAAACCGAAACAGCAGCATCCTGGCCAGGCATAAAGGACATGTATAGCTGAGCGTCATCTGCATAGCAATGAAAAGTCAAGCCATACCGCCTAATAATCACTCCCAACGGCAGCTTGTACACCGCAAACAACATGGGTGCCAAAATGGAACCCTGCGGCACCCCATAGAATGGGGGAGTGATGCAGAGGAAAAAATCCCAGACACCACTCTCTGAGTCCTACTCTCTAGGAAAGATCAAAACCATCTGAGGACCATACCGGACAGTCCACAGATGAACTGCAGGTGCTCCAATAGCACACCATGGTCTACGGTGTCAAATGCTGCAGAGAGATCAAGAAGGTTCAAGATGGAACGGGTCCTTCGATCTCTCACTATTAGGAGGTCATTAAGTACCCGGACAAGGGCTGTCTCGGTACTATGTCTCTTCCTAAATCTGGACTGGAGAGAATCATAGACATTGTGGCTGGTCAAATGATCATCCAGCTGTGACGCAACAACCTTCTGAATAACCTTACTCACAAAGGGCAGGTTAGAGACAGGTCTGTAGTTAGCCAGACAGTCTGGGTCCAAGGAGGACTTTTTAAGAAGGGGCCGAACCACGGCCTCCTTCAGAGGATCAGGGAAGATCCCCCTCTCCAAAGACATCCAGACTATCTCAGCAAGGACCAGACCAATTTTATCCACACAGCCCACTAGGAGACGTGTGGGGCCTGGGTCCAAAATACAGTTGGTCGGACACAGTGACTAGATGATCATCACAATGTCACTGATCGTGGGGAGGCTGAAGTCACACCACACAAACTGGGTGTCCGACATCTCCTACCGACCATCACAGCTCCCATTAGGGAGGGTCAAGCGGATACCGGACCTGACTGTGGCAACCTTATCTGAAAAGAATCGAGCAAATCTCCTCGCACAGTTCTTGAGAAAAAGCACTTTCAGGCTGAAGACAGACTGGATTGCACAATCTGTCCACAGTCCAGAAAAGCTGAGCTGGTCAATTCTGTGCAGCAGCAATCTCCCTGGACAGGAATACTGCCTTCTTACGGGTAACTGCTGATTGACAGACCACATAATGGTCCATCACACTAAGTCTGTCACATTCCAGGCCCAACTTCCACCACCACCTCTCTAGCCTTCATCCTGGATGGGACGGATGCTTTCCCCTTTCAGACCACCATGCTTGCACTCACTCACTGCAACAGACATTAAGATTGGGGAAAACTACAATAATAAATTCAGCACTTCTCCTCTCAGGCCACCGTGCTTAAAGCTGCATTCACACACTGCAGCAAGCAGACAAGATTGCCAGGGACAACTGAATAAAAAATTTATTTCCCAGGTGGTCAATATTCGGTACACACTGAGAACTAGCCTGGATCCGGTACCACTGTCAGAAATACGGTATTGTACCAGCCAAAACGGTACTGTTGGAGGGTCTGCCTTTACTTTTGAAGATTTAGGCCTAGAGACTGTAAGTGTACTAGGTATTACTGGACTATAGGCAACTCTGCCTCTTTTGGGATTATTCTTTGGGAGATACACGAGTAAGAAGATATTTTCCATTTAGAAGAATATACTTTCCTGGTTAATGGTGTCCTTGAAACCCTAAGCACCTTCAGGACTTCCTCTGAGAGATTCAGTCCAAAGTATTCCAAATCTTCAAGAACCATGCCCTCAAGATTAGTGTCCTGGGATTTGGGAATATTATTCTGCCCTAGGATAAAGTCAGCAGATTGTGACTTAATGGCAGACTGATAGGACTCTTGCTGGACAGGGCCAGGAACATTGTGTACCAGGTCTGCCTGGCCCAGACTGGGGCTATCAGGATCATTGTTGCAGGTTCCCTCCTGAGCTTCAGGAGGACTTTCTGTATGAGTGGAAATAGTGGGAAGGCACACGGAACCTTCCCTGTCCAAGCCAAGACCACAGCATCCTCTGGGACTGTCCCTGTGGCTGGTGGCTACAATAAAGCTGTGGGATCTGATTGTTCTCCGACGAGGCAAACAGGTCTATTTTGGGAGTGCCCCATCTTCTGAAAATGGTGGCAAGAACCTGCTGGTTCAAGGTCCATTTCTAATTTACCTGCCTGATTCTGCTTGAGGAGTCTGCCAGGATATTATCTTTGCCTAGCAGATGCTCCACATAAATGTTTGCTTATAAGGAGTATGCCAGGTCCCAGATCCTCATTACTTCTGTACAGTTTTGAGGATCTTGTCCCCCACTGCAGTTTATGTAGTACATTGTTGTGGTACTGTCCCTTCTGAGTTGGATAGACTGACCTTACGGCAGGGAGAAAAAAATATGCCTTGCTAGCAGCACTGCTCTGAGCTCCAAGAGGCTGATGTGCTCCAGGTGCTCCTGTGGGCTCCATGTGTCACTAACTGTAAAGCCCTGTAGGTGGGCGCCCCACCCCAGGAGTGCAGCATCTGTACTAATAATACATGCTGGTGACTGCTGAAGGAAGGGTATGCCTTCCCTGAGGTTGCTTTCTTCCTTCCACCACTTTACCAGTGCTTTTGTTACTGGCACTAGTTTTGAGCGTTGGTGCATTATTTGAGACCAACTGTCTCTTAAGTGGTACCTGATGTCTCTCTTTTAGAACCTGGCCCACTGAACCACAACTGTGGATGCAGCCATGTGTCCTAGTAAAAGAAGTCCCTTGCAGGTCTTTGGTCGCCTGCTGTGAAAGACTCTACTGTAGCTAAAAGGCACTGACCTCTAGAATGCATCTGCTTTTGCTGCTGTCTACACCTGACATCATGATCCCATGCAGGGTGCTTAACTCTGCTCCTTCGAAGTCCAGTAGGAACAGATTCTACTTGGCACTTCTGCACAGTTATCAGGAATCCCAAATCTCCAAGGTGCTTTTGCAGTCTGAAGTGAGCACCTTGTCTCTTGTTTTGCTTTTCCTGAGACTAGCCAGTCATTCAGGTAGGGGAAAAACATCAAACCTTGCCTTCTTAAGTGTGCTGCCACCACAGCCAAGCACTATGTGAATGCTTTTGGTTCTGAGGTAAGGCCAAAGGGAACAGCTGTGAAGTGGTATTGGCACGTCCCTAGCTTGAACTCGAGTTATTTCCTGTGTGACGGCCTGACTGGGATATGAAAATAAGTGTCTTTCAGATCCTGTGATCTCAGCCAGTAATCTGACCGCAAAGATGGCATCACTATCCTCACTGAAACCATCCTGAATTTCTCTTGCTTTATATGCTTGTTTAGATACATGAGATCTAAAATTGGTCGCCACTCCCCATTTTTCTTGTGGGTCAGGAACTACCATGAGAATAGATCCTTGCCCTACAGACAGGCATGAATCTTTTCTACAGCTTTTGAGAGCAGCACTTTTTTTAATTCCAGTTTCAGCAGATTTCTTTCTGCGGGAGAGTGAGCTGGAATGCGTTTGTGTTTCTGCAGTTTTAGAAATGTTTTGAGCTGCAAGGACAATTTCTGGCCCACTATCTTCAGAACCCACTTATCTGTGGTAATGTTTAATCATTCCTGGAAGTAGTGAGCCAGTCTTTCCCCAACTGGCGATGGTTGGGCAAGCAGGGCAGAATTATCGGGGGGTTTGCTTTGGCTGGGGCTTTGGTGCTGGTGCTGCAGCAGCAGTACGCTGTGCACTCCTTCTGTCCCTGCCACTGTTGTAGCCTCTTTGTGGCTGTTACTTATAAGGGGCATATGGGGTTATAGGCTCTTTGGCAGTATCCCCTGCCTCTGCCTCCCCTTACATAAGGCATGTAAGAAATAGAGGCCTCTTCCTTCTCATTGCTACTCTTGTAAGTGATTTTGTATTCATCCACTTTTTTTCATGTATGCCTGTTTTGTCAACAAAAAGTGAATTTCCCTCAAAGGAGAAATCCATGGTTTTGGTCTGAGTATCCTTGCAAGAGGATGGTAGTACTTAACCAGGCATATCTGCATGAGCTAAAACTCTAGCTGCATTGTCATTAGTATCCACAGCAGTGTAGAAACTGTATTCACTGGCATCTCGGGTGGATCTTGCTGTGGCAATTACGTACTGTGCCAGCTCACCATCTGCTTTATCAGCCGGAGCCAGAACTGTGTTCATAGGTTCCCAGGTAGTTACAAGTTCGAGGGACAAGCCCATGTAGAACTTGTTCCACGGTGCTTTTTGGTGTTGTGCTATACGTGCTGAATAAGCTGCTGCCTAATGAGCATGGAGGCTGAGGTACAAACCTTTCCGGCCGTAGCATCCAATTTTTTGGAGTCCTTTTCAGGGGGATGTGCAGACAGGGAGACTTCTGTCTCTCGCCAGCAGCAGCCTGGCTACACCTCGATGATCAGGTTGGGCATACAGTTATTCCACACCCTGTCTGCCCACCTGATATTTTCTTTCAATTTTTCTATCAATGGCTGAAACTGAAGTAGGCGCAGACATGATTTTTGATACTACCTTCTGAAGTGATTCACTGTATAGGGACTAGCAACCTGGAGTACTGTGTTCGGTTCTGGAGGCCCCATCTCAAACAAAATTCCGGATTGTGCCTGAAAATAGGCAAATGTCTGCCTAGTGCACCCTACCCGCTCAACAAAAACTAAATAAATAAATGATGCACAGCCTGCATCAGAAGCCCTGCGAGGAAAGACTCAAAGAATAAAATATGTACTCACTGGAGGAAAGGAGAAAAAGGGGAGACATGACAGAAACATTTAGCTACCTCATGGGTATCAATAAGGTACAGGAGGGTGGCATATGGCACAAAAAGAGATGCACAAGGATGAGGGGGCATGATATGAAGCTGGAGGGGGGTAGACTTAGAGGTGATGTGAGGAAATATTTCTTCACAGAAAGGGTGGTGTATGCCTGGAAGAGCCTCCCAGCAGAGGTGGTGGGTACCGAAATGGTAACAGGTTTCAAATATGCATGGGATAGACACAGGGGAACCTTAGTAACAGGGCTGGGGGGATGGGGGAGTAAGGCCAGAGATCAATTAGGGTCTATGGTAGCACAGTATTGTAGGAACTTCAGGGCAGACTAGATGAGCCAAAAGGTCCTTTTCTGCCAACATCATCTATGTTTCGATGTTTCTTTGTAACCTCCTTGCAGGTCCCAGCCCCCAGCCCCATCATACCCATAAATTCAATATTATGTTCATCCTTCTCAATTTTAAGAGTGTCAAGCATTTGTCTGACAAATAAGGGAAAAAAGTACAGTCCTCATTATGCCTTGCAGAAGAGCCAAAGTCTCGCTCAGGTGCGCCCTCTGATTCCAGGGGGTCACCTTCCTCCTCCTATACATAGAACTTTTCTTCCTCCTTCTCCTCTGCAGGCAGATAGACTGGAGCCTGAGCCTGGGGAGGCGGAGGTGGCAGTCACATTATTACAACTTCCCATTACTGGAAAAAGATGACAGCTAAACTCCAAAACAAACTCCCAACCCTGGAAAATAGATAGACAGCATGGCACATAGACTGGATGTGGTTCCACAGTGTTTGAAAACCAGAGTGGACCCGAAGGGGCATGAACAACCAGGCTGGACAGACCATAACAGAGGGTTTAATGGACCTGAGACCAAGACCCAAGGGTGCAATACTTAATCACCCTATAGAATAATAATGCACAGGCTATCTTAAAAGTTATACCTTTAGACCCTGTATATAAGCCAGAGACATACCTGTCAGTTGTATTATGCTTACTTAAATGCCCTAACTTATAACTTTCGAAATTACTGCAAATTTGTACCACTGACCTGAAAAACATTTTGAATAAAAATCAGGTTAAAAAAAATTCCCATGGCCTAGAAACATTGCCAAATCTTTGATATTTCCTCAGATCAGGGCATTTTTTCTCTCTGTCTGCCTGCTCCTTCCTCCATTCAGCTGCAGTGGTAGTTTTTTTCCTTTTTAGAAGGCACCATTTCCAGTGTCTGCTCAGACGCTCTTTTATTTTTGCCATCACTGGATTCAGGGTTCCCCTTTTCGGACACCTTGGCACCTGATCTATCATTACCATGCCTTTCAGATGGCTGAGCAGCTTTTTGTCACCCTTTTCAGTAGTTAATTCTGCTGTACATGAAGAGATGGCCCCTTCTGATGTGTGCTTTCCACCATCATTGGGAACTCCCTCACAACCTTTTATATTATTTTTTGGTGACTGAGAAGCCATCATTTCTTTATCTTTTTTATCCTTTTCTTTAAGGTTTTAGGGCAAAACAGGACTTACAAACAGTAAAGTTGTGTTCTGGACGTAGGCACTTTAAATGGAGCTCATGGCAGTCCGCCTTTGCCAGGAGCTGGAAACTTACACTTTTTTGAACCTATAGGTTCCCCAGGTCTCTAAGGCATGCCAATTTAGCGAGATCCTGGTAAAAAAAAAATGTAAAAATAAGTCCCAGAAAATGCCATAGAACAAGAGCCCAAGAGTAAAAACCATCTCATGCTCTAAGAAACTGTGCCATAGGTCAAATCGCAGTTCCTTTAACAAGAACTGATTAATTAAGCTGAAAGGGCACAGGCTGAAACAGAATGTGAAAGCGTTCCATTTCCTATACTGTAAGTCGAGAAAAAAAAGAAACCACTTAATAAATAGGTAAGTGGTTTAATTTAACACAAGTAGCCAAAAAGAAAAAAATGGTAGCCAAATAAGGAGTCCCCTGGTTCCTGGGAATCAAACTAGAAGCAGAGAGACCATACCAGTAAAAATAACTCATTAACTAACACAGAATAATTGAGGAACTAACTTAAACAGTAAATACGTAAGCACTAATACCTGACAGGGTGGGCAGTATTGGGCACTACCGGACTGCCCAGGGGCATAATGAGACCTGACGCTGCAGGTGTAGGGCCATATAGCCCCCAGAAGGTCTGGTATTGCCAACACTGCCCACCCTGTCAGGTATTATTGCATTAGAAAATGGTAAACTGGCGCCTGGTGGCGTTGAGGGTTGAGGCGCTGGAAGCTACACCAAGGCCGCCGCAACCTGTGTTCAGAAGTGGACTCAGGCTTGGGGAGTCAGCGGAGAGGAGCAGGATCGAGCATTTGAAGGACTGCTCTCCTCTCCTGATGTGCACTCCTGGGGATTTCCGCCTTGTAGCGGCTCCAGTGGGGCCGGGGGCACTACAATCAGTGGTGATATGGAAGGGGGTGAGGCAGTAGTGGATCTCTGCAGGAGGGAGCGCGAGCACTCCCTCTGCGCGCTGATGTCATTGCATGTCCGTTTGGGGAAAACAACAAGGTGGAAAACCCCAGCTGCCAGGAGGACAGCGGTGGACCCGAGGGGGTGGCAAACACGTGCATCGCCAGTCTCGAGCTGGCCGACTCTCCTGGGTCCTCTCCTGCAGGGAGGTCGGTTGGAGAAGATTCAGTCCCCGATTCCCCAGCTGGGAGGGATTCAGGCTCAATGGTAGGGCTGCTCGGGTGGGTGTCGACTGAGGGGGGCCCTGACAACTGGTGACAGGAGCAAAAGAAAGTTGACAAAAAAAAAAAAATGGCAAACTGCTATTTTTTGACAGGATTTAAAAAATATTTTAAAACATTTAAACAAATTAAAATAAGAATGAAGTTTATGTCTTTTTGCTGTAAAGTAGTCCCTCCATTTGTGCTTTTCCATATCCTGTTGCTCCCCCACCCCACCCCCACAGAGCCATTCTGTTGTACTTTTATCCCGCATCACCACCTCCAAAACAAAGTATGGATTTTGTGTACTCCTCTCCTCCCCTTCCCCCCGCAGTCTCTCGTCATCGAACGTTGTTGTACTACAAAAACAGTTTTCTGCTTTTCCTGCAAGACTCTTTTTTTCTTCCGCTCGGGAGTTGTGGCTGTTAGACATGTGACCCTGTGCGACCCTGCCACATAAAAGCAGGAAGTGCACATCGGGAAGTACAATGTGGTATGGGAGCACTGTAAATGTTTTTATATTTAGGTTTAAAGTACTCAGTTTGGAAGAACGGGCCCACTCACCAAGAATCAAAATAAAATTCAGTTTATTTTTTTATAACTTCCAGCTTTAAAACATCTCCTACGTTTCAGGGAATACTAATCCCCTTCCTCGGGGAAACTGGTTTTCAATTCTAAAATAAATAATATGTATTTTTACTCAACATCTTTAAATAGTGCTCCTGTCAGTGCTTTTTCATCTACCAATAAGCCTTACTTACTATAATACATTAAATGTGCTCGCAGTTAATATTGGTCATCAAGTATTTGACACTGGAGAAAAAGAAAAACATATACACTTCATTATTTCATTCTGTCCTAAGATGTCATTTCACTTTTAAACAATTGTATCAAAGGCTGGTAATCCCACTTTGTCACCAGCCATGCTGTGCTTGGTCTGGCAATACCTTATACAGTTTTTTGTTTAACCTCTCCGGTTTTCATCTTAAAAAATGTAAATAAACATTGTAACAGTAAATAGCTTGTGCCTGTTGTCAACTATTAAACTCCGTTTTAACAAGTCTTTGAAACATATGTACCTGTAAAGCGCAAGACCATCTCGTCCACAGCTGAAAACTGCAAAAGGCAGGTAGTCAGCCAGAAAGTGGCTTTTTATGTTGGAAACTCAACCAGAATCCGTCAGCAAGACGCGATCCTCCCAGTAACTTGGAACTCGTCCCCGGTGGGCATGTTCATTGTTGGGCGCACTGAAAACAGTGGCACCAACTGGTGGTGCCCAGTATTCACACAATGAAATTCTTTTAGATTGTCACAGTAAAGATTTTATCAAATAGGAAAACCATTGTGCATCTATTTATTCTTATAATAATAATAAAGAAAATAACTTGAAACAGAAAAAGGGGGAGAATTACTGGCACTTCCCTAGTACTGTTATACTTAATACAAAAGGGGTTTATTTATCTTACATTTTAAAAGCTGCCTCAGTTTGGGGTGGGGGGAGAATTGTTTCAAGACAAAAACATTACTGTTGCATCAGAGGGGGCTGACAGACTTTCATTACATGATTAGAACCCAGTCAGTATAATTATTTAAACCGTATCTTAGATTCACAGACTGAAATAAATTTATGTAGAATTTGTCTCTTAGCAAGAGTTTTTGTCTGAAATTCCCCCCATGTCTATCCATCTCTACTTTTTCTATACCAAAAAATCTTAGACTTAGTAACTGGTGTGACTCTTCCAAAAAGTGTCATGCTATAGGAGAATTTTCCTCTTTTCTCCTAATATAGCCCTTTTGCTCACTGATCCTTGTTTTTAACTGTCTCTCAGTTTTTCCAATATACATCAGGTCACAGGGACACTTGATCCCATACACAACCCCCGTGGACTGACAGGGAGTTGTGGCTGTTAAGGCACGTGACCTTGCGTGACCCTGCCACGTAAAAGCAGGAAGTGCACATCGGGAAGTACGATGTGACATGGGGGCACTGTAAATGTTTTTTATATTTAGGTTTAACACAGCAATGTGTTACGGTTTTAATTTGCAGCGATAATAACTTGAGGTTGGATGCTACCCATTTGCTGTAACTTCTTTAGAGCTTCTGTGTTTGGTGGTGGATCGGCATTGGGGATGTCAGTGGTCAAGATGGAGTTACAATATCAAACACATTCAAGGGAAATGTAAGGTGAATGTAGTATTTTTTTAACAGCAGGAGTTTTTTATGTTATTTTGTTTTATATTTATTGAACAAAACTAGCACTGACGGAGGATGGATGGAGGGGTGGCCAACCGCCAACTCAACCGCTAAGTGAGAGACAAAGAAAAATGTCAGCTGGCCAATTTGAAAATCAGGGTGCCCAATGATACCCTAAGTAATGGGGCACTCCAAATTGGCACTTGATTTTTACCAGGCTCTATCGAAAAATAGACGCCCAGGTTGGATCTGCTTTCAGCCAATCAGAATGGAGAATCCATTCTTGCCATTTTCTAAACTTTAAATAACTTTTTAAAAGAAATAAACCAACTGGAGAACCAGTGATACCGGAGCTGACTTCAAGATGAGTCATTTCCAAGCAGAGGAACAAATCTAAAAAAACTAACAGAGTGCTGCCTGGCTGTTGAATTTAAAACTGTATTCTAAATTCCATAATTAGGACAGGTTCCATCTCTGCGGCATCTGCTGTCACCATGGACATAATTGCAAAGAGTGCAAACATTCAGTGAGGGAATCCTCAGATTAAAAGTGCTAATTATAGCTGTCCCAGAGGTGTGAAGGGCTGAGGCGCTGCCGCCATACCTCCTGCCACACCGGCAACCCGTGTTTGCTGATGAGCACGGGTTGCTGGGGGTCAGCCGGGGGGGTTGGGTGAGGAGTGAGCGGCCGCATGGCAGCTCTCATCTCCTGGATCGGTGAGCCCTTCCAGCCTTTGACTAAAATCATGTGGAGGCGTGATGGTAGTGTGGGCAACAGAGGGGGCTAGGCGTTAGGCTGGGCGGTGGGAGTGGGGCAGTTCAGGCCAAGGTGGCGTGCACGCCTCCACACACGCACGTCCTTGCACTGGGGCTCCAGGAGTGTAAGGGAGAAAAATCGATGGGAAAAAAACATGCTCGGCGGCGAGTGATGGCCCCCCCCCACAGGCTCCACACTGGTTGCTGAGCACCCACTTCAAGTCATGTGGCAGAGGACGTTTGTGGTAAAGTAAGTCCAGGAGGAGCTGGGTGACGGGCTGAGAGGGTAGTTCGAATGGGGTCACCAAGGAGGGGAGGAGAGAGGCTAGGCGGAGAAGAACAAATTACTTACCATAGTAATCTTGTTTCTTCCAAGGTATTCTTCAATATTCATAACTCTTGCAGTCAGCCTTTAAAGTAGAACTTCCTGGAGGTAGAACGTTATGCTAATGATGGAATCATCACTGGCTTGTGCCACTTTTCAAATGCTGACCCTGTCAACTACCTGTGTTCTCAAATACCTCAGATTTCATGGAAGGCCTGCAAGGAAACACCCAACTAAAACTATATCTACGCATGAATAATAACAAAAGTAATAAAAATAACCCAATCAGAACAAACCCCTGAATTTCAGAATAACCTGATGAAGAGGAAAACCAATGCCCAACAGGGCTCAAAAACAGACTATGCCAGTGTTTGACACCCTCACACACAGTTACTCAACTTGGAGTGCAGAGGCCACTGGTTCTAGAAGGAGAGGCACGGTGGGTGAGTTATGAATATTGGAGAATACCTTGGAAGAAACAAGAGTACTATGGTAACTCATTTTTTCTTCTCACCCCAGGAATTCTCCAATATTCCTAACTCTTGCAGACTAAGAAGCATTACCTTTGGAGGTGGGCACAGAACCTACTCTGGAAACAGACTCCGCAGAACGGTATGCCAAACCTGGCATCACTTCTGGACTGAGTGTCCAGGTTGTAATGCTTTGTGAAGGTGTGTACTGTTCTCCGGGTAGCTGCTTTACAGATTTCCACCAGTATGACATCCCTGGTAGTAGCTTGTGGAATGAGCCCTCAACCCTGCTGGGGGCTCCTTTCTAGCTTTCGAGTAGCAAAACTGGATACACTGAACTATCCAGTGAGAAATTGACCTTTTAGATGCTGGGTTTCCTTTTCCCACATCCCCATTAGTAAGGAACAGCTGCTGTCTGTCCTGCATATGGTCCTTAGTGATAGTTATATAGTACAGTAGCTGAGAGCTCTTTTGACATCAAGGCTGTGGAGCCTACGTTCACTTGAACTAGAGTGTTCAGTGAAAAAGACTGGTAGGGTAATGGATTGGTTCAAATGGAAATCAGAAACCACTTTAGGAAGAAATTTCCTGTTTGTTCGTAGGACTACCTTATCCCTATAGGATGAGATGTAGTCTTCCTCAATGCTCAAGGCCTGCAGTTCACTAATCCTCCTGGCTGAAGTAATGGCTACCAGGAACACTGTTTTCCAGATAACATACTTCAAGTGAGCTGAGGCCATGGGTTCAAATGGTGGACTCATGAGCTTGGCTATGCACACATTTAGGTCCCAAGCTGGCACTGGTTCCCTATGAGGGAGGTGCAAATGGGCCAAACCTTTGAAGAACCTCTTAAAAATAGGGTTGGATGCCATAGCTGAAATGTAAGCAGATACTGAAGCCAGATGAACTTTCAACGTAATGGGCTGCAAGCCCAAGGAGTGTAAATGGGTAAGGTAGTCTAGCAAGGCGGGAACCCCTGCCTGTGCTGGCACCACCTCATTGGTAGAGCACCAGACAGAAAACCTTTTCCATTTTGAAGCATAGGTTTTCTTAGTAGAGGGCTTCCTGTAACTCCTTAAGACATCCAAGACACTTTCTGAGAGATGCAAGCCTGCATACTCTTAAGTCCTCAAGAGCCATGCCTTGAGCCTGAGGGATCTGAGATTCAGGTACAGGATCCTTCCCTGGGTGGAGGTTAACAGGCTGTGCCACCGAGGGAGGTGTATTGGCTTAGCTACAGACATGGAGAGCAGCAGAAAGTATCATGGCTGCCTGGCCCAATCTTGTGCTATCAAGATCATTGATGCTAGCTGGGATCTGAGGTTGATCAGAACCCTGAGGATTAGAGGTAAAAGAGGGAAAGCATATACAGTAGCTGCCTTCCTGACCAATCCAGAGTCACAGCATCCAGGGGTATTGTACCCCTGGCTGGTGGTCTGCAACAGTACTGTGGCAGGCGGTGATTCTTATGGGATGCAAAGAGATCTATCTTTGGGGTGCCCGAACTTCTAAAAAAGCTACTTCCAGCACCTGTCTGTTGAGGGCACATTCGTGATGGGTCTGGTTGATTCGGCTCGGGGCATCTGCTAGGGTGTTGTCCTTCCCTTGCAGATGGAGGGCTTGTAGAAAAGCTCAGAGTGAGTAAGCCAAGTTCCATATTTTCACAGCCTCTGTGCAAAGGGGGTTGGATCTTGTCCCTCCCTGCTTGTTTATGTAGTACATTATGGTGGTATTGTCTGTTCTGACCTGTACCACCCTGCCCTGCGCCAATGGGGTGAAACCCTGCAGGGCCAGGAAGACTGTCCTTAGCTCCAGCAGATTTATCTGCTGGAGTGACTCTGCACTTCACCAAGTACTGTGAGTGGTGTGATCCCCCGGTGGGTACCCCATTCCAGTAGTGATGCATCTGTTGTATCACCGATGGGAAACTCCTGCTGGAAAGGAACCCCTTCCCTTAGGTTGTCTCTCTCTTTCCACCACTGAAGGGCTTGCAGTAACGTTTTTGTTACTGGAATCAGTTTTGAGAGGGGGGTCTCTCCTTTGGCACAAGTGTGCTCTGAGGTGGAACTGAATGTATCTCATCTGGAACCTGGACCCCAGAACTCTGCCTGTGACTGCAGCCATATGTCCCAGTAGCTGAAGAAACTGCCTTGCAGTTTTTGGTTTGTTGAGAGTGAACAAACCAGCAGTCTGTAGGATATTGTTTACCCTGTCCTGAGGCAAATAAGCTCTGCCATCCAGGGTGTTCAATTCTGCTCCTAAGAACTGCAACACCAGTGTTGGTTGAAGGAGAGATTTCTTGAGGTTTATCAGGAGCCCCGAGGACTCCAAGAGCTCCTGGATTAACTGCAAATGAGCCTTTACCTGCTGTGGAGAGTTTCCTACCACCAGCCAGTCATCCAGGTATGGAAACACATTGACATTCAATCTTCTGAGGTGTGGCATCACCACTGCCAGGCATTTGTGAACACTCTTTTGGGGCCGAGGTGAGGCCAAAAGGTACTGTTGAGAATTGGTAATGACCTGATGGGAGTCTGAACCCGAGGTATTTTCTGTGAGACTCCCTTATGGGGATGGAGAAATAGGCATAGTTTAGGTCCAGGGATGCCAACCATGCCACTTTTTGGAGGGTTGGCAATATCAGTTCCAAAGTTATCATCTTGAACTTTGGCTTTGTCAGGTGCCTGTTCAATAATCTTAGGTCTAGAATAGGCCGCCACTCCCCATTTTTCTTTGTTGAAAGAAAGTATTTTGAGTAAAAACCCTTTCCCTGTTGCTGTGGAGGAACAGGTTCCACTGCCTTTGATGACAGTAGGTTTTGTACCTCCTTTTCCAACAGTTTCCTTTCTGCATTTGAAGCTGGTTTGAAAACTCTTGTTCTTAGAGGAGGAAAGGATTTGAAACTTAGGGACAAACCCTGACTCGCTATCTCTAGGACCCACTCGTCTGTGGTAAT